>CM076686.1:22520074-23120074 GCA_038501925.1 Xenopus petersii
CCAGGATAATTTGGAGATGTGAAAGTCTTGGGTGAGGAATAGAAAGCTCCACCACACTGAACTGCAAAACAGGGAAGACAATCAGGTTCATATTTAGAAATAGTACAGATAAAACAGATGTTTTTAGATTTGCTGTTTGCATATCACTTATTGTTGCTTCTAAATAAAGTGTATTTGTTGCACCACTGAAAACGTGGTATATGTATGGAATGTAGTATACCGTGGCAATAACCTTCTTAACTGTCCTTAAAATTATGAGATTTTCTGTAAGAAATCACAAAAGTTATTTTGGTATAATTATTATATTTGACCACTAGATGTAGTGTAGAGTTAAATATATTTCTGTTGTCATTTTAGTGTTCAGCCAGCAGGGGAAACAGCTAGAAGGATCTGAAATGGTGGAGCTAGAAGGGTATAGGAGGAGACAGGACACCATGGGAAGAGATCAACCAGCACCAGAGTAAGAAGTGTAAAGTCTAGCCATCATAGCTGTGTTATAGCACATTAAGTAATGTGAGACTGATCAGACTAGTGAGCAGTGCCCAGTGGGAACCCCACAAGTAGGGTTTAAGTCTAGATGGTTAGGTAGTGGTAGTCCTTGGAGTGTTTTAGGAGAGATTAAGAAGGTGTTGGGATCCATCGAAAGTGTCTGGCAATTCTGGTGTCCTGAGCTCAGCCCTGTAAAGGAAAATGGGGAGAGATGGGGAGGATGGGGAGAGAACACTTGAAGGGGTTGTGAGTAGTGATGAGCAAATTTTTTTGCCCATGGACTACAATGAGAGAAAAAAAAAGTGTTGCTCGTCAAAAAAAAAAAAATTCACCCATTGAAGTTAATGCATTTGGTGAATTTTTCACCATTTCTTGAATTGTTGATGAAGCTAAATTGGTCAAAGTTGCCCGTTACTGGTTGTGAGCAATAAGCCGAAATTGTGTAACTACTGGAAGTGTTGAACTGTTCTGTGAATGCCTGGCTGTGAAGAACAGTGTGAGTTATTGTGGAATATTAATTGCTGGTGTGTAAATGCAGGTCTCGGTAAAGAATAATGTAACGTTTATTTACATTCCAGGTACAATGTTTTACGTCTAGTGAGGGAAACAGTAATTGAAAGGAATTACTGCCTACATACTTGAGCCATATGTTGCTTTGAAGCCGGTCCCAGTAGCTGCTCTATCACTGACAAACTCAACCAGCATCTGGTTAGTGGAGGCAATCTGTAGAGGGATCAGTCCTGTACCACATGCCCTGTCCACTAACACAGGGAATGCCTTAGTAGGACCATCATAGATCTTAATGTAGTCAGAGACGCAGCCCGAAGATGACTGGATATCAAAGGCTTGGAATTGCAGGGTCACCTACAAATAAAATCATGAGAATAAGGGAAAGCTAGCTAGTTTGTGGAATAAAATAATATAATAATAATAATAATGCTGTTTATAAAAACATATTCAAGAGAATGTGGCAACTAAGCACACTCATAGGGATAGTCTACAAGGTATTTAAACATGTCAAGGTAATGAAAGCAAACATCTGATTTGATTGTAATGTTCACTGATTCATATTTACACCAGTAAATAATCCAGTAGGGTGTTCAATCGACATTTAGATCATATAAACAGTTTCACAATTGTTGGCAGTTGTGGCTCTTTACCTGGCCAGATGGAGTTCTAATCAACCAAACACAGTTGGCATTATTAGGGTAGGCAGAGGGGTAGTTGGCTGAAATCATCATCCCATTGGAGTAAGGGAGCAAATTGGAGCACACATCTAAAAGGCAGTAGAAATATTGAATGAAATTCTTCACAAATCAATTATATTCATTCTAATTCCTTAACTTGTTAACATCTGGGTTTAATTTTTTTTTAAGTTCAATACATTTGGAGAGATACATTGACTTTTTCTGGTTCTACAAAACTGGTATGTTGTGGGCACTCACTGCACTCATATAGTCTAGAACTAGTTAATGGAATTCTTTAAAAATCCACACTGATAACCCTACAGCTAGTATTTTATATAATCATTTAAAGTAAATAGATTTCTACGCATTTATTGCAACAGGATATAACAATTTTAAATCAATTTTAAATGTTATCTCACCTTAGAAATCGAAACATTTCTCACATACATCACCATTTAGACTGCCATCGATTTTCCATTTATTCCATTTAATGTGCTCATAATTATTATATTCATTCTAATTCCTTTTACATCTTGGTAACATCTGGATAATTTCAATTTCTTTCAAATTCAATAGATTTGGAGAGATATGTCGATTTTGCACAAATAAACTAACATTTTGGGGCCGATTCACTAACTTCGAGTGAAGGATTCGAAGTAAAAATAACGTCGAATTTCAAAGTTTTTTTGGGCTACTTCGACCATCGAATGGGCTATTCGACCTTCGACTACGACTATCGAAGGATTCGAAGTAAAAATCGTTTGACTATTCGACCATTCGATAGTCGAAGTACTGTCTCTTTAAAAGAAACTTCGACCCCCTAGTTCGCCATCTAAAAGCTACCGAAGTCAATGTTAGCCTAACTTTTTTTGATTGAAGGATATTCCTTCGATCGTTGGATTTAAATCCTTCGAATCGTTCGATTCAAAGGATTTAATCGTTCAATCGAAGGAATAATCCTTCGATCGTTCGTACTATCTGCGCTAAATCCTTTGACTTCGATATTCGAAGTCGAAGGATCTTAATTCCCAGACGAATATCGAGGGTTAATCGAGTGAATCAGCCCCCTTCTGATTCTACAAACGTGGCATGCTGTGGGCACTTACTGTACTCGTATAGTCTGTAGAAATATTAAATCTAAACAGTTAACTCTAAAGATAGTATTTTATATAATCATTTAAATTAAATTGATTTCTAAGTATATATATTGCAACAGGATATAACAATTCTCAGAGTTTAAATGGTATTTCCCCTTGGGAATCTACATAGCACTCACATACATTACCATTAAGACCTCCATCAGTTTTCAATTTATTCCATCTAAAATGCTCATAATTATTATATTCATTCTAATTCCTTCTAAACAAATTTGTACAGTCTGGACGAGATTTCTAATTTTTCCAAATGAATACATTTGAACACATACGTATGATTCTGATTCTACAGAACTGGTATGTTGTGGGCACTTACTGCACTCATATAGTTTGTTAATCTTAGAAATGTCCAGAGTACTAAGTCCATCCCTTTGTCCAATGGGAACATTTGGATTAGGCTTGGGCTCAATTGTGATGTCTCCATTGATACTATACTGATAACTGAAGGACAAATAAAAAGAGATCTTGTTATTTATTTTAATATGCCATTCATTTGTAAAGGATTATGGGAAAAAAACACTGTTTTACAACGAAACAATGAGCATAAGAGAATCAAACAATTCATTTAGATGCCAAGCATTATGTACATAAAAGTGATGGCACAGTCAATGATTAACACACAGCTTCAGCAACAACCTGCACAAGCCTCCAGAAAAAAACTTTTGGTAGATTCATGCTGGTTGTTTATTTGCGAAGCAACTAGCAAACAACTAACTAATTTGCTAGCAAAACAAATTGGTTGTTTACTAAGGCCACAGCTAGAAGCCAAACTAACGGAACAGTTCAGTGTAAAAATAAAAACTGGATAAATAGATAGACTATGCAAAATGAAAATATTTTTTTTAAAAGAGTATTTATCAGTGGGTGGAAATGAAAGTTCACCCTTTGATAAAAAGGCCTTTCAAAATGCCAAATGAAAGGAGAGTGGCAGAATTTCACTTTTCCGGTCTCTAAATTCACTCTTTCATAAATATTCCTTTGACTAAAGGTGGCCATACATGGGTAGATCTGCTTGTTTGGTGAGATTGCCAAACAATGTCGGACTGGCTCGGCAGACACCAAGAAAAAAAACCTGCCGGCCAGACCCCCTCTCCAGATATTGGGATTTGAAAAAAAAAATTCCAGCGCTGCGCAGTGCCGCCTGCGCATGCGTGCCGAACGATGCCGTTACGCATGGGCGCCAAGCGGATCCCTTATGAATTAACAATGAACTGGTGTTTCACAGTGGGGGGGGGGGCAAATGAGCAGATCTTGCACTGATCCGATCAGGGCCCAAAGATTGGATCACAAAGCCAGGAATGTCGGTGGTGGAGGTGGGTAGGTTGGATTGAGGACCACATCAGTTCATGATGCAGTCCTCGATCCTTTTGAAATTTTCATATGGCTGATTTTCAAGCAGATATCAGTCGGGGAAGGCCGCCAGGGGGCCCCCGTACACTGGCCAATAAGCTGCCGACTTTGTCAGTTGTCCATTTGCTTTGAGCATCAGAGAAGCTTCAGCAGTGATGGATCTGGAAACCATAATTGATCTTTTGGTACCTTAGCAGTGCTTGTTATAACTGTAAAGCATAATGCGCATGAGAGAGGCACAAAGGCATCTAGAGGTGAAACCACAGTCAGTCTTACCGTGAGTAATGCATCACTGAACTGTAGTCATATTCAATCCCAAGGTTATTGGTGTTCAATTTGCCGAACATTTTGAGAAAGTCTGCAAACCAGTAAATATCAGACTATTATAAGGATAATGAATCAGACTTATTAAAAAATGCTTCTGCCTACCAATTTGTGCTTGGGTTCCTACAATCAAGACAGCTGTAATAAAAACTGTTTTGAAGAGTTTTCATTAGGATCTCAACAATCTGGCCATATTGTAATCTGTTTTGTGCTGTCCGGGGTCTGACTGTGCTCTGCACCCATTGGATTCAGTGCCAGCAGGCTCATGGCAGCCTCGATCTTACCCCCTTGCCATAGGGCAGACAGTAAATATAGACTCCATTATGGCCTTCTCCCACTGGTTTTCCTCAACTTGTGTGTCACTCAAGACAGCTAGGAGGTGAGACACCTTCATGTCTCCCTCTTCCTTCCCCTTCTAGATACAGCACTACTGAACATAGGCAACACTGTATTCATGGGACACACACACAGGTCTCTGTGCTCCATTTTGTAGTGCAGAAACCTGAGGCAATTCAACCTGCAGGGCAGGTAGGCTACATGTGCCCAGAAATGTGCCGGTTTCTGTCTGTGGTCTCTACACCTACTTTATGACTGTAAGTGCAATTGCAGTCCTGTTACAATGGATGCTAATGTTTTGACGAAATATATTAAAGGGACCCCGTAACCCCCTTTTTTAACATAGATTTAATTGATAGGGCTAGTGCCTACTGTTTAATTAGGGAATATCTATGTTTTTTCATTTATTTCTTTAAACAGAGCAGCATTTTTAAATGAAATTAATGAAACTAAAGTTAAATTATACTTCCTGATCCCAGTTAGCAAAATCAAACAAATCAGCAGTCCACTGAGAAGCCTCTGTTTCATAAGCCTAACCTACAAAGGCTGTGTCTGGGGTAAGGGAGAGGTTTATCCATAAGGATCACAAAGTAAAATATGACTTTAGTTAGTTTCAAATGATGCCCTGTTTAGTGCAAAAAATAACACAAGATAGGCAAAAAGAGGGTATACTGGCCCTTTAAATGCACCTTCATGGGTAATGAAAACTTCCAAATGAGCCAACTGTTTGGCAGTAGAATGGAGAACAGTTAAGAGGGAAATTCTTGGATTCTGAAATTTGAAAAGATGCTGCAAGGTGATCATAAATAGTGATGCCTCCATCTACATGAATTACAGCACTTGATAATTAAAGAGCAGCATGTTATTAGTTTGCACAATAAACACATAAATACATATTTTCTCTGCACTGTTTTACCTGGTATGATATTCTCAGTATGTATAATGACATAGTCATCCCGGTCGCTTCTGTTCTGTTCATGGTAGAAGCCCAGGGCATGGTTCAGTTCATGCTGGATGATCCCCATGTTCATGCAGCCATTTGCATCCAACTCTAATCTCTGAGCTCCTCCATTTTTCCCAATTAAAGATCCACAACTAGAAAAAACAACCAGCCACAACAGAAAAATATGATTTAGTTGTAAGTGCTAAGTATGCAAACTGGTTATTGAGGGCAGTGAGGTTGTGGAATGCCCTGCCGGGTGATGTTGTGATGGCAGATTCTATAAATGCCTTTAAGAGTAACTTGGATGGTTTTTTGGACGGACATAATATCAAAGGCTATAGTGATACTAAAATCTTCAATTAGTATAGATATTGGTATAAATAGTTAATATATGTCAGAGTATGTATAAATATGTGTATATATGTTCACTGGGGTTCATTTGGAGGGGTTGCTTGATGGCAGACCCGGGCCAGACCCGACCGGCGCCCTAGGCAACTTTGCCGGCCTGGCGCCGGCTGAGCATGCGCTTGCGTGTACTGGTAATTCTGCAAGCATGCGCGAGTTGATGCTGGCGTGCATCAATGTGCGCACATGCGTGTAAGTGCGAATCAGTGTGCGTGCATGTGCAGAAGAGTGAGTCAACATGCACGCATGCGCAGAAGCGCATTTACACAGGAAAAGATGCGATGGGACAATGTGGTGGGTGACAGAGCAAGTACGTACCTCCCCCAGCTTTGCACCCTAGGCACATGCCTACTCTGCGTACCCCTTGGCCCAGCCCTGCTTGATGGACCTTTTTTAACACAACTATTAACTATGATGGTCTTGTTCATTTTATTACCCTGCAAACATAAGAATTAGCTTGACCTAGACACTCAACTTAACACTCATTTGATCAGAATTTCCTACAAACTTTTACTAAACCATAGGGAATAGTTATGATAGCACAGATTTATTTTATCTAGGCTGTGAAAATATACAGGAAGTTGGATCTGGTGTGGACAGTACCATGTATGACCAATTGGCTTATCAGACTTACTGCCCCTACAATGATTATCCCTATATACTGTAAGTAATATACTGAATTGTTCCCAAACCTACCCGCCATTTGACATGATGTTGAGAAAATTGACTTCTGTTGTCCAAGGTACAAATCTCACACAGGTTAAGGCTTCAAACTCCTGAATGGCCTTCTTAAAGAGAGCTAACTGATCCACATCTGAGACAGAATTTAAATTATGCATGAGTGAACAATCCAGAACATGAAGAAGGAAATTATAATAGAGGTTGGTATACCATTGAAGAAAAAACTTACTATCGCCTAACACAGAAGAAGTAACTTACTATAGCTGTAGGAGAGGTTGTAAGGCACAGGGACAATCCCATCGGCAGACTTAGGCCAAAGGTAGGTTGCATCATTTATGGCGCTACGACCTTGTTTTTGAATAATGTCTCCTTCTTGGGTTTGCAGCTTAATATCTGGATATAAAAATTACTGGTATCAGAATGCATAGTGAATGACCAAAAGCAATGAAATGACTCTTAAAGGAGAACTAAAGCTTAACTAAAGAAGGGGGCAGAAATGTTGTACATTATGTTTTGGGCTTCTGGACCAGTCCAAGGCAACCACAGCCCTTTAGCAGTAAAAATGCCCCAGTAGCTCCCCATGTTTTTTTCTGCTGATTCACTGCACATGCTCTGTGCTGCTGTCACTTACTGAGCTTAGGGACCCACTCACAATATACAGTACACATAGAATAGAAATGTCACAACATAAGGCTGATTAGTAATTAATACAGATAATTACTACATGGCAGCACAGAAACCAGTGCAACTAGCATCAGAATTTAATAATCAGCCCTGTAGCATCATCTTATATTACAAACCAACCTCATTTTCTGCTGGATAATTTGCAACAACCCCTAAGCTTAGCTTCTCAACAGCTGCTCAGAGCCCACTGCGCATGTGAGTGTCACAGACACTTTCCAAGATGGTGACCCCCTGTGACAAGTTTGAAATCCTGGATAATTGCTGCTATTGAGAAGCTGCAACTTTAGGCTGATGCAATAAGGTCATTTCATAAAATATGGCATTTTTACCATATTCATTTTTAGGGTTTAGTTCTCCTTTAATATAACATAGAAACAGAAATATCACTAACTAACTATATTAATTAAAAACGTTGATTCAAACCAATAATGTTGTTTGACTGATTACCTTTGTTTGCCTCTAATATCTGACTGAGTATGTCC
This sequence comes from Xenopus petersii, assembly GCA_038501925.1. Lineage (NCBI taxonomy): Eukaryota > Metazoa > Chordata > Amphibia > Anura > Pipidae > Xenopus > Xenopus petersii. Next base: position 22,528,110 of record CM076686.1, read on the forward strand.
ATGGAGTCCTGTGTCTTCACGCTTCCTGCAAGTAAATTGTAATGTAATTGTACTTTACTGGCACATATTTGCTGTGCAATGGGATTTCATATCAAAACATTTATATTTAAGCAGAATGAGGTTTTGCTCTATTTGCTACAATAAACTGAGATCCAAAATTGCAGTATTGTTGGTGTAAATGTCCACAAGTCCACATCAGTTGACTTGGGACCAGTTTTCTTAGGCTTATTGGCCTACAGGAAGATAGGCTGAATATTACTCCACCTGGTGTCACCTGAATGGACAGTAGCTCCACACATAAACATTTTTAATTCAATTAACACGCTATTTATATCTTGTCCATATAATTTTCCAAGTAGAAACCCTGGTTTACATAGTCTATCCTTGACTTTGCTTTGTTTAGCCATCTTTTATTTTCTAAGCCAGGGGTTGGCCAACCTTTACCCATGAGCCACATTTAAATGTAAAAATAAGTTGGAGAGCAACATAATGTTTATGGAATTACCAGATATAGATTAATTTGCTATTGGTAGCCCCTATGTGGACTGGCAGCCTATAACCAAAATTTGCCTCCAAGTCTGGAATTCAAAAATAAGCACCTGATTTGAGGCCACTGGGAGCAACATCTAATGGGTTGACGAACAAGGTTTTGCTCACGAGCCACTGGTTGGGGATAACCAGTCTAAGCAATAACCTGGACTGTTGTGTTCAGTAGCATATAATGCCTATTTATGAACAAAAATCCTACCAAAAGCAGGCACATTTTCAAATAAAATACTGAGCATTCAAGAAATAAGTGTTTTTGGTAGAGTTTTTGTGGCATCACTACATGTGCCTCAGGAATAGCATTTCCCATAGATTCCTTGAGGAAGTGGTGAATAGCAGGACCAAGGCATCATGGCCACCACTGTTTTTTGCTTGATGACCTGTGGTGGCCAGAACAAATCACCCAACATTATCCACTTTAGAGTAAACAATGTACTGGAATTGTTTTTATTTAATGTCCCACTTGTGCTGCTGTGAAAATATCCAAACACATGTAATCTGAGAGGTGTTAGAACACTGGATTGGGAACTCTAACACTGTACATTATATTTCCTAGTCATCGGCTACTATTAGTAAGTCAGAACTTAGTACCTGGATCTGCTTTTTCTATTGCTTTGAGAATGTCCTCCTTGGCCATTGCATCTTCTTCAGCTGAAAACAAGAAGACATAGTTAGCTGAAGAAAGAGAAGCACAAATTAATATAGTGAATAAAGTACCCCCTATTGTAAAATATAAGGATATCACAAGTTACCAAGGAGTTTCATGACCATATAAAAACACGGGGCCGAAGGCCATATAAAAACACGAGTTCCGAGGAACTCCGAGGTAACTTCTAATATCCTCATATTTTACAACTGGGGGTACTTTATTTATTATAATACACAAATTTCAGTGAGTCATGTGACAGAAATTACATCAGAACTCACCGTTTATAACTGATGACATCAGAACTCACCATTTATAAGGATATCATTTACAAGATATTCATGGCTTTTGTGTATTATAATGAAATATAACTATAAAATGAGGTAATAATGAAATAAAGTGTAGCATAGCAGATACAAGTGCTGGGTTATTAATGGGGCAATATCACTTTGTTTGTTTCAGGTTTTATCTTCCATTTAATTTCAGCAAAAGCTACTCACATGCATTTAAAGATAAATGGTGTTGTCATTTAGATGAAAAACGTCTTTAAAATTAAAAGAAAAAACATTTTACTTACCAAGTATTTTAGCACCTGAGTAGAAAACCTATAAAAAAATATCACACACTTTTAAATTTTTTTCAGGTTATGTATGGAATTATTTTTATTTGGTTATTTTGGTTAATATTCTTCTAGCTGTTAATTTAAAAACATGTTGATTCTACTTCCAGTTACTCCTATTTATAACAAACCTCCAAGCTGTTCAAAAACAAGGGGCTAAACATAATGAAAATTATTCTGATGTTCCTTAGATCAGTTTTTACCTGTATAGGTGAGCTCACAGCATATTGTATAATGCAGGCCAGCAGAATGGCTGATATTTTTACATTCATCTTAAGAAGGTATCGGTATATTTCTCCTTCTCTCTGCGACTGTGTCCCAATGCAACATTAGAGTCACTTTTTATACCTGAGCCCAGCCAATCCAGAAAGAGATGTGAAAGTGTGCCTTAGGGTCTTGTTCTGGCAGTTGTAGATGTTATAATCAATTGACTGGCTTTGGGAGGGTAAGTGAGATAATGATGGTCTTTACTAACGAGCCATACCTGCGTTTTATCTACTTAGTCACAGAAAGGACGATGGGAAATCCACATGAAACTTCCTAATTGTATCCCGAAGTTTGATAAATATCAAAGCTTGAATTTCACTGAATCTTGGTGTAATATAGAGATGTGGTAGTACATGCTGCTTCACTACCATACAAATTCCTACACGTTGGTGTGTTTGATATGTTACCATCTTAGTAAACAGCAAAATAGCAGCCATAAGGGGATCATTTGTGCAAGACCACTAAGAGGCACAAAAGCCCTCCACTTAATGCTCCTTCAGGGAGCACTTCTGTCCAGGGTCTTGCTCTGCACCTTGCATCTACACAGGCAGCACTTTATTCATGGGAATATCCCCACGTCTCTACTCTCGTTAAAGGAGAAGGAAAGTCATCCTGCACTTGGGGGTGCCAAATGTTAGGCACCCCCAAGTGATTGTATTGACTTACCCCCGGGCCGGTGCTCCTATCAGCATAAAACGGCACTGGCCCAAGCACCACGGAGCCATCCTCTTCCTCTTTCTTCGCATGGCTGTGCATGCTCAGTAGAACCAAAAGCCAAACTTTAGCTAAGAAGTTGGCTATTTCATTCAACTGCGCATGCGTTTGCCCAGGGAAATTTGAAGCAAGAAGAAGCCGAAAGAAGATCTCTCCGTGTCGGTCACTGGTATAACCCCGGGCTGGTGCAGTTTTCTGCTGATAGGAGCACCGGCCCGGATTCAGTTCAGGTAAGTCAATACAATCACTTGGGGGTGCCTAATATTTGTGCAGGATGACTTTCCTTCTCCTTTAATGGAAATCACAATTTAGATAAAAACTAAAAATGAGCTCACTTTTTAATAAAAAGTGAAGCAGATTTAAAAGGGAATGCTAATTTACAATATATTTGCAAGTAGGTTTTTTCTTCTCTTTTTTTTTACCTTTTCCATTCTACCCTTTCTTTTTCCTGGTCTATGCTCGTTCTTGACACCTTTCTATTTCTCTTACATTCTTCCCTTCCCTCTCTTAGCCGTTTTCTTTTTCTTTATTGTTCTATTCTCTTCTACTTTGCATTTATCTTTCCAATTCCCAATGTATCAACCACTTTCTCTTCTGTTCTCTTCCCTTTTACCAGTCATTCCCATAACCTTTTATATCGTTTGATGATTGGTATTATCTGGGTTTTCTCATCTGTCCCACCCCTACAAAAAGGAGTTCAAAGAGGGGTGTCTTCTACAAATACTAAACATACACCTTAATTTATATATACAACTTCAGGCAATATAACAGTACATTAGTGCAAGGAGCTTATTTTTCCTTATTTCTCATAACTAGTTTCCTCACTGTGAGACGCAAGAATTTACATACCATATGGTCTGCCTAAAACAAAATGTTGGTCCCAGATTATTTTAAGATTTAGAACATGAGATATTTGCTAAGCAGCCATGTGGAATGGAGTATGTTTCCTGCCTAACCACAAGGTTGCATAGATATTAGATATAGAATCTACTCAATCTGCAGGGCTGTTCAATTATTAAAAAATGTGATTTTATGAAAGGCATTGGCAAGCCCCAGGAAATGCAAATGAAATATTGGTTGTTGGTGGGAGGTCATCTGGTGGGACACAGTTGCAATTATTTTGCTTATTGGGTAAACTTCTCTGACTTTGGAATATTTATCCATTCTAACCATGGTATGTGTGTATGCCAGATTTGTTATGGCCAGTTGAGTACAATAATTCTGGTTTCCTATAATTTTCACTTTTAGAGAGTACTTGATAAAAATATTCTTTAGAATCTGAAGAAGCCACCTGCAATGTTCAATGCATGAAGGAAAGTGTGCAAAGCTAGAGCATACAAACAAAAAGTTTCCACTGCGAGGCAAATTTATATATCCATACACCGGAAATATAAAAATTATTGAATTTTAAAATATGCAAGTTTAGAAAACTCAAATTTCATAAAAACAAATTGACATCATGTAATTTAGCCACAATTTTATAAAAAAACAGAATTAGTGCTACTCATTTCATTTTATTTACAGAATTCCCCTTCAATTTGCTGCATTTGCCTCAGTTAGGGGCTTATTTATCAAAGGTCGAAATGTTAGGGGCATATTTATCAAGGGTTCGAATTTTGAATTGAAAAAACTTTCGAAATTCGAATTCGAAAAAGACCAACTGAAATGAAGTCAACAATTTTTTTGGTCGAATAGGTCCGTATTCGTCCGAATTCGAATAGTACAAATCTAAGGAATAGTGCATTTGGTCGAATCTGATTCAAAGTTTTTCCCCTAAAAAATTGACTCCAAATAGGTTCTAGGAGGTCCCCCATAGGCTAAAACAGCAATTCAGCGGATGGTGAATGGTCGAAGTCAAAATTTTAAAGAGACAGCACATGATAAATTTCGATATTCAAATGTTTTATTTTTTTTAAATTCGAATCCAATTTGGACTATTCCTTAGTCGAAGTACACAAAAAATAGAAATTCGAATTTTTCTCATTCGAAGATTCACCTCGACCTTTGCTAAATTTTCCCCTTAGAGTATACCTTGAACGCACTTGAATCAACTCGATTGAACTCACATCTGGAATAGTTTTTTATTCAAGAGAAAATTTGAATGGGAACAACTCGATTATGCCAATTATATTTGCAAAACCCGAAAACTCGAAATAATCGAGTTTGCTGCTGAAAAAAACCTGAATCTCTTGCATTATTTGAGTTTTCAGGCAAAACCATATGAAAAAAAACTTGAATATCATGGCTATTCAAATGGTTCAAGGGACCTTCTTCCACTGACATGACCTCAACAGGTTTTTAGATGGTATATTTTCAGATTCAAGATTTTTCCAGGGTTGGGGTATAACAAATCTCAATAACTTTGAGACATTTTTTTTTTTAAAAAAAACCTGAAAAATTCAAGTTTTTTGTTAACCTGAAAATGTGAATTTTGACCAAAAATTTTAAAAAAATACAGTTTAAACCTTAATAAATAACCCCTTAAAGAAGGTATTGTACTGTGACACTGCAGGTGTTTATAGGCAGGTGAATAATCCTTGAATGCCTTTCTTTTAATTACAATTGTCTAAATTTGCACAGCTTTAATTGATATACAAGGTGTATTTATTCACAAATGCACAGCCCAGTGTAATTTATAATCATATACATTACCTATAGGTCATGTTGATCATTTTCCTAATAGGGATGCTTTTGTAAATCATTGTTACTCGAAATTCCTAAACCCGACTGTTTTGCCAATCGGTAAGTTTCTAATGCTATCAGACTACTGCTACACAAATATGGCGGCCCCCTCACAGAGGCAAATGGGGAATCAGATAGGAAATGTAAAAGCATAGGGCATACTATATACTTTTATGAGAAAGTTATAAATAGCATCATTGCAATGGTCGAATTTCACTTTACCGGAAATATGTGAAATGGCAAAGAAATTGCAAAACGCACTAAAGTCTATGGGGTAAATTTATCAAAGAGTGAAGTTCCGCCACTAGAGTGAAATTCCGCAGCTCTCCATTCATTTCTATGGGATTTTGAAAGGCGTATTTATCTATGTTTGAAAGTGAAATTTCACCCTTTGATAAATACGCCTTTAAAAAACCCCATAGAAATGAATGGGAAGTGGCGGAATTTCACTCTAGTGGCGGAACTTCACTATTAACTTCACTCTTTGATAAATATACCCCTCTGAGTCTTTTCTCATGCGACTCTTTTCAAATTTTTTAACTATGTTTTAGGGTCTATGGGGCAAATTTAATATAGAGACTGACGCTGGCACTCATTCGCACTCAATCGGCAGGCGAGGTTGCGCTCTGGCAAAGGGACGTAAATGTACAAATTCACGAAGATGCAGATTTTACTGAATGTTACCTCTTGCGCCAGACTTGCCTTCGCCACCTGAGACCAGGCGAAGTGAAACAGAGTAGATAGGACTTCCTAAAAATTTAGTCGACAATTTTTCTAAGTCCCAAAAAATGCTGGCGTCGTTTAAGGTTAAAGGCTGCAAAAGAGCGTAATTTTTTTTGGGGTAACCGGCTTCCCCCCTATATTCCTAACATATGGCACATAAACTATACACTGGGCACATGTGTAGGGCATTATAACAACTCTATTTTCTTTTATTAAGGTTCCCTGGGCTTGTGTAATGTAATGTATTTGCCGTATGCAAATTAGCCAAATCTAGCGCAACTTAGGTCTGTTGCCGAATTATTCTCCAGTGTTCGACGCCCTGGATGCAACTTTGCATGTTAGTGAATCAGCTTTGTCTGAGCAAATGTTTGCCTGGCAAAGTGTTACACTGCCTGCGAAAGCCGTCACCGGCGAATTTTCTCCGCTTAGTAAATTCACCCCTATGGGTGTTTTTTTCACTGTGAAACGCAGTTAAATATTTTTCTCATCCTGAGTATGCAAAGAAAATGTTATGACACATATAAAAAAGATTTCGTTTCTGGCATCAATATCTCTTTAAAGGAGAACTCAACTCCCCAATTAAGGAAAGCCCCTACCTACTAACCTAGATAGTCCTCCCTCCCTGCTTCCACCACATACTTCAATAGCCCTGAAAATGTCCCTAAAATATTTCTCACCTATCAGTGTAGAGTAAGCACAGCGGAGCTCATGGGCGCCATCTTCCAGATCTTTGGATTTCTTCTGGTCCTCTTTGGCAATTCCCTGCACTTTTGGCGCATGTGCAGTCGGTAAGAATAGGAAGACTGTTCCAACTGCACATGCGCCAATAGGGCGCTTTATTATAGATGAAGACCGGAAGATGGCGACCACAAGCTCTGAAAACACCCCCCCAACTTCAGGTCCCCTCTGAGGGACCAACTCCCTGCAACACCTGTTACTCTCACACCTGTCCCTATCCCTAACTATAAGAAGCACAGCCTGCTTGATAGGAACCATCTCAATTATCCACTTCTGTGCAACTGCTGACATGGAGCAGACGCAGTTGAAGCCAGGCCTGGATCAGTTTCAACAGGTAATGCTCCATAGTGATGTAAGATACACCTGTGAACTGCACTGTGCAACTAGAAGGGAGGGTCATTGGAGAGGGGTTTGGTTTGGGACTCCTTTAATAAAGAGAATCTGTGTATATCTACAATGTTTGTAAACAGGTCGGTACACGGTCCCTCAGACTGGTGGGGGGCTGGACTATAGTTTGACAAAAAACATGAACAGTTCGAATCTTTATGCAATAATCCTTTACGCAAACATAAAATCAGTATTTTATATTCTGGACTTGTAGAAGCCACATGTACACAGGGGAAAACAACTACTATGCTTAAATGGGAACAAAGACTAGGGGAGCCCCTAGAAATAGAGGAATGGGAGAATATTCACAGGGTAATGGCAAAAGCTTCTATAAATACCTACAGTATATTAAAGAGAATGCGTATAAGATATATCATGACAGGTATTATACTCCCAAAAAGTTGCATAAATGGTTTAATTCTTCTGATCTATGCCCAAGGGGATATGGGGAGGTAGCAGATGAAATGCACATGTGGTGGACATGCCCTACAATTTACAGGTTATGGGAGGACGTATTTAAAACAATAAATGACACTTTGGCGACATCGATGCCACTTTGATCCTTGGTTAGCTCTTTTATTACATAAACCCGAACAAATGACATACAATGAACATAAACTATGTGTTCAATTCTGCCTAATCACGAGAGGTTTAATAGCTAAAACATGGAAGGGCCCCCCCTCCAACGATGCAGGAAATCCGAAACAAATTATGGTGGTCTATTGAAATGGAGAAGCTTACTGCTTTACTGAATAATAAGCGTAGTAAATTTGAGGACGTATGGAATATTTGGCTCTATAGAGAAGGATTGTTATTAAGACAAATATAATACCTCAACCACCGAAAGGTCTCACTCAACCCCACCCCCCCCCCCCTTTTTCCCCTCTCCTTCTCCCCCTTTATAAGGAAATATTACAAATTTGTTAACACATAAATAGGTTTGTACATGTGAAATAATGAGATAGGCGAGAATGTATCTCAGTAAAGTTTTTATTGATGTATGTATAAACAGGACAAAACACTGCATTCTGTCAAGTTGTGTGTTAACTTCAATAAACAGAAAGTTGAAAAAAACCAAAAAAAAACATGAACAGATTTCCAGGCACGCTGCACATATTTGTAGTGCAAAAAAGGTTTTATAAAAAATTGGTGTTCGACATGGCTCGGTTTCCAACTTTGGGGCAAATTCACTAAGATGCGAAGTTGCGCCAGGCGCAACTTCGCGGCACTTCGCCAGGCGTAGTTTCGCCAGCGCTCCGCAAATTCACTAAAATCTGAAGTTGCGCACAGGGGTAGCGTAAGGTTGCGAAGTTGCGCTACCGTTGATTCGCTATGTAAAGCGAAGTTACGCTAGCGAAGGCTAATTTGCATACGGCGCGAAATTCAAATTTCAATGGAGGAACACGGACCTTCAAATCAGCAAATATAAATTTTATTTTGCCCTACACATGTGTCCACTGTCTAGGTAAGTTGCCATGAGTCAGGAAATGTAGGGGGGAAGGAGGGCAGCCCCAAAAAAATTTTCGATCTTTTTCAGCCTATCACCCATCATGTAGAAAACACGCCAGCGTTTTTTGGGACTTTGAAAAAAATGTGACTTTTTTGGAAACAATCCCTATCTACTCTATTGCGCTTCGCCAGGTCTGAGGTGGTGAAGGAAGTCTAGCGTAAAAGGTAGCGTTCAGTACACTGCGCAAGTTAGTGAATTTGCGTAGTTACATCGCTAGCGAAAATTCGCCTGGCGTAAGTGTGCGAAGTAACACTAGCGAATTTACGCCAGCGTTCGTTTGCGAAGTACCGAAAATGCCAAAAGCTAGCGAATTGACGCTAGCGTTCGGTGCTTCGCATCTTAGTGAATTTGCCCCTTTGTCTCAACTCGGCTGCTTCTCCGACGCAACTCAGCTACTGCTTCGGTGCAACTCAGTTGCTTCTTTGACGCAACTCCACTCCTACTTCAGCGCAACTCAGCTCCTACTTCAGCAGGTCAAGTGGGGCTCGGCTAATCCAGGAAATGCAGCATGGCTGGGCCACCCTTAACATATAGAAGCCGTCAGCCGAGAACAATTATCCCCCTGTTTCCCTATGATGGTGGCCCTGCACATCTTACTACGTATCTGTTTCTCCCTGAGAGCGGGAATTTGGTTGATGGTTCCTGTTTTCCAAAATGCTCATTGCCTGGGGTTTTCCAGAAAATGGATCTTACTGTAATTTGGATCTTCATACCTTAAGTCTACTAGAAAATCGTGTAAACATTAAAAAACAAACAAACCCAATAGGCTGGTTTTGCTTCCAATAAGGATTAATTATATTTTAGTTGGGATCAAGTACAACCTACTGTTTTATTATTACAGAGAATAAAGGAAATTCTTTTTAAAAATCTGGATTATCTGGATAAAACTTCGGTAATTCTTTGCTTTCTAGATAATGGGTTTCCATATAACGCATGCAATAACTGTACTTGTCAGTAGGGATCGGCGTTTTGTTTGACCATGTTTCGCCGCAGAAATGACGCCCATAGACTTTAATGGGTGCCTGCGACATTTTGCTGGTGGCAAATTTTTGCCAAAACGAAATGGGTCAAATTCGCCAAGCCTACTTGCCAGGATTCAAGTAAGGGATAAGCCACATATCACTGCAATCTTTCTCTCTAGCGAGGCCCCATTTAGAATACACGGTTCAGTCTGGGTCATCAGTACTCAACAGACGCACTTTTGAACCTTAGAATTCATCCTAGTGTTGAAACTAAAGCTTTGCCTCCCCTATGGCACCTTGTTACTTACCTGTATCCGCCAGCAACACATCGTCTCCCATTGTCGCTGCAGTAGTAGCAAGAGTTTCCAATGCAGGGTAAACCCGATTGGCTACTGATGAACCCAAGGCGGGCCTAAGCTCTGTTAACATAAACTTGCTTTTGTTTCCAGCCCAATATAGAATTTTCCAAATTTCTACTCTGCTTTTGATTGCCAATGGCAATTTACTCTGTTCCAGAGCCATAAAGTGAGGTACACAGAGTGGTGAACCCCCAAAGCAACCACAACTCTGGATCTGGTGGTGATATCAGGGCTTCCACAGAGTGTAGCATCAATGGGCAAACCAGACTTGTGTCCAGAGAATCTGATGTAAATGCCAGTTTTGAAGCTTCAGAAGAAGAATTGTGTCTAGGGGAGAGGAGGACCATCCACACCCAGTACCAATACCCCCCCGATGAGAGACTTATTGTGATTGCCCTACCCTTCATACACATTGGATAATGTTACCTTCAATATCCTGTTCACAAATTCAGTTCACACTTATAGGGGTGGTTCACCTTTAAATTGACTTTTAGTAAGTCATAGAATGGCTAATTCTAAGCACCCTTTCAATTGGTCTTCATTATTTTTTTTTATAGTTTTAAATTATTTGTCTTCTTCTTCTTCTGACTCTTTCCAAGTTGTATTGTTATTGCTAGTTTTTTGTTACTCCTCTTTTTTACTCAGGCCTCTCCTATTCCTATTCCAGTCTCTTATTTAAATCAATGCATGGTTGCCATGGTAATTAGGTCCCTAGCAACCGGATTGCATTGCTTGCAAACTGGAGAGCTGCTGAATAAAAAAAACTAAATAACCCAAAAAAACGCAAATAATAAAAAATGAAAACCAATTGTAAATTATCTAAAAAATATCACTCTCTACATCATACTTAGGGGTTATTTAGGGGTTATTTACTAAACTCCGAATGCAAAAATCATGAAAAATTCATGATTTTTTTTTTTATAAAATCAAGACTTTTAAAAATAATCACAATTTTTTTGGAATTTATTAAACCCAGAGGATGGAAAAGTCTGAATCTGAAAATCCGGCATCTCAGACCTGTCAACGTTGCATATAAGTCAATGGGAGAAGTTCCAATGATTTTTTTGATGTGCGCTGGGTTTTTGGCAATACCCCAAAGTTTTCGGGCAAAATTTGGAGTTTTTGTGCGAAAAATCAGAAAAAAAACGTGAAAATTAGATTTTTCGCGTTTTTTTCATATTTGTTCCTGCAATCGAAATTTTCGGGAAAGTGTATTAATAAATAAGCCCCAAAAAACCCATGCGGATTTGGTTGGAGTTTTTTTCCAGAAAATATTGAGATAAATTCGGACCTTGATATTTAACCCCCTAAACGTTAACCTAAAGATGAACTATCCTTTTAAATTAACAAATTAATCTTTTTTTTTTTTTTTCTATGCCCACATTCTACTGAGGCTGCTGTGTCTGGGTGTATCACATATAAGTACCACAGCTAATCAGTGTATTAACTTCATGATTGATCTGATGTTCTGCCCATGGTTTTAGGCAGGTGTGTAATCCATTAAACTACTGATTAGTTGGTGTAACACACTGCTCATTAGTTGTGCTACTACTGGTAAGTATAAACACAATGAACACAAATACCTTGCCAGACAGGAACAACAAAAAACATTTAGTATATATTAATACAAAGTATCCACTGCAAAGCCTTAGATTAATGTGAGTGGCACAGGAATAAAGGCTGATGAGGAGACAACGTTACCGAGAATCGTGGGTCCAAACACAATCCTAAAATCTAGCTCCTAAAAGTGAAGGGAAATCTGTTTACAAGGTGTTTCATATACTATCACCATAGCCATCAGCATTTTATAACTGGAAAGCAATCAGGTGGGTTGCTCACTATTAATGGGGTTACCCAGAAATGTAATAAAAGCAAAACAGGCTAGCACACACAGTGAGTTAAACCGGGGTCATACCCCTGGTGCGTTTATTGCGTCACAACATTTGATCACCTGACAAAGGGGAACGCCCCCGAAACGTTCTGACGCAATAAACGCACCAGGGGTATGACCCCGGTTTAACGCGCTGTGTGTGCGCTAGCCTGTTTTGCTTTTATCACTTGATATTTTGGGGGTGTCATCGCCCTAAGGCTTTTAAGCACCAAGCGGAACCAGTACTGAAGGGCCTGAGTGTGCACGTGATCGCTCTTGTACAGTTACCCAGAAATGTACCATAAAACAAACCATCGGGGGAATGTAATAAAAGTCGGTAACGGAAAATTTATTCACAATGCGGAAAGTTATGCCTTTGCGTGAATTTAATGCAGCTTTTTTATAGTTTGAGCCAGTGTGCAGTGAATGTAATAAAACTTATTACTGAAAAGTCATTATGTTCACTCCAAAAGATCATGACACCTTCAAACACTTCTTAAAGGAGAAGTCAACCTGTATGGGGAAAAAACCCTCCCTGTGTAGGCCCTCCTCCCCCCCCCGGGCCTAATGCCCCTAACTTGTTACTCACTCCTCTGCGAAGGTTCTCTCCTGCCGAGTTCACGGGCACCATCTTCTCCCGAGTGATCTTCTTCCTGCTTTGACCAGTGTTTTTTGACGCATGCGCAGTATGTGGCATTTAACGGTAAGGATCTTCTCCGCATGCGGTGAAAGTCACGAAGTTTTTGAAATAAGATCGGAAACTTTGTGACTTTCAGGAGCATGTGCAATTGGAGGCATTTGCCGGTACGGAGCTACTGCGCATGCGCCCGAAAGTCACGAGTTTCCGATCTTTTTTTCGGAAACTTTGCGACTTTCGGTGCATGCGCAGAAGATCCTTACCGGTAAATGCCTCGTACTGCGCATGAGCCAAAAAAACGCTGGTCAAAGCAGGAAGAAGAGCGCTCAGGAGAAGATGGCGCCCGTGAGCGCAGGAGTAGATGCGCTGAATTCTTTTCAATGTGGCTGTACTTGCACAGACGCATGTAAGCGCCGAACGCATGCATCCCCTTATTTATTAATCCATTTCCTGGAAAAATTCCAGTTCGGAAAAAAAAATAAAAAAAATCGTCTGAAAATTCAAATCGTACAAATTTTTCGGCTTTTCCACCCTAAAAATCTGTTTTTTTTGGGGGGGGGGATTTTTGCCCATAAACGACTAAATCTTCAGATTAGTGCATGAAACTCTGCGCAGATCAGGATATCTTCAGGACTTCTCCCATTGATACAACCTCGGCAGGTCTGAGATACCGGATTTTTGGATTCAGACTTTTTTCATCCTCGGAGTATAATAAGCCATCGAAAAATGTTAGCTTTTTTTCACAAAAAAATATAGAATTTATAGCAAAAAAACTCGGATTTTTTGAGTTTCTGTAAATCAGACTTTAATAAATAACCCCCTAATACATAAATGTATAGAAGCCGGTGACTGAAAAGGGAATCTGTGCCCATTGGTGTTTAACGATGGCAATAAAGGCACTGGCTTAGGCTACTATCATAGTTGGCTGGCAGAAAAAAAACAGCACCTCCTATTATCGCCCATGACAACAGCATTAGCCTTTCACTGCACAGATTCAGATTCGCCCATCACTAAGTGGGTTATTTACTAAACTCGGAATGCAAAAATCACAAAAAAATTGTGGGTTTGTTTTTATAAAATCTGACTTTTAAAATTTTTTCGGAATTTATTAAACCCTGAGAATGGAAAAGTCAGAATCTGAAAATCCAGCATCTCAGACCTGTCAAGGTTGCATATAAGTCAATGGGAGATCTCGTCCCAATGATTTTTGGATGTGCGCTGGGTTTTTGGCATTACCCTGAAAAATCTGTGAAAATCAGATGAAAAATACAAAAAAAAATCTTGAAAATCTAATTTTTCAAGTTTTTTTGAGATTTTTCGGGACAGTGTATTAATAAATAAGCCCCAAAAAAAACCTATGCGGATTTGGTCGGAGTTTTTTTCAGAAAATATTGAGATAAATTTGGACTTTGATAAGTAACCCCCTAGTTGTTATGTCTACCCAATCACACGCTGTACTTTTCAGGGTGATGCAGCCTCTTGAGAACGTAGTTTTTTTTTTTTTACAGCAAAACTGCTCCATGTGAAATTGTGCTCTGTTAATAAAATTGCAACTCCAAAGCCCCCTGATTATAAAGATTAACATTTTTTTTATAATATGTTGCAAGATCGTACAAAATGCTTGTTTTAAAGCATATTTTAATATATATATATTTCTTTGAATAAACGAATAATCTGATTTTAAAAATATATTCAAAAGGTAAAAAGGAACCAATAAAATAAAAATAAAATAAAGCTATTTATTTCCTCCTTTTATTGGCTATAGATCCATGGTGAAGGGCAAATTTTTTCTTTCTGTGGACGACATGGCGTCTCGGATCTTCTGTTAACTGGCGGGAAGGGTAACGAGGTGCAGTCTGTAAAGAGGCGCCTGTCCTGGTGGAAGAGTTTTCGCCTGTGCTTAGAGATGTTGCAGCCAACGGAGGCTGTGAGTATTGCTGTGGTTTGCATGCATCGCCAGTGCTTAGCTTGCTTGCTAAATTACTAACAGTTGTAACCAGCTGAGAAAGTATCTCGTTCCGTTGTTCCTCCACAATTATGTGTTCCCGGTGGAGTGTGAGCAGCAAGTCCATCCTCTCGGTGTGATCCCGTCGGAATTCCCGAAGTTCCTGCCGGACAGCATGCAGCTGCCTCCTTAGACTTCTCCGGAATGCATCCTGACTCTGCAAGAGAAGCCGGTCCATATCAGGATAGACTGGTTCTTCGAGAGGCTGCTCCTCCCACTGCTGAGAAGAAGAAAAGGTTTCTTGATGCTGATTCTCATCTTCCACTTGGGGCACAGGCAACACAGCCGCCTCTCCTTCTTCTTTTACATTCAGAGGTGCCTCTTCCCTAAAGCTTTGCCACTCTTCATTCTCACCCTGGGACTTTGGTTCTGCTGATATCTGAGAGTCGGAGTAAAACTGAACCTCCGGGGTAATGTTTTCATCTGGAGACAGCTGGGCTTCGGGTGAAACACTCTCCAGGGGAGACCAGTGACCTACAAAACATAGTAAAGAGATAAATATAAAACCTTGGCATTTTTTTCCTTACTTTCAGCACCGGTTATTTCAGTTTTTTTCTCTGTGTATTCAAGTATAACTAGATAGATGCAAGTAAAACCAACTTGTAGCCACAGAACTGGAACATTCAAAGCACTAAAGCTAGGAGAGCTTGGCATATAGACATCCCCCTCCTGCCCTCTAAAACTAAATAATATAGATAAGTGCAAGTTACTGTAGAAATACATTGAATCCAACATTCGGAACCATGTCCGGACCCTACTTAGCATATGCAAATTAGAGTTAGGAAGGGTTAAAAAGTTTTTAAGGGGACAGTAAAAAAAAAACAATGCAAAACCGTTAAAACCGTGGTTTGACTGTACATTCATTTACTTACAAAAATGTTGATGATTGTAATATAATTTGCTAATTGGAATTAAGATATCTATCTGTCCTTTGTTATGTTATACTCTACTGGTTCTGACTAGTGATCAACCTGCCCCATTTTTGCTGTCTTGCAAAAAATTCGCAAAACAGCAAAAATCCACCGAAATGCATTGAAGTTATTGGGCGACAATTTATTTTTTTTTGACGCAAGACAATTTTTTCCCACCCACTGGAGTCTATGGGCATCATTTTCATGGTGAAACTTGGGTGAAAAATTTTGCTCATCACTAGTTCAGACTACATATACCAGTAATATACCTGCCAGCTCCAGTTCCCACTACTCCTTGTACACTCCTTTGTCTGTTAATCACAAAATCTGCAAAGCATTGTGGGAAATGGGCTCTTGGCTTGAGGAGAGCTGACAACTGCTACACTATTTCAATGGTACATGGAGTCCGGACTACATAACATTTCCAAATCATATTTAAATGACTGACAGTTTGCAATGAAGCAAAGTGGAAAGTTGCTTTCATTATGCAACATGTTTGTATTTGGCTTTATTACTACTAGCCAACTGCAACTTATAACTATTAATATTTATTCATAGATGTTACCATTAGGGGTAACATAACAGCTGCTAATCAGAAAAACAGCCTTGTCAGCAATATTCTTAAATGTATTTAAATGAAATATAATGGGTACATTAAAAAAAAGGAACAGCTGAACCTAAACAATTGTGGGCACTATTGCCATTCACAATTGAACCATTGAAGTTGGGGGCAAACAATTTACAGATTCATGGGTGGTAATTTGTGTCACTATAACAAAAATATATAAAACCAATAGGTACCTGGGCATTCATACGTGCAAGGGTCAGCTGAGTCGATGACTCCTGGAATGGCCTCACCAAGAGGACATATAATTGCTTTGATCTTTTCCTCCCACTCTGCATAGTACACATTCATGGCCGACCGTCTGCCGGCGTGACGCCAGTGCTTGCTCATTTTAGCTCTTACAAACCGCTTGCAGTCTGCAAATCTCTTTTTGCAAGTGTCCATGTTTCGGACGCTCACCCCAAGGCAGTTGATGGCTTCTAGGATGCCTCGCCAGATGCGTTTCTTCTCAAAACTCGATGTCCTTGATGCATCTTCTCCGTACAGTTTGCGATAGTTCTCCAGAACTTTGGTGACCAACACATCGTTCTCCTCCTCTGTGAACTTGATGTTCCTCAGCCTGTCTCTGCATGACGCACTGCTACTAGTTCCCTGATTTGGGTCCAGATATGAATTGGATTTCTTGAGCCAAGGTTGGCGGTTCCCCTTTGGCCCCTGGCGTTTCCTCCCTTGCCAATTTGTCCTTTCCTTAACTCCACTATTCCATGACTCCTGTGCTACTATCCTCTCATGTTGTTGCAAAATAGTCCCATCTACACCACTCCTCTGCTCTTCCAATCCACCAATTCTCCTATCTTCCACTCCAATCATACTCCATTCGTCAGTCATGTTTCTATCAGTTGAGAAATAGACAAACTCGCATTAGTCACATTACCGCTCTTCCACTAAACAACTTACCAAAACTTTATATTAACATAGGGAACGGCTTTCACATAACAGCACTCTTGCTCAGGGACATCACAGTAACCAACACACTGTACAAAAACCTGTAAGCACTCTAAGTAGGCCATCTTTCTATAATACTGAAGGTTCAGCAGCAGATCTATAACATTAGCTCACATCTGTTGCTTTGCCTGGTAATAGTTGCACATTCTCATATTCTTGCTGAGAAATATTTCTTGAGGGAGCTCCAAGTATGTGCTCTTGTGTCACCTTCTGGCAAGGAGAGGACTTGCTTGTTCAGGCAGTGTGTAGGCAAGGCTCATTTTTAAGGCCCTGAAATTGCTTGATTGGAAACGTCCAATGGATTCACTTTGTCTGGAGTTTATTTTCAGGCCACAGAGAAATCATTGCTGAGATACACTGACAGAAACAGAGTATCAGAGTTAGTGAGAAATTAGAATCACTGCTCATACACAAATATTGCATATGGATAATCCTAGTCTAATCATAAAATATTACTAATCTTTGTTGCTATAAAGCACAATAAATGAAACATCACAAATACTAGGAGTGATATGCGACCATATTATTATGCAAATGGGCTTTTTCTTTTTATTCTTTAGTTTAATAGACATATAAGATCCGTTATTCAGAAAGCCATCTCTCGACTACATTTTTACAAAGTATTTCATTTTCTCTGTAATAATAAAACAGTAGCTTGTACTTGATCCAAATGAAGATATAATTAATCCTTATTGGAAGCAAAACCAGCCCATTGGGTGTATTTAATGTTTACATGTTTTTTTAGTAGACTTAAGGTATGGAGATCCAAGTTATGGAAGGACCCCTTAACCGACAAACACCAGGTCTCAAGCATTTTGGATAACAGGTCCCATACCTGTAGTAGCAACTTAATGTCAATTACACATGACATAAAAGGGCCCTCTTATATGGGGACTTCCATGTTGCTCCCTACAATGAGCAAACAAACATAATTGGTCTATATAAGAATACAAGTGTGCACTGCTCCTACTACAGTCCTGCCTGGGTCCAGTCTAACAAACCCATCCCTGCTTACCTCCTACACCTAGGGCTGCCACCTCTCCCCCATCTTAACTCCGTGCAGGGCTGTGACGTTACAGGGGTGGGGCGATTACGTGGTGGGGCAGGTCTATGATGTGCCGATTGGCCAATCGGCGTGTCAGTCTCGGGGGAATACAGACAGTTTTGGCCCAGATGGACAGGTGGCAACCCTACATGCTAGGGGGCTACACAAGGACCAGCCACACTGTGAAGGAATGAGGGATTTTCTGCCTGAAACCCAACTGGTATTCAGCGGGTACCAGACCCAATGCAGGAATCTAGCTCTTACTCTCTGTACATATCAGAATCCTGGGGTTAGTATAAAAGCATGCAAGTACATGCCAGCTCTTTACTCTGTTCACTGCAGCCAATCTTAAATTCGGACCAAAGAAAACAGAATAGACAGTAAACTTGTAATTGTTATACATGAATCTAAAGCTGCGCATAACTAGCTGGCACTATAGTAATGATGATGAGGATATAACCTATGATATTTAATTCTTTAAAAATTGAGAGGTACTGTCTTTTTAATGATTTTTTGTTCTATTTTTTTCTATATTTTTTTTTTTTGATTGGCTGTTTGGTGTATAAATGCTCATATCCTGTGAAGATCATCAGAGCCCATGACTAAGCGCACTGAATGGGTGCGAAACGCGTAGAGGGGGGGATGGAGATGCAGATTTATATAGTTTTAACTTTGTATAAATAAAATATTCTTTTAATTTAATTTCTCTGGTCCTGTGGATCCGTTGAGTGCCGGTCGGCCCTGCTTTCTTTTCTGAGGATGTAACTATACCAGTCACATGATTCTGATTGATAGGGAGAGAGAGGAGCAACACACTTTTGAAAGACTGTATATATATATATATATATATATATATATATATATATATATATATATATATATATATATATATATATATATATATATATATATATATATATATATGTGTTGTTTAAAGGGTAAGGCATTTTTTAGTAGCAGTATGCACAAAATGTCGCTGTCTTAAATATATTGATAATGGGTTGAGTGCAGAGGACTCTTGTATTTGTCTATATGTATTTTGTGGTCACACCCTCATTGCACCCCCGCCTAATGGTTTTAAAAAATAGTGGTGAGCACAACTTTCCCTTGTTATATATATATATATATATATATATATATATATATATATATATATATATATATATATATCATAAAACAGATATGATATTAATTACATGGCACTGCAATTTCAAAGCATAAAATTAGCATAATAAATAATAAATAAATCCTACTGCATTATCGGTAATTAATTTAGATGCATGCTTTACACTGTAATGGTTGCTGTGCACGCTTGTGTAGTTTGCATCTATCTATATTGGTCGGACACAGCCTGAGGATCTGTGTTATCTGTTTTATAAAGGAAAATCAGCCAATAGAGATTTACCTAAAAAAACACAATCCTCTCCCACACTGAATCCACTGTTTGTGAAAGATTTGGGTGAATCCAGAACCCAATCTGAAAACTTAATTTGCGTATCTAAATGAGGGAAACGAGAGAGAAAAAGAGTAAAAACATCCTAAAGACATCCTGCAGAGAAATGCATGTCCTTCATGTGATGTCCTATGCCTTTGGAATGGCGAATCAGTTGATTTTACCGCCACTCATCGTCCAAATCTGCAGTCACGCCTCATTCCTCTACCGTCCCTTCTCAGCCGTCAGTCATAAGAACTCCGCCCTCAGCCTTCCACCCTCAGTTCTCTTCCTTTTAATCCTCTTCCTTATGCCCTCCCTGCTCAGCCCTCCATCCTCTTTCCTCAGCACTCCCCTCTCAGATCTCCCTTTTCAGCCAACAGTCTTATCCATAAGTTTCTAAAGTGGTGAGCGGGGGCAGAAGGCAGAGGACTGAGGGAGGAGGATGGAAGACTGAGGGCAGAAGACTGAGGGCGGATTGATAGCTGAGAAGGGAGGGTAGAAGACGGAGGTGTGATTGCAGATTTGGACAATGAGTGACAGTAAAATTAACGGATGCGCCATTCCGAAGGCATAGGACATCGCATGTAGGACAGGTATTTCACTGCAGGAGGTCCTAAAATGCGTTCCGTACCCTTATTCTACTCACTTATCCGAAGAAACTGAAGTCACACCTCTGTGCTGCCCACAATTGCTGCTGCATTCTCCCCCCTCGTGGCTCATTCCTCAGCCCTCCCTCCTCTGCCCTCATTGCAAAAGTCCTCCCTCCTTAGCCCTCCATGCTCAGACCTCAGCTCATGAGCCAGGCTGATAGCTGAGGAAGACGGGCGGAGGGCTGAGGAGGGAGGGCTTTTGCAATCAGGGCTGAGGAGGGTGGTCTGAGGAATGAGGGCTGAGGACCGAGGAGGGAGGGCTGAGGGCCGAGGAGGGAGGGCTGAGGGCCGAGGAGGGAGGGCTGAGGGCCGAGGAGGGAGGGCTGAGGGCCGAGGAGGGAGGGCGGAGGGCCGAGGAGGGAGGGCGGAGGGCCGAGGAGGGAGGGCTGAGGAATGAGTCACGAGGGGGGAGATTGCAACAGCAAATTTGTGCAGCACGGAGGTGTGACTGCAGTTTCTTCGGATACCTAAGTATAATAAGAGACAAGTCTGCATACTTCTTTACGAAAGTGCATACAGGAGCGTGTGTTCTCCTGAAGATGTCCTAAACTGCTTTCCGTAGATAGATACTTGTAAAACTTACTCATTTATGTGAGTGAGGCAATTCTATGTTAGTGTATAGCTGTTGGAGGGAAGTGATAAGAAAGCATCAGATGTAGACTCATTGCAAGCTTATAGACAGCAGCTTGAGATCCCTGCTATAATACCAGCCCCTTGTGCATTCAGTTCCTATCTGATCTGTCCATAGCCCATCCTCCCTCTGCCACTGACATTCTCATCTCCTGCCAAACTACATCTCCCTGCCCTAAACACACACAGTCACACACGCACGGCCACCATCTGATTAACGGTGCGCGAATTTAAAATGTTAAAATTGCCACTTACCTCCCACAGCTGTAGCCTTTGTCTATGAGGTTTTTTTTTTCTCCAGCGGGGTGTGGTTACTAGGTCGGCCAATACAAGGCAAGCACTGAAGGCATTTTGGGAAATGTAGTTCTACAGGCTGCAATTAGAATAACAATGGATTCCAAGCGGAACTAAAATTCCCAGCGTTCCGCGCATCACGCCGGTCAGCTGACGGAAGCAGCGTCCAGTCAGGAGAGAGAGAGATTTTTTCCGCGTGACTTTTTATGGTTCACAGAGCTGAAAATTGGTGACAGAGGGTGTTAAAGAGACAGCGCAATAGAGATAGAGGCGCCAGCTGTGTATTTTAATGTCAGAAACCTTGGAAAAAACAGCTTTTTGTCTGTTACTGGCTCTGAATAACGTCATATCGCGTATTAATCTGTTTATCTCCACCCTGTGGCCGTAGAACTCACTGGTCTCTTTTATAGACACGTTTTTGTTTTGACTCCTTTTTGCGGTCGTGTATTTTTTTTTGTAATTTTTCCCGTATGTTTCTGTACAACCTTGGTTAGAAATAAATCACAACTTAAGTTCTAATTCAGGCTATCGATCCTTAAAGGGGTTTTCGCCTTTAAATTAACTTTTGGGAGCACATTTACCAAGGGTCGAAGTGAATTTATGAATTTCGAACTCATTTTTGGGTACTTCGACCATCGAATAGGCCTAAATTTGACTTTGATTCGAAGTAAAAAAAGTTTGACTACGAAAATCAAAGTACTGTCTCTTTAAAAAAAGTTTCGACTTCGACACTTCGCCACCTTAAACCTGCTGAATTGCTATGTTAGCCTCTGGGGACCTCCTAGAACCTATAGCCAACATTTGGCTAAGTTTTTAGAAGTCGAAGTAAAATCGTTCGATCAAACGATTTTACTTCGACTGAATATGGGCAAATTCGATTAAAAAAAAACTTTGCCTTCGAATATGGAAGTAATGCAATTCGACGGTCAAATTTCGAAGTCCCTCTTTTGACAGCTCAACCCGCAGTCCCTCGTTTGTACTAGAAAGTCCAGTTTTTCTCTGCACTGAACAGCCAGAAAAAGAAACAATGTTTCTAACTTAATTGGCTTTTGGCAGAGAGCCCAGAACAGCCACAACAGAAGATAAGATACTTTTGTAACAATTTCTAGCAAATAAGTAACTGTAACAATATAAGATAACAGGTCCCTTGGGAAATGATAGACTCACAGCTTAAAAGGCAATTTATCTTCATTAGCAAAACTGTAATAACTGAAAAACCACAGAAATATGTTCAAACTTTCATAACCTGACAAATTTTGTAAAATGAACATGGTAATTAGGGGTGTGGCCACAAAAATGGGCGTGGTCAAAACATTTTTCGCCGCGCTACGCGTGGTAACTTTTTTGTCCCTCTTATTCCAAAATGTTGGGAGGTATGCAGCTCTCCCGCCTGCAGTTTCGGTAATCTGGTTGCTAGGGTCCAAATTATCCTAACAACCATGCACTGATTTGAATAAGAGACTGGAAAATGAATAGGAGAGGCCTGAATAGAAAGACGAGTAATAAAAAGTAGCAATAACAATACATTTGTAGCCTTACAGAGCATTTGTTTTAAGATGGGGCCAGTGACCCCCATTTGAAAGCTGGAAATATTTAGAAGAAAAAGACAAATAATTCTAAGACCAATCGAAAAATTGCTTAGAATGGGCCATTCGATAACTTACTAACAGTTAGGGGCAGATTTATCAAGGGTCAAAATTATAATTCGGAGTAAAAAAATTAGAATGTCTGGCTATTTCTGAGAACATTCGACTAGGGAATAGTCCAGATTCGATTCAAAAATTTGATTATCGAAATTTATCATGTACTGTCTCTTTAAAACGTCAACTTCGACCATTCGCCATCTAAAACCTGACGATTTGCTGTTTTAGCCTATGGGGGACTTCCTAGAACCTACTTGGAGTCAATTGGTGGACTTTGAATAATCAAAGTTTTTAAAAAACTTGTAATCGAATGCGCAGTTACTTCGATTAGTACGATTCAAATTCGATTGAAAACTGACCTATTCCCCCCCCAAAAAAAACCCTTTGGTTTTTTGATAAATTCCGATTGGTCTTTTTTAATTTGAATTTAGAAGTTATGGGAGTTACTTCGAAATTCGACCCTTGATAAATCTGCCCCTTAATGTAAAGATAAACTTAATGTAAAGATAAACTACCCCTTTAACAATTTTCATGTTTTTAAAGGGGAACTCCGGCTTCCAAACCGAAAGAGGCCCACATAACTAGGTATGCACCGAATCCAGGATTCTGTACGGGATTCGGCCAGGATACTGCCTTTTTCAGCAGGATTCGGCCGAATCCTTCTGCCTGGCCGAACCAAATCTGAATCCTAATTCGCATATGCAAATTTGGGACGGGTAGTGAAATTGCGTGATTTTTTGTCACAAAATAAGGAAGGGACTAAACACGTTACAAATTGTAACAACTTCTCCACAGCTTACAGACAGCATGCAGGAACTACATAACCTACAATGCATTGCACTGTGATGTTCCTTTCCTGATTGAAATCACATGTGCAGGGAATTGTGGGGTTTGGAGGATGCAGACTGAGGACAGGTGGCTGTTGATACAAAGTACCAGTAGTCAGACAGCTCAGCAAAGTAGTCAGACAGATCAGCAGGAGAGCAGGGGGCTAGGCTTAGGGAACTGTCAGAAACCATTAAAGATCATGAAAAGTCGGCATATTTTTCAGTTGATGTATATTGCAAAGTTGCCTGAAATTATGTTTACTTTTCAAAAAGCTCCAGTTATGTTTGTGTGGAGTTCCCCTTTAAGTTTCAAAATACACATAAATGTCGACCATTACTAAACAAGAGTGTATTTGTGTTCGGGTATAATGAAGGATACAGTTCCAAGAGCTGCTTATTTACCCGTAGAAGGATTCTAACTATCTCCACACTAAATCATAATAAAACTGTACAACTACAGTCTACCAACAGCAAACTGACAATAACACAAGAGCAAAGTTCCCTTTCTTAGATACTTAGAGTCTTTACTTTCACTATATCTTATTACTAATGGTTTTTGATATCCGGGATGGAATGTCTTTTTATTTACTTTCATATTTTCAAATATTTGAGGGGTCCGCCATTCTGCTTATGTTCTATGTTATAGAATGGCCAATTCTAAGCAACTTTCCAATTGGTCTTCATTTATTTTTTGTCGTTTTTGAATGATTTGCCTTCTTCTTCTTCTTAATCTTTTCAGCTTTCAAATGGGGGTCACTGACCCCATCTAAAAACAAATGCTCTGTAAGGCTACAAATGTATTGTTGTTGCTACTTTTTATTACTCGTCTTTCTTTTTAGGCCTCTCCTATTCATATTCCAGTCTCTTATTCCAATGGTTGCTAGGGTAATTTGGACTCTAGCAATCAGATCGCCAAATTTGCAATCTGGAGAGCTGCTGAATAAAAAGCGATACAACTCAAAAACCACAAATAATAAAAAAATGAAAATTGTAAATTGTCTCAGACTATCTCTCTCTACATCATACTAAAGGGTTATTTAAAGGTAAACAACCCCTTTAACCCTTCAACAGCTACTAACATCTACACCCTAGGGATGACCCATGATTGGTAGCAGAAAACTAAAAAACTATTGAAGATAAACGTGCTATATCCATTAGGGTAATGACATAGAACACTTTAACTGTCAAGCAAAAAACCATAGCCCTAAGGCTAATGCTATAAACCCACTAACTCATTATCAGTTTTTTAAAAGTCTTTCTGATAGGGGACAGTGATCATATATAATAAGGCATATTGTGCTAAAGCCAAAAATTCAGCTTTGCTATTGACAGGGGCGGATTAATGGCTAGGCTATAGCCTAGGGGCCCATAGTGGTCAGGGGCCCATGTGTTTTTTTGCAATTAAAAAAAAAATGTCACTGTCCGCTGTCTGGCTGTAGCTCAGGGCAGCCCAGGAGCTCCTCCCGGACTCTCCAGCAGTGCCCAGGCTTTCCCGTGGCAGCCAGACCCTAGGCCTGACAGCAGGAGCTCAGGATGTGTGGGTGCCGGGAGTAGCAAGAGCGCGGAGCGGCTATGCAGGAGGAAGATGGGGCAGGATCACAACCACTGGCCCGAGCTGCCCGATCCCCCGGCCGCTTTCTCCGGGTACGGAACCTGCACCAAAGCAATGTGACAGCGGCCTCAGGAAAGCCCTGCTCGATCTGAGGGGCAGCAGTTCCGTGAGTAGCGACCCAACACCAGCACCTAGGGTTGCAACCTTTTCTGGAAAAAAATACCGGCCTTCCTATATATTTGTCTTTTTTCCCTATTAAAAACATTGGGATAAGCCATCATTTTTACCAGCCAGGCCGGTAAAATACCGACCAGGTGGCAACTTTACCAGCACCCTGGCTTATCACATGGGTCTCCCTGGCCTACAACCCTCTCTCCCCCTCTGCTATAACTGAGCCCTGAGCCTAGGGTAGGGAGGGGGTACAGAGAGAGAGGGGCTTCATTGACACCATAGGACAGGGGGACACACACAAAAGAGAGAGAGACAGCTAAAGTGGGGGAGAGAGAGAGACCCAGGCATAGAGAATAAAGAGACTTAGGCAGAGAGAGAGAGAGAGAGACAGGCGTAGAGAAGAGAGAGACAGGCATAGAGAAGAGAGAGAGAGAGACCCAGGGTTAGAGAGAAGAGAGAGAGACCCAGGCATAGAGAGATAGAGAGAGTTGGTCATTCTGTGACTTTTCAATATGGCGGTCGTGGGTATGTGGAGGTATTGCCGAAAGTGCAAACTGGAGAGCTTGCTGAATAAAAAACTGAATAACTCAAAAACCGCAAATAATAAAAAGTGAAAACCCATTACAAATTATAAAATGTTCCAAAAGGTGTTACTGATCGTACCTCAAAAAAAAAAAAAAAAACCAAAAAGGAAAATAGGAAAAAAAACAAGAAAATGTATAGTGTAGCGATCTTTTTAAAATTCACACCTCAGTGTAATTGCATTCACACATTAACAGTGTTGTATTCCCCATTGAAACGTAAAGTGCAAGTGAATTGATTTCAAACACTCATACACCGTCAGTTAAAATGCACTTTGTTTTAAAAGGGAAAAGATTTTTAGACTGGATACCCACACGCCAAGTAGCAATATCTGTGGTGGTTTATTATACTCACAAACAACTATATTAGGTTTCACTCATCAATAATATTGTTGCTCCAAAGATTCCTCTTTTGGACAAAAAAGAGTAACATATGCGGAAACAATTTATGGTTCTTTAATAATAAGTATATATTGCACTTACAATGTTCCACTTTAAAGGGGAAGTAAAGTCTAAGATAGAATACGGCTAGAAATGCTGTATTTTATATACTAAACATAAACATGAACTTATTGCACCACAAGCCTAATCAAACAAATGATTTATGCTTTCAAAGTTGGCCACAGGGGGTCACCATTTTGTAACTTTGTTAAACATCGTTGCAAGACCAAGACTGTGCACATGCTCAGTGTGGTCTGAGCTGCTTAGGGATCATCATAAATCATCAAAACAGCACAAGTCAAATAATATCTGTCAGAAGCCGATACAGCAAGACTGATTAATAATCCGAATAGGCAGACTGCACTGGGTCCTGTGTTGTCATGTAATCTAATGTGGATTTTATAGTTTGTGTATTGTTTAATACAAACTTTCTCCAACTCTGCAGAACCAGTGGTTGCAGCAAAATAATCCTCCAAATAGAATCTCAGTTTATCTGTTTAAATCTGGCTCCATGATTTTTGTCCCTGCAGCTGGAGTTGGAAACAGTAAATGGGATGTAAAGGCAAACATAAAATCCGATACAAATCTCTACACAGTCGCCGACTGCTCTACAGGGAAACAAACAAAGCTGCTTGAGTTCTTCATGGCTGAGAAGTAAGGCGAGGGCTCCCCCTGCTGTTCATAAGTATGATTGTTTCCCTGCAGAACAGTTAGGGACAATTCCTATTCACAGCTGTAAATGAAGGGACAATTTCACTGCATACAGTCAGGTTTCTTATAAAAATGGTATTCATTTTTTTAATTAAAGTATATTGAAGATAGGTTTCTTTTTCATTGAAGAAAGTAAAAATGGGGTTTTATTTTTTTGCGTTTATGTGCCCTTTAAAAGACTTTTAAAACCAAAAGGCCTCTCCCGCAGCATGGGCTGAGATGTCCGCGGCGTTCCTCAGTCCTGTCCATATCGCTTCCACTTTCGTTACCGCTGACACTTTTGCCAAATGGGCTTCTTCCTTGAGTGATGCCGTGTGTTCAAACAGTCCACTCTTTATTATCCAACGTCGCTGAATTTTGAAACGTTATCGAAATATTCACAATGTCCTGGTCCTCACATTACTGACTATCTCTACTTTTATGACACACCTATATGGAAAGTTAAATCTGTTCTTATTACAGTATAACAAACAATAATGCACAATAGTAAGATAAAAAAAAAAGTTAAAAAAAATTGACATCTATGATGTTTTTTTCCCATTTTCCTTTTTTATTTGAGGTACGATCAGTAACACCTTTTGGAACATTTGACTGTCTTGGAGGTTGAAGTGAACCTACACATTACTGGAAACTCAAGAACAAAAAAGGTGTTTATTAATTCATGGGTTAGGAAACTGGTCGATATAAAAGAACAAAAAGTTTAGTTTCCAGTAGGTGCTGTGCTGTTGGTTTACTGAAACCTGCTCTTCTTCTCATTAGCGTGGAAGGCTCAAAATATCATTATATTGTAAGAGCAGAATCGAAAATAAAAAATGATAACTGAACTGTTCAGCTTCTTGTTTCCCGGTGAAAAAGCATATAGCAATGTACCCTTTCCCTATATACTCAGCTGTTTTTTTTTCTTTGGGTTGTGGGTATGGAAAAGCTCACCTATGTATGTCTCTGCTGAACTAGAAGTAATGGAGTGACCCTGCTAGACACCTTTTACTGGCATGATCCCTGGCCAGGTACCTCCTTAACAGGGCGGAAATAAATATTTTACGATAAAATGAGAATGGGCCATATCACTTAGCAGAGTTAACGATTAACTTTGTTAGATTTTATTGATGATCAAAGTTTAGTAAAATGACTTTCCTTTTTGAAAGACGAAGGTAGAATGAAGAGAAAATAACAGAGACAATTGGAAATAACACAAAAAAGAAGACTTTATAAGGTAAGCTTTCCAATGTACTGTATACCACTGAAATGGGACATCAAGCGTGTCACTGCACTGCAACAGTAACTTGTAGGATATTTTTTTAATTTCCATATTTTAATTTAGTTCCTCATTTCCATGTTTTCTGTAAAGGCAGCTGTTATTTGAAGATTAAATGAAAATCACCTAGGCTAATTGAATAGAAGCACCTAGAACCGATTCTGTAGCTTCTATACTGGGCTTCCATTATGGGCTGGTGCCTAGAGTGGGAGTGTCCCCCCCCTAAATGTTTGCCTTGAAGATCATCTTGATATGTGCCTAGGGTTAGTGTCACTGAAATTCACCACTGCTTGGCAGGGGGGACAACAGGTGCGAAAAATGGGTGTTATACAGAAGGGATGCAACGAATCTAGAATCTATGCTGATTCACTGCACATGCTCTGTGCTGCTGTCACTTACTGAGCTTAGGGACCCACTCACAATATACAGTACACATAGAATAGAAATGTCACAATATAAGGCTGATTAGTAATTAATATAGATAATTACTACATGGCAGCACAGAAACCAGTGAAATCAGAATTTAATAATCTGCCCTGTAGCATCAGCTTATATTACAGGCCAATCTTATTTTCTGCTTGATAATTTGTGACGACCCCCCTTAGCGTCTCAACAGCTGCTCAGAGCCCATTGAGCATGTGAGTGTCACAGACACTTTCCAAGATGGTGACCCCCTGTGACAAGTTTGAAATCCTGGATCATTGCTGCTATTGACAAGCTGAAACTTTAGGCTGGTGCAATCAGTTCAGTATATAAAATATGGCATTGTTAGCCATATTCATTTTTAGGGTTTAGTTCTTTAAAATTATGTGACTATTTTCTTTGTAACCCTTCAGATTTGGTTCAGGATTTGGCCAAATACTTCATGAAAGATTGTGCATCCCTAGTTTATACAGTAGCTAAGCAGTCTCTTGCCCCTCCCCCCTTCCATTCCATGGAAGTTCACTGGCTTTTCTCCAGAACTTTGGATCCTCATCCTATTATCTAGGTTTTCTTAATGTATGGCTTTGACTTGCAGTGGGTCTACATGATAGTTAGCATGATCACCATTATCTTCTTTTATATACTGATATTTTAAATATTTTTGCCCTGTGAGAAACCAAGGAGTTTGGTCTTGAGTCTTGACTGCAATGCAAATGGCAGTTCAAATCTCATAAGCAAACTATAAAGCAGACATTGACGTTGTTGACATTGTTGAGAGAGTAAAATTATGTGTATGCAGATTCCCCAGGAGCCCCTCTGACTTGGATGGATTTTTTTTCTCAAGCTACCCTTGGTCACTAGTACCTTGGCCTTGAGGCAGAACCACCATTTTGGCTCTAAGGGCAGTTTTTAATTTTTCTGTCATGTGAAGAGATATCGCTATGCTCTCCAAACGGTAACTCCCTTTTGCTTCCATACGTTCTCATATCATACATTCCCAAGTCTATAATACTCTGTGATTCCTTTGTTCTGGGTTCTGACTCTTTGTGACTTCAGAAATCCACAGAGTTTGTGTCAAATAAACTTTGTCTTCCACCTCAAGTGATCTCTAGTTCCTGAATGTCCACAACACTGTACTTCTTAACAACTAAGAAGATCTCCCATCTATTTGTCTCAAATGTTTATATCAAGTTATAATGTCCCCAAGCATGATTGACTGTTGTTATGTTTTGTCTTTATAGTTACAACTAAAGTGTTATTTGTGGGAAATCCACTTACCTGATGGATATTTTCCAGGATTGGATGTTAGCTATATGGTAAGTGTCAATATTATCCATCTGAATTGGCCGGTCTACATTGCATAATTGTACCGACTCAACTGAGGGTCTTTTGAGTGACCCCTGGCAGCTCTCATTGAATCAGCATATGTACGTAGTCAGTGTCTTAGTTGCATAGATCTGAGATGTGAAATTTCAAGGGCTATTGAGCCATGTGTTATATTAGGGACTAGCAGTTGGC
This sequence comes from Xenopus petersii, assembly GCA_038501925.1. Taxonomy (NCBI): domain Eukaryota; kingdom Metazoa; phylum Chordata; class Amphibia; order Anura; family Pipidae; genus Xenopus; species Xenopus petersii. The sequence continues at coordinate 22,558,432 of CM076686.1, forward strand.
TGCACATGTGAGTGTTTTAATATTAAATTGCTCACCATTACATTAACTATTAGCATGATATACTGTACGTATAGGGGCAAATTCACTAAGCGACGAACGCTAGCGTCAATTCGCTAGCGCTGGGCATTTTCATTACTTCGCAAATTCAGTAACGAACGCTGGCGTAGATTCGCTAGTGTTACTTTGCACCCTTACGCCTGGCGAATTTTCGCTACGGACGTAACTACGCAAATTCACTAACAATAGAGTAGATAGGGATTGCTTCCAAAAAAGTTCAAATTTTTTCTAAGTCCCAAAAAACGCTGGCGTGTTTTCTATATTATGGGTGATAGGCTGAAAAAGATCGAAACATTTTTTGGGGCTCCCCTCCTTCCCCCCTACATTTCCTGACTCATGACAACTTAACTATACAGTGGGCACATGTGTAGGGCAAAAAAAAAAATTATTTGATGTTTTGAAGGTTTCCCAGGCATTTGTAGTGATTCTACGTATTCCTCCATTGAAATTTGAATTTGGCGCCGTATGCAAATTAACCTTCGCTAGTGTAACTTCGCTTCACTTAGCAAATCAACACTAGCGCAACTTTGCAACCTTATGCTACCCCTGTGCGCAACTTCGGATTTTAGTGAATTTGCGGAGCGCTGGCGAAACTACGCCTGGCGAAGTGCGGCGAAGTTGCGCCTAGCGCAACTACGAATCTTAGTGAATTTGCCCCATAGAGTGATAGTCTGAGCCAATTTTCAATTGGCTTTCAATTTTTGTTATTTGTGTTGAGTTATTTAGCTTTTTATTCAGCAGCTCTCTAGTTTGCAACAATCTGGTTGTTAGCGCCCCAATTTCCCTAGCAGTCATGTACTGATATAATACTAATTGCTGATATAATAGGAGAGGGCTTGAATTGAAAGATGAGTAATAAAAAGTAGCAATAACAATACATTTGTAGCCTTACAGAGCATTTGTTTTTAGATGGGGTCAGTGACCCCCAGTATCAGAAGAAAAAGAAGGCAAATAAATAAACTACAAAATAAATAATAAAGGCCAAATAAAAAGTCACTTAGAATTAGCATATCTGTAGGAATATGTCAAATCAACTGGACTTGCTTTTTTTCCCCTTAAAGACCGTTTCACTATTTCGCATTCTGAATTGAGAAAGCCAGTGGGATGACTGGTGAAATGTCTTCAAGGAAAAAAACACATAGCAAGTCCAGTTGATTTGACTTATTTCTACAGATATACCATGACCTGGATGAAGAGATTTCATTGGTAGGATGATTTGTGATCAGGCAGCTTAACTGCTCTGGCCCAACAGTACAGAAAAAACTATTTAAAACATTTAAAAAAAAAAAAATGAAGACCAGTTGAAAAGTTGCTTAGAATTAGCCATTCTATAACATACTAAAAGTTAACTTAAAGATGGACCACGCCTTTAATATTCCAAATTGCTATGGTTGCTTTATGTCAGTATTGCTTTATTAAAGTTATATAGGGTTTATATTTGGTTTGACATTCGGCCGAATCTGAATCCTGATAAAAATAGCCCTGAAGCATCTGAATGCAGAACCGAATCCAGGATTCTTAGCATCCCTAGTATTTAATGAAGTATCAGTAAGAGTGTGGTATAAGGACAACAAATGACACAAGCCCTCAGAGCAGTTACAGATGTGGGTTGATAACATATTGGACGATATGTTAGTAAACATTTCTAGTCTGACCATTATAGAAAAAAGTTTTGATGTGTTCTATACCTTCTTCAATGAACCTTGTATAACTGATAACGTATCTGTTTTATTCTGTAGACAGATGGCTGCCTCCATGAAGCTGATTGTCACACTGTTTTTACTAATTCAACTGCCCATTGCAGGTATGTATCATTTACGCAGGACATGTGATATCAAAGTTGAAGACACATTATTAACTTGATCTGTTTCAGAGTCCTCCATACAGTGCTGCCTTACTATAATGTGAATTATGTCAATGTACTATAATGGGAATTATGACAGTTTACTATAATGGGAATTATGACAGTTTACTATAATGGGAATTATGTCAATTTACTATAATGAGAATTATGTCAATTTACTATAATGGGAATTATGACAGTTTACTATAATGGAAATTATGACAGTTTACTATAATGGGAATTATGACAGTTTACTATAATGGAAATTATGACAGTTTACTATAATGGGAATTATGACAGTTTACTATAATGGAAATTATGACAGTTTCCTATAATAGGAAATATGACAGTTGATTTTAATGGGAATTATATCGGTTTATTATTATGTGAATTATGTGAATCATTTCTCGTGTGAAGAGCTCAAGACCAATGAGCTAAGCTGTTTGCACGAGAAATTATTTTTTAGAAAGTCTTTCATTGGACGTATGTTCGGTACTTGTAAATCATGTGCTTTGTGTGCACTAAAGTGAATGGCTAGCAGGATGAGCAAGTAATGAAAGCAGGAGAGAGAGGTGATGTTGCTGTTGCTACTGGATCAACTATTCACTATGTGCAATTAGTTTGCAAGGTGCTCTGTGAAAAATACCTCCCAGGTAGTTTTAGTTGGCAACAATCAGCAAAACAAAAACACAATATTGTTGTATTCCATATGATGATGACAGCAGAATGATCCAAAGGGATCATAGGTAGAGGTTCATTGGTATCACTTTGACCTGGTGGGATGGAACATGTGACTGGACTGTGAATTTAAATGGTTACACCCTTTTTAGGAGGGACAGAGGGGTTAAAAAGGGTGGAGGAGTCTGTTTGTATGTAAAGCCTGAATTAAAGCCATGTTCTAAAGAAATAACCATAGCTGGCACTGGTGAGAATGTAGAATCAATCTAGGTAAAGATGTTGACTGGGCAAAAAGTTACAAAGAGAATCATCATATGAAGCCCAGCTACTCTTTGCAGATACAAGCGGCTTCACAGCTGGGTCAAGTTGTTGCTATGGGTGACTTCAATTATCCAGACATTGACTGGGGTAATGGGGTTGCCAAGACAGAAAAAGCTATTAGGCTTGTAAATATGCCAACTTTTTATTCCAGCTCGTTCAAGAACCGACTAGGGATAACTCTCTTTTGGATCTTGTAATAGCTAATAATACTGCCTAAAGGGGTTTAGTTCTCCTTTAATGCCTTTAAGAATGGCTTGGATGATTTTTTGGATAGACATAATATCAAAGGCTACTGTGATACTAAGCTCTATAGTTAGTATAGGGTATGGGTATATATAATTTATGTGAAAGTAGGGAGGGGTGTGTGTATGGGTGCTGTTTTCATTTTGAGGGGTTGGACTTGATGGACTTTGTCTTTTCTCAACCCGATTTAACTATGTAAATATAATACATATTTATGGACCAGCAAAAATAAGCTCAAGGTAAGTTCCCAATTTTCTATGTTTATTAGGGATATACATGTAAATTCAGGTTACATACCACTTTTATTCCTAGGATCACAGAATACTTATGATTTAATGTCACTTTAATTATACCAACAAAAATGTATATCTTGAAGAAAAAAAGCACTTGGGCTCATTTATAAACAGTGGACAAATTTGCACCTGGGCAGTTACCCATAGCAACCTATCAGTGATTAGCTTTTTACTGTCAGCTGCAGGTTAAGCACTGAAAGTGATTATCTGATTAGTTGCTACGGGTTACTGCCCAGGTGAAAGTTTTCCTACTGTATGTAATGGCCACTGTTGTCTTGCCTATCACAATTCAGTGCAAGGAGTTGTGTCTGTCTCTCTGCATTATTTACTATGAATTGAGCCCATCCTTGTGCCTGTGTATACCAACTTATATACCTTGAATTTTCAGTGTAAAAATAAAAACCTGGGTAAATAATAAAAAATGTTTCTCATATAGTTAGTTAGCCACAAATGTAATGTATAAAGGCTGGAGTAACTGGATGTCTAACATAACAGCCTGAACACAACTTCCTGCTTTTCAGCTCTCTAACTCTGAGTTAGTCAGCGATGTTAAGGAGGGCCACATGGGACATAACTGTTCAGTGAGTTTCCAATTGATCCTCAGCATTCAGCTCAGATTCAAAAGCAAACAGTTATGACCCATGTGCCCCCCCTCAAGTCATTGATTGTTTACTGCCTGGTAACCAATCAGTGGAAACCAAGAGAGCTGAAAAGCAGGAAGTAGTGGTCTGGCTATTATGTTATACATTCAGTCCCTCCAGACTTTATACATTACATTTTTGGCTAACTATATTGAAATTTTTTTTTATTTTGCACAGCCTATCTATTTACCCAGTTTTTATTGTGATACTGAACAATTCCTTTTAAGCTTTCATCAGGAGACAATAAACCTGCCCATAGATTTCTTAAGTTGAGGAAGAAAACACCTTGCAGAAAGTTCCCAGTTGTAATTGAACTTGGGACCCCTAGTGCTATTCTTTGTGTCTGATGGCAGGCATTATCTCTACAAAAGAGAACCGTATTGTGCATAACCTACTATTGAGCCTACTCATAGTCCAAGCTATGTACATGCAAATACTGCAATACATATCCTGTTTTACAGAGAACTTCAATGTCATTGCCCAGAAGAAACCGGTCATAGCAACTATTGGTAAAGATGCCTTGTTAACTTGTTCTCTTAACCCAGCAAGTAGTGCTGAACATATGGAAGTCAGGTGGTACAGATCTGTTCTGAGGCCTTATGTACATCTGTATGATAATGGAAAGAGTGACTACCAGGAGCAGATGCAAGAGTTCCATGGGAGGACAGAGCTGCTGACAGAGAACATCATAAAAGGAAACGTGACTCTCGTCATTTATGATGTGAGACCTTCGGACGAAGGGAATTACAACTGCTTTTTTGTGTCTAATTCATCCTATAATGGAGCAGAACAGGAGCTAAAGGTGACAGGTAATCTCAGCAGCTTTATTTTATGCATTTTATTTGATACAAATGAGTCTATACACTGTCATTGATTGAGGAATTTTCAATACATTGCACATTAGCTGTGAATTGAAGGGGATCTAAACACCCCAAAACTACATTAACAAACCACTGTGTATTTGCGTCTGTTTTTCAGCAACAGGATTGGAGCATTTCACTCATATTGAGAATTTTCATCAAGACGGAATAGGGGTATCCTGTTGGTCTAAGGGCTGGTATCCAGAACCTGAAGTAACGTGGAGGAGCAGTGATGGCGGCATTCTTCCTCAATTCAAATCTGAAGCAACCGTTGTAAATGGGTTATTTGACATTCAGGCATCCATCAATGTCAACTCAGGATTTAGATTCACTTGTGTTATCAATAATACCATATCGAATGAAGTAGTGCAATTATCAATAGCCATATCAGGTCAGTTACTAAAGAGTAAACATTGTTGACCATTTATATGGTATGTTACTAAGACTTTTAGGCATTTATTGAGTTTATAATTAAGCCATATTCTGTATCGTTGTCCTTAAAGGGGCCGTTCACTTTTAAATTAACCTATAGTACGATGTAGTCATTTTCTGAGACAGTTTGTAATTGGTCTAAATGTTTTATTTGTTGTAGTTTATTTTTAGTATATGTTTAGCAGCTCTCCAGTTTGAGATTTCAACAGCTATCTGGTTGTTTGGATCCATAACAAAAAGAATAGGTGCCAAAAAGCCAGTGTGAGCACTACCACAGTAAATGGGATTTCAATAGTACTGTGTATACAAACAAAAAATAATATAGGAAGGAGGTTATATTCACAGCTCACCCCAGTCCACGGGTTCATATCCATGAAAAAACAACAATAGTTGCTAGTCCCTCCAATAAATCAATCAAGTATAATTAAAAGTACAAAAGCATTTATTAGGACATAACGAATGGAGGCCGTAACGTGTTTCGTGCCTGTTGGGTCACTTACTCATGAGGCTTAGCCTATGAGTAAGTATGTGGAAACTGTTCTGCTGGGTCAGTTTGCAATGTTATGGCTTGTTTCGTTCATTCCTCACAATAACCTACAATTTTAGAGACATCTTTTCTACTCTACATATGCAGAGCATGATTTTAGAGATTCTTGATTTCTCTCTTACATTGGATGCCTCTTGTTTTTTCTTGTTTCAGACAACATTTTTGGCACAATCAGAAAAAAGAACATATTTCCTTTTATTGTACTGGCATCATCTTTATGTGCTATCTTTATCATCTTATGGGCTCTCTTTACTTCCTGGAGAAAGACATTTCATTCTATGGAAGGTATGTTTCTAAGGTCTTCTAGTCACCTTATACACTTGCTGTGCTGGAATGAGATGATGTTGTGTCTTTGGGAGGGATTCAAAATCACCAAGATGCTTTTTTTATATGGTAAAATATTTTATTTGCGAATGGCGACTATGAAATATAAACATAAATGTTACCCATGGGCTTTGGCACAAGTCTAGCCTGTCATATTTCATAGACAGTGACATAGAAGCAGCTCACAGTTATAACCTTCTTCAACAGCAAAACAGCACTATTTGGGCTCAATAGATGCAAAATACCACAAGCTTCAATCTTTCTTCTTGGAGTTGGGAGAAAGTTTTCTCACTGTAGATCAAGTTCCCAAATATAGAACAGCTGCACTTCTGTGGACACTATTGGGGTTATTTACCAAAGTCTGAATTTATCTCAATATTTTCTGCTGCAAACTACGATCAAATCTCGGTTTTTATGTTTATTTATTATTACATTTTCCGAAAATGTGCTTTGCGTGAAAAGAAATCAGATTTTCAAAAATGTAGAGGTATTGCACGAAACCCAGCGCACATCAAAAAATCATTGGGACTTCTCCCATTGATTTATATGCAACCTCGACAGGTCTGACATGCCGGATTTTTCGATTCATTCTTTTCTATCCTCATGGATGATTTTTTTAAAAGTCTAATTTTATATAAAAAAAGTTACGAATGTTTAGTTAATTTTGCATTTGGAGTTTAGTAAATAACCCCCTTTATGTGCTCTTGTAATGTACAGTAGGGTCTCACTCCAAGTTGGGGACCCAAGACCTACAGTGTATGGGGCCCGCTGCCTGTTATATTGTGAGACTTTAACTATAACTCTTCTCTTACAGTATTTTTTATCTCTAGAATTACTCTAAACAGCCACCAGAATAACATACCTTTCTCCCTAGATTCTGTATTACAAGAAACTCAACTGCAGCTCTCTCAGCTACTGTACTTCCTTGTCTTGCATATAGTAAATAGCGTGAAGCTCCCCCTTTTCTGAGTTCTCCTGCTGTCTCCAATTGTCAAAACTTTAAAGCAGTGTTTACTGCTCAGTTGTGTTGCTTGTGATACAGAATATATCTGAAACAGAATGTAGGGAGAAATGTATGTAATGCTGGGAGCTGTTTAGAGTAATTTTAGACGATGTTAAAATAAAATGCTTACTTATCCTTTAAATAGTATGTGCTATTTGATAAATACAGTCGAACCCCCATTTTAAGCTTTTCAGGGGACCAGAAAAAAATGGTGTAAAATCCAGGAAAATGTAAAATCAGGGAAATGTATTATGCATAATATATAGGTGGGACCACAAAACAACAATGTAAAATGAGGGAAAACTTAAAATCAGGGGATTTAAAATTGAGGTTCTACTGTAATACAGATTTATACTAAAAAGTGAGACAGCACAGCTAACACATGCCCCCCACCCTTTCTGTTTAGGGATGGTTGTTCCTTCAAACTATATCCTTGAGCAACTGTTGTGATTGGATTATTGTGACTCATCAAGTCCAGTTACTTTAGACTTAATATTATAAAATTCTGTACATTCTTAATCCTCACAAACATAATGTTAGCATTCCTTCCATATATCTTAAAAAGAGGCAAGTCTTATGCTTCAATAAAATAGTATCCATAATCTGATAACTAATCACTCTTTAAATTCTTACAGAAAAAAACAAAACGGAGAAAAGTAAGTTGAATCCATCAAATGGATTTGTACTTTATTGTATATGCATGCTTGTGAAATAAGAAAATATATTCATTCAAAATTTCTTTTCTCACAGAGAAATTGACCGAGGACATACGTAAGTTGACTGCATTTTTTATTATTAAATGATTCATTAATTATTAATTTATTAAATAAAATGGTGACACCGTAACTGGTTAATTGCTCTGGGTTACAAAACTGGATCACACTGTGCTGCTGTTTATAATTACTGATAGTTATATCTACTCCACCAGCCCCTAAACAGCCTTTTATAAGTCACGCCCATCACACCCACTCTGATGTCAGATTGGTAGCAAGCTCTCTGTTGGTGACATCACAAGAGGAGAGAGGCTTGGCCAATGACCCACCAACGATTAGCCCCTGTAGGTAGAATGTTGGCCGACCTGTAAGTAAATCTATGGGTGTCTTTCAGGGGATCAGAAAAATGGAGCAAAAAAATGGATCAGTCCTGCTCCATATATCTGAAAAGGAGAAATTCTTTGTGTAAACAATAGGGATGCACCAAATCCAGGATTCGGCCTTTTTTTATCAGGATTCAGATTTGACCGAATCCTTGTGCCTGGCCAAACCAAATCCAAATCCTAATTTGCATATATTAATTAGGGGTAGGTAGGGAAAATTATTGTTTCCACTTTTTCCTTTCCTGCCCCTAATTTGCATATGCAAATTGGGATTCGGATTCAGTTCCGTTTAGCCAAATCTTTCACCAAGGATTCGGGGATTTGGCCAAATCCCAAATAGTGGATTTGGTGCATTCCTACTAAACACATTGTAATCCATATTCAAATGGCTAACCACTCTTTATATACTTTATATCCTTACAGAAAGAAAACATGAGAAAATTGGTAAGTTTCTTAAGTTGACCATGCTGTAGCTGTATTTTTATATTTAATCGTGGAAAATGTATTAACCCTTTTTTTTCCTTGCAGTTAAAATGAATAAGGAGATAGGTAAGTTGATAGCATTCTTTTGCATTTTTTTGGGAATGTTTGTGCACAAAAAAGTGACATTTTGGAAAGACGAGTAGACTGTCATGGTTGGGGTTGTTTTCTCTGAAAAAAGGCGCTTGCGAGGGGACATGATTACACTTTACAAGTACATTAGAGGACATTATAGACAAATAGCAGGGGACCTTTTTACCCATAAAGTGGATCACCGTACCAGAGGCCACCCCTTTAGACTAGAAGAAAAGAACTTTCTGCCGGGTGATGTTGTGATGCTGATTCAGTTAATGACTATAAGAATGGCTTGGATGATTTTTTGGACAGACATAATATCAAAGGCTATTGTGATACTAAGCTCTATAGTTAGTATGGGTATGGGTATATAGAATTTAATTAAAAGTAGGGAGAGGTGTGTGTATGGATTCTGGGTTTTCATTTGGAGGGGTTGAACTTGATGGACTATGTAAGCTTTAGTTTGTACAAGGAAAACTGGGCATAGGCATTGACATAGGGCCCCATTTACTTGCATCTCCCTGCCCGTCCCTCATGTACAGCTCTGATGTACTAATCATGGGGCAGAGGCATGTCTTTGTACTCCACAGGCTCAGTGTGCTCTGGGCAGCTGTTGGGAGGCTAACCTTACAGGTTGTTGCAAATTAGAAAATTATGGTTGTCTGTAATGTCCCCTCTAATTCCTTCTCAGCTTTGTGCACAAAAAAACAGATTTGAAAAACTGTGTGCTCAGATGAGAATCAATACAGAATGTTATGTTATTCCTCCTGAGATAAAAATGGTTAATCATAAAAATAAACAGTAGGAAATATTTCCAACGACCATGTGTTATCATTCTGCTGTTATAATAACTGTTTTTGATTCTAACAGATGGACTGAAATCAGACAATGGTAAGTTAATCTTAATTGTCACAGAAAAGCAATCAAACCACAGAAATAAAATTAAATTACCATTATTAGCACTGGCCTTCAACCACAGATAACTTCTACACATGCAGGCATATAGGCTGATGCAGCGATCCCCAACCTTTTGAACCCATGAGCAACATTCAGAAGTAAAAGGATTTGGGGAGCAATGTAAGCATGAAAAAAAGTTATTGGGGTGCCAAATAAGTGCTGTGATTGGCCATTTGGTAGCCCTTATGTGTCAACCTACATTGAGGCTCTGTTTGGCAGTATACCTGGTTTTTATACAACTAAAGCTCCTGCTTTGAGGCCACTGGAAGCAACATCCAAGGGGATGATAGAGCAACATGTTGCTCATGAGCTAGTGGTTGGGGATCACTGGGCTAATGGCATAAATGTGCTGATCCACTGCCCTCCTCCTTTGTATCTGTGTAGACTTGCAGGCATGAGATTTACCTGGTAGTGCCCGTTTGATCATATCTATGGGGCAGTTTTGAAAAATCTCATAAGGCAAGGACTAGATTGGTAAATAAATGCATCCGTTCCCTGTAGAACTGAAGTATTGATGACCTGGGGGTGTTGCTAAACAGTGAAAAGTTTTGCTTGTTTTGTCACTCTATCAAATGAGTGGAACTTTCCCCTGTCTTTTCTTTTGTCTTTCTCTCAAACTTTCTCCATTCCTCTACTTTCTTAGCCACTAAAGTTTTTATTCCCCAATATGGCCTTGTTTTTACTTCTTCTTCACAATGTTGAGTTCTGTCTCCTATTCTATTGCAATTTGGTGCCACTGTAGGCTTAACTGGCCAACGGTAAAGACGACTTTCTGGATAAATTGATATTTGTTACCAGGTCTTTTTAATAAGGGGCAGATTTATTAAGGGTCGAATAGTAAATTAGAATTCAAATTTTAAATTTTTGGTGTCAAAATTCACACATTCAAATTTTAATCCCCCCAATTTGAATGTAAATTCGAATATGAGATTTATCACATCTCGACCATGGAAATTCGACCATGGAATTCGAGTATCTGCAACCTGAAACCTGCCGAGTTCATGTTCAAGTCAATGGCAAAGGTCCGTTGATCCATTTGAATATATTAATTGCCTTCCTGATATTCTAGTATTTTTTGCAGGCCTTCAACTCAATTCAAATTCAATAAGAATTTCCGGGTCGGGACTATAAGATCAAATATTAGATGTTCTAATTTATAATAATAAATGACCTCCAATTCGAGTTGGGAGTATAATCAAATTTGTAAAAAAAAAAATTCACAGAAATTTGACCTTTGATAAATCTGCCCACAAATGAACAATAAAATGAAATGTTTTCATTTAATAACATAGTTATTTCCACGGTACAGTGTTTCTCGGGAATATGCTGCAGTCTATGAAAGGTGAGTTTGGCTAAAATATTTAATAGTTTTCATGTACAGGTATAGGATCGGGGAAACTGTTTTCCAGAAAGCTCCACGTTACAGGAAGGCCATCTCCCATAGACTCCATTATAATAATAATTCACATTTTTTAAAATGATTTCCTTTTCTCTGTAATAAAACAGAACCTTGTACTTGAGCCTAACTATAGATATATTTATTCCTTATTAGAGGCAAAAACACTTTTTGGGTTTTAATTCATGTTTAAATGTTTTGTTAGTAGACTTAAAGGGGTGGTTCACCTTTCAGATAACTTTTAGTATGATGTAGAAAGTGATATTTGAAGACAATTTGCAATTGGTTTTCATTTTTTATTATTTAAGGTTTTTGAGTCATTTAGCTTTTTATTCAGCAGCTCTTCAATTTGCATGTTAAGCAATCTGGTAGCTATGTTCCCAATTACCCTAGCAACCATGCACTGATTTGAATAAGAGACTGGAATATTTATAGGAGAGGCCTGAATAGATGATGAGTAATAAAAAGTAGCAATCACAGTTAGGGGCAAATTTATCAAGGGTCGAAGTGAATTCGAGGGAATTTTCGAAGTTCAAAAAGTTCAAATTTCAAAGTAATTTTTTGGGTACTTCGACCATCGAATAGGCTACTTTGACTTCGATTCAAAGTAAAATCGTTCGACTTCGACCATCGAAGTACTGTCTCTTTAAAAAAACTTCGATTTCAATACTTTGCCACCTTAAACCTGCCGAATTGCTATGTTAGCCTATGGGGACCTTCTACAACCTATTGCCAACATTTTTCAACGTGTTTAGAAATCGAAGTAAAATCGTACAATTAAATCGTTCGAATCATACGATTCGAAGTACAATCAGAGTATGATCATATGATCGTACTACGATCGGAGTACGATCGTAGGATGCTAAAAATACGAATTCGGCTACGAATTCGACGGTCGAATTTCGAAGTTTTAAGCACTTCGAAATTCGACCCTTGATGAATGTGCAGCCTTAAAGAGCATTTGTAAGCTGCAAAGAGTCAGAGGAAAAAAACAAATAACTATAAAACTAAAAAATAAATAAATAATGAAGACCAATTGCACAGTTGCTTAGAATTGGCCATTCTATAACATACTAAAAGTGACCTTAAAGGTGAACCACCCCTTTTTAGGTATGAAGAAAACTCCAGGTCCCAAGAATTCTGGATAACAGATCCCATACCTGTACATATATTCTAAAAAGTTGGTAGTAACAAAATCTTGCTCAGATTTAGAACATAAGGATCAGTAAAGCCTGGCCAGTTTAATTGACTGTGCCACTTCCTATAGGTTCTATGCCAATTCATATAAACTCAAAGTTAATTTAAAGGTGAACAATCCCTTTTAGTCTCATATAAAATCGTCTATGAGTGGGGGGAGAAAATATAAGTCCTATTATTATTGTAAGCCTTTACCTTTTTATAATTCAAATAGAAAACACTGATCATGTTTGCTATACAGAGATCTAGAATCCATCCTATAACTGAAATATATTTCCTTATATGAAAAGCAAGAGTAGTTATATCATTTCTATAAAAATTATGAATTATGAATTTTCCATTGTTAATGTCATTAAATAAATATTACACTTTAATTTAGACTTTCCTTGTTTTTTTCAGCTCCATACTTCCCTATTAATCACAGGTTTCCTACTAATTTCTTCTTATTTATGTTTAAAGTGGACATTACCCTAGACACAGGGTGTAATGGACTCATCATATCAGATGATGGGAAATGTGTAGAGCAGACCTCAAGATCTATTCGCAACAGAGAGTTTGGCTTTCTAGGTCTTCAAGAATTCTCATCGGGGAGACACTACTGGCTGGTGAAAATACTTCGAAGTTGGCATGGGTCTGTTGTGGGAGTTGCGGACAAGTCAAAACTGAACCCAGATTTGCATATTCCCAGCCCCAAAAATGGAATTTATGCTTTGTGGCTCTGGAAAGGAGATTTTAAATATTGTCAATCTCAAGATAATCACTTAACTATACGGGTATGGTTGGACATTGAAAACAGGAATATTTCAGTATTTTGTGAAGAAACAAAAATGTTAATACACAAAAGGTACTTTGGCAAGTGCTTACAAGGACATCTATGTCCATTTTTCCTCTTGTCCCCCGGGGCTGAAATTGTTTTTTTATGAAAAGTCAGCATTGTTTAATTTTTTTTTTTATTATTGGTTGTTTGCAGATTATTTTTTAAATAAAATAATACACACATTAAACCGATATGACATTTTCATTGGCTGAAAGGGTCCCATATCTTAAACTGGGTACTTCTCAGCAGAAGCACAAGTGCCCCCCCCCAAGTAAAAGTGTTGTGCAGGTGTACATGCCCCAGACATTGAGGAAAGAGATGATATCAGTTTCCCAAATACTGAGCGTGCACTCAAAGACTTATTTGTATTCTATATGTTGGATCAGGGCCACCATTAGAAATCACAGGGCCCCATACAACAACATTTTCGGGCCTGCACCACCCACCCATCCCCCAAGCCTCACCCCAGATTAGGGATGCACCGAATCCACTTTTTTGGATTCGGCCGAACCCCCGAATCCTTCATGAAGGATTCGGCCGAATACCGAACCGAATCCGAACCCTAATTTGCATATGCAAATTAGGAGTGGGAAGGGGAAAACATTTTTTACTTCCTTGTTTTCTGACAAAAAGTCACGCAATTTCCCTCCCTGCCCCTAATTTGCATATGCAAATTAGGATTCGGATTCGGTTCGGCCGGGCAGAAGGATTCGGCCGAATCCGAATCCTGCTGAAAAAGGCCGAATCCTGGCCGAATCCCGAACCGAATCCTGGATTCGGTGCATCCCTACCCCAGATCCCATCCACACCACAGTTAAAATACCACACAGACATAAGCACTTAAACGGTAAACCTCCCCACACACAAGTTATAAAAAGCCATTGATGGTCAGGGCCCCCCTAAAAGTTAAAAACAATGGTGAGCCAGGGACCCCCATAAAAGTTTTTTTTAAAAATCATTGGTGGTCAGGGCTCAACATAATTTACAAAAAGGTCAAAAAATAAAATTGGGGCCCCAGAGAATATTTTTTAAAAAAATTTTGGTGGCAGGGGCCTGTAAAGTATTAAAATAATACATTGGTGGCTAGGGCTTTAAAAAAAATCAAAAAATACACATTGGTGTTCAGTAGAACTGAACTCATGGCTTTGGCTCTTTTCGTGGCTTTGGGTCTTTTTGCTGCTTCAGGACTTCAAGTTCAGCTCTTTTCATCACTTTGGGTCTTTTCGTGGTTTCGGGACTTCAAATTCGGGTCTTTTAGTCACTTCATGTCTTTTCGCAGCTTCAGGACTTCGGCAGTTCGGCTCTTTTCATGGCTTTGAGACTTCAGCAGTTCTGGCCTTCAGCTTTTCCCGATTCAGGACTTCCGAAGAGGCGGCATGGCTTTGGCGCTGCCATTAGGTCCCGGCCCGGTACAGTTGGGATAATTTTGGCAGAATTAAGATAAAATCATAAATCAGCACCACAGCTGTGAAGAGAATAGAAAATATTCTAGAATTAGAAGCCCTCTTCACCTCTTGTATTGGTCAGTAATGGTCAATGTAAACACCCATTTATTGATTTGATAAAACAAATGATGACCCTTAATATGATGATGATCCTCTTGGTGATGATCCTGTATAAAAGCAGGGCTGGGAGCTGAACAGTGTCTTTAAATATCTCACCTGGATTTAATTGTGAGACTGCTGCATTGCATATTTCTTGCACTCTGTTTGCCAGTCAGCTTGAAGATTGCCTGGTAGGCTCCTTAAATGTCCCAGTTCTAATCACTGAATTTGCTTCCTGAAAGTTTTTGGAAGTTTGTGGAAGTGGGACAAAAGGAGGTACTGGATCGTACTGTCTCCACTATGTGCTGCATCCGGGCTCCTCAGGCAGGGAGCTATTTGGAACATGTCTTCTGGGCTACTTTCTACTTTCTGTGACTTCCAGCCATGGAATTACCCCAGTTGGCTTATTGAAGCCATCCTTACTAAGGACATTACTATAGGGACTGAGACTGAACAATTATTGAACTGAATTATGGCTGACAATAGGGGTTTATGCAGGTGTATTTGCTGTGGAACTTGCCAAAAAGTCATATGTTCCCCGTACTGTGACACCAGCTTTCCCACCTATCCCAACCATACTGCGGAGGGTTCCTACAGTAGGTATGCCTATTTGCCAGTAAGTAAATGCCCTATATATGCTGGAGTGTGATCCTCTTCTAGAAGCATGTACCTTTTCTTGCCAACATATATTTGTACCAAACTCAGGTAAACCCAAAACTAAAGTATAATGATAAACAGTATGGAGAGCCGTCACCTCTACCATCAATCACCTGATTTGAAGATCAAATGATCTGCTTTTCAAAAACCTCAGTATAAATCCCACAAAATAGTGACCCTTGTCTCTGATCATTTGGGG
Source organism: Xenopus petersii (assembly GCA_038501925.1). Taxonomy (NCBI): domain Eukaryota; kingdom Metazoa; phylum Chordata; class Amphibia; order Anura; family Pipidae; genus Xenopus; species Xenopus petersii. The sequence continues at coordinate 22,574,092 of CM076686.1, forward strand.
TGATTAGTGACTCATCTTAAAGGAGAACTACACCCTCAAAAATTAATATGGTTAAAAATGCCATATTTTATATACTGAACTTATTGCACCAGCCTAAAGTTTCAGCTTGTCAATAGCAGCAATGATCCAGGACTTGTCACAGGGGGTCACCATCTTGGAAAGTGTCTGTGACACTCACATGCTCAGTGGGCTCTGAGCAGCTGTTGAGAAGCTAAGCTTAGGGGTCGTCACTAATTATCCAGCAGAAAATGAGGTTGGTCTGTAATATAAGCTGATGCTACAGGGCTGATTATTAAATTCTGATGCTAATTGCACTGGTTTCTGTGCTGCCATGTAGTAATTATCTGTATTAATTACTAATCAGCCTTGTATTGTGACATTTCTATTCTATGGGGCAGATTTATCAAGGGTCGAATCTTGAATTTGATAAACTTCAAAATTCGAATTCATAAAGACCAACTGAAATGAAATCAAAGGTTTTTTTGACCGAATAGGTCCATTTTCGATGGAATAGGTCCATTTTCGATCGAATTAGAATCATAAGAATCAAAGTAATATCACATTCGATCGAATTTGATTCAAAGTTTTTAAAAAACAAACAAAAAACTTTGATTTTTCAAAGTCCACTTATTGACTCCAAATAGGTTCTAGGAGGTCCCCCATAGGCTAAAACAGCAATTTGGCAGGTTTTAGATGGCAAATGGCCAAAATCAAATTTTTAAGTAGACAGTACATGATAAATTTCAAAATTCAAATTTTCGGGGTTTTTTCATATTCTAATCGCATTTGGACTATTCCCTAGTCGGAGTACACAAAAATTAATTTGAAATTCAGATTTTTTTCGACTTTTGATAAATCTTCCCCTATGTGTACTGTATATTGTGAGTGGGTCCCTAAACTCAGTGGGGCAAATTCACTAAGATGCGAAGTTGCGCCAGGCGCAACTTCGCCGCACTTCACCACACTTTGCCAGGCGTATTTTCGCCAGTGCTCTGCAAATTCACTAAAATCCGAAGTTGCCCACAGGGGTAGCGTAAGTTTTCGAAGTTGCGCTAGCATTAATTCGCCAAGCGAAGCGAAGTTTTGCTACCGATGGTTCATTTGCATACGGCGCGAAATTCAAATTTCAATGGAGGAACACGTATCACCACTTCAAATGCCTAGAAAACCTTCAAATCAGCAAATAAAATTTTTATTTTGCCCTACACATGTGCCCACTGTCTAGGTAAGTTGCCATGAGTCAGGAAATGTAGGGGGGAAGGAGGGGAGCCCCAAAAATATTTTCGATCTTTTTCAGCCTATCACCCATCATGTAGAAAACACGCCAGCGTTTTTTGGGACTTTGAAAAAAATTTGACTTTTTTTGAAACAATCCCTATCTACTCTATTGCGCTTCGCCAGGTCTGAGGTGGCGAAGGAAGTCTAGCGTAAAAGGTAGCGTTCAGTACACTGCGCAAGTTAGTGAATTTGCGTAGTTACGTCGCTAGCGAAAATTCGCCTGGCGTAAGGGTGCGAAGTAACACTAGCGAAACTACGCCAGCGTTCGTTAGTGAATTTGCGCAGTAACTAAAAATGCCAAATGCTAGCGAATTAACGCTAGCGTTCGGCGCTTCGGCGCTTAGTGAATTTGCACCAGTAAGTGACAGCAGCACAGAGCATGTGCCGTGAATCAGCAGAGAGGAAGATGGGGAGCTACTGGGGCATCTTTGGAGACACAGATCACAGAAGTACAAAACATAATGTACAACATTTCTACTTATTTAGTTAAGCCTTAGTTCTCCTTTAAAGTGGACATGTCACCCAGACACAAAAATCTGTATAATAAAAGTCCTTTTCAAATTAAATATGAAATCAAAATTCTTTTTTTTATTAAAGCATTCATAGCTGTTGTAAACTCATTTAAAAATCACAGCTGTCAATCAAATATTGCCTGTCTCTCCTCTATGACTTGGGCATAGAGGCGGGGCAAGCTATTACTTTCACTTTCCATTCAGCACTTCCTAGATGTCACTGCTCTCCCCACATTTCCCAGTTCTCTTCACCATTTAATTGTGTATCCAGGGCATGGGGATGGACATCAGGTCCCCCATTCTGGTGCAGAAACAAAATTCTGAGCTGATGCAAGGCTTGTCTTAATAACAGTGTCCACAAAATGGCTCCTGCCTGCTTGCTATAATGTTGAATTCTCAGACAGTAGGAAAATAAATTTTATACAGTGTTATTAAAGTTTATTTTGCTTGACAAATGTGGTAAAATAGGATTTGTAATATTTTTTTTGGGTGACAAGTCCCCTTTAAGTTTATGATTTTTTTTTTAATATTCTTTATTTATTTATCAATAAAGGTTCCATTTTATAAACCCAAAAGCATAAATTTGATTAAAATGTCCATTTGCTTTAATGAATACACACCCCATCTACAGTAATTATACGCAGGCATTATTTTATTTGCATTCCTGTTTATTGTTTGTCTATGAACGCATAGTATGCACAAGGAGATGAGGTGGGTGGAAGACAGAAGATGTTAGATTGATTTTAAGAAATTTGTTACAAGATCAAAAGTGTCATTTCCTGTAAGATCTGCAGGGCAGTTATGGTGCTCATTATACATAGAGGTGTCCTTCTGTAGGATTAGAACAATAATCAGGTTTGTAATTTATTTTACATACTTGTGGAAGTATAATGGCTTCACCTTTTGTTTCATAGCTTAAGCTTTGCCAGTTAATTACATTGCCAGCCAGGTCCTTGTTATACAGTGCTTGCATAAGTTCCTGAGAAGTCAGGACTCTATCCCACATGTGAACATCACTTATCTCCCCAACAAAGGACTGAGCAGCATCAAACTTTCCACCATAACTATCCTGTTCCTGTCCAATGATTATGATGGGGTTGGCATTGACTGTGTACCCTTTCATAAATATCTGTCTAGGATATGGATTGCCATTGACCCATACAACCACATCTCCAGTCAGAGAATCCCAGCTCACACAGATGCTCCTGACTGCTGAACTGCCAGGTATATCCAAAAACAAGTCTTGGTTGCCTATTGATAAAGAAAACCTGTTGTTTTTTTTCTCCTGAAACAGTAGGAAGTCATTGTCTTTGGTTTCTGTCGCCAAAGAGAAAAGTGAATAATCCCGCGTCAGTGATGTATGTGACTTCAGGCAAACTGTGAGACTGGCAAAAGGACCATTCATCATTGGGTACAGACGCACGTACGATGTGCTGCTCGCTTGCGGGATGAAGAAAACCTTGCCACTCATATCTAGAGAGACAGAGTTAAGATTGTAAGGCAAAATTACACCAGTATATCGTCAAATGTTTGATGATCAATTTGTATATTAGCTACACTGACCTACCAGGTAATAATCTCACAAATGACAAAATTATTATATGTTCCAAATGGCTTCCTTATCCTTTTGTTCGTTTCCTACAACTCATACGGAGTCTCCTGCAACTCATTTCCTTAAGCCATTTTCCAAAATGACAAAATACATGAGTCACTGTAACAGGAAGAAGTGTGGGACAAAAGACAGAACTTTGGGGCAAATTTACTAAAGGACGAAGTGGCTAACGCTATAGCGAAAATTCACCAGCGCAACATCATTTTGCCACTTCGCCAATTTACTAAAGGGTGCTGGCGTAAATGCTCTAGCAAAGTGGACCTACTCCAGCGCTACTTCGCACCCTTATGCCAGCCGAAGTTGCGCTATGGCGAAGGGACGTAACTACGCTAATTCACTAACTTGCGGATTTTAGTGAACGTTACCGCTTGCGCCAGACTTAACTTCACCACCTCAGACCAGGCGAAGTGCAATAGAGTAGATAGGGATGGTTAAAAAAAGTTTAGATTTTTTCCCCAAAAAAAAACACTGGCGTCTTTTACTTTTTATAGGATGATAGGCTGAAAAAGATCTAAACATTTTTTTTAGGGTACCCTCCTTCCCCCCTACATTTGATAACATATGGCCCCTAAACTACACAGTGGGCACATGTATAGGGCATTAGAAAAAAATTAAGGTTCCCTGGCCTTGTGTAGTGTAATGTATTTTCTGCTGCATATACACCCATTGTACTTTAACTGAACGCCATATGCTAATTTCCGATCCCTGGCGTAACTTCGATCTACTGATCATAACATCGTTAATGCAACTTCGCAAATGATCGGTAACTTGTGCGCAACTTCGGATCTTTGTGAATTTACGCAGCCCTGGCGTATCTACGCCTGCCGAAGTGTGGCGAAGGCAACACAGGTGCAACTTCGAAGGTAAGTAAATTTGCCCATTTGTCCATTAATTTGCTCATGTGACCTATTTTTTATGTGTGCCCTTTGTGCTCGATTTCTCCTCCCTGCCTTCCTTATTGGAGATAGCCAGGGAGGAGAAATCGAGCGCCACATGATGGATCGTCGACGTGTCGTCTTTTCTCAGATCAGAAGCAGAGTTTCGGTAAGTTATTGCTTTGCAATTTTAAAGTTTGATTTGTCTTGATGGTTTTTTTTCTATGTATACTAACAATTTTTTTTTTTGATGTTACTGGTCCTTTTTTTTTTTACTTAAGATAGATGTTAACTCTTTCATACAGTTTCCTTGTCCTTAAACATATAAGCTGTTCTTAAATATATTTTTATAGAGACCTCCTGTATATTGTTTAGGGGTGTAGTTTTACTTTAAGGTCACTCCTGGAACAGAATCAATGCAAAGAAAAAGGGTACAGTAATTTAGAAGAGCTTGGTGTTTTACACTATGAATTCAACAGTAAATGGTATTTTAGTGCTGGTCATGAGCACAAGGCTAACTCACCTTATGGATAATAAAAGAGGAGACTGAAACTCACCACTCTGAGTCAGGATTCCTGAAGCACTGGCAAGGATTAATATCACAACCAACATCTTCTCCATTTTCTGTATCTAATAAATAAAATGATACTTGTTGCTGCATTACAAAATCCTGGCTCTCTTATCACAACAATATTTGATAAATATGTGGTAAATTGATCCTTATGAATGGACTGGCAAGGTTTTGAGGCATTTGTTCAGGTGCAACTGTTGCATGGCCTGTAGTGTGTATATGGTGCATCAGTCTGTGCTCCACGTTTAACATATTTCCTGTAGTGTAAATATAAAAAGAAATGTCATTGTTTTAAATAAATCATGAGATGCTGATCCAGCCCATGAGAACATTTATACCGGTGTCAGCTTTGAAACAACCTCACTCTTCAAATTCAAAACCATTTTTTCCATCCAGAAAAAAAAATTGTGATTTGCCCTTTTGCTCATTGAATACATACATTAATATCAATGGTATTAAAATATTTAAATCAGGTACAAGATATTATCCAGAGACCCATTATCCAGAAAGCTCCGAATCACAGAAGGCTAACTCCCATAGACCCAATTTTAAACAAATATTTCAAAAATGTTTTAAATATTCCCTTTTTCTCTGTAATAATAAAACAGTACCTTGTACTTGATCCCGACTAAGATATAATTAATTCTTATTGAACAGAGGACAAGATTCTTTTGAAGCTCAGATACTTGATATTTTTTTTTTCAAGCAAAGCAATGGAGGGCAATGTATGGATGGTGGAACCAAGGTTTTAATTGAGAAATAAATGTAGCAGGCAAAATGTCTGCCACACATGCCATTGTCCTAAAAATCTAGTTTCAGTTCACAGCAATCCTCAAGGTCAAGGTTAAGACTCCACGTGCGTTTTCAGCGCGATCCGACGTTCTGCGCAAAAATGCAGCGCGTCAAATTGCGCCAAAAACACTCGTGGAGTCCTACCCTAATACATACTGGGATGTGTAGAAGTATCATAAGACCCAAGGCTAGTGAACACAATCTTAACAGGTTTCTGTAATACAGGCAGGGTCGGACTAGATGTTGGGGGCCCACCGGATTACAAGCCACGGGGGCACCCGTGAGCCCAGTCCAACCCTGAATACAGGTATGGGATCTGTTATCCAGCAATCCTTTATCCAGAAAGTTTAGAATTACGGAATGACTTTCTCCCATAGACTCCATTTTATTCAAATAATCCACATTTTTAAAAATGATTTCCTTTTTCTCTGTATTAATAATAAAACAGTAGTTGTTCTTGATCCCAACTATATAAACAATCCTTATCGGAGGCAAAATCAGCCTATCTGGGTTTATTTAATGTTCAAGGGGCAGATTTAGAATTCTAAATTCAAATTTTCAAGTTTTTTTATAGTCAAAACTGGCAAATTTGACTAGGGAGTTATTCAAATTCAATTCAAGTTTTCAAAAAAAAAATGGCCCTTTAAGAACTTGAATTCGACTATTCGCCACCTAAAACCTGCCAAATTGCTGTTCAAGTCAATGAGAGATATCCAGGGATCAATTCTGAGTTGTTTGCAGCCTTCCTGACATCCCAAAAAAAATTGAATCGAGAATTTGTGTATTATAATAAATAAAGTACCCCCAGCTGTAAAATATGAGGATATTAAAAGTTACCTCGGAAACTTATATTTTACAATAGGGGTACTTTATTCACTATATATTTAATGAGATACAGACAAATGCAATAGACAGAAACAAATTATAAATAATATTATACCTGAACCTCAGGGTGACCCGGCAGTGAAAAAACCTCTGCTATTCAGTCCGATGACAATATTTATGTGGAGAGGTCAGTGGAAGTTAGCCAGATGCAGCCCTACAACTCCACCCCTAACCTTGCATAATAGAACATTAAGTTTCTTATTAACTACTGTTTGGACCAATTCCCAGCAATGACAGTAAACTAGTCTTTGATGTGAAAAAGTTACGAAAGATAATTTCATTTAATTCACCAGAGTTGGAAAAATTTGATTTTTTTTTTTAAAAAAAAAAAAAAAAAATTGGTTGAAATTCTGAGTTTATGGGAGTTTTTTAAAAACTTTGATAAATGGGCCTCTCCATGTTTTTTTTCAGCATTATTAAGGTATGGAGATCTAGATTACAAAAGACCCCCCGTCTGGAATACCTCTGGTCCCGAGAATTCTGGAGAACAGGTCCTATACCTGATTTATTAAATATTAAAACATTTAGATGTCTGGTAATTGAGCGACAACAATAGAGGCAACATTTCGATATAATACACAAAAGCCATGAATATCTTGTAAATGATATCCTTATAAACGGTGCGTTCTAATGTCATCAGTTATAAATGGTGAGTTCTGATGTCATTTCTGTCACATGACTCACTGAAATTTGTGTATTATAATAAATAAAGTACCCCCAGTTGTAAAATATGAGGATATTAGAAGTTACCTCGGAGACTTATATTTTACAATAGGGGTACTTTATTCACTATATATTTAATGAGATACAGACAAATGCAATAGACAGAAACAAATTATAAATAATATTAGTGCTTTACTCACGGAGCGTCAATGGCGGAGCTCGTCCGGACCGATATGCCTTCCTGTTAGGTCGCAGCTCTCGCGATAAGCCGGTCACTCCTTACCGTCTAATGCTTCCAACCCAAAATCCACAAATCGCTGTCAGGCGCTAACCAAGAAATCAGGAATCCAGCACAGTAGTCATCAAACTTCGGCTTTTATTCGCACATAAATAAGACAATAAATAAGTGGATTTAATAAATAATTAATTAATTAATCGGCCATGTAATGGGACCTACTATTTATACACACGTGGTTATTTAAGCATTCACACAAGTGCACACAATCACTCTGATGAAGTGCCCAGCTATGGGGCATGAAACGCGTTAGAATTGCACACCCTCCACTGTAACCCCTGTTTATGTGCGAATAAAAGCCGAAGTTTGATGACTACTGTGCTGGATTCCTGATTTCTTGGTTAGCGCCTGACAGCGATTTGTGGATTTTGGGTTGATAAATAATATTATACCTGAACCCCAGGGTGACCCGGCAGTGAAAAAACCTCTGCTATTCAGTCCGATGGATATAAAGGTAGAGACACATGACATATATGACAATATTTATGTGGAGAGGTTACTGCAAGTTAGCCAGATGCAGCCCTACCACCCCTAACCTTGCATAATAGAACATTAAGTTTCTAATTAACTACTGTTTGGACCAATTCCCAGCAATGACAGTAAACTAGTCTTTGATGTGAAAAACTTACGAAAGATAATCTTCCTTTCAAAATATAAAAAAAGTAAGCAAACAAAACAATTCGTTTCAGGTATTTAATGGCTTGATATTAAAATAAATGCGCAGTTTCATAGTTTACCATTATAGCTAATTAATTTACTGGCTAGACTTTCGTATACTTATTTTAATTGAAGATATTTCCCCATTGTGATATCATTATGGTATTTAAGGGAAATTAGTTGTCATTTCACTTATTCTTGAGCTTTTTTAAAGTTTGTAGCACTACTGTCAAATATTTGATTGATGAAAACAATATATAGCTTACAAAATGCAGCCCAATAAATATTTGACTGACATCTTAAAGGAGAAGGAAACCCCCCAGGGCGCAAAACCCCTCCCCCGCTCCCCTGTGTTGCCCCCCTCCCTCCTCCCCCCTGGCCTACCTGTCCCCCTGGGCAAATGCCCCTAACTTGTTACTCACCCCTCTGCGCAGGTCCTGTCCACGGAGTTCACAGTCGCCATCTTCTCCCATGCGCGTCTTCTTCCTGCTCTGACCGACGTTTTCTGGCGCATGCGCAGTAGGAACAGTTACCGGTACGGCTCTACTGCACATGCGCCGAATGTCACGAAGTTTTCCGATTTCACTTCGTGACATTCGGCGCATGCACAGTAGAGCCGTACCGGTAACTGTTCCTACTGCGCATGCACTAGAAAACGCCGGTCAGAGCAGGAAGAAGACGCGCATGGGAGAAGATGGCGACTGTGAACTCCGTGGAAAGGACCTGTGCAGAGGGGTGAGTAACAAGTTAGGGGCATTTGCCCAGGGGGACAGGTAGGCCAGGGGGGAGGAGGGAGGGGGGCAACACAGGAGAGGGGGGGAGGGGGGTTTGCGCCCAGGGGGTTTCCTTCTCCTTTAAGATTTAGGGGGTAATTTATCAAGGTCTGAATATCCGAACATCGAATAATTTGTAGTTTTTGGAGTATAAAAAACCCTACAAATTATTTGAGATTTATTAAAGTCTGATGGTCTAAAAACTCTGAATCCGAAACCCTGGCATCTAAAATCTCTCAAGGTCCTTTATAAGTCAATGGAGAAGGTCCCAGCGTCTGTGCTGATGTCCGTACCGATATCTGATGATTTCAGGGTTTCTGCCCAAAAAAAATGATGAAAACTCAAAACTGAGTTTTTCGGACAACTCCGAACAATTCGGGGTTGTCGGGGGAAAGCTCAGAAGTTTGCCCAACCCTATTTTTTGGGGCTTTTTTCTTCATAAATAAGGTCCATTGGGGAATTTGGAGTTGCTCAGATTTCTAACTTAGAAATAATGAGATAAATTCGGACCTTGATCTTCTGTGCAAAAAACTCTGAAGACTCCAAAAAAATCATAGTTTTTGCAGAAAACTCTGAAAAATTCGGAGTTGTCGGGGAAAGCTCCGAACTTTGCCCGACCCTATTTTTTTGGGCTTTTTTTCCTTCATAAATAAGGTCCATTCAGGACTTTGGAGTTGCTCGGATTTCGAACTTAGAAATACTGCGATAAATTCAGACCCTTAATTGTTCATTGTTAACATGTAAATCTCCCCAAAAAGGTATATTACTTATATATAATAATCAGTAGAGGTATGGGACCTGTTAACCAGATTGCTTGGGAGCTTGGGTTTGCCGGATAATGGATCTTTCTTTAATTTGGATCTTCATACCTTAAGTCTACTAGAAAATCATGTAAACATTAAATAAACCCAATAGGCTGGTTCTGCTTCCAATAAGGATTGATTATATCTTAGTTTGGATCAAGTACAAGCTACTGTTTTATTATTACAGAGAAAAAGAAAATCATTTTTAAAATTTGGATGAAGTTATTGGGAGACAGCCATGTCTGTAATTCGGCGCTTTCTGGATAATGGGTTTCTGGATAACCGATCCCATACCTGTAGTAATTAGTAATAAACCTTTTTAAACCTTTGCATGCAGTTACATTTTTTATTTAGCAGTTCTTTACATGCTATTGCTGGTGCTGACCTTGGCCCTGTATATCTTTTCATCCAGGTATGGGACCTGTTATCCAGAATGCTTTGGACCTGTGGTTTTCCGGATAAGGGATCTTTCCGTAATTTGGATCTCCATACCTTAAGTTTACTAAAAAATCATTTAAACATTAATGACACCTCCCGCCTTGATTAGTGCAACTCACTCCTCACAGGTATTCCAACAAGTCACCTTTCACAACTCCAATCTATTCTAAACGCGGCCGCTCGACTCATTCATCTATCTCACTGCTCAACATCAGCTGCTCCCATATGTATGTCCCTTCACTGGCTCCCAATCTCTTCTAGAATCAAATTCAAATTACTTACACTCACATTCAAGGCCCTTAATAAAGAAACCCCTCCCTATATTTCATCTCTAATCTCCAAATACACTCCTTCACGAAACCTACGCTCTGCTTCTGATCTTCGCCTCACTTCTCCTCTGGTCACTTCTGCCCATTCTCGTCTACAAGACTTCTCTCGGGCTTCTGCTTTTCTCTGGAACTCTCTGCCACAAGCTGTCGGACTTTCTCCTTCCTTCCAAACTTTCAAGCGCTCCTTAAAGACCCATCTGTTTAAAGAGGCCTATTCGATGTACCTTAATTAATCATTGCTGTATCAAAAATGACAAATTGTTTATACAATCCTAATGTCTCAATTGTACCCTAACCTTTTAGTTTGTAAACCCTATTGTATTCTGTAATCCTTGTCTGCTATCCACCATTTATTCCCTGTTTGCTATAACTGCAGTAAAGCACTGCGTATCTTGACAGCGCTATATAAATAAATGATGATGATGATGATGACACCCAATAGTATTGCTTTGCATCCCATTAGGGTTTATTATATCAGTAGTAATCAAGTACAAGTTACCGTTCAATTACTACAGAGAAAAAGGAAATCATTTAAAAAATGTGAAATATTTCATTATAATAAAGCCTATGGAAGATGACATTTCCGTAATTCGGAGCTTTCTACATGGCGGGTTTCCGGATAATGGATCGTATACCTGTACTAGCACCCAGGTTTTGTAGCTGCAAATGATGTGCGCCCATTGGGCTATAAATATTGCTCTTCACTGGCTAAACGGCGGAATCTATATTAAAGGACAAGGAAACCCTTTTTAAGAGTTGATGATTTATTTTACATATTTTACATACCCCCCCCTCCTAGATCGCTATTTTTTTTAGAAAAAAATACCTTCTGTAAAGTTCAGAATCTTTTCCTGCAGTATATCTCTCTATTAGATGATCGCGCCCGCCATTTTGGACCTGATTGTGTCATCCTACTTGTCCTTTCTGTTATTTTCATGTGTGTTTAGAACAGGCATGTCCAAAGTCAGGTCCAGGGGCCAATTGCGGCCCATTTTCAAATTAATAATAATACGGCCCTCCAGCACAGTGCAAAAAAAGTCCCTCGTTACAAAAAGTTTGGACACCCCTGGTTTAGAAGGTTCTTTTGTTTTTGAACACAGTGGAAGAGCATTATAGAAGTCAGAGGGGCAAATTTACTAAAGGACAAAGTGACTAACGCTGGTGAAAATTCATTTCAGGACTTCGTCGATTTATTAACGGGCACTGGTGTAGATTCGCTAGCGAAGGCGATAAACTATAGCACTACTTTGCACTCTAACGTCAGGCGAATTTTCGCTCTGGCGAATGGATGTAACTCCGCAAATTCGCTAAGATGCAGATTTTAATGAACGTTACCTCTTGCCCCAGACTTGCTTTCTCCACCTCAGGCCAGGCGAAGTGCAATAGAGTAGATAGAGCTCCCTCAAAAAAAAATTAAAAATTTTTCTAAGTCCCAAAAAACACTGGCGACTTTTGCATTTTTCGGGGTGATAAGCTGCAAAAGATCGTAATTTTTTTTTAGGGTTCCCGGCTTCCCCCCTATATTCCTAACATATGGCACATAAACTATACACTGGGCTCATGTGTAGGGCAATATAACACACTTTATTTTCTTTTATTAAGCTTCCCTGGGCTTGTGTAATGTAATGTATTTGCTGCAACATATACGTCCTTTGAAATGTAACTTCCCGCCGTATGCAAATTAGCCAGCGCTTGCGCAACTTCGTTTTGCTAGCCAAATTAACGCTAGTGAAACTTCGCCATCCTTTGGCGCCCTGAAGACAACTACGCATTTTAGTGAATTAGTGTTGTCCTGGCGAATTCTCGCCTGGCGAAGTGTAGTTATGTGAGCCAAGCCGTCGCTGGCAAATTTCAGGAGGTTAGTGAATTCGCCCCAGAGAGGGGCCCTGCTGTCATACTAATAAACTAGATTCTTCTAAAAGGTTCTTCTAAAACATTTCATAAAAGAGATGTACACTAATATTATTGAAAAGATCTGTATACTTTTTTTGTCTATATGTGTGTGTATTGTTTATGTGTTTGTCATATGTTCGATTTTCTATGTATTTACAGTATCTGTATGACAAAGGTGGTCTGTATATCTGTGGTCTGTCTGTACGTATGTGTGTATGTATGTCTGTTCCAAAAGTAAATAAGTTTTACTGTAGTTCACTGATTAGGAATTGTGGCTCATCACACTGGGTATCCTGTGCTGAAATCTCAAACTGATCGTCCAAAATTCAAATTCAGTATGAAGGACGAGTCCAAGGCAGTATTTCCAGCTGCAAATACTTTTATTGAGGAAGTGGGTCACGCACTGTCGGGGTTATTTATCAAAGTCTGAATTTATCTCAATATTTTCTGCTACAAACTCAGATCAAATCCGCTCGGGTTTTTTACGTTTATTTATTATTAGATTTTCCCGAAAATCTGCTGAACGGGAAAAAATAAGATTTTCTTGATTTCTTCGTAATTTTCACCCGAACACTTTGGAGTATTGCCCGAAAAACCAAGCACACATCAAAAAATCATTGGGATTTCTCCCATTGACATATGCAACCTCGACAGGTCTGAGATGCCGGATTTTCAGATTCGGACTTTTCCATCCTAGGGGTAACCTGTGTAAAAAGGAAATTGCAATTATACCTATTAACAATTAATGTTGCAATATCGGCATTGCCAAAATGTTTTAGCAACATATCACTGTGTTGTCAGCATATCAACATAACAAAACAAAGTAATTGACTCAACAAAACTGGATACGGCAGGAGATTTTCGAATTTTTTTCGAATTCCGAAGTAAATTTTTGGATACTTAGACCATCAAATAGGCTACTTTGACCATCGAATTGGGCTTCGATTCGAACAAAAAAACGTTCAACCATTCGATAGTCGAAGTACTGTCTCTTTAAAAATCCTTCGAATTCAATACTTCGCCAAGTAAAACCTACAGAATGGCATTATAAGCCTATGGGGACCTTCTACAAGCATTTTATAAGTTTTTGGCATTGAATAAAAATATAAAAATCCTTCCATCGATCTGTGAAAATCGTTTGATCGAGCGATTTTTATTCGATCAATCGAATGCTTCTTTTAGACCTAAATCCTTCGAATTTGATATTCAAATTCGAAGGATTTCAATTCGATGATCGAATTCGAGGGTTTTAACCCCTCGGAATTTGACCATTGATAAATACCCCCCTATGTTTTTCTTTAGCAAAATGCCCGGATATGGGAGTATCTGTGTAAGTATCGATTTTGAAGTTACAGATGGGATTTTTGTGTTAAATGCTGTTTTTTTTCGTGTATGTATGTCTGACCGTATGGGCTATGTCTTTGTGTGTCTGTGTGATAAATAATCAGCCATAAATTGCCCCCCAAATATTCCGTAAAAGCGCTGAACACAGTATATGTGTCTATTTTTATGCCTCCAAATTATATAATCAAAGTGCAGCACACTTAGGAGTGTAAAAGTATTTTCAGTTGTAACTGTATGTGTTTTCTAAAATAAAGAATAAATATTCTATTTCTTTATAAAATTTAAAAAAAAAAAACTTTTTTTTTTTAGCAAACCTTATTGTGTATTAAAAAAGAGACCAAAATAATAATAAATTTTATGAAAAATAAAACATTTTATTTAATGTATACATTAAACATACCAAGTTCTGTCAAACCCAGTATACAAGTGTGGAGCAATTATGTATGCTTATATTGCCTAAAAGAAATGATTTACAACAGATATTTATTTAGTTATTAATTAGACCATGTCCTCAACGTTTCAGGCCACATAGACCATGTCCTCAACGTTTCAGGCCACATGGCCTTTTCTCAAGCTTGAAGCTTGAGAAAAGGCCATGTGGCCTGAAACGTTGCCGTGATGCCCCTGTGAAGCAAAATAAAGGCGTTTTATTATACATAAATATTTGATGGTGCTGTCCTGAAGTTGTTTTTGCATGTGGTGCCAGTGGAAAGTGGCCACTGGAGGACGTGCACCACCCACAAAGAAAGAGTGAAAATCGTTGTGCTGACTGCCTGTCTACAACTTTGATAAATAAGGACCAAAGTGCCAGAATTCTCTATCTGAAAACAAAGAAACACAACCATTCCCACATTTCTATAATAAAATATTTTAATCTATTTACACTTCTTGATTTTACTAAAACTTGGCTCTTGTCAGGCTCTGCTGGGATTCAAACCAGGGATCTTTGGATTTCTGGTTCAATGTCTTAACCACTGGGCAAGGTGAGCAGCCTGCAGGGCTACTCACTATATATTACCTGGCCTTTGCAGCACCAGCCCAACAGCAGCCTGATTGGTTTGCAGTCAGCCAATCAGGGCTGACTCTGCCCTATTTTAGGCCATCGCTTTAGAACACTCCTTGCCTGAGCATTGGTTCTCATCCTAGTAATGTGGCATTGTCCCTAGCTACGGGTTCTTGCCTCCTTCCTATTCTGCTTTGCCTTGCCTTGTCTTATCCTGTCTTGTCTGAACTCTTCCCTGTCTTGTCCTGCCTGGCTCTGTACCTAGTCCTGTATTGATCTGCCTTTCCTTCCTCTTCCAGTTCTGCTCCAGTCAAGCTTTCAACCTTGATCTTTCGTTGCTTGAACCTAGCCTTGACCTTGCACTGCCCAGCTTTCCTTGCTATTCTGAATCTTGTTCTGCTCCTCACTTCAAACCTGATCTTGCCTTAACCTTATCCTGCCTTGACCTTGACCTGTCCTTGGCTTTCTGGTTCCTGCTTCCTGCTCTTTTCTGACTTGTACCCTGTATATCTTCCCTAGTCTTGCTCTGCGTTTTCCAGTCCCCTCGCTATCCAGTCTGTTCCTGTCCTGACATTCGCCCTCTTCTTCCTGTCTAGTCCAGTCCTGATCTCAGCCCTCTCCATCCTGTTCCATTCTGAACCTGTTCCAGTCTGATTCCTCATCAACCCTGTTTCTGCCCTTTCTGTCTGAGTCCCGTGGGTTCAGCCAGCTTTTGCCTGAAAGACTTGCTTTCCTCCTGCTGCCTCCACAGCGCCCCCTTGTATATCCCTTACAGCTCTCCTGTATTGACACTTCTTTACATAACACCCCCCCCCCCTCCTCTATGGAAGTGTCAGGAACAGACAGGTACTTGAAAACTGAAACAAGCTTTAGCCAAATAAAGAAGGATGGCAGACACTGACACAAAATAGGCAGGTTGGTGCTGGAATAGGCAAGGTAAAGTTAGGTACAAGTCCAAGCCCAGGCAGTGAATGGGCCCGAATTATTTATGAAGAAAAGAGCCCGAAAAAATAGGGATCGGAGAAACTTCGGAGCTTTCCCCAAAAACTCAGAATTGTTCAGAGTTTTCTGCAAAAACTACCCCAAAACCTTCCCCGTTGACTTATACAGGACCTCAAGAGCTTTTAGATGCCGGGGTTTCAGATTTGCTCAGAAAACTACGATTTATTTGAGGTTTGGATATTCGGAGCTTGATAAATTACCCCTTGGGTGTGACACTCTCATGGTCAAAGTGTAAAAAATACAAGACGCAAAGCATTCTGCAGTTGACCATCTTCATCTTCCATGACCATGGTTCATCTATAAATACAACTTTTTGAATGGACAAAATGAAGTGCAATGTGTTGCACTTACTGTCACTGCATTGTATATAGGTGGCATTTGGGCAGGACATGGCATGGCCCTACTTTGCAATCACTCAGAGCCAAAGGCAGGTTTTAAGTACAGGGCCCTAAGTACAGGCGCTATAAGGGGATTCTTGAATAATGTTTTTTATAAGATTGATGTAATAAACTAAACTTTTTTTACACATAAGCATGCTTTGGAAAATGATTTAAGTATATATGGTTGTACCTCTGTTTGGTTACTAGAGGACTCCAGCATGCTACCATAATGTTTATAAGACTCTACCCCCAAGTGGATTAACATAGTTTCCACAGCCCTATTTTGCCTAGATGAGCAAAACAGGCACATATTTTCTGAGTATGGATCCTAATGAGTGCTGTATAAAATATGAGTGGAAAGTGGGCATGCCCTGGCATACCCACTGGCATAGCCAGTCCTTGTTTATTTATACAGTGAAAATAGATTAGGAGGATCAAAGGGGACATTACCCTAACCCAAATGGATATTAATGAGGTGAGACCAGAAAAACTCCATTGGCATCTTCAGTTTAACAGTTAGAAGAGAACAAGGTGCTCCAGAATAAAATGTAAATGACTCACATAGTAGTGAATGTGGACCAGCCCCAGACCTCCAGCTTTAGGGAGCAGTACGGTAAAGGATATGTAAAGAAAACAGGGCCGACCAGCACTCAAACGGATCCACAGGACCAGAGAAGTTCAATTAAAAAATAATTTTATTTATACAAAGTTAAAAATATATAAATCTGCATCTCCATTCACCCTATGCATTTCGCACCATTAAGGGCACTTAGTCATGGGCTCATCACATCCATAATGGGAATTACAGTTTCCCTCGCTTTTTTGGTAATTTAACGCAACAGGTAACGCTTTTTATTTGTGCTCATTTCTTGGCATTGATCCCACAACCAATGTCGATCATTGCAAATTGTTTCCCCTAGAACTTGGTTTGTTTATAAAGTGATTAGCTGTGCGGTTTTATTTCTTGATAGCTTTAAATAAATAATTGTCTAGTTTCTTGATACACTTGGCTTTGGCATAGCATTACAGATTAAACAACAAAAAGCAGGGGTCCCCAACCACTGGGCCGCAGACATACCTGAACTTGACTGCCGAGCCAAGTCCGCATTTGACGCGGAAGCACCAAATTTGATGTGGACGCACTAAATTTGAGTTTGTTTTTAAATTATTTGCCTTCTTCTACTTCTGACTCTTTCCAGCTTTCAAATGATGGGGGGGGGGAGGTCTAAAAATAATCTAAAAATAATGCCCTGTAAGGCTGCAATGTATTGTTATTATGCTTTTTATTACTCATATTACTATTCAGACCGTCCCCTAATTATATATTGGCTATTCAAATCAATGCATGGTCGCTAAGGTACTTTGGAATATGTACATCATGCTAAAAGATAACTCAAAAATGACCAGCCCCTTTAATTTATTTTATATATAATGATGTTAAAAGTTATCGTCATGAAGTGAACACAAAACGCTAAGACTGTAGATGGTGATATTTTGAGACAATTTGAAATTGATTTTAATTATTTTTTTATTATTTGTGGTTCTTGAACTCTTTAGCTTTTTATTCAGCAACTCTCCAGTTTGCAATTTCAAAAATCTAGTTGCTAGGGTCCAAATTACCCTAACAACTATGCACTTATTTGAATAATAGACTGGAAAATGAAAAGGAGAGGGCTTGAATAAAAAGATGCCATAAAGATAACAATACATTTGTAGCCTTACAGAGCATTTGTTTTTAGATGGATTTAGAGTCAGAAGAAGTCAAATAATTAAAAAAACTATATTAAAAAAGAAAAAAACGATGACAATTGCAAAGTTGCTTAAAATTATCAATTATATAACATACTAATAGTTAACTTAAAGATGAATCAACCCATTAAGGATACTTTTGAATTGTTCATCAGCAAATTCTATAGAAAAAGTGCTTCACCTTCAGCTCAGTTCTGTTTTCTAGTAGTTGGCTTATAAACACAAGGCTGTCAACACAAGTTGATAGCACTTGTGGTCAGGAAACACTGACGCAAAATATTTGGAGAAATATTCTCTCCCTGAAATCAGTGGTACAGACTGATACATTAGATAGGTATAAGAAGGGGTTGGATGGCGTTTAGCAAGTGAGGGAATACAGGGTTATGGAAGATAGTTCATAGTACAAGTTGATCCAGGGACTAGTCCCATTGCCATTTTAGAGTCAGGAAGGAATTTTTTCCCACTCTGAGGCAAATTGGAGAGGCTTCAGATGTTTTTCTTTTTTTTGCCTTCTCTGGATCAACTGGCAGTTAGGCAGGTTAAAATAACTTAAAATGTTAAACTTGATGGACATATGTCATTTTTTCAACCTAACTTACTATGTAAATACATCAGCTTATTTTAATATTTCCATTAGGAAAAGCCAGTAAAATAATAAAACATGATAAAAATTAAGGAATGTTGTCCCTTTAATATGTGCCTTGTGGTACTTCTCAGTATAAAGTATTAGTCCTTCCCCTTAGTGCTTTCACATTTCTGCTTTGTGGTATAATAAATTCACCCTTAAAGGAGAAGGAAAGCCCCAGGGCGCAAAACCCCTCCCCCCCTCCCCTGTGTTGCCCCCCCCTCCCTCCTCCCCCCTGGCCTACCTGTCCCCCTGGGCAAATGCCCCTAACTTGTGACTCACCCCTCTGCGCAGGTCCTGTCCACGGAGTTCACAGTCGCCATCTTCTCCCACGTGCGTCTTCTTCCTGCTCTGACCGGCGTTTTCTGGCGCATGCGCAGTAGGAACAGTTACCGGTACGGCTCTACTGCGCATGCGCCGAATGTCACGAAGTTTTCCGATTTCACTTCGTGACATTCGTTGCATGCGCAGTAGAGCCGTACCGGTAACTGTTCCTACTGCGCATGCGCCAGAAAAACGCCGGTCAGAGCAGGAAGAAGACGCGCGTGGGAGAAGATGGCGACTGTGAACTCCGTGGACAGGACCCGCGCAGAGGGGTGAGTAACAAGTTAGGGGCATTTTCCCAGGGGGACAGGTAGGCCAGGGGGGAGGAGGGAGGGGGGGCAACACAGGGGAGGGGTTTTGCGCCCTGGGGCTTTCCTTCTCCTTTAAGTCTCCCACCTTTTTCACTCATACTGTAGTTCCCAGGTGTGCTTGATTGCCGGCAGGTAAATACCCTGTGTAAGCTGCCATATGATTCTGTTCTAAAGAGCTGTGCCAGAAAACGTGTTCAGGAAGTTATATAAGTTATTAGAATACTTATATTACTATTTGCATTGTAATTGGTACATTAAGCATCTGCCATATGCACCCTCTTAATAACGAATTTCTTGGGAAATGTCCTGTGTACACAAATGAATATGCAAATGTGTATTCTATTATTTATCTAAACCCATAACTAACATATAATGATTAAAGGGGAGCTATCACGGAAATTTAATATGAGCTTTAGCATACTGAAATAAGAAATTTATGTACAGTTTTTGAAATAATCTAGTTAATCTTCACTAACCCTTTCTTAGCACCTGTTTTTCTTCATTGATGAGTTGGGTGTAATATATTCATTGACAGTTAGATCCAATATATGGTGGCTTCCTTTCCTAGCAGATGTATTAGACCTCACTCAAATAACTGATTCCAGTACAAACAAAATCTAACAAAATAACTGCCATTTGCACAAATTCTGCATGTAGAGAGACATGATGTCTGGTGATTTTAATAGAGTGAGCTCTAATACAATTTCTAGACATAAGGAGCCCCCTATAAGATATATAGGATCTAACTGTCAATCAATATCTGACACCCAACTGCTGCATAAAGAGAGAATGAAGAGAAACAGATGCTGATAGAGGAAGAGTGAAGATAAACTTGATTATTTCAGAAACATTACAGAATATTTAATTGATGATATTTAGAACGTTTCTTATTTCAGTATGCTGACGCTTATATTAAATTTAAATTTTTGCGATAGTTCCCCTTTAAGATCATCAGAAAACATCACAGCTCTTCCATAAGTCAGCTAATGTCTTAATCTTATCTTAATCTTAATGTCTTATCTGCAGCCCAAGACAACTATCTTCATATCTTTGTAAATGGACAGTTAACCCCCTGGCCATTTAATATTAGCCAACATTGTAGGTGGAAAGGGGAATACACTGTATAGGAAGTTAATGGTCACACACAGCACAGGTTCGACGGCACTTACGTTTTCTGCCCACTTTTATGGTTGGATGCACGTCTTGTAGCCTGTTCACAAGGGTCACCTCAAGGTATACAAATTTTCATCAAGTAGACAGCACTCCCGTTCGATTAAAACTGTCTTTATTGCTTTTTAGGACAGCAGCATAATGCTGCTGTCCTAAAAAGCAATAAAGACGGTTTTAATCAAACGGGAGTGCTGTCCACTGGATGAAAATGAGGAAGTTTATGGTGACAGACCAGCTTGACCTTCAGGCAAGG
Organism: Xenopus petersii; assembly: GCA_038501925.1. Lineage (NCBI taxonomy): Eukaryota > Metazoa > Chordata > Amphibia > Anura > Pipidae > Xenopus > Xenopus petersii. Next base: position 22,594,629 of record CM076686.1, read on the forward strand.
TCTGGTTTTTAGCAATGGGATTATAAATTCAGTAGGAACCTTGTGGAAGATTAACAATTATTATTATTATTATTGCTACTTTAAACATCTGCCATAGTTATCACTCTAACAAATAATTTCTCTGGAAATTTCTTGTGTGTACAAACGAATATGCAAATATTTGAGATGTTGCATTGAATTGTAAGGGATTATTAATGTATTTCTATATTTGCAAAAAAGAGGAACCAAAACCATGTGCTTTGCCTACAAATTGCCATTTTTCACATACAATTAAAAAAAACCCACATTTTAAATCCCACCACAATTGGATTCTAAAATGTAGTCCCATCTTAATTTTGTAAAAGGAGCTGGTCTACCAACTTCTAATTAAACATCTGCTCAACAGGCATTATTATATTTTTTACTTTTTAAATTTATCTATACAGGGGCATTTTAGTCTATACATACAGGGTTGGACCGGGCCCACCGTAGCTGCTTTTCCAGGGCCCCCCTCCGGACCACCGTCGGCGCACATGTGGTTTTTGATGCGTGTACGTTTTTTTTTTTTTTTGCATCAGCCCAGAAGGGAGGTCGTGGCAAGATGACAGGAAGATTATCCAAGGATCGGATCTGGGCCGGCGGGGTCCACAAGAGGCAAGGCCCACCATTTTTTACCCAATGTCCTGCCAGACCAGTCCGACCCTGTATACATAGCAATATCAATAGCCAAGAAAGGAGAAAGGTTCCTTTTTGCAAATGCAGAGGTATAGGATGGAATGAGGAATTGAATTTTAAGGCAGAGGGACCATAGCAAATCTTCAGCAGGCAAAAAAAATGCCTCAGTTTTGGTCTGAAAATGTTTGGGTGCATTTTTTAGGCTAAAACCTGCTCTACTGTATGGGTGCTGTGATAGGTAGAGGCAATAAAACTGAATGGCAGAATATATTACACATTTTGTAATTTAATTTACACAGTTGTGGATATACAGTACCTGGACTTCACCTTTTGTTTCATATGTCAAGTTTTGCCAGTTAATTACATTCCCGGACATGTTACTATTATAAAGAACATCCATCAGGTCCTGAGAGCTCAGAACTCTATCTCACACGTGAACATCACTTATCTTTCCAACAAAAGACTGAGAAGCATCAAACCCGCCCCCATAACTATCCTGTTCTTGTCCAATGCTTATGATAGGGTTGGCATTGACTCTGTACCCTTTCATGAATATCTTTCTCGGATAAGGATTTCCATTGACCCATAAAACCACATCTCCATTTAGCTCACGCAGATGCTCCTCAGTTCCACAGTGCTTGTTATATTAAAAAACAATTGTTGGTTGCCTACATATATGGAAAACCTATTGGGATAATGAAACATGAGGAAGTCATTGTATTTGCTTGCTGTTGCCAAAGAGGAAAGAGTATAAGTCCGTGCCAGTTGTGTGGCATTTGAGACAAACTGTGAGGTTGGCAATGAACTATTTCTCATTGGGTACAGACACCTGTAAGATGTGCTGGTCTCTCTGGGCATAATAAACACTTTGCCATATCTGCAGAACAAAAAGAGAGTTTAGAAATGTAAGGCAAAATGAAAACAGATGTAAAACACTATAAACTTATTTTTTAACTATTTTATTGATTACCTACACTGAAATACCTGGTAACTATCTTTAACATGAGTCAGTAGTAATATTCATAAATGAATTGCAAGTGTCTCAACCTAAAATGAACCAGTTCAAGTTCATCCTCTTTGATAGCAAGTCATCCACATGAGAGGGTGTGTTCAGGAAAAGAAATGCTCCCACATATAGTGGAAATGTTCACCTTACCAATATGTTAGTACAAGCATAGGACCTGTTATCCAGAATGTATGGGACATTTACTGATAATGGATATTTCCATAATTTGGATCTTTATAGTATACTAGAAAATCATGTAAATATTTAGGGGCAGATTTATCAAAGGTCGAAGTGAAAATTTGAATTAAAAAAATGTAAATTTCAAGCTAATTTGATTTTTTGAATGAATTTCAAAAATCTGAAAATCAAAATTTATCATGTATTGTCTCTTAAAAATTTGACTTCGACCATTTGCCATCTAAAACATGCTGTTGTAGCCTATGGGGGACCTCCTAGAACCCATTTGGAGTCAATTGGTGAACTTTGAAAAATCAAAGGTTTTTTTTTTAAAAAAAAAACTTTGATTCAAATTTGATTGAATGCGCTATTACTTGGATTTGTATGATTCTTAGTTTGGATGAAGTACAAGGTATTTATTATTACAGAGAGAAAGAAATAATTTAAAAAAAATTTGATAATTTGGGTAAAATTACCTCTATGGGAGATGGCCTTTCCGTAATTCTGAGCTTTCTGGATAATGAGTTTCCAGATAATGGATCCCATACCTGTATGATGTAGAAAATTAAAGCTGCAGTTGCTTTTTTATTGGAAAATTGTTCTGCAACTCCAGTTAGGAAAATGAATTTATATCTGGTTGTTGGAATAACAGGATGCATTATGTAAGTTATCTTGTTATAAATTTAGGGGGTTATTTACTAAACTCCAAATGCAAAAATCACGAAAAAAAAAATCACAGATTTTTCGGAATTTATTAAACCCTGAGGATGGAAAAGTCAGAATTTGAAAATCCGGCATCTCAGACCTGTCGAGGTTGCATATAAGTCAATGGGAGAAGTCCCAATTATCTTTTTTATGTGCGCTGGGTTTAGTGCAATACCCTGACATTTTAGGATGAAAATTCCGAAAAAATCGTGAAAATCGGATGAAAAAATCCAAAAAAATCATGAAAATCACATTTTTTACCGCAAAGCAAATTTTCGGGAAAATGTAATAATAAATAAGCGTAAAAAACCCGAGCGGATTTGATCGGAGTTTGTAGCAGAAAATGTTGAGATAAATTCGGACTTTGATAAATAACCCCCTTAAAGTTATGAACATGTCTGTATCACTTTAAAAATGTTCTATATGTGTTTTTTTTTTTCAGAAATGAAACCCTTGCCCCACATCTTTTGTCTGGGTAGGGTTGCAACAAACCTTCCAAAGCTTTGATGTTGGACTTGGGAGCACCAGATTTAAACAATGTCCCACCCAAAGCCTGACCCTGACACAACTATGATAAAATCTGGAATGTGTCATTTAGGGCTAAATGGTCCCTCCTCTTACCCCCTACACTGGCCCTAAACTGATAATTTTCTTTTAGTCACCATTTTAGTTAGGAAAAATGGCTTATTTTCATGATGGCGACACCACTAGCTATTTACACCCCTACCAATCCCTTTCTTACTGCACAACTAAGGTGGTAGAAGAAAGGAATGGGAAACGGGTCTCCTTTTTAACCTCTATAGTTTTTTTTCCCCATAACTGACAACATACAGTTTGGGGGATAAATATTTTAATTCTTATAATTTTTTCAATACTTAAGGTGATTGCTGGAACAGCATCTGTGTGCACAAAGTATATGTACAGGTATGGGACCTGTTATCCAGAATGCTTGGGACCTGGGGTTTTCCGGATAACAGATCTTTCTGTAATTTGGGTCTTCAAGCCTTAAGTCTACTAGAAATTCATTTAAACATTAAATAAACCCAATAGGCTGGTTTTGCTTCCAATAAGGATTAATTATATCTTAGCTGGGATCAAGTACAAGCTACTGTTTTATTATAACAGAGAAAAAGATAATTTTTAAAAATTTGGATTATTTTTTATCTATGGGAGACAGCCATTCCGTAATTCGGAGCTTTCCGGATATCGGGTTTCCGGATAAGGGATCCTATACCTGTACTATAATTTAGCAGATCAAACCATATTGGTGTTGAGCAGGCACTCAAAGAACAGTCTTACAAACAAGTGTCGACACCAATACAGTTTGACCCTCTCCTCTAGCTGAAGGCTCAGGGCAGGTCATCTGGGCCACTTCCAGTACCTGGTGAGTCATTTTAATTTGTTTTTGGAAATGATTCAAGTCTTCAATATATAATTTAGCAGAGCTCAGAGTTTTGATACATCTAATAAAACAGGAGCAAATAATGTGACGATTGTGTGTACATAGTGTTGGTTTTACTGCTAATTATAAACTCAGGACTTTTCATAACAAAGAAGAAAAAGATTGAAAGTCACCCTTCTGAGTCAAAATACCCTGTTAAAAGACATAGGGGCCGATTCACGAATTTCGGGTGAAGGATTCGAATAAAAAAAAAAATCGAATTTCGAAGTATTTTTTGGGTACTTCGACCATCGAATTGGTTAAATTCGATCGAATTCTATCGAATTCGAACGATTCGAACGATTAGAAGTAAAAATCGTTCGACTATTCGACCATTCGATAGTCGAAGTACTGTCCCTTTAAAAAAAACTTCGACCCCCTACTTCGGCAGCTAAAAGCTACCGAAGTCAATGTTAGCCTATGGGGAAGGTCCCCATAGGCTTGCCTGTGATTTTTTGATCAAAGGATTTTCGTTCGATCGTTGGATTAAAATCCTTCGAATCGTTCGATTCGAAGGATTTAATCGTTCGATCGAACGAAAAATCCTTCGATCGATCGATCGCAGGATTTGCGCAAAATCGTTCGACTTCGATATTCGAAGTCGTACGATTTTAATTCCCAGTCGAATATCGAGGGTTAATTAACCCTCGATATTCGACCCTTCGTGAATCGGCCCCTTAATATACCGTAACCACAAGCATCTTCTCCATTTGCTGGATCTAGCAAATAAAATATATGTTTTGTTACATCTCATAACACAGACTTTCCTATCTTGATAACAAATTGTAAATTGTTGCGTAAGGAACTAGTCTTAAGACTAATAAGATAAGATAAGATATTAATTATAAGAGGAACTTATTTTAATTGGCTCATATACGGATTTGCTGGGACACAAATAGTTTGGCAGGGGATGGTGAATATTCTTTGCCATACTATGGTATTATTTTTAGTCTGAAGAATGATCCATTCATAATATGCAGTTTTTTATTGTCACATGGTCTTACTTTATCCATGGAGTTTAAAACCTTTTGCTTATGGATCACCTTCACTGAATTCATCTTTGTTCTCTAATCTAGTGGAAATTATTTTTTACCCTTTTAAAACATTTCTGGTCTTGCGAAACTTGTGAAATTAAAACATGTCCTACCTTGTGGGTCGATTGCTTCCTGTGGAGATTTTCCTTTTTTTCTACACTGCATTATTGTTTCCTGCCTTATAGTCATTCCAGGTGGGTCATTCTTCAGCTTGAGGGTCCTAAAGTTATTTAACCTGCCGGGAGAACTCTAATATGTTAACCCTGTAACTTGGAATTGAATATTCTTCAGCAACACTTTCTTAAATTCAGTTTACAATTTTTGTTGCATGATTGAGTTAGTTACAGAGGTGATTTTTGGGACTAAAAGGAGTTAGTTGAACTGATGCGTTGGTTGAGGTAAAAGGTTATACAGATCAGTCAAACTTTTCATGCCCTAGTAAATGCAGAGAAGACGATTAGGAATCAAACAAGATACCTGTACATCAAATTACACTTATAAGTAGTGAATCTGTGCTGAAAAATTTGTGAAACACATTGAAATCAATGGGCGTCAAAATAATTTTGATGCGTGTCAATTTTGACGCGAGACTTTTTATATGCGCGACTATTTGGTCCCAATGCATTAAAGTCAAGGGGAGTCCAAATAATTTTGACGCAAACAACAATTCTGCAGTTTTGCGAATTAATTCGCTTGTGGCAAACCGTGAAAATACACTGCAAATTCCTGTCTGGCGAATAGGGATGCACCGAATCCAGGATTCGGTTCGGGATTCGGCCTTTTTCAGCAGGATTCGGATTCGGCCGAATCCTTCTGCCCGGCCGAACCGAATCCGAATCCTAATTTGCATATGCAAATTAGGGGCAGGGAGGGCAATCGCGTGACTTTTTGTCACAAAACAAGGAAGTAAAAAATGTTTTCCCCTTCCAACCCCTAATTTGCATATGCAAATTAGGGTTCGGAATCAGTTCAGTATTCGGCCGAATCTTTCACGAGGGATTCGGGGGTTCGGCCGAATCCAAAATAGTGGATTCGGTGCATCCCTACTGGCGAATTTATTCGCCCATCACTACTAATAAGGCTAATAACTCCTGGGAAAGTCATGGGGACTTCTCCTACTAGAATAAACACAGCTTTACAGTCACTTTTCATTGGCCCATTTTTAGCAATTCTTGGAAACACCACGGTCGACACTTATCTGGCTTTCTTCATAGAGGCAATGGAGCTGGATAAGGGGAGTTTTGAAACCATGGTCCAGATTTATTCAATGAGAAAAAGGTTTATCACGTAAAAAAACTCATAGAAGAAATTCAATTTGAGATTATCATGTGAAAACTCTATTAAAGTCTAATGGATAAAGCTGGAATTGAAGTAGGAGAAAAGTTTAATTCTTCTCGAATTAAATCTCGTCCATGAGTTTTAACATGATAAACCATGAGATAACTTTTTCTCACACAATAAAATCTACCCCCATGTTTGAACTGATGAAAAATAGACAAAACTCTCCAAATCACTGTTTTTTAAACCTGGGTACCAGATTCTTCTAGAATCCAGTTACCAGCAGTAGTCAGATGTACGCTTGAAGTTGTTGTCCACAAATATCTTAATGGGGTTGTTCACCTTTGAATTAACTTTTAGTATGATGTAAAGAGTGATATGCTGAGACGATTTGCAACCGGTTTTCATTTTTTATTGTTTATTATTTTTTTATTGTATTTAAGTTAGTTAGCTTTTTATTCAGCAACTCTCCGGTTTGCAATTTCTAAACCTAGGGTCTAAATTACCCTAGCATTAATTTGAATGACAGACTTCAATATGAATAGCAGAGGGCCTGAATAAAAAGATGAGTAATAAAAAGTAGCAATAGGAGAGCATTTGTTTTTTGTTTTTTTTTTGTTTTTTAGATTTCAAACCTGGAAAGTCAGAAGAAGAAGTAAAATAATTCAAAAACTATAAAAAAAGAAAAAATGATGGCTAAATGAAAAGTTGCTTAGAATTACCCATTCTATAGCATACTAAAAGTTAACTTAAAGGTGAACCACAACTTTAAGACCCAGAGAAATAGGGTCTCAATAAGTTTAGTAAGCCAATACTGTAAATAATAGGGATGCACCGAATCCAGGATTCGGTTCGGGATTCGGCCAGGATTCGGCCTTTTTCTGTAGGATTCGGATTCAGCCAAATCCTTGTACCTGACAGAACCAAATCCGAATCCTAATTTGCATATGTAAATTAGGGGCAGGTAGGGAAATCGCATGACTTTTCATCACAATAGAAGAATTTTTTCCACTTTTTCTTTCCTACCCCTAATTTACATATGCAAATTAGGGTTCAGATTCCGTTCGGTATTCGGCCGAATCTTTCATGAAGGATTCGGGGATTCGGCCGAATCCCAAATAGTGGATTCGGTGCATCCCTAGTAAATAAATATCCATTTGTGGTTTTTGAGTTATTTTGCTTTTTATTCAGCAGCTATCCAGTTTGCTATTTCAAAAGCCTGGTTGCTGCGGTCCAAATGACCTTTTTTTTCATCGCATAGAAAATAAATACAAAGGCAACTGGAAAAAATGGTTTTCTGCAATACACAGGCAAAAATATCATAGACAGATTTATATTTGCATGTATGGTGGTAGCAGTAGGTACTGAAGATACAGTAGAGGAAAAAAATACTGTAAAAAAGACACATAATAAAGAACAGAATTATACCTTAATCCCAGGATGTCTTGGACGTGAAAAACCCTCTCATATTCAGTCTGTTAGATACAATATGTAAAGGACACATCACATATCTGAAAGGAATGTCACATTTCCAAAAATATTCATGTGGAAGGATTAATGGAAGTTGGCCAGATACAGCCCTACAGACCCATCCTTTAAGCTTGCTAAGTACAATATGGAATTTCTTAATAACTTCAGTTGGCATCAAATTCCAGCAAAATTCCAATGAAAAAAACAAGAATAACGTGCTTTCAAGAATAAATAAATAACAAATTTGGCCTGTACTACATGTTAAAGTGCCTGATGTTTAATTAAATGCCCAGTTTCACAGTTTACTCTCATTACAGATCACTGGACAGAGGTTGATATGCCTATGTATATGTTAAATATAGACTTAAAAAAACAATTTTGCAATGATGTCATTGTTAATACATTTTAACAAGGATGTTTATATTTCTATATAGGTGCAAGTATTTGTGACATTTTTATCACCATCACATCAATATCAATGTAAAGCTAATAAGGGTAGTGGTTAATGATGTGCGGGCCGGCCTGATACCCGCAGGACCCGCGAGTCGGGCGGGTTCGGGCCAACCTCACACGCTTCTTTGTGGGTGGGTGGCGGTTGAGCTCTTCTCCTGCTCTTCACCATCAAATGCGTTCGCCTTTTATAGAAGCTGCTTTCGTCTTTTATAGAAGCTGCTTGCCCCGCTCCCTTTTGTGATGTCGTCGGCAAGGCAGGTCGGCGCAGGTCTACAAAAGCAACCCGGAAGCGTGGATGAGGGTGGATGCGGGCTAAGGGAGGGCGGGTTAGGATCGGGGAAATCCCGACTAGCACATCACTAGTAATGGTACATGGGATGTTTTGACTTCCACTGCCCTCCAGTGGAGAAAAAAGTCAATCAAAACAACCATCTATGGGACACATTTACTAAAGAGGCGAATAGTGGATGTTTCAAGAAAATTTGCCAAAAAGACAAATCACCACAACATTGCCTATTTACTAAATGGCGAAGAGGACAACTCGCAAGCGAAAAACCTCAGTGCTAAAGAACTTTTGCACCATTTCACTATTGAATATTCGCTGGTGATAATACAATAATGTATCAAAGTGCGAACGCTACTCTTTTTGCTAAAGTGTATTTCTCCAGGTTCAGGCTGGCAAACTCCCATTAAAAGGATAGAGAAGCCACTTTTAAACCGCAATCAACATCGCCCTTTCCATGCTACTTTTTTCTCCATGGCAACAATTCTCTAGACAAAATTCACTAGAGAAAATTGAAATTGAAAGAATTTTCCCTACTACTACTGTATGGGGAAATATACTGGTGAATCTTCGCAGAGAATTTTTCACCAGGAGAAAATTCACCACATTGCTCTTGAAAAATGATGGCGATGTGTTGTGAAAATACACCTGGCGAAGATAGGTGAATTGTGGTGAAGTTAGGTGAAGAGAAAATTCGCCCTTTAGTGAATTTGCCCCTGTGAGTGTCACTGCTCCTTTTGTTATATAATGATAAGCACAATGATTGATCAAAAGCATCTTTACCTTATCTTTGGTTCTTTTGGATTCTTCCAGTGGTCAGTCCCTGTCCTTTCTGTCTGGGGCGCAACATTGCATTGTTCTGCTCTTCCCTGGAGTCTACTGTTTAGGGAGATTCCAATTGGACCCCCTTCCCCAAAGAGTTCTTTATACTACTGGCCGTGTGCAGGGTGCATTATCATGTCCTGTGAACCTGTGGATTGGCTAATGGGGCTCTCTGCACTGCTAATCTAGGGGCTACTTACAGATGTTTTTTTTTACTGTTATATAAATCTATTAAATACTTTTTTTTTTTTTTTTTTTTTTATATTGTATAGGAATCACTTCAGTATCTTTTAAAACAAAGCCTGGAATCTTATTTTCTTAATTTGCTTTTACTTGCCTTTTTGTCCTTGTATACAATAAGTTTGCCAGTCTCTGGTACTGTGCATTCATCCTTCACAAAGGACTGGGGAAGTGCAAGGCTCTAGTAGGCCGGATTATCCATATCACTATCTTCAGTCTAATAGAAAGTGGTTACAATTATAAGTATCTGGTATTTATATAGCACAAACACAGAGTGAACATACAAATACACTATGCAGATATCCTGAACTCCTGTATTAAACATTGCATTTTTTATTCCATTACTCCAGGAACAATATCAAAATTTACCCAAAAATTCTACACTAATATGTTCAATACCAGTGTGAGATTTCATTAACTGTATACTTTGGTTCAAGTCCCGGTAACGGTCAGAAAAAAAAGAGTTCCTCTCGTGATGACAATGAAAGGTATTTATTTACTGCATATAAAATCCTCATGGTGTTGCAATAGTCAGAAAATATGCTATATATAAGCAATGTCTTTCCTTGTTTACTTACATTTTAAAAAGAATGGCACACAAAACTCTGCCTGAGATGCTTGCTAAGGAAAACACAGAGAAAAAAGTGACTGGAAACAATAATATAGTCATGGGTCAAACTGCAATCAAGTAATGCATAAACACATGACAATATTAGTCCAAATTTAGTTGCAATTGACCTGGTTCCTTGGTGACGGAGGAAAAAAAATCAGTCAAGAGAACCCAAGGAAACTATTCAGCCCAATTAATTCCATCCAGGATGTGACATTCTTGCAACACGATATTGACAAACTGGCAAACTGGGCAGCTAAGTGGCAAATGAGATTCAATGTTGATAAATGTAAAGTCATGCACCTGGGATGTAAAAATATCCAAGCCACTTATACCCTTAATGGGACTGCACTAGGCAAATCCATTATGGAAAAGGACCTTGGAGTCCTTTTAGATGATAAACTTGGCTGTAGCGAGCAATGCCAGTCAGCAGCATCAAGGGCAAATAAGGACTTGCACTGTATTAAAAGGGGCATAGAGTCAAGGGAGGAGGGGGTCATTCTTCCACTGTATAGAGCACTTGTAAGGCCCCATCTAGAATATGCCGTACAGTTTTGGTCTCCATCACTCAAACAGGACATTATTGAATTAGAGAGGGTACAGAGAAGGGCAACTAAGCTGGTAAAAGGTATGGAAAATCTTAGCTATGAGGAAAGACTGGCCAAATTGGGGATGTTCACGCTGGAGAAGAGACGCTTAAGGGGTGATATGATGACTATGTATAAATACATAAGGGGGTCATATAATAATCTCTCTAATGCTTTATTTACCAGTAGGTCTTTCCAGCTGACACAAGGTCATCCATTCCGATTAGAATAAAAGAGGTTCCTTTCTTTGCATATTTGGATCTGCCTTCGTCATGTTATTTGCTGTGACTGAACGTATATGTACACACATGTGATGGCAGTGATGTCTGACTGTGCTATTGGAAAATAAAGAATTTACAAAAAAAAGAATAAAAGAGGTTCCGCCTAAATATTCAGAAGGGGTTTTTTTTACCGTGAGAGCTGTGAAGATGTGGAATTCTCTCCCTGAATCAGTTGTACAGGCTGTTACATTAGATAGCTTTAAGAAGGGGTCGGATGACTTTTTAGCAAGTGAGGGAATAAAGGGAGATAGCTCATAGTACAAGATGATCCAGGGACTAGTCCGATTGCCATTTTGGAGCCAGGAAGGATTTTTCCCCCTCTGAGGCAAATTGGAGAGGCTTCAGATGGGTTTTTTTTAGCCTTCCTCTGGATCAACTGGCAGTTAGGCAGATTAAAAAAAGTTAAAAGGTTGAACTCGAGTGGTCAGAGGCAGAAGGTTGGGATAGGCAGAGAGCAAAAAGTATGCGATAAACAGGTCGAGGTTAGGAGCAGGCTGAAGACAGAGGGTAGTCCAGAAAACAGGCCAAGGTCAAATACCAGGAGATCCAACAGAAATCAGGCAAGGAGAACAGGAGCAGAGAAACAAGGCAAAGAACAGGGAACAAGGCAGGAAAACCAGAAAGAATAGAGGAGAAACTAGGCAGGATCACGGGTAGGAACCAGGCAGGATCATGGGTAGGAACCAGGCAGGAAACAGGCAGGAACCAGGCAGGACCAAGTGCAGGGACCAGGCAGGAAGCTGGGCAGAAATACAGGCAGATACACAGGAATCAGCATAAATACAGGCAGGATTGGTCAGAATGTCTTCAATGATTGAGCAACCATGCTTGCAAGAAGCCGATTTATGAAGCCCCTTAATCAATTGTTGGGAACGCTTGGCGTTAACAAGGTGGGCAGAAAAGAGAATGAAGCAGGGAAAGGTAACACGGCCATCTAGATAACTGACCCACAACAACTCATAATACCCCCAGTGGATTAACACAGGTTCAGTTTAAAATATAATCCAGAGTTTTATTCCACACTGTACCCGACAACAGGCTACTTCAGGTATGGGATCTATTATATAGAATGCTAGGGAAATTGGGGTTGCCAGATAATGGGTTTATCTGTGATTTGGATCACCTACCAAACAAACATTTCAAATTAAATACACTCAGTAGAGATTGTTTTGCCACCAATATGGATTTATGGGGCTTAGTTACCAGCAGGTACAATACAATGCATTGTTTTATTATGACAGAAAAAGGAAATAGATATAATGTTATTTGCTTAAAATGGACCCTATGGAAGATGGCCTTCCTGTAAATCAGAGCTTTCTGAATAGGTAACGATAAGAGAGTCCATACCTGTATTATAAAGAGTGCCATTTACTCGTTTCTACTGACCATGACCAAATGATGTCATACCACCAAGACCCCTGCCAGTAAGCTGGCCCAGCTACTTGTAATGTGAATATAAAGACAACAGAAACCTTGAAGGAGGTGATATGGCACTTGTGGCCTGCCAACTAGTGCAACAATATCTAGGGCAAATTAAACAGATCAAATAATCCCATCTGTTTTACTTGAGGTTCCATGAGTCTCTTGGAAATAATTCACAAACCACATTTAGTACACTGAGGGGAAGACTTATCAAGGGTCAAATTGAAAATTCAAATTTCGAGTTTATTTTTTGAATTTTGAAATTTAAGCTGGCCTACTGCGTCAAAGTCATCCCATATCTGGCCAGTCCTACACTCAAATTGCAAAGTAAAACACCCAAACTTGGTTGCCCTTTTATTAGCCATCAGTGACCAGTGAATTTTGTGGTCCCAACCTCATTGCACCCCGCTTAATGTTTCTAAAAATTAGTGGTGAGCGCAACTTTCCCTTGTTTGTTATAGTTATACAGGAGCAGTCACCAGCTCCATGTTGTAGCTCCCACCCTTCCCAGCTATAGTCAGGTGATCCCACTGGTGTCTAATAAAATGGGCAGCCAAGTTTGGGAGTTTTACTTTGAAAGCAGCAAGTAAGTTGCAGGTAAAACTTAGTCCCTTTGTAAAATGTATAATGAAGCAATAGAATATTGCAATATATGGTTAAACAATTCCTGTTTTGTTTAAAGGGGAAGGCATTTTTAGTAAAGCACAAAATGTTTCAATGTCCTTAATATATTGATAATGGGTTGAGTGCAGAGGATCTTTTGTATTTGTCAATCAGCAATTAGTCAGGGGATAACAATCAAGAATGCCTCAATTCAGCAATATAACAGCAATTGCATGAATCAGCAATACATCACATTTAAGTGAGCATTAAAAGCGAAGAAAAAGCTTGAAGCACTTGGGGGTGCCAAATGTTAGGCAGTGATTGCAGTTACTTTCCTTTATAACTAAAAAGTCGGCTATTTCGTTCAACTGCGCATGTGTTTGCCCCGGCAAATTTGAAGACCGAAATAGCCAACTTTTTAGTTAAAGTTTGGCTTTTTGTTCTACTTTAAAGGAGAAGGAAAAGCTAGGAGCACTTGGGGGTACCAAATGTTAGGCACCCCCAAGTGATTGTATTGACTTACCTGTAACCCCGGGCCGGTGCTCCTATCGGCAGAAAACTGCACCGGCCCGGGGTTATACCGGTGAGCACCACGGAACGATCTACTTCCGTCTTTCTCCTTTGCACATGCGCCCCCCCCTATAAGTTAAAAAAAATTAATTAGTGGTCAGCCCTCCCCCTATAAGTTAGAAAATTAATTAGTGGTCAGGGCCCCCCTATAAATTAAAAAAACAGTGATGACAGGGCCTCTATAAAAGTTTGGTGGTCAGGGCCCCATAGAATATAATAACAAAAATCATTTGTGGCCAATAAACTAAAAAAACAAAAACATTGGTGTTCAGTGGAACTTTCCTTAGTTTCTTCTTCAGCTTCTTGTTTTCCATTTAAAGTTCCCCCCCCCACTGCTCTCAGTGAGCTGCAGGATTGGGTAGGGTGGGCGGAGCTATAGTGCTTACATGTCCCTCCCCAGCTTCTATACTACTGGTTTGCTCTTAAGTCCCAGCAGATCTACACAGGGATTGGATAGGCTTATCCAATCACTATGCGGCTCTACGAAACTACCAATAGTTTAGAAGCTGGGGAGGGGAAAGACATGTAGAAGAATCTCCGCCCTCCCCATCTGATTCTACAGCTTCCTGACAGTAGTGGGGGCCCGGCTACAGAGTGAGTACAGTGGCCGGGCCCCCCTAAAACCCATAAATAACCGGGCCCGCGACAACTGTCCCCATGCCCGCCCCTGATGGCGGCCCTGCTTGGGGGTGCCTAACATTTGGCACCTCCAAGTGTTCCTAGCCTTTCCTTCTCCTTTAACATCTGCACCAAGCGACTGGGAGATCCCGGGTAAGTCAGCAGAGAGGTCTCATGTGGGAATCAAGGGCCCTGGGCAGTATGTGCACTAGTTCATATATCTCAATGAACAAAATGTAGACCCCCAGTTTTATATCCTCAAAAAAATGAGATCATACATTAAACCTCTTGGTCAACAATCATGCGCTCATCAGGAGATGGCCATGCTTCCAACAAGCACATCTGAGGTAGAGATCTTATCTTATCATTTATTAGTATTTGAGTACATATTCTGCCCCCAGCTATAATGAAGGAAGTGTCTATGAGCGCTTTCAGAACTCAGAAACATATTAGGAAGTAAGAGAAGCCATAAACATATTGGGTCATTGACTAATTGAGTTCAATAGTTGCTCTCGCATAAAGCCTCCTTTTACAAGATTATAGGTTATAAAAATTTCTTGTATACCATATTGGGTTCAGCAGTTGAACAGTTCTTTGTGTTATATTTCTATCAAAGTATTACTATGAGCCACCATTGAGAACAGTTGTTTGTCTTATATTTCTATCAAAGTCTTATATTTGTATCAAAGTATTACCAGGAGCCATCATTGATAAAACTCTTCTCATTACACCATCACAAGTATTGGTTCTGTCTCTGAACCTCACCTGCACCCCTTTAATGTTATCATCAAACCGATTTGTGATCCAGGTAGCCCTCTCTTCTGTTACTCACTAGTGCATGGGGTCTCCAGCCTTTTTGTCCATGAGTCACATTCAAATGTAAAAAGTTGAAGAGCATGAAAAAAGTCTATGGGGATGCCAAATAAGCGTTGTGATTGGGTATTGGTGCGGTGATTGGGTAGCGTCCACCTAAAGGAGATTCTGGATGGTCAGTACAGTTGGTGATAATAAATATCTTGTTTTAATGAGAACAAACCACCACATCTGACCAGAATGGGACTGAGAGTGAGGAAGGAATGTTTAATCCTACAATGTTTTGAAATCCTTCATAAATTAATGTTTCATCAAAGGCAACTGGCACTGAGAATGCTTATCCAGCTCTGTGTGGCAATTGGCAGATGAGTTGCTCTTATCTATATCATTTATTTTTCTTATCAAGTCTATTTGTTTTGTTGTATAAAACTGTACTGGAAGTTTTTTTGTGGGGCTAAAGGGCTTCTAGCAGTGAAATCTAAAACAACATTTCAAACTACATGGGTGAGATATGGCTGGTGTTTTATAAGTTGCACCCGAGCTGGCAGTATCAGTAGAACCACTGGGACTCCTTCTGAGGGCTGCTCACTAACAGCACAATTAAATAGACAACCTGTAAGTGGAGTTAAAAGCAACAGTTGATTGCCTATAGGTATGTATTTTCTAGTTTGCTGCCATTATGGGCTAAGCATAATATCCAAGGCTATTACAGTTAGTTTAGTATAGGTATTGGTGTCTATAGTTTATATATGTGAGTGTATAAATTGGTCCTTATGAGTATCTGTATATATGTGCAATTGGGGCTGAACTTGATGGGCTCTAGCGCTTTTTAACCCACATTAACTACAATTAACTACTGCAAACTGGAAATGTGCATTATTTGAATGGATTACTTTCCCAAATCCGACTAGGAACTCACCCAATCCTGTGCTGAATTCTGGGTGCTTCTCCTTACTTCAAGCAGTTAAGCATAAGTGGATTTATTGGAGTTGTCACAGTTTAAGGGTCCTGACAAAAGTTCAAAGAGAACCGAAATGCGATGATGTGGGGGATTATGTGAAACTCTTAAGGGAAAGTTGTGCTCACCACTATTTTTTAAAACCATTAGGCGGGGGTGCAAGGAGGGTGTGACCACAAAATACATATAGTCAAATACAAGAGTCCTCTGCACTCAACCCATTATCAATATATTTAAGACAGAGACATTTTGTGCATACTGCTACTGAAAAATGCCTTACCCTTTAAACAACACAGGGATTGTTTGTCCATATATTGCAATATATTTAAGCTGGCCAACTACGTCAAAGTCATCCCATATCTGGCCAGTCCTACGCTCAATTTTATCTGATTCATTATACATTTTACAAAGGGACTAAGTTTTACCTGCAACTTACTTGCTGCTTTCAAAAGACACCAGTGGGATCACCTGACTATAGCTGGGAAGGGTGGGAGCTACAACATGGAGCTGGTCACTGCTCCTGTATAACTATAACAAACAAGGGAAAGTTGTGCTCACCACTATTTTTAAAAAAAAAAAAAAAATATATATATATATATATATATATATATATATATATATATATATATATATATATATATATATATATCATCATCATAATCATTTATTTATATAGCTCCGCCAAGATACGCAGTGCTTTACTGCAGTTGTAGCAAACAGGGAATAAATGGTGGATAACAAACAAGGATTACAGAGTACAATAGGGTTAGAAGGACCTAGATTATATATATATATATATATATATATATATATATATATATATATATATATATATATATATATATATAAATATATACTGTATACACATACTGTGACAAGCTGGCTGCTTGTACATGCAATTGTTGGGGGAAATAAGCAAATGGTAGGCAGGTAAGCAGAGGATCTTGAGCATAAAGACAGTGACACAAGCTTCTTCAGAGAAACACACTTTTATTTTCCAGCTTTTAAAAAAGAAACAAACCTGTAACATAAAAAACCCTAACCCCTACCCTTTGTAGACCCCCCCTCCCATTCTCCCCCCCAGCCTCGGTGGTACCCAGGGCAAATGCCCCAGACTTTTTACTTACCCCTCTGTGCAGATTCTGTCCCCCGCAGTTCACGGCAGCCATCTTCTTTTCTTCGTTAAACTACGAAAGCCGACCTTCGTTTTCGGAGCATGCGCAGTTGGAGTCATTTTCCAGTTCCAATCAACAAGGTCATGAAAATTTCTGAAATTTTTTTTGAAATTTTTGTGACTTTCGGCGCATGCGCAATTGTTTCGGGGCCAGAAAATTACTCCAACTGTGCATGCGCCAAAAACGAAGGTTGACTTCCGAAAAAAAGAAGATGGCTGCCGTGAACTGCGGGGGACAGAATCTGCACAGAGGGGTAAGTAAAAAGTTAGGGGCATTTGCCCTGGGTACCACCTAGGTAGGGTTTTAATTATGTTACAGGTTTGTTTCTCCTTTAAATGACACAATCATACCCAGGGGTGAGCATTGCAGCATACAAATAGAAATCATGAAATAAAATCCTGCCCACTGGGCACTAACTTCACACAACTGAAGAAGTCCCTAACTAGACTGGGCCCCTTGTGGACTACCAACAAAACACTCCAATTACCCTTAAAGGAGAAACAAACCCCGTAATTAAAAAAATCCCTACCCCCCTAACCTACATAGACCTTTTTGCTCCAACTGTGCATGTGCCGATATGCTGCTCACTTCCCAAAGATTTCCGAAGAGAAGAAGATGGCGCCCGTGAACTCCGCTGGACAGAATCTGCATGAGGGGTAAGTAAAGAGTTAGGGGAATGTGCCGGGGGGGGGGGCAGCTAGGTTGGGGGGAGGGAGGGAGGGGGGTCTATGTAGTGTACGGGGTTAGGGGTTTTTTTTGTATTATGGGTTTGTTTCTCTTTTAAATATCTTTTCCACAGGCTGTATATTAATTTCTAACTTTAAGCTGTCAGGATTGTCCTTCCCTGTGTGCCCAAAACATCTGATATCATTAAACTAGGTCCGGCCAGTTAGTTCTGCCTTTCCATAAATATACGTAGTAAATGTGCTGCTCTATTTTTCAGATTCAGCTAAAATGCTCCTGCGTTTATTGCTTCTTCTAGTGCTTGTAAAAGAGTCTTCAGCATGTGATGAAATCTGCGGTAAGATGTTTTATTCCAAAGATATATTCATTTACACTTTAACAGAAATTTGTGCTAAAGGGATTCTGTCATGGAGAAACAGTTTTCAAAAAAATCAATTAATACTTCACCTTTTAGAAATTCCTGCAGTAAAATATATCTATATCCGAATAACCCTCAGGTCCAGTAGATGTTTTTTTTTTTTTTTAATAGGTGCCTATATACCGTATAAATATAGCCCTGACCGCAGACATCCTTTCACCCTTTCAAAGGGTAGGGTTACCTGAAGTTTCCACATCCTACAGCTCAGAATTAGAATAATAATATTCTGCACTGCTGCAAAAGCTTTAATGATGCATCTGATTTTCACCTGCCCGAGCCAAAGCCTGCCACTGAGCTTTTGGAGCACAAGAAAGAGGCCTCTTTCAGGGGGTTATTTACTAAACTCTGAATGCAAAAATCACGAAAAATCTGATTTTTTTTTTAATAAAATTGGACTTTAAAAAAAAAAAACAACAAATTTTTCGGAATTTATTAAACCCCGAGGATGGAAAAGTCTGAATCTGAAAATCCGGCATCTCGGACCTGTCGAGGTCAATGGGAGAAGTTCCAGATTTTTGAAGTGCGCTGGGTTTCGTGCAATAGCCCAAAGTTTTCGGGTGAAAATTACGTGGAAATTC
The DNA here is from genome assembly GCA_038501925.1 of Xenopus petersii. Lineage (NCBI taxonomy): Eukaryota > Metazoa > Chordata > Amphibia > Anura > Pipidae > Xenopus > Xenopus petersii. The sequence goes on from CM076686.1 coordinate 22,613,509, forward strand.
GTGAAAATTAGATGAAAAAGTCTGAAAAAATCGTGAAAATCTGATTTTTTTCCTGCAAAGCAAATATTCAGGAAAATGTAATAATAAATAAGCGTAAAAAAGCCAAGCGGATTTGATCGGAGTTTGTAGCAGAAAATATTGAGATAAATTCGGACTTTGATAAACCCCCTAAGAGTCAGGTGTGTGTGATAGGGAAGGGGACATAAGGGGGCTTGTGCATGGGGCCGTAATGTTGGAAATGGTTTTTGTTCTCCATTAATGACATAGTCTAGTTGTCTGGGAATTCGCCGCATGCTTGTCATATCAACCCCCCATATAAATAAAAGTAGATAAATGTGAGTAAATAGATATGAACAATTGTGGTGAATATGACAGTTGGTCAATACAGACTGTGCTTGATTTACAGCTTTTTTATTCTTGCATTATTATTCTGTCAAGGAATTATTGATCAGAAACTTTTAAAAACAATTTTAACTGCAACGTTTTAGGAAATGTTCCCTTATCTGAGAAGAAGAAAAGAATTATGAACATTCTGGCTTGCTGGGATGAAAATAATGTTGAGGATCAGTTTAGGCCTCCAAGTACCTCAGGCTATACATATGGAAGCTGTAAGGAGATCAAGCTGTATGATAAGAATGCCAAAGGTATGTATGTGTAAGGGGAACATGACCTGGGAAGTGGTTTAGAAGTAGGAAGTAGAAGCAGGAGTGTGCCTGTACCACTACATGACAAAGGTTGGGCAGGTCCTGAGGATTAAAACCCTCTTGAATGAAAGAATCCATTAATTTTTTTTGATCCAGATGGCATTTATACACTGAGCACTAAGAATGGAATGACCTATCAAACATTCTGTGACATGAGCACGAATGGAGGAGGTTGGACATTGGTGGCCAGTATTCATGAGAACTACATACAAGGCAAGTGCACATCTGGAGATCGCTGGAGCAGTCAGTCGGGGAACAATGCAAACAACCCTGCAGGCGACGGCAATTGGGCAAATTATGCCACATTTGGACTGCCCGAAGGAGCAACTAGCGATGACTACAAGGTAAGGAATATTGCTTCCTGAAGGTATGGGACCTGTTATCCAGAATGCTCATGACCTGGGGTTTTCCGGATAAGGGATCTTTCCATAGTTTGGATCTCCATGCATTAAGGGGCTGATCTATGAAAGTTCGTAGAACATTCGTGTACTTTCTAGTGTAAATTAACGAATTATTCATATCGTAACTTAATCCACAATTTTATCATAAATTATCAAGTACAAAAAGCCTAAAATATACGAATACAAAAGTATGGCAGGTAACAGCTGTCAAGGTCATGAATAAGTCAATGGAAGTTCCCTTTCTTTTCTTGCAAATATCAGCCTTTCATGAGTGGATTTAGAGTTTTTCGGAGATCAAAATTGTAATTGTCGTACTAATTTTGCATCTGCAAAATAGGAGTGTTTAAGAAGTTTTCGTTTCTACTTTTTATTTGGATATTTTAATAACTTTCATGGCATTTGTGATTTTAAAGAAAAATAGTGGTCTCAAAAATCTCTGATACCACTGAAATTCAAACTTAAGTACTTGGGCCTCCCCATCTACTAGAAAATCATGCAAACATGATGGGGCAGATTTATCAAGGGTCGAATTTCGAATTTGAAAAACTTCGAAATTCGAATTCAAAAAGACCAACCGAAATTAAATCAGTTTTTTTTGGCCTAATAGGTCAGTTTTCGATCGAATAGGTCTGTTTTTGATCGAATTTGGATTGTACGATTCAAAGTTTTTCTCCCCAAAAAACTTAGAATTTTTAAAGTCCACCAATTGACTCCATATGGGTTCTAAGAGGTCCCCCATAGGCTAAAACAGCAATTCGGCAGGTTTTAGATGGCAAATGGTCAAAGTTAAATTTTTAAAGAGAAAGTACATGATAAATTCCAAAATTATAATTTTTTTTAAATTTGAATCGAATTTGGACTATTCCCTAGTCGAAGTACACAAAATTTAGCTCGAAATTCGAATTTTAACTTCAGCCTTTGATAAATCTGCCCCTAAATAAAACCCAAAGGCTGGCTTTGCTTCCAATGAGGAATAATTATATCTTAGGTTGGATCAAGTACAAGGTACTGTTTTATTACTACAGAGAAAAAGGAAATATTTTTAATCATTCTGTAATTTGGACCTTTCTGGATAACAGGTTTAAGCATAATGGATCCCATACCTGTAGCTCTAAATATATTAGTCCAAATAAATTGTAGATTGCACCCATTGTTTGCCCCTTCAACGTTTCTCTGTAAATGACCCCTACAGTGTCTTACTATTCGTTCTGGATCTATTTTGCCTACATGATTTTAGAACCCTGGATATTATGACATCAAAGCCAAAAATGTGGCTGTGTGGCATGTGCCGAACAATACACCTCTGGAACTTTGGAAGAACTCTTCTTATTTAAGATATCGAACAGACAATGATTTTCTAAAGGATGAAGGAGAGAACCTATTCCATTTGTATACAGTAAGTTGAAAGACTGATCTATCCCTATGTAAATATGTGATATATGTAATATAACTAAAACACAACCAGTAGAGTTTTCATTGAGACATGACAATGCACAAAGTAATATAACCAGGCCACTCTCTGTCCAACCATTGCCTGATTAGATCACAATAGAAACACACATGATTGCTTTTGTAAAATATTAGCACCTTTAATACCCTGTATATGGACAAAAACAGCCTCTTAGTAGTTGGTACAGTTTACATCTCAACTGGTCAGATGCAGCCTATTAGGGTTGTGATTGTTATATGGCGGGTGGTAGTAGAGGAGAGTCCCTATTAATGAATTGAGGGTTCATTTTCTTTTAAAGAAGAAGGAAGGATACAACTAAGTAAGCTTTATCAGATAGGTCTATAGAAATACACCAGTAAACCCTGAAAGTAATGCTGCTCCGAGTCCTCAAAAATAACACTACATTGCTTTCCTTCTATTGTGTACACATGGGCTTCTGTATCAGATTTCCTTCTTTCAGCTTATACTTCCAGTGCTAGGGCTTGAGCATGCTCAGTTTGCTCCTCTCCCCCTACCTTCACCCCCCTCCCAACTCCCCTCCCTGCTGTAATCTGAGCACAGAGCTATGAGCGAGCAGGGAGAGACTCAGACAGGAAGTGGTCACACCAAGCTAATATGGCAGCTGCTATCCTAAACAACAGAGAGAGCTTCTAGAGCTGTTTAATCAGTTATGGTAAAACATTCTACAGAATAAATATAGCATTCTAGCTTACACTATTGTCTAATAGCATTAAACTGCCTTGATAGCCTTCCTTCTCCTTTAACGGATAAGGAAATTTAAACTAAAGAAGTGGGCTAGAAATGTTGTACATTATGTTTTGGGCTTCTGTACCAGCCCAAGGCAACCAAAGCCCTTTAGCAGGGAAGATCTGTGTCTCCAAAGATGCCCCAGTAGCTCCCCATCTTCTTTTCTGCTGATACACTGCACATGCTCTGTGCTGCTGTCACTTACTGAGCTTAGGGACCCACTCACAATATACAGTACACATAGAATAGACATGTCCCAATATAAGGCTGACTAGTAATTAATACAGATAATTACTACATGGCAGCACAGAAAATAGTGCAATTAGCATCAGACGTTATTAATCTGCCCTGTAGCATCAGCTTATATAACAGGCCAACCTCATTTTCTGTCTGATAATTTGTGACAACCCCTAAGCTTAGCTTCTCAACAGCTGCTCAGAGCCCACTGAGCATGTGAGTGTCACAGACACTTTCCAAGATGGTGACCCCCTGTGACAAGTCTGAAGTCCTGGATCATTGCTGCTATTGACAAGCTGAAATTTTAGGCTGGTGCAGTATATAAAACATGGCATGTTTAGCCCTATTCATTTTGAGGGTTTAGTTCTCCTTTTAGCACCCATAAATATCCAACATGAAACAACATGTATCCCTGCTTATGCGTCTCTTTGTTTTACTGGCGTAGCTGCTTCTACAATAAGTACACTGTCTGAAACAATATCAATAGCTATAACGCCTGCCCTGTTATTGGTGCTGGTTGATTTAGCATTGAAACATGTATTTTTAAAACAAGGAAAATACAAATTAAACATCTTTTAGTGGATTAAATGATATTAAAAACACTCCCTTTAACTTCAGTGCAGTTCACGAATTTCCCTGTGGTTGTGCAAATTATTCTGCAACAGAAAACAGGAGCGATTGGCTCAACACTAGCCCCTTTCCTTATATTGCTGGGGTGCTGGAGCAGCTTCTTTATATCAATGAGGTACGCAACAAGCAGTACCTTTTCATATGTACTGGGGTTCAGTAGTAATACAGGTATGGGACCTGTTATCCAGAATACTCAGGACCTGGGGTCTTCCGAATAAGGGATCTTTCTGTTATTTGAATAGTCATACCTTAAGTTTACCAAAAAATCATGTAAACATGAAATAAATCCAATAGGCTGATTTGCCACCAAAAATGATTACTTATATCTTAGTTTGGATAAAGTACATGTTACTGTTTTATTTTTACAGAGAAAAGGGAAATCATTTTGAAAAATTTGGATTATTTGGATGCAGTGGGGTCTATGGGAGATGGCCTTTCCCGAATTCAGAGCTTTCTGGATAACAGGTTTCCAGATAACAATACCCATACCTGTACTCTTCCTTATATAACTGGGGTGCAGGTAGTAGGATTCACAAGCCACAAAGCAGTAAAGGTGGCTGTTTATGATAACCACTTTTAAGACACAAATAAAGCAATAAAATGATGACATTTGTAAATTTACATTTAAAGAAATCTCCTCTTCTAGAAATATCCAGTGAAATACAATGCTGGAAGCTGCCCAAAAGACAATGGACCAGCCATTCCGATTATTTATGACCTTGGAGATCCTGAGCAGACATCAAAGTTATACTCACCAAACGGAAGAAGTAAGATATGTTCACAAGAAAACAATTTCTGTAGGTCTTTGCTGTTATATATATACAGTATGAACCTCATTTAGAAAGGAACACTACTGGGGTTATATTCTCATAATTTGAATGAAACAAACTCAACCAAACTCCCATCCATGATTTTACCTTATTTTTTAATAAAATAACTCGAAAAATTTGGTTCGGGTAAAGTCTTGATAAAATCGTGAAAAAAACTTGTATCGCACAGATCTTTTGGATTCAACACCCTGTGAAGTTAAGGGGGATCACAGCAGGGTTTGCACCATAAATGCAGGCCACTCCAAAGTGAAAGGCAAAACAGTCAGTTTATTTTGAAATCAAAAGGCTTCCAGTAGCAATCAATGGCAACAGAAAAGACAGCTTCACTCAACAATGAAAAGTCCAACAATAAACAAAATGGCTTACTTCAGCAGTTTTAGCGTTCAGTACCCCCCAAAAGACTAAACAAGCTTGGTCTCTGTCAATTCAGCCATTCCAAAACACCAGGCAACTACCAGATGTAGCTCCTACCTCTATACACACCTATTGCTCACTCCCTTAAAACACCCCTTGGATGTCCTTGGATGTCCAGCCCACACCTCTGACTGGTTAACCCTGTGGTGTTTCTTAACGGGGTCACTCTTAAATGGATGGCTCAGAACCTAAAGACAGGGGATACATATCTGCCATCCACGATATATCCCCTTCGCTTGTACAGCCCAAAAACCCCAAATTATTAGGGTTATCTCCTAAAAACTCCATAAAAAACCCAGCACAGATCACGATATCTTCAAATTGTAAAAGGTACATCTACCATTGACTTCTACAGGACCTCAACAGGTTTGAGATGGAGTATTTAAGGATTAAATCTCAAAAAAAAAATAGGGGTTTTTTTTCCTCAAAAAATTTGAGTTTTCCTCTTTATAAGCCAGGTCAGAAAAAATCAAGCTTCAATAAATAACCCCCCCAGACGTTCATCATTCTTACATTGGGTGCCATATATTCCCTGGCTTGCATGGAGGCTGATCTTTGTGTCACATGCAAAAAAACACATACCCCTTTGGAATCAATTAATTTAGGTGGAAAAAAACAATGGTCCATCAAGTTTAAACATTCCATGTATCTCCTAGCATCACTGACCACATTAAGAGAAAAAAAACTAACCAGAAAATTGCCTCCCAAAGGGATAGTGTCATTATATAATTTTGTTCAAACAAGCTTTATTTTCTTTGTGTTCAATTAAATTAGAGGTTCAGATGTCACATATTTATGTATTTTAAGGCTGAAGGCAGTAGAACATCTTCTTTGCTGGGTTGTTTCTGCTGGCAGTCTTTCATTCACTGGAATGAGAACCATCTTGAGGTAATTGGCCAAAAAAAACACATCTTCTGGCCAAGTCTGGCCAGTCCAGACACAAGACAATCCTGCTAATTGAGGCCACCACTTTGCAACTCTGATTTAGACAGGTTGCAGTGCAATTTGACTATCCATACATGTGGGGTCAGTTGCATTTCACCCATTAAGTGTAAAAATGATAATTAACCCTGTGATCCTTTTTCTTTTCTCATGAAATCTTTTATTTTTCCCATAGATGAACTAATTCCTGGCTTTATCCAGTTCCGTGCAATGAACACTGAAAAAGCTGCCCTGGCTTTGTGTTCTGGTGTAAAAATGACTGGCTGCAATGCAGAAGTGGTAAGTTTCAACTGTAAAAGGGCAAAAAATAATCTCAGCAAACTAGAGACTGGGCTAAAAACTTCGGGGGTGTCAATCTGCCGCCCCACAGAAGCCGTATTGAATTAAACTTTGACATTTGAAACTGAAATACTTGAAACTTCCAGCCTCAAATTAGACATGACTAACATTAGGTGACAATAGGCTTTGGGTGACTTACCTTGACATTGAGAAGCCACTAAGTTTGATATCATCTTAAGCTAAATTAGGATCATTGGGATAACAGGTTAATATGTCATTTATTCATTCAGAACTGCATTGGAGGAGGATACAATCCCGAGGGGAACCCAAGACAGTGTGGAGACTTTGCTGCAATGGACTGGGATGGGTACGGGACGCATGTTGGCTGGAGCTGCAGTAGACAACTGATAGAGTCTGCTGTTTTGGTATTTTACCATTAAGAACAAATATATTCCTTAACCTTTAGCAACTGATTAAGAGATTCTTCAAATAATTTCTTAATTTCAATTATCTGCTGTGTTGTGCATTGCTATTAATACATACAATTGCTTTTCTTGATAGTGATACTTCTTAACCAATGACAACATTGATTTATTGGCATAGAAATGCCTTTTTGTCCTCCATTCTTTCTTCTCTGCAGTGCCTCTGGGGTGGGACTCCCTTAGCTGAGAAACAAGTGGTTTGACAGGAAGAAGTGTGCACTGCTCAGTAAAATAACAACATGGGTCAGAATTTTACACAACAGAATACTTTTGTCAAGCTCACCACTGCACACTAGAGTACATTCTGCATGGTGAAGAGTCAGAAACATGAAGTCCTGAGGATGAAAAACAGCTACTGGCAAAATCATATGGGTGACATTGAGTAATGTTCCATGTAAGCCAACAGAAAATATCTGCTGCTTTAAAATAATACCGACACCTCCCATTCCAATTTGTAACTGGTGGATATATGCCTGGGTCTCTACACAGAGCACCAGAAATAATCATTCTTATGGGGGAAGCAAGGCTTCTGACTCTGATTTTTTTTATACTATAATTTTACAGTATATACTATAAATTGAATTTATTGGATGTGAACACATCTTTATGGTTAAAGCAATGCTGACACGCCCAATTCAAAACTTTAACTGATGCAAAAGTGTCAACCCTCAGTCAAACTCAAGCTAAAAATACTTCTCAGACTCTTTACAAAGCACCAGAAAGCGTGTTTCTCCCACAAAAATGATAAGTTTTTGGTGCTCTACAGAGTCCCGGGGCAATTCACTACAGCCCAGAGAATGTAATCACTTCATTATTCCCTGATGGTGGTGCACCTATTAGAAGAAAACCCATAGTCCAGTGAGAAAACTAAAATGGCACAACATTCTGACTCCTTATTGGACTAAATAATCAAAGGTACAGTATGTCTTTAAAATGGTGTAGTAGTTTTTTTTTTCGAAAATGCAAAATGGGGCTCAAATTCTGTTTACTGTTTGCTCAAATGGCTCGTGTTAAGGATTGGTGTGGATGAAATTGGAGTATGACAACGTTTTAAAGAGATGTGAACTAGTTGAATTCCCTATCAATTGGGAAAGTACAAAAAAAAAGTCTTAAACACACTTTTTTTTTTTTTAGAAACTCCATATTGAAGTCTGGAATGATTCTTTTGCATTCACCCTCACATAATATATATTTTTTTGCCTTTCAATGGATTAATATAAACATGATTTGCTTTAAAAACATTGAATGTAATAGATAATAAAGATATTGTTCAATGCAAAAACTAATAAGTTCATTTTGCCTCATTGTGTCTATTTTAAGCAACTTTCAAACATGGGATGGTTGCAGCCATCTGGAACATTTGAATATGGAACATTTGGGCCAATCAGACTATTAGGACCTTTACAACAATCCTTTTGTTTAGTGTTACATACACATGACCTATGACAGGGGTGTCCAAAAGGTAGATCGGGATCTACTAGTAGACCTTTAGTTGGTGATCAGCTTGACTAAATTACCCTTCTGTTTTATTCTTTTCATTCTATTTATCATGTTAAAAAATTTTTTTTTGGCATGAGACAAATTGTGCAACAAATTTTTGACGTCATTTTTCACTGTGAAACTTTGAGAAAAATCTGCTCATCAGTAATCATACCATATCTGTAAGGATGCATGTCAACTAAAATTGTACTTTGTCAAGATGCTATTTATAATTTAAAGAATGTTTCTTTGCTCCTAGGAAGAATGGGTTTAGATTAAGCAATATATATTCTAGACAGGCAAATCTGACTACTTCCTGCAGTTAGCTGATAGCAGCGTTCCTTAAAATGCCCGAGCAACAGGCAGCAGCACAATTTACAGACATATTTTCTGCAGGACTGAGGTGTCCTTGGATAACCATGGACATTTTGCCCACATGGTATGTCATGAGCCCGCCTCAACTTCCACCCAGATGGATATCTGCACAGGTTTAAAAATTCAAGCAGGATAAAGGTGGCCATACACTATTAGGCGAGACAAGGTCGCCAAACGAGCAGATCTTTACCTGATATGCCCACTAACGGCAGGGCAATAACGGTTAAACTGAACATTTAGCCCTAGGGCCGAATGATCAGATTACAATGATGGGTAGTAGGACCGCATCAACTAGCCGATGTAGTCCTTAATTGAAGGAAAAATCAAACCTGCTTGATCGGTATCTGCCCAATTTTTGGCCTGATATTGATTGGTGGACCTGTCGGAAGCCCACACATGGGCAGATAAGATGCCAAATCAATCTAAAGGACCGATATTGCCAGCTTTAATCTGCCTGTGTATGGCCACCTTAAGTCCCAAAGGCCAAACAATATGTTTAGCATGATATAGCCCAACAAATACAGTAGGTGGCCATATTGGGCAAATATCTGCTCATTTTTCCAAACAAAAAGATCTTCATGTGGGTGACCGCCTTTAGTCAGTTGAGCACAGCAAACTGAACAGGAAAGTGGGACATAGTTGCCCAAGCCAGGTCTTGGACATATTACATATTGGTAAAAGGTAAATCATTCCAAAGACAATAACAATTGACAGGCTCATGTTGCATGCTCATCTAGGCTAGGTTTGAGGAGTACCTACACCAGAACCTGAACATTTTATATTTCACTTAAGAGCAAAATAGATGGAACTACTAAATATATCTACTTGATAATTGTAAGTTTTCCAATGATTCATTGTCATTGCTAGAAACATTAACATTTGCATTGAAGTCTTCACTTCAGTTCAAATGGCCATGTTCAAACCACCAGCTAATTGGGAATTAGCCAATGTACCAAGAAGAAAACAATGCGTCAGGGTTAGGGAGGTATTTCAGTTCATCTGCGTGGTTTACAATTGTATTCGTCATTTACTCACATTCCTAGATATGACAAACCTACCAGACTGAGTTATAAAGAAGGAAGGTGACAGGCCTATGTTATGGTCTGCTGACATTACCTTAATTAAAGAAAACCATGCATTCCACAAAGTGCAAGCGGAAGTAAAAGTGGTTGAACAGGCTACAAACCTAACTCTTGTATAAATAAGTGCTGATTCTCTCTGATGCTCATACAGTACGTCCCTAGGCTTCTAAGAGAAAACACCTGAGCAGGTAAGAGACGTGGCACCCCAAAAGAAATACTGACATTTTTGAGAAAATAAAGTTCTAAACGGATAACATTTTTTAGTGACATAAAAAGTAGCCTTTTGCAACTTAACATGTATTTTTGTATTTGTTTGCCTCAAAAATTGTGCACAATACACAGATATATTATTAACAGCAGTTATTACATTCCCCTGTATGACTTTTAAACATGCTTCTTTGTCTTTTCAGAACCCTCCTAGAGTTCCAATGATTCTCCCTTTGCCTGTCTGAAATTTGGAAATACAATTGGTAATATATATTTATGTAATTATATACTTATAGGAATATCCTATCATAATCCTTTATATAGAACAGTGCACTTTTACAGCACAGAGCTGTTCCTGCCATAGTGGAGCTTATAGTTTAAGATCCCTATCACGTTAACACATTAGGCTCAAGTTCATTTGGAACCAATTTGGAGTGTGGTAGTAAACCCAGAGTACTTCAGAGGAGCTTCATATGTTGCCTTGTTCAAAGTCAAACTCAGAACATTTTCAACTACATTTTTGTCTGTTTTTCAGATGTACACTGACCATTAAATAATGGTATTGTAGAGTTATACAATTGCCAACATACACTTACAGCATAAGAGACGGGAATCTGCAGCTTTTGCTAGGAATTGGTAACTCTCCCAGAACAGCACAACAAATTCACTAGAAATGTTCTGTTGGACATAGTCCAACATAGTTTGGACATAATTTGCTCTTTTTTGGGGAAGACTAATATACTGTTCCTAAATGACACTGAGGTAATACACCCAGTGAATTGTATTTCATTTGAATTGATATGTAGGGTCAGATGTATTTTAATGGGAAAAAACGCATCTCAGGGTTTATAACATAAGACCTTCATTGTAGACTCTGTGAAAATGAAATAAGGAGATAGTAGATTGTCATAGAATTGAATCTGTGCCATAGTATTATGGAGTCCAATGCAGGAATAAATAAAAATTCTAAACTGTTAAAAAGTTAGAAACTGCAAATCTGTGCATGCTTAGATTTTTTGCCAGCAGGTTATATGATCTATGGCTCTTGAGCAAGAAACTATTTCAATAAATCTGTTAAATTCTGAAAATGCTTTTCTATTTCTCAGGCAAATATGTTCATGCAGGTTCTCTTGTTCCTGAGCATTTCCTGTACAGAAGGTTATTTAACTACCAGCGGTAAGTATTGTCAGTCAGGTAAAACATAATCCCATAGACAATGTCGCCTTCTATGGAGGACCTCTTGGTTATGCGAGGCCTGCAGAGACCTGGCCATCGACTCTAGGCCTCAGTTTGTTTTGGCTTTTTGTCAGAGAAAGGTATGTGTGTGAGTGCGAGTGTGTGTTTATTTTCAATTTAAAGTTTCATTCATTTTGTATTGTGGAAAGCTTATGTTTTCATCTGTCCATGGCAAGATTTATACTGTACTGCAAAAACAAACAAAAAAATCAAAATGTTTAGAATATTTGTTTGAGTCTTTTTAAAATGTGATTTTAGTTAAATATAAAAAAAAAATGATTGACGTGGAAGACAGACATAAAAAAAAAAAAAAAAGAACAATCTCAAATATTGATTATTTGAAGCCATAAATCATTTGTATTAGCTGATATATTCACGGGTATTTTGGAAGCTTACCTATCGCACAAAAGCAAATGGAGAGAAAATAGTATAAAAGAAGATAAACAGAAAACATAGACAGAATATAAAAATGAAATTAAAAGAACAGCGTGAAAAGGGATGAAAAAAATATATTTGAATGGTCTTTGGTTAAAGCGGAACAAGTGAGACAATGTGTAGAAAGAAGAACTTAAAAAAAATATAATATAATAAAAGAAAAATAATATTGTATGAGGTGTAATGAAAAGAATGGGTATACAGGGAAATGCCATGGGATTACTCTGGGAAAGTTGCCCCTCGGACTTGAGCTGGCGGCCCCTGGAGGCCATGATACCAACCACGAGGTCAAGTTCATTCCACCTAATAACCAAATGGTTCTTCACCGAGAATCTGATTTGCAGATTCACAACTGTAATCATAAATCTATATGGAGTGCGAACAATTTCTTATTCCAGACGAGTTTAGTTCTACGAAGATCTTAGTTCTGCTCAGAAGGATCTCTTTGTATGTCCAAAATGTCAGTTTTGACTAAAGTGCTGTTTTAAGACTGAAGTGCCCTGATGCTTTGCATTGGAATGCAGAATTGCTACTCTCCCCTGCTTGGTAAGTATGCTTCTTCTATTATGTTTCTTGTAATCTCCACATAAAAGTCTCTTGATCTTGACAGATGTAATGGCGTGTTTGACAACCTAGTAGTTTAAATAATGGCTGCCTAGTGACAATGTTAAAGTATAATGTTCCCAGTGTAAACGGTCCTGTACAGTATTTCATGTATATCATCCAACTACTTTATTATAGCTCTGTCAGGTCATTAATACATCCACTCTATGGTGGCAACTTTTACACTACAAACTTTTACAAGCTTTCGAGTAAAATTTCCTGCAGGGTAGTTCCAAAGGTGTCCTCACTTCTTTGGGGAACCTATGTCTATGAAGAGAAGATTCCCAGCAAGACAGAACTATTCAACAGGTGAGCGATTTTCTAGTTCCGGACAACGTGCCTGTGCAACAAATGGTTGAAATACGACTTAAAAGGAGTTTTTTTTTAACTCAACATATTACACCAGATCAGGTCAGGACCACATGGGTAACCGAGATGTTTATAGAATGCACCACACACAAATGTAGGTTGAATGAATTGCTGACGCTTTATCTAAAAAACTTTTTTAATACTATGACCTCACTTTGAATTTAATATTTATAGCACTAGCACTTTACTTAATTGATTTACAGAAACAATGGATTTTTGAGATTATTTATCAATTGTGCGCAGATACAAAATTAATTGGAAGTCACAGTACGAGATTTATAGCACAAGCACTCTTGTTACTGTGAATAATTTTTATAATGTTTAGCTGCATTGGACCCTGTGCAGTCTTGCATTCGTCAGATTTCATATGTACTTTATTAAAGGTGGTTGCTGGCTGCCCTAGTTACCATCATGAAACTGAATAGTGTTTCACCAGTGTAGACTGCCATAATGAAATGCCATACTGATTTTGCTTATTGGGCTGCAGTCATAAGGGTCCCACCCATAAACACTGATTTTTTTATGTATGCCCCCGTGGTTTCAGAGCATTGACCCCATTCTTTAAAAAACATTCCCCCTCCCTTTTTGTCATTCCGTTGGGCTTATGTAGAAGACTGAAAGGAAAACATGATACTCATGATTCACAACATCCTATAGGCTGGTGGATTCTGGGATTCAAGTCCCGCTGCTTGCTATGTTTGGTGGAGCACAGATTGTTTTTTTGAAAAGCAGAAGTATCTAAAGTCCCAGAATCCACCACATCACAATTGTACACGGTGAAGGAATGGTTGCATAAAAGTGTGAGTCTAATGGAGTTACAGAACTGGTTTTAGCAGACTATCATCTCTACCTTTTAATCTGTGGAATCGTGTGTCTGTGTAAAAAAAATACATTTATATTTATTTTTGGAAATTCAGGCAGTGTTCAAAATTTCAGATAGTGAGACATAGCTAAAAATAGAAACTACGCATAAACTTTTTCCTATGTCACTAGGGCCTTGATGCATGTTCGTTTTGGCAGGTTTAATGTTGTGTATTTAGGAGTGATTATCACTGATGTTTTTAAAAATAACAGATCTGTTTTTGTTACATTGCAGAGGAATTCCTAGAGTAGATGCAGGTTTAATGTTGTATACTTAGGAGTCATTGTCACGGATATTCTTAAAAATATCTCTGCAGGCCGAGAATATGCTTTTCCCTGCTGCTGCTTTGCCTACACCCAGAAACATTACCTCCAATTGGATGTAGGCAGACAGTGGATTTTGGAGTAGAAATGCCAGACTGCATGTCATGCCAAAATCCGCCAAGTCTCCATGCACCTGATGCGAGGCTTTCTTATAATTTATTGATCCCATTTCCCCTGTAGTTTTCTAATCCTTGACTGCTATGCCTGAAATGTTCCATTACCTGCCACTTTTGGCTTTCCAACCTTGGAATTTCAGACCTCACAAATAAGATATGGGTATATATATATATATATATATATATATATATATATATATATATATATATTTATTTTTTTTTCTTTTAGAAGAAAGAATGTTAGTTTCAGAGAAGATGCAAAAGCTTACATGTTTGTCGGAAAGAGGAAAACTAAGCAGATCTAATCAGATGGATAAAGCCTCCAGTGTTCATAAGAGAGTCATCCGTTCCAAAGTTGTAGAAGAATGGACACTCCAGCAATGGACCTGTAGGTAAGGGTATAGTTAGTTACAGAGAAATTTTGCCTGAATCAATAAACCAGATCAACTAATCAAGTATTTGCTCTCATTGTTTTATCAACGCTACACCAGTAAAATGTAACCGCTAATTGGTTGATATGTGTAGAGAAGCAAGCACTCCAGATAAAAGGAACCTGTGCTCAACGGACAAGGAAAGCCCCAGGCTGTGATCCAAACTTCCCCAGACTGATGCAGTTTTTTTCCTAGCACTGGCCCAGAAAACAAACCTAAAGAATTAATTCCCTGGGGTGCCCAGTGTGCCTCCCCCCATAAAATATGTTAGGTTAGGTGATTCTGCTCAATAAAACCACCTTGATCTATTTAACTCAGGTTTTGTGCTGGCTTCTCATAGCAATGGCATCTGCCTCCCTTAGTTACAGGTCTGGGGTCGTCTAACTAGACTACATTGCTGCCTTGGTGAATACAAATGCAGGATGTATTGACAAAGCTAGGTAGAAAATTGCAAAGGATAAGTATGTTACAAACTAGGTAAAGCATTTTGAATCTTTGTATAATTTATGTCCATCTCAAATCTGATTTATAATAAAAAAATATTTAATAAAAAAAATATTTAATAAAAATGTAATCTTCGGATAAGCCGTATTGGTCACATTATGGTGCATCAGCAGATGAGGATTAACTTCACACTGATCCATCATTCATGCTCTTTATGCAAACGATCAGAACAATGGAAAGGTGTATGGCCATGTTAAGGGGGTTATTTATTTCCAATTGATCTCATTGTGTTAAAAAAAAAAAACGCAACCAAACTCCCATTCCCGATTGACCTTATTATTATATTAATTAAAATTCTCAAATTAATCTGATAGGGAAAAAACCCTCTAAAATCGAGCAAACCCCAGAATCATCTGATTATTTCAATTTATTTCCAGAGTCTCTCTATTTTTTTGGGGTTTTTGCCCGAAACTCTCAAATCTTTCAGATTTTCCAGCTACACCCAGCGCAAACCGTGATAACTTCAAATTGAGATAGGTGCCTCTCCCATTGACTTATACAGGGCCTCTACAGGTCTGACATGGTGGATTTTCGGATTCAGGCTTTTCAGCATCAATGTATAATAAATCTCGAAAACTTTGAGGGTTTTTTTTTCCTGGAAAAATTTGAGTTTTTGCCCCAAAAAGACCGACCAGATACATTAGAGTTTAGTAAATAACCTCCCAAGAGTACAGACAAGAAATTGCCAATTCTAAAACCAGTTCCCATTTTTCAAAGCAACTAAACCCTTTAGGATTCAGGTTATGGAGAAAAGCCATGTGATTGTGGGTACTGCCGTTACATACCATCTCTCAAAAATTGTGTCACCAGTAGCAGGTTGTCAGATGGAACAAATACTGTACTTAGTGAATTCAGAATACAAAACTGGGGTTGCTGAAGACTGTAGGAAAAATCAATCTTTCTTAAACAATTTCTCTAAAATGTAAAGTGCTAATGAGGCACGGTCTTCTAACCAGCAGTCTTAATAATACCTTAATTATGGGAGAAGGACTGTGAGGGGTAAAAATGCATTCTGAAGTGATATCAAGAGCAGTGTAACTGTGTAACATCACAAGTCTGGTCCGTTTTTGTCTTGTCGTTCTGTCTCTTCTGAGTTCAGAATCCACAATGCTAATGTTCTTTTATTATTAAAAAAACGTTATTCATCTTTTCACCTTAAGTGGCCTCTGGTCTTCTGAATTTCCCCCGACACATTCTATAAGAATTGCAACATACATGCTTTAAGAATCTTTACGTGATACTGAAGCTAAAAAGCTACTTTTTAAAATATGAATGTACATTTAAAGTCACCTATAGGTCATGTTAATCGTTTTTTGCTGAGAGGTCTGTTTTTGTAAATAATTTTTAGTTGATGTTCCTAAACCTAACTGTTTCAAATATGGCAGCCCCCTCATAGACGAGCACGGGGAGTCAGATGAGTAATGTAAAAGCTTTGAACAAATACTTTATGGCAAAATTATAAGTAGTGAGCAAAGTCAATACTATTATAGATGCAAAAATGGTTTAATTTCTGGTTTCAGAATCACTTTAAAGGAGAAGGAAAGGTACCAAAGCAATTTATTGCAAAAGATTAGCCACAATAGTACAAGCTATAAGACTATATTTATTCTGCAGAATGCTTTACCACACCTGAGTAACAGCTCTAGAAACTCTCTCTGTTTGTTTATGATAGCAGCTGCCATATTCACTTGGTGTGACATCACTTCCTGGCTGAGTCTCTCCCTGCTTACTCATAGCTCTGGGCTTAGATTACAGAAGGGAGGAGGGAGAGAGGAGCAAACTGAGCATGCTCAAGCCCTAGCCCTGGAGGTTTAAGCTGAAAACAGGAAGTCTGATACAGAAGCCCATGAGTACACAATAGAAGGAAAGAAATGTGGTGTTTCTTATGACAGAGGACTCAGAGCGGCATTACTTTGAGGGATTACTGGTGTATTTATATAGACCTTTCTGATAAAGCTTACTTACTTTTAGCCTTTCCTTCTCCTTTAAGGTCCCCAGAAATCAGTATGATATGTAGAAATCTTATATTCTTTATTATTGATTTAATGCAAAGAGGCTCTATTCTTTAGTTAATTTATGTATGAGAGAGAAATAAGATATATCTGAAAAGTAAACTTGCCTTCTTCATTACTTTGCAGTATTCTATTGAAAAGGATAATTTCCAGACAGAGACCCAAATAAGCATGAAGACCTTTCTGGCCCCAACAGTACCCAAGCAAATATGAAGAACAGCCACGAGGCAATGGTTTCATTGCTTTTTCCTTGGTGCAGTATAATCAGACAATCGATTTCCTACAAGATGCAGCTGGATAGAACTAAAGATAAATATAAAACATTATGATACTCAGCAACCTATCATACACAAACAATAAACGTTTGAAAGTCAATTTCTCTATTTCTTTTCCAAGACATCATTCATCCTGCACTATGTATATTAACAACTGAACTAAAAAAAAGGCATTTAAGACCCTTAAAAAGCAGAAGCTTAAAGGAAGAGAAATCCAAAAACACGAATTGATGTAAACATATTCAGTGTGCATCTCTGAGCAATTTAGAATTTATATAAATTTTCTATAGAAAATAATATATAAGCCTCCTATAGCCTTTGATGAGTGTCTGGATTCTGGGTGGCGGTATTTTGGACCAGTCGTCCATAAAAAATTTCTCCAGTTCAGATAAATTTTTTGGCTGCCGGGCATGGACAGCCTGCTTCAAATGATCTCATAGATTTTTGATGACATTCAAGTCGGGGGACTGTGACGGCCATTCCAGACGAATTTCCATGACCTGTATAAAAACACTTGGCCTTCGGCCTCGTGTTTTTATATGGTCATGAAACTCCTCGGTAACTTATAATATCCTTATATTTTACAAGAGGGGGTACTTTATTCACTATATATCTGTCTTATGTAAGTTATTTATATGTATGCATTTGGCAAGTTATGGCAATGCATTTTATGCCTTCACCATAGGGTTGCCACCTTTTCTGGAAAAAAATACTGGCCTTCATATATATCTATCTTTTTTCCCTATTAATAACATTGGGATCAACCATCATTTTTCACGACAAACCCTTTGTTGTACCAGCTTGTAATGATGCGTCACAGGTAGGGTTGCCACCTTTTTTGAAAAAAATTACCGGCCAGTGGTGGGGGCGGGTACTAAAGGGGCAGACCGTGACGCAAAAAGGGGCGGCAGTGACAACCCTAAACACAGCCCGCAATCCAGAATCGCACCTTCCATGTCACGTAAGCGCTGTGACAGGCGCTGCATAGCTGGGGGATTTCAAGCAGGGAGGGAGGAGGGAACAGCGAAGCTGCTTAAAATTAATTGGCGGTTCCTCCCCTCAGAATTTTACCGGCAATGTAATTGCCGGTATTTTTTTAATACCGGCAGCGGCCTTGAGACCCTTTTTTCCGGCTGGGGTTAAATACCGGCTGGGTGGCAACCCTAGTCACAGGTTGTCCCTTAGTAGCCACTTTGGTCACTGCTCCTGGCAACTGAATCTGTGGCTACAGCCAGTGGTGCTAAATCCGAATTAATAGGAAATATTTTGTCCATACCTCCCAACATTTTGGAAGTAAAAAGAGGGACAAAATTTTTTTTCCGCACGTAGCGCAGCAATTTTTGACCACACCCCTTTCTGTGGCCACACCCCCTAATTACCATGTTTGTTTTACAAAATTTGGCAGGTTATGAAAGTTTGAAATTATTTCTCCTTATCTAAACTGTGTTTTTGTGTCTCAAAATTGTTACAAAGTATCTTATTTGCACCTGTTAGCTGTTCTGGGCTCTCTGCTAAAAGCCAATTAAGTGAGAAACTTTGTTTCTTTTTCTGGCTGTTCAGTGCAGAGAAAAGAGGGACTTTCCAGTACAAATGAGGGACTGCGGGTTGAGCTGTCAAAAGAGGGACTGTCCCTCCGAAAAAGGGACAGTTGGGAGGTATGTTTGTCTCCAGTTGCTGTTGGCAGTGCAGAGCACAGTTCTACACGGATTATAAAAGTAGCAAAAAGAGAGAGATTATAAAGAGACATCCTATAGGAAGTCTGAAGGAATCTAGTCATATAACATTTCATTGAGTTAAGTGATTTTTTTCTGCGTCTAAAATTGCCTTTATTGGTATTTGTTTTGCAATTTTAAAACAACCGCCCAAATGCTTCCGCGAGTTCAGCACACAGCTGCTGCAGTTACTTAGAAACGCACTTTAAGAGCAAAGAATCGCTAAGGCACTGAAGCCTAAAGCTCAAAATTCACAAACGTCACGGCGCATTGCGTGCTACGTGCATTAGTCGCTAGCTGATGACGCACAAGCGTTTCGCTGCGCCACGTGACTAGCGAACGGCTGGAGGGGGAAGCGATCAGGAAATGTGGGAGAGTTGAATGGACACTGGCTCTGGGCGCTGTAAAGAACGGCTCGCGCGAGGGCTTGTGGGAAGTGTGGCAGGTACAGCGGGAGTGCGGGGACAGCGCTTGTCAGTGGCAGTGCTTTGAATTCTAAAAGAAAGTGTCTTTGACAGCAACTCTCTCAATACTTTATTTACACATACACGTCCAGTCGTTGTTTGAGTTCATTTGTAAATGTCACGTTATTATGTGAAAGCAGTGTCTGCCTGTGTCCTGTATCTGCACTGTTGGTTCTGACTCTTGGACAAAGTCCTGGAAGTTGCTTATCGTCCTGGTGTCTTCCGAAAGGCTCCCCATACATGGGCAGATAAAAGCTGCCGACAGAACGAGTTAGCAGGGTATAAGCCTGTGTGTGGGACCATCCGACGGGCTTCCCTGATCGATATCTGTCTGAAAGTCGGCCAGATCTTCATCGGGCAGGTTAAATAATCTGTGCGTTTATGCGGCCCCACGATCTGACTGCCCATCAGATGCATTATGATCCTTTCCTTGGATCAGCCCGATATTGCCCACCTCAATGTGGGCATATCGGGGAGAGATCGGCATCACCAAACTAGCAGATCTTTAAAGGAAAACTATACCCCCCCCCAAACAGTGTAGGTCTCTATAAAATGATATTGCATAAAACAGCTCATATGTAAAATCCTGCTTCATGTAAATAAACCATTTTCATAATAATACACTTTTCTAGTAGTATGTGCCATTGGGTAATCATAAATAGAAAATTGCCATTTTAAAAAATAAGGGCCGCCCCCTGAGATCGTAGGATTCACTGTACTCACAAACATACCAACAAACCATACATGTTAGGTCACATGAGCCAATTAACAGACAGAGTTGTGTATTTTGCTTCCACACTTCTTCCTGTTACAGTTAGAGTTGTAGTATTTCTGGTCAGGTGATCTCTGAGGCAGAACACAGACCATCACGAAATGGTGGCTCAAGGCAAGAGATGTAAAAGGGCAATATTTACTTAAATATATATTCCAGTTTGGTAAGATTCTTTAATATGCCACTTAATATGATATGAACTATCTGTTGCTTAAGTGTTCATTTTGGGGGTATAGTTTTCCTTTAAGTCTATGGCTCCCATACACGGCAATAAAAGCTGCTTATTGGCCCGTGTGTGGGGGGCCCCCCGACCGGTTTCCCCGATCAGTATGTGGTCGATCGGGCAGGGTTAAAATCCTGTCGGATCATGGCCGTATCTGTTCGTTGATGCGGTCCCGCAATCCGACCACCCCTATTGCCTCCATTCTGATTCAATCGTTGGGCCTTAAGGTGGCCATTCACGGGCATATAAAGCTGCCGATATCTGTCGTTAAGACCAATTTGACAGCTTATCTGCCCGTGTATGGGGCCTTCCGACGGGTCTTCCCGATCGATATCTGGCCACGATATCGATCGGGAAGGTTTGATTTTTACCCAACCCATCTAAGCCCCTTGGCGTATCTTAATCTGATTGTTCGACCATACGGCCGAACGTTCAGATTACCCCCGATATAGCCATGCCATTAGTTGCATATCGGGAGAGATCTCCAGATCTATGGCCATCTTAAGGCCCACGATCGGATCAGCCCGATATCAGCCTCAATGTGGGCATATTGGAGAGATACGCCAAACAAGCAGATTTCCCTGTGCATGGCCACCTTTAAGGTGGCCAAACACAGGCAGGTTAAAGCTGCCATTAGCAGTCCTTAATACGGATTCAGTATCTGCCCTTGTATGGGGGATTCAGACGGGTCTCGCTACTCGATATCTGGCCAAAAATCACCCACATATTGATCGGCAGGTTTGATTTTTCCAGAGATCTAGTTGATGCGTTCCCACAACCCGTCTGCACCCATTTCCTTCGCTGTAATCCGAACGTTTGGCCCTAGGGCCAAATGATCAGATTAACCCAATATCACCCTGCCCTTGGTGGGCATATCGGGTTAAGATAAACAAGCAGATCTTATCATGTATGGCCCCCTTTAGCTGCTTTGTGCCAGACAGACACTTCTTTCAATAGCAACTGCATTTACAAATAACTTTTCAACCTAACGTTAAAAGGGTAGTTCTCCTTTAAAGGGCACCTGTTGGGTAAAAATGTCTTCCCCAACCAAAGGTGAGGGCTAATAGAGACCACAATTCTGGTTGGGGATAACTAGTTTTTTTTTTTTTTTTTTAAATGCCAGTGATATTCTACCCGCACCAGGAGGGAGCTCCCGGTGCGAGCAGCCATGTCCAGTCATTTGCATGCATATAACGTGCATGTGACGTCATTCGCAGAATGAGCAATTCGGTGCAACTTTTCATTATGCACATGCTAGTGACCGGACATGGCTGCTCGCTCTGGGAGCTCCCTCCTGGTGGGCATTTTAAACCTGAATGCAGACTCTATTAGCCTGCACCTTTGGGGGATAACATTTTTACCCAACAGGTGCCCTTTAAGTTAGCTTTTAGTATGTTATAGAATGACTAATTCTAAACAAATTCAACTTTCATTTTTTATAGTTATTTTAAAATATTTGCCTCCTTATGAGCCTGTCTAAAAACGAATCCTCGTTAAGGCTGCAAATTTGTTGTTGTTGCTACTTTTAATTACTTTCTATTCAGGTCCTCTCCTATTCCTATCCCAGTCACTTATTCAGACCAATGCATGGTTGTTAGGGTGATTTGGACTCTAGCAACCAAATTGGTTAAATTGCAAACTGGAGAGTTGCTTAAAACAAAAGCTAAATAACTCAAAAACCTCAAATAATAAAAAATGAAAACCAATTGCAAATTGTCTCGGATATCACTCTCTACATTATAGTAAAAGTTAATTTAAAAGTCATCAACCCCTTTCAGCTGGGAACAAGTAGATATGGGCTAAGTAACTTCTCGTTTATTTATTAATAAATCTTGTCGAAAATAAGTAGAAGTCAATGGCAGATGTCCCTTTCACAAGATCTTTCTTTGATTGTGGTTTTAGAGGTTTTCTGGATGCTTCTGATGCTGACTTTTGTGCAACAATACAAGAAGTCATAGTTATTGTGCGACAACTCGAAAGACTTTTCTGTGACTTACCTTGTTCTTGCTCTTTCAGTTAAATTTTCATGAATTTCATGACATTTGTAGTTTTAGAGAAAGGCAGTTTTAGTTGTGGCTTCAAAAACCTCTAAAATCACGAAAATGAGAATGTTGATAAATGGGCCTCTAAAAGTGTCCTTGTTGATCACTCTTTCTCAAGCTTTGTCTCGGTAGCGAGGAAGTCCGAGATTCTAAGTATCGTGATGCATCTAGTTGTATGAACGCATAAGGTAAAAAAAGAAATCTTCTAGTATAATTCTTATTTTATTTTATAGGTCAAATCTAAATCAAAAGCATCATGACGAAGTGCATTGTAAAGGGCTGCCGGCATACCACCGGCCAGAAGCTTAAATTCCCTCACATCGTTATGCATGCATTTCCATCCAATTTGAAGATGATTAAAGTATGGCTAAAACAAACTGGTCAGTATGGCAACAATTTAGAAGAAATGGCCTTAAAAGTTCTCGGAGGCAAAAAGAGCGATTCATACAGGCTTTGTTCTGCCCATTTCACTGTGGATTCATATGCACTACGGAGATCTAAGAATATGCTTAAAAAGGATGCATTTCCCACTTTGTTTGGTCAAAACCAGATCAATGCTGCAAATGTGCCATTGACTGGTCCAGATACTCAACATCCTGCTGTGCCTTTGACAACTCTACAAAATGTAGAAGATAATCGAACAGAAACAATTCTGCAGTCTCCATCCTCACTCTCTACATCTACGAATTCTCCTCTAATTGTTACTCTTCAGACAAATTCACAATATGTGCCGAATCTTCCTTCTTTCCAAGAAACTCTAATGCCAGCATTTGTAACCTTTCCATCGTTCAAGTCAGTACTGTGTAATAATGGGCTAAGCTCTGGTTATTGTTTTAACTCTCCAGTGATTACTGCAAATACTGCTCCAAAGTTAGGCATGAAGGATGCATCTACTCAAACTGAGATTCTACATAAGGATGAATCTCTTCAATTCCCTGAAATCAGGGAGGTCAAAACGCATGAGACAATAGCTACCAGTTGCAACAGTATTAATAGTCAAATTTATTCTATGTCGGGGAAAGATACTCACTCGACCAATGTTCCATGGCCACTTAATCTTCCTTATATTAAGGACTTAATGGAGGCCAAACCAGATGATGTACAGATGACTTTTGAAGAACCATTTTCCAAACTGGATAAGGCTATGGAATCACCTAGCCGAAACTACAGCTATCAACCAGGTGTAGAAAACACTGCAGGGTTTTTTGACTGCCCACAGCTAGAAACTTACTTGAGCCCTATTTATGAACGTAAATTTATAGTATTTGAGTCATGCTTGGATGAGCTTATACCACTTCTGAAATGCAGATACAATGGGAATTGTGCTTTGCCCATAAAAAACATTGATAAAGTAGTGGAAGGAACATGCCTTACCATTTACGGGACATGCATGGAAGAACATAAAACAGAACTTTGGAAGACTCAGCCAAAAAAACAGAAACTGCCATTAGGGAATGTTCTATTCTCTGCCTCCGTTCTTTGCAGCGGGTCGAACTTTTTAAAAGTAGAGGACATGTGCAGAGTTTTGGGGCTCCAGATAATATCAAAAAAATCCCATTATTGTCATCAACGAAGATTTGTTTTTCCATCAATACGTCAAATTTGGCAGGATCAACAGGAAGACCAAAGGAGGTCACTGCTTGGCCCAGTTAGCATCTCAGTGGATGGTCCTTGGTGCAAATCTGGACTTTCACCAAAATATTGTATTTGGACAGTCATGGAAGCTAAATCCAAAAAAGTTCTCTCATTTAATGTGGAGAAAGGAAAACCCTCATTGTCACACGTGGCCCTAAAGAAAAAAACTCTCAGAGAATGTCTGTCTGACTTAAAAGCAAAGAACTTGGAACTCAAATCTGTATGTACCGACACAAACCCAGACATTAAACAGATTTTGAAAGAAGATTGCAGGAATGTAGAGCATCGGTACAATATTTTTCACATTTGCAAGTCTTTGAAAAAAAAATTGTTGAAGGCAAGCAAAAAGAAAAATTGTGCAGATATCGGTCCTTGGATTGAACCCATTATAAACCACCTGTGCTGGTCTGCTAAAACATGTAACGGAGACAAAACCGTATTCAAGGAGAAGTGGAAGTCGCTACTGTACCATGTATGTAATATTCATTCATGGCAATCGGGAAACACTTACAAAAAGTGCAGCCATAATGATGTGACCCTGGAGAATTGCAATTTGCGAATGTGGTTGAAACGAAATTCAACTGCATTTAGAACTCTGAAGTTTATTGTCCTTGATGCCAAATTGCAAAGGCATTTACAAAAATCATCCGAATTTGGCGATGTAGCCGAACTAAAGGATTACCACCATAAGGCACTGAAATACAGACCGGAAGGAGTTCACTTTCATCTCGATGGGATTATAGCCCGGACACAACTTGCTGCACTTGATCATAACTTTAGCACTTGCCTGACAAAGGCAATCGAGTCTGTGGTGGAGGAGGGTGGGGTACCTATTGGTACCCGTCGCTCCCGAATGCACCGGACTGACGGTAGAAACAAATGGCTTCGAAAAAATGTCTGTGAAAAAAATGCAACTGGTTTTGTTTTTCAGATCCTTGACAATGTGATAAATTCAATCTACAGAGGTCACTAATGGTTAAACCTTTCCAGCCAACATAGTTGTAGAAGAGACCACAAAAATGGCACATTTTAAGCCAAGCAAAGTGACTATTTGGTGTTCCTCAATCCAGTCCTATAATATAAATAATATCTTTATAGGATACATAATAGTGCAAGACCTCTCCATTTTTGGATTTATTAAGCATTTTCATTGTCCATACACTGTTTGTTAGTTTTGTCATAAATATATCTGTCTTAAAAAATGTTAAGCACCCCATTGCCCTTCTTTGAGAGCAGGCCACTGCCATCTTTTTAGGTGTCCCCCACGCAAGCTCGGACTAGGTGAATTATCAGTACATTAATCTTCAGTAAATTTCCAACACTGAATTTTGGAAGGGGATACCTGGAGCTTGGGGCAAGATGGTGGCTCATTCTGCAGGAAAGTGCCCTTGGCCAGGGAGATGATGTATACTATATGGTGCTTGTTTTAGTTTTGGCTGTAAATTAACGTTATTTTAAAAAATGGCCCTTTTATTGGAGCTCCTAATAGATGTTCACTGGTTTCTGTTTCAAATGAAGGGTGGGCATGTCCCCAACAGTCCCTGCCAGAAGCATAGTAGGAGATGGACTGCCAATTACAAAAGCAAATACAGGCCTTAGTTCCCTATCAGGTTAGCCTAGCTGCTGACTGGTTCCTATCCTACAGTACAGTGTGCCACCGGCTCCTCTGCACAGCCTGGGAAAGGAGGCAGCAGGAAGTGAAACAGATGGGCGGAACTTGTTGGGATTTTGCTGAAATTTTCAACAAAGTAATCAGAAATACAACATTTTAGGGTCAGGGCACACAGGCAGATTGGGGGAGATAAGTCGCCCGGCGACAAATCTCTTCTTCTCGGCGACTAATCTCCCTGAACTGCCTCCCCTCCCGTCTTAAATGTAAATCGCTGGCAGGATGGCACTCGGAGCCATGAGGTAACTTCGGAAAACGAATCTCTCCGAGTGCCATCTTGCCAGCAATTTTCATTCTAGTTGGCGGGAAGGCAGTTCGGGGGAAATTAGTCGCCCCGAAGAAGAGGGGATTTGTCGCCGGGCGACTAATCTCCCCGAATCTGTCTGTGTGCCCTGACCCTTAAAGCATATTCCTTCTATATCAAAAATCATTTAATGCAATGGCACATTCTTGTTTTTTACACGTCTCCTTTAAAATATATCCCGTGACATTTCTTGTAGTAGATGAAGCTTGTTATACCTACTTAAAACAAACAAAGATCCCTTTCAGCAATATCGCACAAATAATTGTCACTTGCTGAAAACATATGAGCTATTTTCCTAAAAAACAAACTTTGTGTATTTTATGCCCCCGCACATAGTAGGTAGATGCTTGTACAAACAGTACTGCTGATAATCCCTGCAAACCACATACCAACAAGTTTATAGTAACTTTGCAAACACAAAGAAAAGGTTAAGTGGTTTTGATGTCTGCTGCCAGAAAGCAGACAGCCTAAGGGCTCTTACAGACGAGCATTTTTACCTGCGCTCCGGTTTCATGCGTTCAGCCGCAGGAGTAGACTCACTGAATTCTTTTCACTGGGGCATGTAAGCGCTGAATGCAGGAAAAATGCAACATGCTGCGTCCCAACCTGCGTTCTGTGCTTACATGCTTCTGTGTGAGTACAGCCCTAATGCTGTGTTTGGGAAATGTAGTGGGTGCATAATGGGTTTATACCATATAACACACACACAAATCATTATCACTGAAGAGGAGCACCTTTAGGAGACCTATGAAGCTGTACTTGAAGGAAATTAGTGAATATATAACGATTTTGATAGATTAAAACTCAATCTTTGAAAGCGCTCATGGCAAAGGCACCAGTCAGCAGGACCCCCTGACCGATTAGCAGATAAATACAGCAATTGGGCACAATTTACTAGCTTGTCCACAAAGAACGAAAGCCTTTAATTCCAGGCTTATGCCGGGTGACACCACCAGTCATAATTACAGTGATGTGTGGGGATTGCAAGGATCTGTAGAGTCATAGAATGGCAAGAGATGTTTAGCACCCTTTACTTTTTTTTTTTTTACCTTTTTTATTATAAAATGACCAAAGAAAAACCAACATGGTTTATAAGAAGCAGTGAAACAAAGTTTTATTACATAATAGAAAAGGTAAATCGATGCTGTGCAAAATAAAAAAAATGTTTTTAATATAGTTAGTTAGGCAAAAATGTAATGTGTAAAGGCTGGAGTGACTGGATGTCTAACATAATAGCCAGAACACTACTTCCTGCTTTTCAGCAACTCAGTGTGACTTATAGTCACAGTCAGTGACTATAAGGGGGCCCACATGGGACATAACCGTTCAGTGAGTTTGCAAATGAACCTTAGCATTCAGCTCAGATTCAAAAGCAACAGTTGTGACCCATGATGTGCCCCCCCTGAAGTCACTGATTGGTTATTGACTGGTAACCAATAGGGATGGGCGAATTTTGTCCCGTTTCAACAAAAAATTGTCGCCGTTGAAATGACGCCGACGCCCATTAAAGTCTATGGGCGTCAAAAAAAAAAATTATCGCGTAGCGAAATATATTTTGACGCACAATGCCATTCAAGTCTATGGGCGTCATTTTTTTCAGCAAAACAAGGTGAAAAAATTTCGCCCATCCCTAGTAACCAATCCGTTGAAACCAAGAGAGCTGGAAAGCAGGAATTAGTGTTCAGTCTTTATACATGACATTTTTTTTTATTTTGCACAGTCTATTTATCCAGTTTTTATTAATATTATTATACTGAACAATTCCTTTAATGATTTTTTAGGAGATTTAAGCTATATAGATCAAAATGATGTAAAGCTCCCTTATCTGGAAAATTCTCCGGAGAATTCTGGATAACAAGTCTGTACTGTTACCACTGTATTAAAGTGGAATAAAAGTCCTTTTCAAATTAAACTTGAAATCTAAATTTTTTTTTCTTTTATTAAAGCATTCATAGCTGTAAACTCATTTAAAAATCTCAACTGTCAATCAAATATTGTCTGCCCCTCCTCTATGCCTTAGGCAATTACTTTTACTTTCCATTCAGCACTTCCTAGATGTCACTGCTCTCCTCACATCCCCCCTGTTCTCTTCACCATTTCATTGTGTAGCCAGGGCATGGGGATGGACATCAGGTCCCCCATTCTGTTGCACAGACAAGATTCTGACATGACGCAAGGGTTGTTTTAATAATAGTGTCCACAAAATGGCTGCTGCCTGCTTGCTGTAATTATGATTTCCCAGACTGCAGGAAATAAGATTCAAATAATTTATACAGTGTAATTAAAGTCCGCTTTGCTTAACTAACGTGATAAAATAGGATTTTGAATCATTTTTGGGTCATTGGGAATCATTAAATGAGCTAACCAAGGGATTTGCCTGGGGCTGAATATGTATCACAGAAGGCCTTCAACAGCTATTATTGGAGATAGAAACTGCCAGCAAGCTTCAATAACAAGAATAACCCCACCCCATTGAAAACAGCTATACAGCAAGTGCAGATCAAGGCTTCTGTTTTTCTGTAAACATTTACATTTCTTTCCTTTTTTTGTATATTACCATCTGAAAACAATCAACAAACCATATGAGTTGTTGGGCAACTGGTCTTGGAATAAAGCGTTTGGTATCAGCTGGGCTGTATATTAAAGGGGTGTTCACCTTTCAGTTAACTTTTGGAACGTTATAGAATGGCTAATACTAAGCCACTTTTCCGTTGTCCTTCATTATTGATTTTTTTTTTTATAGTTTTTAATTATTTGCCCTTTCCAGATTTCAAATGGGGGTCACTGACCCCATCCAAAAAAACAAATGCTCTATAAAACTACAAATGTATTGTTATTGCTACTTTTTATTACTCCTCTTTCTATTCAGGCCTCTCCTATTCATATTCCAGTCTCTTATTCAAATCCGTGCATGGTTGCTAGGGTGATTTGGACCATAGTAATCATGTTGCTGAAATTGCAAACTGGAGAAGCTGCTGAATAAAAAGCTAAATAACTCAGCAGCCACAAGTAATAAAAAATGCAAACCAATTGCAAATTGTCTCAGAATATAGCTCTCTACATCATACTAAAAATGAACTCACAGAGGAGCAACCCCTTTAAGTACTTGGCTTAAAGCAATTGCACACGGTGTTATGCCTTCTGCCCAAAATCGTAGTCAGGGGTGAGTGACATTATGACATAATAATGAAATTCTCCTGGCAAGGGTACAGTGACTGCAGAATGACATTTGGCAGTTCACATATATTTAATTTTTAACCCTATTCATATCCTGGTTACTAGGTCAAGAGGGACCCTAGCAACCAGTTAGTACCTTCAATTCCAAACTGGAGAGCTGCAGTACAAAAAGTTAATTTGATTAAAAAAAAATAAAAATCATAGGCAATAAACAGGGGACAATGATACTTGCTTGACTTGCCCCCAGATCACTGAATGGTAAGTGCTATAGGCTGCATATCACCTGCTACTAGTGCTTCAAACAGGGCAAGTATTGGAGTGTTAGTAGTGTGTGCTTGGTTATCCCCACTACTTCTCATTAAGGCAATTAGCATGTGATCTGGGTCAAGCACCAGTGTTTCAGTTACCCGAGCCATAGGCTATACTGTTAATTTCAAGGTGCTCTACCCCTTCATTTCGGGTCCATGGACTAATTGCACCTTTAACCAATAAACTAAACTCTGTTCATCTGATAGGCTTTGGTTATAGTTCCTGACACGCAAAATAGAGTAGGATAAGGAAACAAGCCCAAGAATGGTGTTCTTTCTACCTTAAAAAGGGGTCGTTCATCTGTAAATTAACTTTTAGTATGACGTAGAGATTGATATTCTGAGACCATTTGCAATTGGTTTTACCTTAGCAGCCATGTCTTGATTTGAATAAGAGACTGGAATATGAATAGGAGAGGCCTGAATAGAAAGGTGAGTAATAAAAAGCAATAACAATAAATTAGTAGCCTTACAGCCTTGTAGCATTTGTTTTTAGATGGAGTCAGAGACCCCCATTTGAAAGCTGGAAAGAGTCAGAAGAAGAAGGCAAATAATTAAAAAAAAACAAATTATGAAAACCAATTGTTGCTTACAATTGGCCATACTAAAAAAAGTTAACTTAAAGGGCATGTAAAGGCAAAAAAATAAAATATAATTCTTACTTTTTTTAATGAAAAAGAAACCTAACTCCAATATACTAAAAAATGTGTACCGGTTTTTATAAGAAACCTGACTGTATTCAGTGAAATTCTCCCTTCATTTACAGCTGTGGATAGGAATTGTCATACAGTCCCTAACTGCTCTGCAGGGAAACAATCATACTTATGAACAGCAGGGGGAGCCCCGGCCTTTCTTCCCAGCCATGCAGAACTCAAGCAGCTTTGTTTGTTTCCCTGTAGAGCAGTCGGCGACTGTGTAGAGATTTGTATTGGATTTTATTTTTGCCTTTACATCCCCTTTACTGTTTCCAACTGCAGCTGTAGGGACAGGAGCCAGATTTAAACAGATAAACTGGGATTCTATTTGGAGGATTATTTTGCTGCAGCCACTGGTTCTGCAGAGTTGTAGAAAGATTGTATTAAACAATACAAAAACGATAATATCCACATTAGATTACGTGACAACACAGGGCCCAGTGCAGTCTGCATATTCTGATTATCAGTCTTGCTGTATCGGCTTCTGGCAGATATTATTTGACTTGTGCTGTTTTGATAATTGATGATGATCCCTAAGCAGCTCAGACCACACTGAGCATGTGCACAGTCTTTGTCTTGCAAAGATGTTTAACAAAGTTACAAGATGGTGACCCCCTGTGGCCAACTCTGAAAGCATAAATCATTTGTTTGATTAGGCTTGTGGTGCAGTAAGATTGTTTAGTATACACAATACAGCATTTCTAACATTATTCTATTTTAGACTTTACTTCCCCTTTAAAGGTGAACCACCCCTTTCAGAAACACTGCTGTGGTTTATATAACCCTTCTGCTGTGGAAACATGGGAGCAGCCAGTCACATTGAATTCAGGCTGTGGTGATCTCTAACTTCACTCTTTCATAAATATACTCCAATATATTCTTCATGGAGATGATCAGCAAATCTGTAGTGTCCCATTTACAGCATTCGACCCATGTTCTTATTGAATAAGAACGAAGCCCACGGTATATTGATGAATATATCCCATTGTATAGTGTCATCATCAGTATCATGATGGCCCACTTTAAAGGAGCAGTTCAGTGTAAAAATAAAAACTGGGTAAGTAAAGGCTGTGCAAAATAAAAAATGTTTCTAATATAGTTAGTTAGCCAAAAATGTAATGTATAAAGGCTGGAGTGACTGGATGTCTCACATAATAGTCAGAACACTACTTCCTGCTTTGCAGCTCTCTAACTCTGAGTTAGTCAGTGACTTGAATGGGGCCACATGGTACATTTCTGTTCAGTGAGTTTGCAATTGATCCTCAGCATTCAGCTCAGATTCAAAAGCAACAGTTATGACCCCCCTCAAGTCTGATTGGGTACTGCCTGGTAACCAATCAGTGGAAACCAAGAGAGCTGCAAAGCAGGAAGTAGTGTTCTGGCTATTATGTTACACATCCAGTCACTCCAACCTTTATACATTACATTTTTGCCAAACTAACTATATTAGTAACATTTTTTAGCCTATTTATTTACCTAGTTTTTATATTCACACTGAACAATTCCTTTAAGCATTTATATCTTCTATTTACTTGCTGTGGTTTTATTCTGAAATACTGGTGTAAATACACAACATTTTAATTATTTTAAGGGCTTTTGAAGAAGGAAACAAAAAAAAAAAAAAGACAATCTTTGAACCAATATATATTTACATATAAACATACATCAACTTGATATTTATTGTCCGTCCCCATAATCAAGTCCTGTCCGATATCACACGGCCTGATTGGCTGGATTTCTCATGTGGATGATCTGGTGCCTGACCAAATGTGAGCTTCTAGAGAAGGCCTTGCCGCATTCTGCGCAGGTAAAAGGTCTCTCTCCCGTATGGACCTTCTGGTGTCTGACCAGGTGGGAGCTGTGGCCAAAGCATTTGCCGCATTCTGTGCACAGGTATGGCTTCTCTCCTGTATGAACCCGCTGGTGTATAATAAGGTTTGAGCTACTAATGAACCTCTTGCCACATTCACTGCAGGCGTAAGGCCTTTCTCCCGTGTGGACCCGCTGGTGCATGACCAGATAGGAGCCGCTTATAAAACTCTTGCCGCACACTTTGCAGTTATGTGGCCTTTCTCCGGTGTGTGTGCGCTGGTGTACAATAAGGCTGGCGTTCTGAGTGAAATTCTTCCCGCAGACTTTACATGTGTAGGACTTGGCTTCTGTAGGGTTCCTCCTGTGAGTGGTTGGCTTGGGGCCATCTCTACTGTCCACACTACATTCAGGATAAGAACTGGAGTCACCTGCTGTTTGGCCTCTACTAGAAAGTAAGTTTTCTCCATGTTCTCTGAAGGTGCTTTCCTGCCTGGAGTGTGTCACTTGGTGCTGAAGAAAGTGAGAGTGCTCTCTGAAGAAATCCCCGCATTCCCCACACCGGAATCTTCTTGCCCGTCTGTTCCTTTGTTGGGTTACACCCTGTGGCTTGTCAAGTTCTGCAGTGGACGCGATTAAAGCCCCACTTTCACTTGGCTTCTCATCTTCAGCAGGACCTGTTTGCTGTTCCAGGTTCCTAAAGAGACTTTTTGGAGTTCTGTGACCTCCCGAATGATAACTTTGCGCACTTCTGACAGCCGGCGAGCAACGTCCCTCTTCACTCCTGCTGACAGACTCCCCTGAAAGCAAAACACAACCAGCTTGAATTATGAGAAGTATGGAAATTGGTTCATTCGACATGGAGAGGCACATTTATCAAGGGTCGAATTCATGTGAGTTTCTTTAAACTCCCTTAAATTCGATTGAATTCAGGGGAGATTTATTATAGAAATCGAATTGTTAAAACTCGGACGAAGTTTACCGATCCAAAGATTTGAAATGTATTAGATTTGTACGGATCAAGTTTTTCTCCTGAAAAAAAAACCTCAAATGTCATTCACTTAAAGGAGAAGGAAAGCTACCAAGGCAGTTTATTGCCAATATATTAGCCACGACAGTGCAAGCCAGAACACAATTTTTATTCTTTAGAATGCTTTTCTATACATGAGTAAACAGCTGTAGACACTGTCTTTGTTTGTTTAGGATAGCAGCTGCCATTTTAGCTTGGTGTGACATCACTTCCTGCCTGAGTTTCGCCCTGCTCACTCATAGCTCTGGGCTCAGATTACAGCAGGAAAGGAGGAAGAAGGGGGATTGAGGAGCAAACTGAGCATGCTCAAGCCCTGCCCTGGAGATTTATGCTGAAAACAGGAAGTCTGATACAGAAGCCCATGTGTACACAATAGAAGAAAATGCTGTGTTTCTTTTGATAGAGGACTCAGAGCAGCATTACTTTGAGGGTTTACTTGTGTATTTATTTAGGCCTTTCTGATAAAGCTTACTTTACTTTAACTTTTCCTTCTCCTTTAAACAGTAATTTGGCAGGTTTTGGGTGGCGAATAGTTGAATTTGAATTCTTAAGGGGCTAGAGTATGATAAATCTCAAAAATCAAATTTTTTGTTAAAAAAAAAAAACATTTTAAATTTGGATAATTGCCTAGTCAAATTTGACAGTTTTGACCATACAAAAAAATTTCAATTCGACCCTTAATAAATCTGACCCTTAATGGTCATTAATGAGGTCCTAGATAGAAGCCTAAAAACCTGTTTTTTGTGTCCGAGCAAATTCAGCAGGTGTAAAGCTGAGTTAACAGAAGGGCTTCAGTACAAATATACTTTACTGTGTGCTCCCCTTCATGACTAAATGGTACTGGCTCTCTCTTACCTGCAGTTAAACAAGCACGGTTCCTCCTCTTCTCCGTGTACAGATCACTGCTCACACATAGTCCTTCCCCTCGTCGGATTCTGGGTACAATCTCCGGCTTCACATAAAGATAACCTGAATGGACCAATAGCAATGTATTAAAGGGTTTTCTCACCTTTAAACAAACTTTTAGCATGTGTTTTGAGTTATTTAGCTTTTTATTCAGCAGCTCTCCAGTTTGCACTTTCAGCAATCTGGTTGCTAGGGTCCAAGTTGCCCTAGCAACCCTCCATTGATTCGAATATGAATAGGAGAGGCCTGAATAGAAAGATGAATAAGAAACAGCAGCAATAACAATACATTTGAAGCCTTACAGAGCATTTGCTTTTTAGATTTGGTCTATCTGAAAGCCTGAAGAAGACGGCAAGTAATTCAAAAACTATATAAAAAAATGACGATTGAAAAGTTGATTAAAATTCTATAACATTCTAAAAGTTAACGTAAAGGTGAACCATACGTTTCACTTTTAGCATGACATAGAGCTTGACATTTTGAGACAATTTGAATTTGGTCTTCACTGTTTATTTTCTGTAGTTTTTGCATAAGTTAGCTTTTTGTTCAGCAGCTCTCTGGTTTGGAATTTCAGGTATCTGTTGCTAGGGTCCAAATGACCCTAGCAACCAGGTAGTGGTTTGAATGAGTGCCGGAATATAAATAAAAGGCGGGCTGAATAGAAACATAGGTGACAAAAAGTAGCAATAACAGTAACAAAATTGTCTGCTGGGGTCGATGACCCCCTTTTGAATGAAGGAAAGTGTTTGAAGAAAAAGGCAAAAAATAAAAAAAACTGAAACGGTAAGAATCAGCCATTCTGTGACATATTAAAGCTGATTTAAAGGTGAACCACTCCTTTAATAAGAGATACACCAATGTGCAGACAAAGCAGCTGCAAAACAATGTTTCTCACCCACTAAATTCGGACTATGATGGACTTTTGTCTTGAGGTTTTTATTATGGTCCCTTTGTCCATCTTCCAGGGAATCCAGTTCTTCCACAGAGAAGCACACGGTAACATCGTTTGGTTTAGCAGATTCCTGAAACACAGAACAAATTATATTTTTGGATGTACTTATCATTTCATTGCCATTGCCCATTACTAGCATTCCATCCTAGCGAGGATTTCCCTTACAAACATCTATTCTCTTTGCCCTGCCTTAAAGGAAAACTATACCCCCCCGAACAATGTAGGTCTCTATAAAAAGATATTGCATAAAACAGCTCATATCTAAAACTCTGCTTCATACTAATTTACCATTTTCATAATAATATACTTTTTTAGTAGTATGTGCCATTGGGTAATCATAAATAGAAAATTGCCATTTTAAAAACAAGGGCCGCCCCCTGGGATCGCACAATTCACAGCGCACACAAACAAACTATACTTGTTAGGTCACATGAGCCAATTAACAGACAGAGTTCTGTGTTTTGCTTCCCCACTTCTTCCTGTTACAGTTAAAGCTGCAGTATTTCTGGTCAGGTGATCTCTGAGACAGCACACAGACCATCACAAAAGGTTGGTTCAAGGCAAGAGATGTAAAAGGCCAATATTTACTTAAATATATATATATATATATATATATATATATCGGTATGGCAAGATTCTTTAATATGCCACTTAATTTGATATAAACTATCTGTTGCTTAAGTGTTCATTTTGGGGGTATAGATTTCCTTTAATAACGTCAGCCAGCCTTGGGCTTATGAGTAAGTACAGCATAAAATAAGTCTGTGCGAGTTGTTAAAGGGGAAGGAAACCTAGTTGGCGCAAAACCCCTCCCGTGTGTTGCCCACCCTCCCTCCTCCCCCCTGGTCTACCCGTCCCGCTAGGCAAATGCCCCTAATTTGTTACTTACCCTTCTGCGCAGGTCCAGTCCAGGGAGTTCACAGACGACATCTTCTTCCACGCGATCTTCTTCCTGCTTTGAACGGCGCATGCGCAGTAGGAGCATTTCGCTGGTACGGATCTACTGCGCATGCGCCAAAAGTCACAAAGCATGCGCAGTAGATCGTACCAGCGAAATGCTCCTACTGCGCATGCACCAAAACGCCGTTCACAGCAGGAAGAAGATCGCGTGGAAGAAGATGTCGTCTGTGAACTCCCTGGACTGGGCCTGCGCAGAAGGGTAAGTAACAATTGGGACGGGTAGGCCAGGGAGGAGGAGGGAGGGTGGGCAACACACAGGAGGGGGGGTTGCGCCGACTAGGTTTCCTTCCCCTTTAAGACTATAATACACTCGTTTTTCATTTTCATAACTCTGGCAGTTTTATACACATTTAGACTGTTAAAGTTAACTTTTAGAGGCACATCTATCAAGGGTCGAATTCGTAAACTCCCTTAAATTCGATTGAATTTGAAATTTGACTTGGGGAAATGTATTAATAAAATTCAATTTTAAAACCTCCGATGAATTTAAACAACTTCAAAACTCGAATCGAATTCAATCAAACACGATTCAAGTTTTTCCTCCGTAAAAAAGTAGAATGTCAGGAAGGCTACAAACATCTCCAAATTGGTCACTGGACCTCTCCCATTGACTTACACAGTAATTCGGCAGGTAATTCGGAATAATCTAATTTGAATTTTTAAAGGGCCAGAGTAGGATAAATATCGAATATAGAATTAAATGTTTTAAAAAACTTGAATAGTGTTTGGATAATTTTCAAATTTGACGGTTTTGAACATAAAAAAAAAATATGAAAATTTGAATTTTTAATTCAACCCTCAATACATTTGCCCCTTAGTGTTTTATAGAATGGCTGATTGTAAGCAACTTTTCATTTTTTGAAATTTCTTTTCATTTGTCTAGCTTTTGCATTATTTGCCTTCTTCTTCTGACTCTTTCCACCTTTCAAACTGGGGATCACTGACCCCTCTAAAAAAAACAAATGCTACAAAATATATTGTTATTGCTACTTTTTTTATTACTCATCTTTCTATCCAGGCCTTCTCCTATTCAGATTCCAGTCTCTTATTCAAATTAATCCATGGTTGCTAGGGGAATTTGGAATCTAGAAACCAGAATGCTGAAATTGCAAACTGGAGAGCTGCTGAATACAAAGCTAAATTACTCAAATGATAAAAAAAGAAAACCAACTGCAAAGTGTCTCAGAATATTACTCTCTACATCATATTAAAAATAATTTAAAGGCGAACAATATCATTTATAATTAAAAGGTGAACAATATAATTTAAAGGAGAACCAAACCCTTGCTACTAAAATCCCCTACCCTATATAGACTCCCCTCCCTGCACCCTCCCCAGCCATCTTCAGCTGCTGCGGTAATCTATGGCTCTCATTCCTTCCCTTCTGCAATATCCGGGACTTTCGGCGCATTTACAGAAAATTGCTCCAACTGCGCATGCGCCGATATGCCGCCTATTCCAGAAGATTACCGAAGAGAAGAAGATGGCGCCCGTGAACTCGGATGCCCTGAATCTGCACCGAGGGGTAAGTAAAGAGTTAGGGGCATTTAGCAAAGTTACCACCTAGGCTGGGGGGGAGCAGGGAGGGGACTTTAGTAGCAAGGGTTTACTGCTCCTTTAATGGTGAACAATAGCAGCCTTTGGGCTCAGCAGCTTTTTCCTGAAATAACGACAAAAAATATTTAAGTAAGATACACAGTACAATACACAGTACAATACATGGCAGTGCACCTTAACAGTACAGGTATTATCCAGAATGCTAGGACCTGGGGATTTCCAGATAAGGCGTCTTTCCGTAATTTGGATCTCTATACTTTAAAGGACCAGTAACATCAAAAATTTATTTTAAAAAATTTGTTAGTATACATCGGAAAAAAAACCCCACCAAGACAAATTAAACTTTAAAATCTCAATGTCTTTATTAAGAAATAACTTACCGAAACTCCGCTTGCGCTCCTCTTGAGAAAGCGATTGGGCGATCCATCGTGCGGCGCTCGATTACGACTTCCTTATAGGAGATAGCCAGGGAGGAGAAATCGAGCGCTGCACCATGAATTGTCGCTTTTTCTGATTTTTAAAAAAAAAAATTTAAAATTGATTTTAAAGCTTAATTTGTCTTGGTTTTTTTTTATACTTATACTAACGAATTTTTTTAAAAAAATGTTTGATGTTACTGGTCCTTTAAGTCTACTAAAAAATAATTTAAACATTAATTAAACACAATAGGCTGGTTTTGCTTCCAATTAGGATTAATTATATCTTAGTTGGGATCAAGTACAAGCTACTGTTTTATTATTACAGTGAAAAATGAAATCATTTTTAATAATCTGGCATATTTTATTAAACTGGAGTCTATGGCAGATGACGCTTTGCAGAGATTCAGAGCTTTCTCGGATAACGGGTCCGATGCCTGTAGCGGCACAGCAGAAAAGCAAGTTACCTCCATGCCACCAGCGACCAACTGTTTGGCATCTGAATCTTCAGCAGGATCTCCTTCCCATTGGTCCATGTGGGCAACCTATCACCAAAAGCCAAAGGAAGTGACTGTTAAACATGACTGCAAAACATAACTATATAATACTTCCCTGGTTTCTATGCCATGGTCTCCTGGTGCCGATTCTTCAAACTATCATCATCATTTATTAATTCAGCTCCAGCTAATTACGTAGCCCTGTACATTCATTTATCACAAGCAAAGACTATAATGTAACAAACAAGGGTTTACAAAGTAAGAATAGGAATAGAAGGCCCTGCCTGAAAGACCTTAAAATCTATAGAGTTAGAAACTATGTAGCAATAGTCAGCTGCAGCCAATAGTGATGGGCGAATTTGTCCAGTTTCTCCTCGCCGAAAAATGTTGGCGTCAATTCACGTGCGTCAACATTGACGCCGGTCTGTCTGCAGCTTTTACCTGCCTGTGTATGGGGGCCTTAAGACAGAGACTGCTTTCAATAGCAATTACATGTCCTTATAACTTAAAAAAAAAAAAAAAAAAACACTGAAAATTGGAATCACTTGTATTGGTAAGTTACTGCCAATTACATTTTCTTTCATTGTCAAAATGTATATTTTTGGTTTTACATCCCCTTTAAGGACAATACTTGAAACCCCATTTTCCACCTTTTACTTTCCCTTTAAATTTACAGCATTATAATGATGTTAATGTACCTGTTGGGGTCTATGGAGCCAGGGCTGGTATCTTTAATTTTAGGGGGGTTGCTGATTGGTTTGCTCTCAACCTGGGTTCAGGCTCCATTGCACCCCACCTGTACTGCCCAGTTTGTGCTGCCCACCCCCTCCCAGCCAACCTATTGTCTGCTACCTATGGCTTTATAAACCACGGACAAGCCATAAAACCTGAACAATCATTCTTTAGGCGCCCCCCACATCCTTAGTGGTACTGTCCCATCCCCAACGCCTTCCCTACCTGCGCTATTAATTCCTGCAGCTCATCAACACATCAAGGGGATCTTCAGCTTCCAGAGCCCAGGAGGAGGCGGGAGCAGAAAAGCTTGCCAGTGACTGGCTGAACTCCGTGTCAGGACATGGCAGCAAAGCGCTGGGTGTATCTGGGAAGTGTAGTTCTTGTAGACATTGAAGGCTGTCAACAATTATCGATTATAAAACTACAGCGCCCACAATACATTGCGGCTGATTTTGGAAAAGGCCATGTGACGCGCGTTTACCAATGAAACATAGATTATGTGTTGGGTTTTTTTTTTAATCTGCCTGTACAGGTTTTCTGCTACCCACTTGCCAAATATATTTTTGGCAGCTACGTGGCTCCAAATAGATTTGGGCACAGCCACTCTTGTCCTGTAGAGCAGGCAAAAAATGATTTATTTGTTTTCTATGTGAAAGGCCTGAAGCACAGGCTGTAGACTGTTCTGGCCACTCTAAAAGTTCTCTAGATGTGGAGTGACTATAACTCCCTGTTTGCTTAATTGTATTTAAAGGATCTTGGGGATTGTAGTCTAGCAACATTAGGGGACACAGGTTTAAGCACCCTTTAAATTGTGGTGGTAAGTCATCTACATATCAGTCATATCACAAACAAATTTTGCGGGGATCACCCTGTTTTGCCTCCCTTACTTGGTCAGCGAAAGGAACAACACAGTTCCCTGCTGCTCATGACTAAACCAGAACTAAACATTAACCCAAGCAATGGAAAACATCTAAAATCCACAGAATTTACCTCAGAGTGCAATTATTCTGGCCAGTAAAAACGATAGTTGATCCCAATGTTATTAATAGGGAAAAAAGATAAATATACAGGAAGGCCGGTATTTTTTTCCAGAGAAGATGGCAACCCTACTTGCCAGGCTTTGCCATGTAAAAAAAAAAGGCATACTTTTTTTTAAGTGTTTTTTTCTTAGAGGAACTTCTGCCAGAACTTACTTGCAAAGGTCTAACAGCGGCGTTCACACGGTGTAAAGTAAAACACGCCTTGATAAATGTGCCCATTTATTTTACATAGCTTTTACACCATATTTTCAACAAAGTTTTACACAGCATAATAGATAGTGCCCCTAAGGGCAATGGCACACCCTGCTACTGGGGGAGATTAGTCGCCCAGCGACAAATCGCCTCTTCTTCGGGCAACTAATCTCCTCTAAATGCCTTCCCACCGGATAGAATGTAAATAGCCAGCGGAATGGCACTCGGAACTGAACTCACGAGGAAACTTCGGACGCCAAAGCAATCCGACATTGCGCCGGTGATTGATATTCTAGGCATTTAGAGGAGATTAGTTGCCTGAAGAAGAGGTTATTTGTTGCTGGGCGACTAATCTCCCCCAGTAGCAGTGTGTGCCTCTGTCTGTCCTAAAGATTCATACACACGGCATCAGGCCCAAACTGGAGATTGTGGCACTAACTATGGTGCCACAAATAACCACAGGCCAGGCACTGGCTGCAGTCCAACGGCATTTATTTATGTTTGTGTTTTAATGACACAGGCTTCAGCACATCTGAGCTAAATTATACTATTTTATTCCTGGGGACCGTCTCCGTAGAGGAGATCAGAATTAGTTAATTCAAGAAACAGGTTAGGTTGTCATTGCTGCCTTCTAAAATAAGGAAACATAGAGAACCCAATGGCTGAATGGTTAATTATCAATTAAGGTAGTTGCAATATATAGGAAGGCCGGTATTTTTTTCCAGAAAAGACAGCGACCCTATCGGTAAATAATAATAACACAGCAATATGGGTATCACCACAGGGAAGGTATTGTAGGAATATTAGCCTGTGTTTCCAACCTCACTTTCAAACTAGACTTTGGTGTTGTTCACTGGGAATTGTAGTTTTTTCCTTGGTCAAATCCTGTCCTGATAGGATGATTAACTCCCTGTAGCCCTTCCAGTTTCTTATTGAATTGCACAGCTTTCCAATTAAAGCAGAGGGAACCCGCCTCATGGCTCACAGCTGGTAATCGTGTTACTGAATATCTTCATGAAGGAGCTATTAAAGGTAGGCTGCTAAAATCATGTAGCTCAAATGTTATTTGTGTTTGATAACTGAATGTATAGAAGCTGCTGAGGACTTTAATTTCATGCTTATTGGTAAAGCCATACCATAGTAATGTTTTGGATAATATATGATATAGATAAAATAAAAAGTAAAGGGTTGAACTTGATGGATATGTTTGTTTAACAGCCTCAGCTGCTATGTAACAACTGCAAGTGAGAGAGGAGCACCAATTCCCATTACTGAGGCACTGTGAGTTTCATTAAAATACAAACACTATATTGGAAAGTGCATTATTTACACAAAACACCTGTTAGGACAGAAACTGCGAAGGAAACGCTTATTTTAAAAAGCAGAATCAAGGTGCAAAGCTTCGTACACCATGGCAGTTATAAATGTGTGATGTTTTAGAATGAGTGGCGACAGGTGGGCGTCTTTTTAAAAAATAGTGGGCCTGATATTCGGTAATATCAGGAGTGGTAAAAAATGTAACAGGCTTTTGACCAATGATGTTCTATGCCAGTTGGGCAACAGCTGCCAAAATGTTCCCTATGCTGATAAAAAAAAAAAAAATACTGGATTGGTTTCCTCTTCACTTCTGTACCCCTTCCTTTTTTTTCTGGAAAATGAATAAATAAAGAATTGAAAAAGAAGTCCCCTATGTCAGTCATTGGTGCATATTTAGGCAGGATTACTATTTCATTCAATCTAATTGTTGTTTTATCGGCTAATAAAAATCAGCTGCTGCTTTCTTTGGTTTGTTTAGCATGGAGAGAAGTGGCTTAATCCCTGATGGTGTGTATATGTCCAAGAGTCTCTGTGGCAGTAGAAAGACCAACTCCACACAAATACACACAGATAAGGTGAGTAGATAAAGATGAAAGAAAATACTT
This sequence comes from Xenopus petersii, assembly GCA_038501925.1. NCBI lineage: Eukaryota > Metazoa > Chordata > Amphibia > Anura > Pipidae > Xenopus > Xenopus petersii. The sequence continues at coordinate 22,655,951 of CM076686.1, forward strand.
TCTTTATAATCTAGCTATAATCTAGGTATAATCTTAGTTTCCCCTGGGGTCTATTATGGCAGAGACACGCGCAAAGAGAGCTTTGTTTTCTGAAGTCGCCCCAAAGTTTCCTCATGAGGCAACTTCAGAAAAAGAAGCAATCCAAGTGCAATCCCGACGGCGATTAAGATTCTAGCCGGCGGGAAGGCAGTTTGGGGAGATTAGTCGCCCGAAGAAGAGGCGATTTGTCGCCAGGCGACTTAATCCCCCCCCCCTGAATCTTTGCGTGTGTTTCTGCCCTTACTGTGCAAAATGCTCACATCTTTGAGCAAAATATAAATATGGTGGAGCAGGAGCTGTTATCCGAAAAACCCGTTATCAGGAAAACCCAGAAATATAGCAATACGATTTTCCATGTAATTAAAAAATTCCTATTTTGTACTGATTTTCCTTGATTCTCTACAGTATAATATAAAAGTACCGCATGCTTGATGGTAACTAATCATTAAACCATTTTTGTGGCAGAACAAACCGTGCAGGTTTTTTTAAAGGGGTGTTTCACCTTCCAAACACTTTTTTCAATTCAGTTCTTTTTAGATTGTTCCCCAGAAATAAAGACTTTTTTCAATCACTTTCCATTATTACCACATTGTGGTCGTGTCTGGTGTTTGAGTCTGGCCGCTCAGTAAATCGGGTGCAGACTCTAAACGGTTACAATTTTGCAACATTTAGTTGATACATTTCTCAGCAGCATCTCTGGAGTATTAGAAACGATTGTATCAATTCTAACAGCTCCTTAAAATGAAACCCAGAGATTCTGCTCAGCAGAGACAAAGATAAGAAATGTATCCACTAAATGTATCAATTTAGAACAGTTTACAGGGTCGGCGACCCCCCTCCCAGAGCTGCTTCAGAAGGTGAAAAAAGACATTGACACTTCAATATTAGAAAAACGGTCACACATAGAAAATGGAAAGTCATTGGAAAAAGTCATGATTTCTGGTGATCTATCTGAAAACAACTAGTTGTTTGAAGGTGAACCACCCCTTTTTTTTTTTTTTTTTTTTTTTTTTTTTTTTTTTAAATGTCAGTGACCACCTTTTTCAATAATTAAAGATAAACACTATGAGATATAGATCTGTTAAACAGCTAGTTTTATGTTTCTTTGCTTAAGGCTGATGGGATTTCTAAGCCACTAGCCAAGTTGCTTATAAACACAGCAGCTGAACGTGGAATTTCCCACCTTTGGTGATGTTGCTGAATCAGTGGATCAGTACTCTGTTTAGTCACCCATACACTGGACTAAATCAGTCTAATCCAATCATTGACCTGTGGGCCAACAGTTGCCTTGGGCAAGGGACACATCCATGTACAACAGTCCTTGCCCCATGGATTTTTCAAACCTGCCAGACTTGTATATAGGCCCAACATTCCAGCAGATCCTTGTCAGCCAGGCTGCCCCATTGGCCTCCATATGCAGTTTATAAACTGCTCACTAGATCTGGAGGAGTTCTGTCTGTTTATCATTCTATGTATTCCAGTCTCTCTTATCTGCTTTCTTCCGCCTTGAGGCATTGCAGTTGATCTAGAAAGTAGAGATAATACAGAGAGGACTTGGAGAGGACTGATATTTGGCTCATTTGCAGCAATACAATTACGGTTACATTATAGTTACATATTTTAAGTTGGGTTAAAAGAAAACCAAAGTTCAGCTTCTCCAAATGAACCCCAGTGTATATATATATATATATATATATATATATATATATATATATATATAAACTTGCAAACATCCGCCTGGGTGCTGGTAACAAAGATAATTGTATCACATAATCACAAACTGCACTCCGAGGTCTTGTTTAAGAAAAAAAAGTGTAAAATGTATTACTTCAACGTTTCGGCTCCAACACTCGGGCCACCTTTCACTGGTATGCGATGCTTTAAATTGGGACCACAAGGGAACTGCTAGCCACCTCCTTAGATCCCGCAGGGTAAGTGTTTTTACATTTTCCACCTTGACTGCAGTTGAGGCGTTAGTCATCAGGTGAGATGGCCAAGGCCAGGGCCGGTATTACAAATTTACCGGCAATGCAGTTGCCGGTAATTTGTAATACGCTTTAAAAAAAGCCCTCGGCCTGCCCCCAATTCGCGCAGAATTGGGGGCAGAACTTACCTTTTTTGCAGTGTTCTTGACATCGGGTTGATGCGTCATGACCTGCCCGTTTTTGTGCCCGTTTTTGCATATGCAAATTAGGGGTGGGAAGGGGAAAACATTTTTTACTTCCTTGTTTTCTGACAAAAAGTTACGCAATTCCCCTCCCTGGGCCTAATTTGCATATGCAAATTAGGATTCGGATTCGGTTCGGCCGGGCAGAAGGATTCGGCCGAATCCGAATCCTGCTGAAAAAGGCCGAATCCTGGCCGAATCCTGGATTCGGTGCATCCCTACCTAATTATATGTAACACAGGGTTTGAAATAATTAAATTGTATTCACTTGATATTGAGTGGTAAATAGATGTGTATACTATTACAGATTGTTTGACACCCACTAATGACGTCATACTTGCCTGTTTGGCGCCATTTTCACCCTTTAAAATCCCATTACTGTTGCGGATTGTGCACTTCCTGAAGACGGCCCGAGTGTTGGAGCCGAAACGTTGAAGTATAAATAAATTTTACACTTTTTTTTCTTAAGACCTTGGACTGCAGTTTGTGATTATGTGATAGATATATATAAAACAAACAAGGGAAAGATGTACTCACCACTAATTTTTAAAACCATTAGGCGGGGGTGCAATGAAGCTGTGACCACAAAATACATATAGACAAATACAAGAGTCCTCTGCACTCAACCCATTATCAATATATTTAAGACAGAGACATTTTGTGCATACTGCTACTAAAAAATGCCTTACCCTTTAAACAAAACAGGGATTGTTTGTCCATATATTGCAATATATTTAAGCTGGCCAACTACGTCAAAGTCATCCCATATCTGGCCAGTCCTACACTGCATTTTCATCTGATTCATTAAGAATTCAATTGCTTCATTTTACATATTGCAATATATGGACAAACAATCCCTGTTTTGTTTAAAGGGTAAGGCATTTTTCAGTAGCAGTATGCACAAAATGTCTCTGTCTTAAATATATTGATAATGGGTTGAGTGCAGAGGACTCTTGTATTTGTCTATTATTAACATGTATTTATATAGCGCCAATGCAATATTATAAGTCACCATATGACCATATCATATATGATATATAAATATATCCAGAAAGGTCCACATTACAGAAATCCATCTCCCACAGACTCCATTTTATCTAAATAATCCAAATTATAATAATTTTTCTCTTAATAATAAAAAAGTACCTTGTACTTGATCCAAGCTAAGATATAATTATTGGAAGCAAAACCAGTTTATTGGGTTTATTTAATGTTTACATGGCTTTCTAGTAAACGTAAAGAGATACCGACACCAGAAATTAAACTCTTTTTTTACATCTATCATATTATTACCATTGAAAGCAACTTATAACGTTGCCATAAAGTATTTGCAAAATGCTTTTACATTACCTGTCTGATGCCCCATGTTCCTGTATGAAGGGGCTGCCATATTTGTGCAGCAAGAGTCCGTTAGTATTAGAAACTTGAACTGCCAGGCTGAGATGGGACAGTCAGGTTGGCAAAAAAGTCTAGTTTAGAAACTTCAACTAACAATTACTTACAAAAACAAACCTCTCGGCAAAAAACGACCAACATGACCTATAGGTAACTTTTAGGGGCAGATTTATCAAGGGTCGTATTTCGAAGTATATTCGAATATCGAGTTCGAACTTTTTTTCATCGAATTTGGGTATTCTGTGGTCGAAGTAAAATCGCTCGATCGAACGATTAAATCCTTCGAATGGAACGATTTTAACGTACGATCAAATGATTTTACTTCGACTTTAAAAAGTCGAAGTTTTTTTTAAAGAGACAGTACTTCGATTATAGAATGGTCGAATATTCAAAGTATTTTACTTTGAATCGAAGTCATAGTATCCTATTCGATGGTCGAAGTATCCAAAAAAATACTTCAAATTTTGAATTTTTTTACTTCGAAAATTCCCTCGAATTCACTTCGACCCTTGATAAATCTGCCCCTTAATGTACATTCATATTTTATAAAGTAGTTTTTTTAATATCAGTATCACTTTAAGGTATAAAGATCCAAATTACAGAAAGATCCAATATCCGGAAAACTTTCTGCATAACAGGTCCCATACCTGTGTGTGTGTATATAATACAAAAGTTTTTTTAGTGAACATTTAGGTCTTGACAAATGTCTTAGATGGTGACGAAACGTTGGGCTGAACTATCTTTTAAAATGTATCATCACAACATCACCTGAAATCACCCACCCTACTGCATCAGATGATAGTCAGTTCCATATTCCATTTCTCTGACTATTTCATTGCCTGCTCCACCTAGTGGTAGATTGAAGAATCTATTGAAAAATGATAAATTATGAGTTGGTTACAAATAAAAGTACGATGTTTACAAAGAAAAGCAAATACAAATGAGTTTATGACACAAACCCCTCAGATTAGCAATATTCACCTTGCATTTGCTGTCAGGTTGCATTAACTGTGCAATTCTCAGCCTATCATAATCATTTTAATCTGTTCTCACCTAATTATGTAATTCCAGTGGGGGTTTTTTTTTGTTGGTTTTTATTTTTTGGTTCTGAAACTCTACATTTATTTTTTAGCTATAACCTAAAAACCGCACTGGTTCATAATGGAAATGGTCACTTCCATTCAGATAACCTTACAGGGATCTGTGACTGGCTTGCATTTAATATGAGGATCTATTTTACAGAATGACATGCGGTTTGAAGACATAGAGGTTCAGTTCTCAGAGGAAGAGTGGGGATTCCTGAATGAAGAACAGAAGCTGCTTTACAAGGAAGTGATGGCAGAGAATTACCTTATGCTTCTATCTCTAGGTAATCATGGATGGAATGCAGGGCCCTCCAGGGAAGGGTCACAGACTGACAAACACTTATATAAACTATTTGGGCAAAGCCTAGCAGGAGTAACCTGACTGTTTAGCCTGGGAAAAGTCTTGAGTGAAGATAGCAGTGTGGAATTACCCACTGACTGCAGCTCCACACAACCATCTTTTCCCATGCACACACACCAAAAACCTGTCTGTCTTTTCTCTTGCCCTATTGTAGCTACTTTAATTAATTTTAACTTCCACTTTCCCCGGGGTTGCTATTTCCACTATTGTTCCTTACTATTCTTGTTATTCCACAGTCACACTCCCTTCCCACAGACTATTATCCCACTGTTACTATAGGCACCATCTCTCCCTACTATACCTGCTATCCCACAGTCACACTCCCTTCCCAGAGACTATTATCCCACTGTTACTATAGGCACCATCTCTCCCTACTATATCTGCTATCCCACAGTCACACTCCCTTCCCAGAGACTATTATCTCCACTGTTACTATAGGCACCATCTCTCACTACTATACCTGCTATCCCACAGTCACACTCCCTTCCCAGAGACTATTATCCCACTGTTACTATAGGCACCATCTCTCCCTACTATACCTGCTATCCCACAGTCACACTCCCTTCCCAGAGACTATTATCCACTGTTACTATAGGCACCATCTCTCCCTACTATACCTGCTATCCCACAGTCACACTCCCTTCCCAGAGACTATTATCCCACTGTTACTATAGGCACCATCTCTCCCTACTATACCTGCTATCCCACAGTCACACTCCCTTCCCAGAGACTGTTATCCACTGTTACTATAGGCACCATCTCTCCCTGCTATACCTGCTATTCCACAGTCACACTCCCTTCCCAGAGACTATTATCCCACTGTTACTATAGGCACAATCTCTCCCTACTATACCTGCTATCCCACAGTCACACTCCCTTCCCAGAGACTATTATCCACTGTTACTATAGGCACCATCTCTCCCTACTATACCTGCTATCCCACAGTCACACTCCCTTCCCAGAGACTATTATCCCACTGTTACTATAGGCACCATCTCTCCCTACTATACCTGCTATCCCACAGTCACACTCCCTTCCCAGAGACTATTATCCCACTGTTACTATAGGCACCATCTCTCCCTACTATACCTGCTATCCCACAGTCACACTCCCTTCCCAGAGACTATTATCCCACTGTTACTATAGGCACCATCTCTCCCTACTATACCTGCTATCCCACAGTTACACTCCCTTCCCAGAGACTATTATCCCACTGTTACTATAGGCACCATCTCTCCCTACTATACCTGCTATCCCACAGTTACACTCCCTTCCCAGAGACTATTATCCCACTGTTACTATAGGCACCATCTCTCCCTACTATACCTGCTATCCCACAGTCACACTCCCTTCCCAGAGACTATTATCCCACTGTTACTATAGGCACCATCTCTCCCTACTATACCTGCTATCCCACAGTCACACTCCCTTCCCAGAGACTGTTATCCACTGTTACTATAGGCACCATCTCTCCCTACTATACCTGCTATCCCACAGTCACACTCCCTTCCCAGAGACTATTATCCCACTGTTACTATAGGCACCATCTCTCCCTACTATACCTGCTATCCCACAGTCACACTCCCTTCCCAGAGACTATTATCCACTGTTACTATAGGCACCATCTCTCCCTACTATACCTGCTATCCCACAGTCACACTCCCTTCCCAGAGACTATTATCCCACTGTTACTATAGACACCATCTCTCCCTACTATACCTGCTATCCCACAGTTACACTCCCTTCCCAGAGACTATTACCTCCACTGTTACTATAGGCACCATCTCTCCCTACTATACCTGCTATCCCACAGTTACACTCCCTTCCCAGAGACTATTATCCCACTGTTACTATAGGCACCATCTCTCCCTACTATACCTGCTATCCCACAGTCACACTCCCTTCCCAGAGACTATTATCCCACTGTTACTATAGGCACCATCTCTCCCTACTATACCTGCTATCCCACAGTCACACTCCCTTCCCAGAGACTATTATCCACTGTTACTATAGGCACCATCTCTCCCTACTTTACCTGCTATCCCACAGTTCCTTCCCAGAGACTTCTATCTTACTCTTACTATAGGCACCATCTCTCCCTACTATACCTGCTATCCCACAGTCACACTCCCTTCCCAGAGACTATTATTCCACTGCTGCTATAGGCACCAACTCTCCTTACTATACCTGCTATAGGTTGTCCCAAAATACTCTATTTTTAGCACTAATATGTTCCCAAATGTCTAGCCCCACTATGAAGCACATTAGCAAGTTGGGTTGTTCTGTACTTTTTAGAATCCACTTTCCAGGGTTGCTTAATGGCTGGTACTAGTTTGGGGGCAGTAGTTTTGATAATAGAACGGTCGTTCCCAGAATATCTGGTCAAGTGAGTAATATACAACTCGTTTTGGTTTAGATTTGCCCTTGCTAAACTCTAACTATTAAAATGTTTAATTCAACTGTGTTAAAACCTGTAACCCACTAAACTTGCAAAGTTAAAGGCTAAAAGAGTGGGCGGCCATGTTGGGACACAAGTATACAAATGATGCTTATCTCATATGTAATGCAGGTAAAGTTGCTATACCGTGTTAGCCAGTAAAAATGTTACAGGGCAACCCTTTTGAAAATAAAAAAATAACAAAAGTGGTATAAAGGTGATACCTTTATTGGCTAACTAATATAATCATAGCAAGCATTCAGAACATTTTAGTACCTTTTTCAAGCTGATTACAGTGAAGCTGTGGTGTTCTCTGGTATATATACAACATTGAATGCTTATTTTTTTATAGGGTTTGCACCGTATCCAGGATTCAATTCGGGATTTTGGCCGAATCCTTCTGCCCGGCTGAACTGAATCCGAATCCTAATTTGCATATGCAAATTAGTGGTGGGGAGGGAAATCGCGTGACTTTTTGTCACAAAACAAGGAAGTAAAATTTTTCCCCCTTCCCACCCCTAATTTGCATATGCTAATTAGGGTTCAGATTCGGTTCAGTATTCGGCCAAATCTTTCACAAAGGATTTGGGGGTTCGGCTGAATCCAAAATAGTGGATTCGGTGCATCCCTATTTTTTTTATTTCAAAAGGGTTGCCCTGTAAAATTCCCATACAGTATGTAAGAAAAGGCACTAGGTTTGCCCTGTAACCCATATTAACCAATAAGACCTTTGCTTTTAACTTGAAAACCTACCTTTTCTTTTAAATGACTCATATTGTAGGGTTTCTGTATATCATTTTCTGTTCTCTCCAATCAGTTGGAAATCCAGATGTGTGCCCAATAAAATACAACACATTAAACCTGGATGACAAAGTGCAACTACTGAGCGACCTTCCTTCATGTGACATTTTGTCCCCAACCGTCAGTTCATATCACCTCCAGAAAATCAAGGTGAATTCAGATGGCAGTGCGGGTGATGTTCTGCAGCTGTTGGATAACGGGAGAAAACCTAAACGTAAAGCCAGTCGCAGGAAACAAAACCACAGGAAAAAACCTGTCAAACCTGTTGTTCTGCTAAGCAGAAAACCCCTGGCCTGCTCCGAGTGTGGCAAACGGTATGTGAAGAAGCTGTGCCTGGTAAAACATGAGAGAAGCCACTTGGAGAACCCACTCCACAAATGCAGTGAATGTGGCAAGTGCTTCTCTCATAGCTTTCATCTGCTCAGACACGTGAGGAGCCACACCATTGACAAACCATTCCACTGCCCCGATTGTGGCAAATGCTTTTCGGATAGTTCCACTCTGCAGAAGCACCAGAGAATCCACTCAGGAACGAAACCTTTTGAATGTTCAGAGTGCGGGAAGTGCTTTACCATAAGCACTTACCTGATTGTACACCAGAGAACCCACACAGGGGAAAAACCCTATAAGTGCAGCGAGTGTGACAAAAGCTTCAGCCAAAGCTCGGCCCTAAATGTACACCAGAGGATTCACACCGGGGAGAAACCCTATGCCTGCACTTTTTGCGGGAAAACATTCAACCACCATTCACATCTTATTACCCACCGAAGAATACACACAGGAGAGAAACCGTTTGCATGCACAGACTGTGACCGGAAATTTAACCACAGCTCCCACCTTGTATCTCACAGGAGAAGACATACAGGAGAGAAACCCTATGCCTGCACCGAATGTGACCGGGCCTACGCTCAGAGGCAGCAGCTTGTAAAGCACTTGAAGACACATGTAGAGGAGGGACTGATATAGCGTCGTCCCTATGACCTCATGTTTAAGGATATGTAAAGGCAGTGTTGATGTAAAGCACTTTTGCAGTTAAAATAATAAATATCCTAAGTAGTATATTGTCTGTCTTTATTAGAAATAAAAACTGTAATTAAGAAGGCCAAATATTTAAACTAACATCCTCCTAGAACAAAACCTGAAAATAAAAATAACATTTTGTGGCATTCTGTTGTCTGGTGCATTAAAGTCCCATGACTTCAAGAGTTTTAATTTAGATTGCGAGTAGCTCCCTCTAATATCATGGTTTAACGATAAATTGTGGTCACTGATAATATAGGGCAGAACCACCCTGTACAGATTCTGGGTGGCTCTTTGGTAAATCAGCTATTGTTGGTTCTCTGATTGGAAAGCCATATTTGTATTTCCCCACTCCCAGTGCACCATATATACCATATTAAAAGCCTTGAAGTGTTTTAAAACAATAAAAATATCATGTAGTTTTGCCCTGCACTGTTAAAACTGATCTGTTTGCTTCAGAAACACTACTATAGTTCATATAAAGTAGAAAAGGGTTTTGGCCGCTCCCAGGGCCATTCCTGCCATGAGCACCTTGCCTCAGGCGGCAGTGAACAGGCAGTTACAAGGGGCGGCAAAAAGCTGCCTCCTTTCACTTTAAGAGCCAAATTTCCGGTTTTTGAATCGAAAATCTGGCTCTGCTAGTGCAGAAAGCGCAGTACGCACTCATTGCATTAGTGATACCGGCCCTTTTGACCCGCTCCGACGCTAAAATTTTAAGTGCGGAGCGGGAGAGGGGGTGGCATCGGTGTTGCTGCCTCAGGCGGCAGCAGCCAACGGATCGCCTCTGGCCGCTCCAGACCCACCCCCTGTGTGTTCAAATTAGTGCAGCTCCATTTTGATGAACCGGGTGCTCAGCCACCAGCGTTCCCACTGTAGTCGCATATGCAAAAGGATAGAAAGTTGGCACTCCAGTTAAAAAGACCAACATCACCTGACGCGTTTCGGGAGCAACTGCCTTAATCATGCCCCATTACATAGTTACATAGTTAAATCGGGTTGAAAAAAGAGTCAAGTTCAACCCCTCCAAATGAAAACCTAGCCTATGATTAAGGGAGTTGCTCCCGAAATGCGTTGGGATGTTTTTCTGTGACCTGTTGCAATAAACCACTTTCTTTTTAACCGGAATGCCGCCTTTCTATCCTTTTGCATATAGTTTATATTAGGGCTGAACCGAATCTGCAAATATGCAAATTAGGGGCGAGGAGGGAAATCGCTTGACTTTTTGTCAGAAAACAAGGAAGTAAAAATGTTTTCCCCTTCCCACCCCTAATTTGCATATGCAAATTAGGGTTCGGTATTCGGCCGAATCTTTCGCAAATGATTCGGGGGTTCGGCCGAATCCAAAATAGTAGATTCGGTGTATCCCTAGTTTATATAAACAAGCTGCTGTGGAGCAATGGTGGTAATTGAATAAAGTCTATATGGCACAGGTTAAATAGTGGATAACAGATAACACCATTATGTTCTACAGAGCTTATCTGTTGTGTAACCTGAGCCTTTTCTCCTTTGAATGGCTGCCCCAATGGCTACACCACAGCTTATTTATATAAACAATAGTAGTGTTTCTGAAGCAAACACAGCAGTTTTACTGGTGCAGGGCAACACTGCATTTTGTTTGTATTAAAAAAATGGAACTGCCCCTTAGCTTTGTAATAATCCAGAAGTAGAAAACCTGCAAAACAGGCTTTCCCAGGGCAGTCCTGTCAGTACAGATATCCGGATTAAACCTGGATACCACTGAAGCAGATCAATAGAACAAAGTCTCAGGCCCTTTCTTCCCATTATATTCTGATTTCCTCCTCCTCACTAATGGTTTCCTTTATCCTGCCACAGGGGATACAGTGCTATTGTGTTTTTGTTTTGGTGGACTTTGTATTAAAGGTTTAGGATAGTGTCACCACAGGTAAGATGTATACATGGCTTTGCTTGACAGGACAAAATGGCTGCCCCAAAAGAGACCTCCATTTCTGTAAATGTCTACTGCGAACAAGCTACTCAAATAAATGTAAAAGCTCCACTCACGAGTGAAAATACATCAGCGCTACAAGAGATCCTTGATTAGACTAAATTACCTCTCTTTTTGCTTTATTCACACAGTGAGGGATTTTTCAGAAAGAAATTTCTTATTGGGAGTAACAGAGTTTGGGCATAATAAGATATTAAGAATTAGCTGTTTGGAACAGTTCCGCCCTTGCTTTTTAGCACTCCCTTTTCTCTTCAGGTTGAGCCCTGCAGTATCCATAATGGGACTGCACTAGGCAAATCCATTATGGAAAAGGCCCTTGGAGCCCTTGTAGATGATAAACTTGGCTGTAGCAAGCAATGCCAGTCAGCAGCATCAAGGGCAAATAAGGTCTTGAGCTGTATTAAAAGGGGCATAGAGTCACAGGAGGAGGGGGTCATTCTTCCACTTTATAGAGCACTTGTAATAGAATATGATGGGGACATTATTGTATTAGAAAGGGGACAGAGAAGGGCAACTAAGCAACTGGTAAAAGGTATGGAAAATCTTAGCTATGAGGAAAGACTGGCCAAATTGGGGATGTTCACGCTGGAGAAGAGGCGCTTAAGGGGTGATATGATAACTATGTATAAATATATAAGGGGATAATATAATAATCTCTCTAATGCTTTATTTACCAGTAGGTCTTTCCAGCTTTAAGAAGGGGTTGGATTGCTTTTTAGCAAGTGAGGGAATACAGGGTTATGGAAGATAACTCATAGTACAAGTTGAGCCAGGGACTAGTCTGATTGCCATCTTGGAGTCATGAAGGATTTTCATTGGAGAGGCTTCCTCTGGATCAACTGGCAGTTAGGCAGGTTAAAATAGAGTTAAAAGGTTGAACTTGATGGATGTGTGTCTTTTTTCAACCTAACTTACTATGTTACTCTCTAGTTACCAGGATTTAAGTACAGTTTAGGCCCCCACTAAACCAGGTGAACCCCCATGTACAAGAGAGTATAGTATGGAAGTACACAAGAAGCAGATCACAAGTTTCTGGCAAAAAGCTGGTGAAAGATTAAGAACACCAGATAATGGCCAGGGCAGAGGGCAATGATATATAAGTTATAGGCTACAGCCAAGAACTTGGTTATCAAAAAGCAGTTGAATAACACATACAAGATAGAACCTAATAAATTCTAATAAAACTGTGCTCAAAAACAAAATACATTTAGACCTGTTAAGGTACAAAATACAGCACAAAATCTTCATATTGGAATAGAAAGATATTGCTACAGAATTGCCCCTGGCAATAATGCCTTCGCTATATGTTTTGGTGGCAACGCCACCTCCTGTACATGATCCACCATGATCTTAATTAAGTCTAAACAAGGTCAGGTCACAAGTTGGCTGGCAGTCATGTAAACAAATCAACTGCTCAATTTCCAAGACTATGTTGATCTTTACACTATTCATTGTATCATACTGGCACAGTTAGATGCAGCAGTGGGTTGAAAACAGGCTGACAGGTGAGATTGGTAACATGGCGTGACCAGTAGTTTGTAAGTGTAAAACATAAATATTGTGGTAGAAGGACCAAAGAAATGTGTAAAAAGGTTGGGTTTTGCCTTTAATTCTCCCCAATAGGAGATGAATGCTGCATGGGAAGACTACACAGTGAAGGATTTCTCTGTTTAATGGAGAAACAAACCCTTAATAAAAGCTGCCCCTAACATTTTACTTACCCCTCCGTGCAGATTCTGTCCAGCGAATATCACGGGCGCCATCTTCAGCTGCTTCTGTAATCTTCAGGAATGAGTTTCGGCGCATGCACAGGCCCGGATTTTAGTGAGGCAACAAAGGCCTCATATAAGAAAGCAAAAATGTTGGAGCAAGGCACTCAAAGGTCACGCAGGGATCAGGCGAATGTAGAGTAAAAATAGAAATCTTTATTAGTATAAACTACTCATTTCGTGTCGAGGACACTTAGGCTCAGGCGTAGGGGGGCATATAATTGCAGCTGCATAACTTTCCTAAAGCACTGAGCACTAGGCGCAATACAAACTTTACTTAACTGCGCATGCGGTCATCAGTGCCGAAAGTGTGTGCACATGTCTGCATACACACCTGGGGTAGGCAGGGGGGCAGGGGATCAGACAGACAGGCTGTCCCAGACACATATCACCAGTGTCGGACTGGCCAGGCGAGACACCCGGAAAAACCCCGGCGGGCCCGACCCTTAATGGGCCCCCTCATAGGCCAGTCCCTTGTCCTGATCGGCAAAAAGAAACGTTTTTGTAAGCACCATCTGCGCATGCGCGCACCTATTCATTCAGGAGTGCCAACCAGCTCCTTCACACAGGCACAGCGAGTGGCGCGTCCTAGTAGGGGGAGCGGGTCGGAGGGGGCCCTGGACATTAGTCCCGGTGAGCCCCGGGCCCCCTAGTCTGACCCTGCGTATCACTAGGGTGGTCCCTGGAAGGATGGCGTCAAGCGCCCGGGGAAAATAGCTCAGCCGCTGATACGAACTGTTAGCTTCTTAGGAACGCTCAGAGGGGCTGGAGTTGATGCCTGCAGCTGCAAGGAGCAGAAGGAAACATGACTAGGCGATTGAGTCTAAAACAGGGGTGCTCAAAAGGTAATTGGGGATCTACCAGTAGACCTTTAACTGATGATCAGTAGATCTCAAGACACTATCAACAAACATCTTGTCTAAATCACCCTCATGTAATATATGGGCACTCCTGGTCTAAAGTGTTTGGGGAAAGCCAGAAAGTGAGCCAGGTCAGAAGCTGGTGAATTTGTGTCCCAGGAGGGGAAAGTCAGAAGTGCATAGTGAGAAGCCTGAATATTCCTAAGTGTGGAAACCAACCTGTATGGTGAGAATCACAGGTGGGGAAAAGTCTTGAATGCGTGAAGCTGAAGCGTGGCGCTAATGAACTGTGTTCCTGTGACTTTATGTTGGGAAGAGTTTGCTGAACAAACCTGCATTTTGCCTGAAGATGCCTGAAGTCCCAGTCTTTATGCTTCTGATCCTCTGCTTACCTGCCTACCATAGATCTTTTCCCCCAAAATTACGTGTACAGGCAGTCAGCTTGTCACAATATGTTTGGCTTGTATGAGTACTTATAAACTGATTATATGACTCTATGACTCTTTACCATAACTCTTTGGTTTGAAATTCTGAGGCATGGTGGGACTCATAAAAATATAAGGTTATAAAATATAAGCAGCGTCCAGTGAATAGGCAAGAGCAGAGCCAGACCAACAAGTTGGCCTTCAGTGTGGCTATACTGTTAGCTTGGTCCCGCACATTGGAGGATATACTAGGGAATGAGCAAATCAAATATATATTGTGTGTATAACAACTACTCCTGAAAGACAGAGCTATTCTTGCAGGACCCTGCTTTAGTAAGGAGGCAGTTTCTTTCCAACACAGTTTAAAAATATAATAAAATGATTTCTGAGACACTGACAATTGGCAACAAGTATGCACGGCTGGGACATTTTCTTTTTCTTTTTTAATTAATATTATAGTTTAACATTTCATACATAACTTTAGGGTGGGAAGAACCTTACCTTGGAGATCCCCAGGCTGCAAAGCCGGAACCAAGTACCGGTATCTGATTTATAACCTCTCCTGGGGGTGAGTGAGTTGCGGAAAAAAGTAGCCAATTTGCGCTGGCCTCTCTTGCCGTTTGCTACCATGCTGCTAACCCATGTGTGCGGGGGGTAATTAACCCACGGTGTCCTGCCCACTTGCCCACAAGGAGGGGGAGTTCTCCCCCCCTAGTGATGTGACCCTAACCCTCCCTCCCTCCCTTGGCCCCGGACTCGTCCGCACTTCCAGGTTGCTTTTATAGACCCACACAACCCACCGCGCCGATGATGTCACAAAACAGGAGTAGCAAGCAGGTGCATCGTCAATAAAAGATGAACCCAGAAAACGGAAGCCGGCGGGAAAAGCAGGAGAAGAGATCAACTCGTCACCTGCCCAAACATCACTACTACAGAGCCTTATTTAGATAAGATAATACTTCTATGGTTATATTCTCATGGTTATATTTGTTTAGGTCTCCAATGAAAACAATGGGAAAATCAAGTCTTAGAAGTAGAAAAACAAAATATTCTCAGTTAAGTCAAACAGGAAAACAAATGTTTCCTTTTTGGTATCATTTTATACTAGCACATTTTTGATTTTCTAATACCGAAATGGACCAGACCACTTTCAAATAGGAATTCAAAACTCCAAGGAGTAGGGCAGCAGGAGTAGCAGGGGTAAGAGGGCAGTGGGGGTAAGGAGTGCAACAGGAGGGAAACAAATTAATTGTAAAAAAAAAAAAGCCTCCCATAACTTCAAAGGCCTAATGTAATTTTGATAATTTTATCTGGTGCCTAAATGATATCATGTTAACGGAATGTCCAGAGGAATGTTATCTGTCATTAGCAACAAAAGAGAAAACAGGTGTCTTTATGGAACCAATATAGTGATAAACTGCCCTACCAGCTCTACCTGACTTTCTACTGCAATAAACCTTCTCCTTAGCACTGATTGGTCAATGTATAGAGCCATCCTTTAACATAAGGCAAAGAGAGGGCTAAAACAGCATATATGAGATTAGATAAATCCTTCAGCTGTTGAAGAACTGAAGCAAATACCGAGTGCACTAAGGATGGACTGGGGGATCTACAGTTACATTATATTCTGCCTAGTGATGTATACCACAAGATTACCCCTAACTGTAAGTAAGAGATACATTCTTTCTATAATTCTTTGTGTCTGATGTATAAAGACCCATGGAGAGCACCCCCAGGGGTTGGTATATTTTTTAAATATAGTAGACAGGCTACAGGCAAAATGTGTAGGTTTATTGCTGCAACGTTTCAGTCCTGACCTTCTTCAGACACACATCCGGGGCTAAAGTGTTGCTGCATTAAATTGAACGTCTCATTATTTATGGGATCATCGGTTAAACTCTTGCTATAGTAAAATACCTTTGGTCTCTTGTTATACTCTTGTTATAATAAAATACCTTTGGGGAGCTGTCCATTTGGCTTAGTACTGCACTCTGTCCATTTTGCCTCAGTATTTTGATTTCATGAGCACAAGACAGTTGACCTATTTACATTTTTGTATTTTTGTACGCACACATGGAGAAACAGACTTACAAACATATATACATTCAGACTTTGCTTCAGTGTTTTCTGTTTTCATTAGCCCCTAATCTGTTTAAATGGGTAGCTATAGCAGGTGTTGACATTTACATGTGACTTAAAAACCCCATGGGTGAGCACTAAATAATAGGCCAATCTTGGCATTTTAAATGGCTTATTCCTGAATAAGGCATTCCTGAAGCGATTACAACAAGTGGTTTGGGCGACTATTTTCATACAATGCTGGTAACCCTTCTACCCCAAATAGACCCTTCTAAATTAGAAGTGGATAGGATCCACAGGATCCCTAAACCACGGAATCTCCCACTTGATACACCGAGAGATACAATCGCAAGGATTCACTTTTTCACTACCAAAGACTTGCTTCTACAAGCCTTTAGAGCCACTGCTCAGATTCCGGAACAGTACAGAAACCTACATGTTTATACTTATCAGCTCACACTTTATTACGCAGGAGAGAATTTGCTTCTACAACGGAGATCCTAAGGAAACAAGGTATCCCATACAAGTGGGGTTTTCCTGTCCGCCTAATTATTTTAAGGAATGGCACACAATTTTCTTTCTTAACCCCTGAAGACACAAAATCTGCCCTAACAAATTGGGGAATGATTGACACAGCTATGGAAGTTGCACCTCCAAAGATCCCAAAAAAAAACATTCGTTAGATTGTTCATCGGTTTCCCCAAGAAAAGGAAAGCTGGCCCAACGTGATAATACATCTTAAAGATTGAGGAGGGCTTCTCTATTCAAAATTGAAATTTATAAATGTTGATATTTGAATTTCAGTTCATCTGGGAATTGTTTTCTTTATATATGCTTCTATCAAGTATATTTATGTTTTTCTCTTCCATTTTTGATAGTGTGACTTTTTTGGCTACGGTCCCCCACTGGCTGGATAGTACAGCTTCTTTTTGCAGTTCGGGTTTGACTGCACATATTACCCAGACAAGCTCTACTAGCTATCTATGGGTATTTCTGGTTTTACAATTGTTTTCTTGTTTTGTAGTTTTATGCTTTTCTTACTTTTCTTTTCTGCTGTTAATTACACTTTTAGCTACTGTCTATTTCAATTATGGTACCGATCTTATTTTTTTTTTCCCCTACTATTTTTGGAATGTTACATATACCAGCTATAAGAGTTGATGAATCAATGTATGGATATGTATTTACATGTGGTTTCGGTGAATGTTAAAGGACTAAACAATCCAGTGAAACGGAAAACTGTACTAAACTGGGCTAGAGAAGCTAAAATTGATATACTATGCTTGCAAGAGACACATTTTAAAACTGGATCTCCACCTCTATTAAAAAATCCATACTTTAAGGAAGTTTTTTATGCGAATGCACCTGTTAAAAAGAATGGGATGGCTATCTTAATTAAAAACACATTGCAAATCAATATTGTTAATTGCAAAATGGATAATCGGGGGCGATATATTATTCTTCATTTTGAACTGGCGTCAAAAAAATATACTCTAATCAATCTTTATGCACCAAACATTAGGACGCCTCCAAACAAATGAGAGCGAAAAAACACATCTTATAATAGTGGGTGACTTTAATATGGTTTTGGACCCTTATTTGGATAAAGCACCGGTACTAACGGGATTATCCATGCGTCACATAGAAAACCTGTCTAGATCCTTTCAACATTCACTGAAAATATATGATTTATATGATTCCTGGAGGGCATGGCATCCAGCAGAACGTGACTTTAATTTTTTTTCACAAGCTCATTTGTCTCACTCACGTATTGATCTTATCCTGCTAGATAAATTCTTATTACAGTTGGTAAAGAAAACTTATATCAGAGTGGTTCCTTGGTCTGATCATGCCCCGGTTGGTTTGGTACTGAAAGTAAATTCTGGACCCCCATTACCTCTTTCGTGGAAGTTAAATAATTCTATTCTATCTAAAAAAAGAGCATATTGAACATCTAATCAAGCTCACCAATGAATTTATAGAACTCAATTCTACACCTGATATTAAACCTGACACACTGTGGTGTACCTATAAGGCTTTCCTAAGAGGTCATATTATAGCTTTAACTTCTAATTTAAATAAGAAAAGAGCCAAAACTTTACTAGATTTGAACTTGCAATTAGTGACAGAGATGGACAAATTAAAAAAAGACCCAACCACCGAATGCTCCCAAAAGGTTAACTCTCTAAAGCAACAAATCAATCTGATTCAATTAGAAAAAATAACATTTCATTGTACTATGCTTAAGCAAAGATATTATGCGCAGGATAATAAAGCTGGACGTTTGTTGTCAACCAAATTGAGGGAAGCCAGAGCTAACAATAGAATCTTTCAAATTAAAACACCTGAGGGTAAAACCCTCACAAATCCTCTCCAAATAGCAGGTGAATTAAAAAATTATTACTCAAAATGATATAATCTTAGTAAAGACAAGAAAACTGACCAACCGACACAATCAGAGATCGAACATTTTTTATCCGCTTTAAACCTACAAAAATTGTCGGAAGGCCACCGTAATCTATTGTCGCAACCAATTACAACTGAAGAAACTTTAGCAAATATCAGAACTGACCAACCGACACAATCAGGGAAAGAACATTTTTTATCCCCTTTAAACCTACCAAAATTGTCGGAAGTAATAAACTGGTATATATCACCCTTGTTGTATTTTCTTGAAGGTATATTAAATATCCATCCAAAGCTGAATCCAATAAAGCAAATGAAATGGGGAAAGAATACTAATAGGCGCTTATAGCTGCATAGGTGAATAAAGGCACCTATGCAGCTATAAGCGCCTATTGGTATTCTTTCCCCATTTTGTTTGCAAAATTGTCGGAAGGCCACCTTAATCTATTGTCGCAACCAATTACAACTGAAGAAACTTTAGCAACTATCAAAACGCTTAAACTGAACAAGGCACCAGGACTGGATGGATTCTCCAATAATTTTTATCGATCAATGGCTCAGAATATCTCCTCAATTTTAGTTCCCCTTTTTAATAATTTTTCTACTCAAGATACACAGAGGGAAGAACTATTCCAAGCTACCATAGTCACCATACCAAAGGCAGGGAAAGACCCAAACTTAGTAACAAATTATCGCCCTATATCATTACTTAATTCTGATATCAAAATATATTCTAAAATTATAGCAATTAGACTTAATTCCATTATTCAATTATTAATCAATAACGATCAAGTTGGCTTCCTGTCAACTAGGGAGGCCCCAGACAATACAAGGAAATTGAATAATATTGCCCTTCATGCTAATACTTTTAAAAAACCCTGTCTCTTGCTTTCATTGGATGCTGAAAAAGCATTTGACAGGGAGGCCTGGTCATTTCTTAAAGAAGTTCTTATCAAATTTGGTTTTACTGGTCCTGCTTTAGACAATATTTTAGTATTTTATAGAAACACATCAGCTAGGATTTGTGCCAATGGTTATTATTCCCCATACTTCAAATTAACTAATGGTACTAGACAGGGCTGCCCTTTATCCCCTTTAATTTTTGCTTTAATAATGGAACCCTTGGCAGAATCTATTAGGTCTAACCCTTTAATTTCAGGTTATACAATTGGCTCTCGGTTTTATAAGATCTCACTGTTTGCCGACAATGTTATCTTATCCTTGTCTGACCCGGAGAAATCCCTCCCAGCACTCTTTGATAATCTTTCCCAATTTTCCAGAGTCTCATATTACAGAATTAATACTATTAAAACAGAGACCTTACCTATCTGGCTTGACAATAAGACTTTAGCTAATTTGAAAATTTCCTTTCGGTTTGATTGGCAACAAACGTCAATAAAATATATTGGTATTAAATTGGCTATGTCCACCAAGGAACTATATAAACAAAACTTTCTTCCATTAATAACTACTTTCCATAAGTATACTGAAGGGTGGATGTACTGTATAAAGATATTTCTTGGCTAGGTAGAATTGCAGCTATTAAGACTCATTTATTTCCAAAGATTCTTTATTTGTTACACACCATCCCCATACAACTACCTAACAATTTTTTTCACTCTATCCAAGCCCTATTTTTAAAGTTTTTCTGGAAAAAAGCTAAACCAAGGACGTCAGCAAAGCTACTATCAAAACATAAGGGGGATTGGGCCTCCCACAGATAAAAACATACTATCAAGCTACTCATCTGAATTTTCTACAGCGATTTCTAGATACTATTAATCCTCCCCAGTGGGTGCAACAGGAAATAGACATTTCTAACTACCCGTCTGGACGTACTTGTTATTTAATTTGGTCGCACCCTAGAATTCGGCCAAAACAGGCTAAAAATTGTCCTACTACATCTATTTCTTTTAAAGTTTGGGATATAATCCAATATTCTGATAACCTTAAAATAGGGTTACATCCGTTATTCAATTCAATGAATATTTCAATACATCATTACACAATTCAATGTGTCACCTTGGATTAAAGCGGGGTTAACAAAATTTGAAGACGCAGTCTTTCAATCAATAACAAGCGAAGTTCAACTTACCTAAAACCATCTTTTTTTTATACCTGCAATTTAGTAGTTACTTAAAATCTCATGAGATTGCCAAGATTAAAACTGTCTCCCCGTTACAATCACAATTAACGAAACGATTGCAGCAACAAACTCGGATTTCGCAATATTACCTGATTTTGATCGATGCTAACTCTCAAAACCCAGACTCGCACCAGTTAAAATGGGAAACAGAATAGTCTTCTACAATAGACTATATTGACTGGAATAACGCCTTTCTCTTACTCACCACTTCTACGCAATCCGTGAGGCTACTAGAAACCAGTATAAAAGTAATGCACAGATGGCATATGGTTCCCACTAAACTTCACACAATATACCCTAATACCGCAACGTATGCTTGTTGGAGACAATGTGGAAACATAGGTTCTTTTGTTCATATTTGGTGGGAATGTCCAATAATTAATAGCTTCTGGCAATTTGTATTTGATACTCTTATGAAAGTCATGGATTTTCCTATCACACCTTCACCACAAATGGCTTTGCTCAATTTGGTAATGGACCATATCCCATGGAAAAAGAAGATCCCGATTACACATATTTTAACAACAGCTAGACTGGTTATTGCACGGAAATGGAAGGTGCTACAAGCACCGGACACCAAAGAATTTCTTAATCTAATGAAGGAAATGTGTAAACTAGAATATTATATTGCACAAAACAATCTTTACATAAATATTATGACAAATGGCTACCTTGGACTGACAGTACTTATTCAAAAGGCTCTACGGTATCTTAATAATTACTGCTTCATGACTAGCTTTCGTAGTTTAGCATTAATTGGTTTTATGCATGTATCTTACCTATTTAGATCGGTACCTATAACTCTTTTTCTTCTTCTTTCTTTCGCTTTACTTTTTCTTTGTCTTTTTAGCCCTTTATGGTTAGTATTACGGTTAACTGACTTTGGGAAATTTGTGATGTTTTATAGTAGTACACTTTCAAGCTTAATATGAACAAGATCTTTGTATGTCTAAAGCACCCATATTCTTGTATTTATCTGTACCTTTAATCCAAAGTCAATAAAAAACTATTTGAAATAAAAAAAACGGAAGTTGCTACTTTGAAAGCTCAGCCAATGATAAGCAAAACTCCAAAGAATTAAGAGGGGTTCCAATACTTTTTTAATATGACTGTATATACACAGTTGTATAGTGCTCTTCAGGAGTCATAACTTACTTACTGCCTTTGTCCTTTGATAAATTGGCACAGGTCTAGGTGCTCCATTGCTCTATTAGCCAGTGATATATTCATAAGGGGGAGAAGGGGTGGCACGTAGAAGTCCCTCTTCTTGCCTTTTACCTGTCATCTAACTTGTACATCAATCAGATGCACAAGATGGAGTGTGCCATGGGATACAGGCTATAACAGGATCCTTTCCTAGCTGTCTAACTGGAAGTTTTACTGCTGTCTGGTTGTTAGGGTCCCTCTTACCCTAGCTACCAGGAAGTAGTTTGAATGTCAGCCTGGACTGGATAGAGAGCCTAAATAGAAAATGTAACCTCACAATCAGTAAGTCTTTTGATTCACTGGGTCACTGACCCTGACAACCAGATTACAGTTAATATGTAAGCCTAGAAAACCCCAAGGAAAAGAAAAACAGAACAAAATCTAATTTAATACGTTATGGTGCCCTGCGATATACTGTAGTCTATATTTTTACATATGCAAATAATCACTTAAAATCATTATTTATAGATGAATATTTATCAATAAATAATATACATTTATATGAACTGACATACTGCTTCTCGTGTACATCCACTAATAGCTGAATCTTCTTTTTGCAGACGTTAGTAAAGCCTCTGGAGAGCGGTAAGCATAGTGAATTTAATGTTTATTGTAGTTACTGTATCTCCCTGTTTAGGTTTTATATATTAAACTAAATCCCCATGATTGGAGTAATTTCTGGGATGACAAATCTAAAGTTGGCCATACACATATCAATATTTCCTAATGACTTGGCAGCTCCTTCCAGAACTGGCAGAATATTGGCCTGTGTATGGGGCCAAAATGACCATCACCCTGACCAATTTATTGTTGCTGAGAAATTCCCATGGTAAGAGGGGTTTTTGGATTTCTGTTTAGTAGGGGCCTGTCATATCAATGGTGCAGTAGATGCCACATAGGAAAGAAGTTTACCACTAAAACCTTGAATAAAAAGATAAATCACAGTTTAATGTGTTTGCTTAAAGGAAAACTATACCCCCCAAACAATGTAGGTCTCTATTAAAAGATACTGAGTAAAACAGCTCATTTGTAAAACCCTGCTTCAAGTAAATGAACCATTATCATAATAATATACTTTTTTAGTAGTATTGGGTAATCATAAATAGAAAATTGCCATTTTTAAGGGCCGTCCCCTTAGATCGTAAGATTCACTGTGCACACATACAAACCACATGTAAGGTGTTACAGTTAGTGTTGTAGTATTTCTGGTCATGTGATCTCTGAGGCAGCACAGGCAAGAGATGTAAAAGGGCAATATTTATGTAAATATATATTCCAGTTTGGTAAGATTCTTTAATATGTCATTCAATTTGATATAAACTATCTGTTGCTTAAGTATTCATTTTGGGGGTATAGTTTTCCTTTAAAGGGAAAAAATACCCCCCCCCCAACAATGTAGGTCTCTATTGCATAAAACAGCTCATATGTAAAATCCTGCTTCATGTAAATAAACCATTTTCATAATAATATACTTTTTTTGTTAATTGGTTAATCATAAATAGTAAATTGCCATTTTAAAAAATAAGGGCCACCCCTTGGGATCGTAGGATTCACGGTGCACACAAACATAGCAAACAAGCCATACTTGTTAGGTCACATGAGCCAATTAACAGACAGAGTTCTGTCTTTTGCTTCCACACTTCTTCCTGTTACAGTTGTAGTATTTCTGGTGAGGTGATCTCTGAGGCAGCACACAGACCATCATGAAATGTTTATTATTTACTTAAATATACATTTGATAATAATAATTTAATATGCCACTTAATTTGATATAAACTATCTGTTGCTTAAATATACAATTTGGGGGTAACATTTTCCTTTAAGAGATAACAGGTTAGAAAAATCCATCAGACAAAATACTAATCATGTATTTGTTTCTTTAAAGTAACAGATAACCATCCAGAAACAAATGAACCAACTGATGTTGATATAGTCACCAAAACCATTACATCCAATGAAGGGAAGATAAAAAAAACCCCAAGCAATTAAACTGGGGCCTTAAAATCTGGACATAAAATGAAATAATAATCATGTATTTGTTTCTTTAACAGATAACCATCCAGAAACAAATGAATCAACTGATGTTGATATGCTCACCAAAATCATTACATCCAATGAAGGTAAGATAAAAAAAACCCAATCAATTAACTTGGAGCCTCAAAATATGAACATGAGACATGATAAAAAAAAAGACAGAATAAAAAAAGAAATCACAATTTTATGTGTTTTCTTAGGAGATAATCTCAGATTTAATAGGTTAGAATATAACATCAGACAAAATAATAATCATGTATTTGTTTCTTTAACAGATAACCATCCAGAAACAAATGAATCAACTGATGTTGATATGCTCACCAAAATCATTACATCCAATGAAGGTAAGATAAAAAAAAACCCAATCAATTAACCTGGAGCCTCAAAATATGAACACGAGACATAATAAAAAAAAGACAGAATAAAAAAAGAAATCACAATTGTATGTGTTTTCTTAGGAGATAATCTCAGATTTAATAGGTTAGAACAGTGATCCCCAACCAGTAGCTCGTGAGCAACATGTTGCTCTCCAACCCCTTGGATGTTGCTCCCAGTGGCCTCAAAGCAGGTGCTTATTTTTAAATTCCAGGCTTGGAGGCAAGTTTTAGTTGCATAAAAACCAGGTGTACTGCCAAACAGAGCCTCAATGTAGGTTGACAATCCTCATAGAGGCTACTAGTTGGGGATCCCTGGGTTAGAATATAACATCAGACAAAATAATAATTATGTATTTGTTTCTTTAACAGATAACCATCCAGAAACAAATGAATCAACTGATGCTTATATGGTCACCAAAAACATTACACACAATGAAGGTAAATTAAAAAATAAAATCCAAACAATTAACCTCCACAACATCTGGACATTGTGCAGTTGACCTGTGCACATTTAAATATTGCCCAAAGAATCTAAATCTGCACAATTAGATGATGGTCTGAATGAGCAGATCTGAACAGAAGCTAGTACCATAAATCCAAACTTTTTGGATCTCATCAGTGCAAGACCAACCAAACAGAAAAAAGGCCACAGGAGTCAATAAGCTTTTTTTTAATAAACAAATGTAATTAAAAAGCCTTCTGAAAATAGAAGATATGCATATGGCTCATGCAATACATAAAATTGCATTTATTGCATTAAGAATGGCTTTTGAGCTTCATATATCCATCTCTCCATAAACTTTCTGGGGTTTTTTTGTTTGTTTTTTTCTTTCAGTTGTTCACCCAACCCTACTCCTCAGTAGCCAAGTTCCAATATCAGACTAGCAATCCAGCACATTCTTTGAGAAGTATGTACCCCCCATTTAGGAGGAATTTTGAATATCCAGATAGTAGGAGCCTGTCTTATCAAATGCGTAATAGATGCCACATAGGAAAGAATTTTACCTGTATGAAATTCCACTAAAACTTTGAATAAAAAGAAAAATCACAGTTTTCTTAGGAGATAATCTCAGATTTAATAGGTTAGAATATGTCATCAGACAAAATAATAATTATGTATTTGCTTCTTTAAACTAACCGATGATCATCCAGAAGCAACTAAACCAACTGATAATGATATTGCCACCAAAAACATTACATCTCATGAAGGTAAGATAAAAATCAAAGCAATAAACCTGGGGCTTCAACCATAGTCTGGATGATCAGGTCTGCACAGAAGCTAGTGCCATACATCCAAACTTTTTGGATCTCATGGGTGCAAAAGCAACCAAAAAGAAAAAAAGGTCAATAAGCCTATCTTAAGACAACAATATAGTATTCTGAAAATAGAAGTCATTCATGTGGCTTATGTACTCAGCTTTTAATTACATTTCTTGCATTAAGGAGGGCTTTTGGGCTCCATTTTACTCTTCTCTCATGCTGTTTTTTTTTTGTTTGTTTGTCCCAGCATAAAAGGTCAGGGCCCCCCACACTGAAAAAAAGACCATTGGTAGCCAGCCCCCCCACACATTCACATAAAAACTTTTCTGATTCATAAAAATAGAGAACATCCACAAAAATGAGCAACGAAGGGTTTACAAATGCATTTGTTACCCGCACACTCACTAACTAACCAAACTTACTAAGTCCCAGGAAAGGCTACATGGGGATTGGATGAGCGGGAGGGGAAGTTAAAACCTCAGCTATCCAATCCCTGAGCAGCTCAGCCAGGACTTAAACTTCAGTGACCAATAAGGGAAGAGAATGCAATTACTTGACATAAGTTCCAGCCACCTGTTCTCCCATCCTCCCTTCCGAGTTGGCAACTCACTAAAAGTAAGCTGCCCCCCTTAAGGCCTAAAACCCTCTGGGCCTGGGACAACACTCCCCTGCCCCCCTGATGGCAGCTCTGCTTCTCAATAGCCAAGTTCCAATATCAGACTAGTAGTGATGGGCAAATTTGTCCCGTTTCGCTTCGCCACAAATTTTGCAAATTTCCTGCGAAATTTGCGGAACTGGTCAAAAAATTGCGAAATGGGGATTTTGCCACCGGCGTCAAAATGCCCACCAGCGTCAAAGTTGACGCCGGCGCCCATTAAAGTCAAGGGGCATCCGTTTATTGTCGCCAGCGTCTAATTGGGCCTTCCAACGAATTTTCGCTATGAATTCGCAAATTTATTCTCTGACTGCGAAATGGGGAAATTTGCTGCGAATTTGCGCCTGGCGAATAAATTCCCCATCACTACAGACTAGCAATTCAGCCCATTCTTTTAGGGGGTTATTTACTAAATTCTGAATGCAAAAATCACAAAACTTTGTGATTTTTTTTTTAATAAAAATTGGACTTTTAAAAAATCAGAAATTTTCTGGAATTTATTAAATCCCAGGGAGGAAAAGTCCTGGTTGCATATAAGTTAATGGGAGAAGTCCCAAAAGTCCCAATGTTTTTTGATGTGCACTGGGTTTCGTGCAATATCCCGAAGTTTTCTGGAAAAAATCTGAGTATTCGGGGGGGACAATCTGAAAAAATCCTGCCAATCGAATGAAAAAAATCTGAAAAAAAATTAAAAATAGTTTTTTTTTCTTTTCTTCCCGCAAACCAAATTTTTGGGAAAATGTAATAATAAATAAGCATAAAAAACTGAGCGGATTTGATTAGCCTCCAGTTTAGGAGGGATTTTGAATCTCTGTATAGTAGGGGGTCTGTTTAATTAAGGGTGCAGTAAATGTCACATGGGGAGAAGTTTACCTGTATGAACATCCATTGAAACTTTTAATAAAAAAAATCACAGTTGTATCTGTTTGTTTAGGAGATAATCTCAGATTTAATAGATTAGAATGTGTATTTGTTTCTTTAAACAAACAGATGATCATCCAGAAACAAATGAACCAACTGATGTAGATATTGTCACCAAAATCTTAGCATCCAATAAAGGTAAGATAATGAAAACATGTAAATGTGCTTTCAGTGTCTGCTCTTCAGGTGAGTTTTGTCTGAGAAATCCCATAGACCGGTGCTGTCCACTGTAATGTGTTCCATATAAAATGTTCAAACGACTGTGTTGCATGTGATTATTTTCATTGTGGTTTAAGGCATTGAACAAATCTTGCACCAGGGAGACATTGCCATACACGTCAGACGCAGCGCCTTAAAATGTAATAATTGCAAGTGGGACACGTCCTATAATGGCAGAGTCTCTGTTCCTTATGTTGTGTCATCTGATTACAGTAAGTGTTTTATATTTCTCGCTACTTATTTTTATTTCAAAAGTAGATTTGAAATGCAACCAAAACATATTTTTTTCCTTAGAATCCTTTATTTTCTGTTTATAGATAGTGGCCAACTCGCCCTGATAACTGCGGCTATGCAGGAGTATGAAACGCTGACTTGCGTGGATTTTGTGCCTAGGACCAATGAGAAGAATGCCATCAATATAAATAATGGAAATGGGTAAGATACAGTATCCTTCTCTCATTTATACAGTGTCAATCACTGAGCACAATGCAAGATATGAGTGGTGTACAAGCTGGTTCTGGAAGAATGGGAGGGTTTATCCCGTGTTACCTTGAATCAGCCATGTGTATACAGTGTATATTTCTCTTTATTGGGCTTTACTTGTCCCTTATGTAACTTACCATGTCAGTCTTATGTCTTTTACATTTAGTAGCTGGGGATCTACCCAATGGCTTTTCATAATCAATATTGTAGACAGGCAGTCAGCACAACGATTCTCACTCTTCCTTTATGGGAGGTGCACGTCCAGCAGTGTCCACTTTTCACTGCCACCACATGTACAAAAGACCTTCAGGACAGCACCATCAATAGAAAAGCTTGAGAAAAGGCCATGTGGCCTGAAACGTTGCTGTGATGCCCCTGTGAAGCAAAATAAAGGCGTTTTATTATACATAAAATATTGATGGTGCTGTCCTGAAGGTCTTTTTTTTTCATAATCAATAGACGGATTTATAATCATATAGGTAAAATCTAGGCAATATAATTTCCTATTATAGGAAACCTATAGCAGAAATGTCCTGTCAAACAGTAGTAGTAGTATAGTGGACTAGGTAGTGCCAGGGTTCCCCTAGTGGCCTTCATCAGTTCCTTTAGCGCCCTTCTTCAGTCGCCACAGCTCAGTTGTGACTAAAGAATCAGCATACACTTCATTCACACGCCATACACCAGAAATGACATCAGACAGACTGCAAAAATAGTCAGCGCAACTGAGCCCAATTTGTGCAGAAATGCATACACAGATGCATTAATTCTGGTTAATCAGATGCAATGTGCGGTAGGTGTGGTAGGTGCAGTAGATGCACTTTACAACCTCAATGATGCTGGGAAAACGCTGCATTGTGAGAAAAAAAAAACATGGTGATTGCACTCAAAATTGCACTTGCTGACGTACCTGTGCCCTTTTGTCTAGGTAAGACGTTAAATATGAATGTAATACGGCATCTAGTAGAATTAAATCAGCTTGACATTTAGGGGCAGATTTATCAATGGTCGAATTTATTTTTAATAAAATAGAATATACTCACAACTTGAAGGTTGTCGAAGAAAAAACGTCTAAAACGCGAATTAATATTTCCAACCCGAAAACTGGAATTGAATTCGAATCGAATTAGACTAATCTCAAATAGAGCTTTTTCTCCGAAAAAAAACTTGAATGTCAGGAAGGCTATTAATATCTTTAAATGGGTCACTTGACCTCTGCTATTGGC
The DNA here is from genome assembly GCA_038501925.1 of Xenopus petersii. Taxonomy (NCBI): domain Eukaryota; kingdom Metazoa; phylum Chordata; class Amphibia; order Anura; family Pipidae; genus Xenopus; species Xenopus petersii. The sequence continues at coordinate 22,685,285 of CM076686.1, forward strand.
TTCTATATGAACTAGGCAGGTTTTAGGTCTCAAATAGGGGAATTCGAGTTGTTCCCAGTGTTAAGGTATGCCAAAAACTAAAATTAGCATTCGAGTTTGAATTATTTCCATGTCGAATTTGTGAGTTTTCACCAAGAATTCGAATTTACAATTCGAACCTTAAAGGGCACCAATCATAACTAAAATCATTTACTAAGTAAATACACTATGTGAAAGTACAAGAAATCCAATTTGTAAAACAGTTAGAATTGTTTGTTTAATGTAAATCATCAGCTCACTATACTATACCTGCAAGATCTCCCCTTTCTCCACTGCAGTTCTAGCTGAGGCAGACATCTTGGATTTCACTGGCTCCTCCTACCTATATCTTCCCAGCCAACTGTAGCTCTGAAATCTTGCACATGCTCAGTTGAAATTCCTTGTTGCTTATCGACCCTTCTAAGCTATTTTCAAATCAGCCAAACCTGTGTGTTAGCTGCTGTTCAGTAGTGCTGCCACCTGCTGGAAGTAAGTGTGTGCCCTTCATTTGCATAATAACATCACCAGCAGGGACAAAATAGGGAAATCTCCTGATACTTCTAGTGGAGGAGTTTACTAAAACAAGGCATTCTGGGTAGAATACTCAAAGCAGTGTTACAATTTGAGCATGCTCCTGAAATTTGCATATTATAGTCTATGTTATAGTCGCAGTATGGCCCCCCCTAGTGAAAGAATCCATTTGACAAAGTAAGGTATTTTTTATGAAGTTTGATTAAACGTGTTTAGGTTGTACTGGTCAGATTGTTAATATGTGTTTGAGTTTGGCTGTGATAGGTGCCCTTTAATAAATCTGCCCCTTAGAGTTTTTCTTGAAAACTTGTCACCACTAATAGACTTAATTCTACTAGATATTGTATATCATGACCCGGATATATGAGAATAGACATGTAATAAGGCATTTTTTACTACTGTATATCATCTATATACTCCAAAAACTAGACATGTGGTCTTGAAAAATATTCAATTGGGTCACATAGTAATGTACCTCTGTTTCCTGATTGTTCTAGATGTTGGTCCTACATTGGAAGGGCCGGCGGCATTCAGGAAGTGTCTTTGTCAAATCGAAGCTGTATGTCTAAAGGAATTATTCAGCATGAGATTAATCACGCCCTGGGATTTGTGCACGAGCACGTTAGATCTGATCGGGATCAATATGTGGACGTTGTAATGAAAAATATTGCACCAGGTGATCTTTCAACTGGTTCTCATGTGTATGCTGTTAAAAGGCAAGAGAGATTGTAGGGTTGATGTAATACATTTTGCAAACTTTCCCCTAGGTTTAGTAACCTGACAGAGAGCTCCTGAGCTTAAAGCCTGTAAAACTGCTAATATCTCAGAAACAACTTAAAATAGAAAATGTATGTAACTTGCAAAAGGGCTCAGAAGAGCACTCTCAGTAAGTTTTGATTAATTTTCTATTTAGCTTTATATTCCCTTTGAATATCACTTATCACTTTGCAAACTCCAGTCTAATGTTACCTGTCCTAGAGAGGCACTCGTGTAATGCTACTGTAGTTGTAAAGACTGAAGTACCTGCACGGGGGGGGGGGGGTGACTTGGTCCCAAAGTTTCTCTTTCAAGAGGACCTTGTTAATTATGATCCACTTATTGCCATGAGTAATAATGGAATTGCATCCATGTCACTGTTATCCATCAATTGTTGTCACCATAGATAGGGGCACTTCATGGGTAATGTAATTAAAGGTGAAAAATTTGATCAGGTCTAGTAATCCATGGTAACAATCAGGTGTTTGTATTCAAACAACTGGCCAGTAAATGCTATCTGCTGATGGGTTGCTTGACTGTTTGCAAATGTTCTGCAATAAAGATCATACACCTTTATATAAAACCAGGGTGCGTAATATCAAAATCCACAACGATACCTTTCAAACTGTTAAATCTGACCATATTCTTTCTTCTTATTACTGATTGGCTATGACTGTATCTATGTCACATTGCTCACATGTTTGTTTCTTCGTTAAGATGCGGTGGACAACTTTGCTATAGAGGTCACAGACAATCTGGGACTCCCTTATGACTATAAATCAGTGATGCATTATGGCAGGTTAGTATGCAAGAGTTTTGTAACTTTCATACCACATTACAGAATTTGTGTTCATCTTTAGTTCATTTCTTAACCAATAACTTTACCATGCTTACCATAAGGGTGTCTTAATTCAGTTCTATTAAATTAATCTTTAGCGGTCTTCGTTGAACCCCCATGAGTACAAGAACAGTAATAAAGTAAAAAAGACACACTACTAGATTTTATCAATGGGGAAATTCAACCAACCATATTTTTCTGTGTCCCCAGATTGAATGAGCCTACCAGATTGTTGTGCCACCCCTTGTAAAGCTACATGGCTCAATCCTCTCGGTTCAAGGATTTTTTCTTGATTTGTTTTCCTGGGTATATTTATATTCATATTGGGCTCATCCAACCGTTTGGTCTCGGGTAAAAAATCAGCACAGTGGCTTGTTGGTAGAGGACTGCATTCATGGTCCTAATTAGATGTTGACTCATGGTTCAACCTACCCACAAATCAATAAACTGTTGACTTGCCAGTGATTAATACAAAACAAGAAATAGGCGAACAGGAATCAGTCTAAATGCTCACTGTAGATTATGCGGTCCAGGTGCACTGATGCCCTCAGCTTTGGGATTAAATATACCAGTAAATATACCAGTAAACCCTCAGCAATGCTGCTCTGAGTCCTCTGTCAAAAGAAACACAGCATTTCTTTCCTTCTATTGTGTACACATGGGCTTCTGTATCAAACTTCCTGTTTTCAGCATAAACTTCCTTGCCCTGGGCATGAGCATGCTCAGTTTGCTCCTCCCCGCCCTCCTCTGCTGTAATCTGAGCCCAGAGTTATAAGCGAGCAGAGACTAAGGCAGGAAGTGATGTCACAACGAGCTAATATGGCAGCTGCTATCCTAAACAAATGTAATGCCAATCTGGGCTATCCACACCACAGTCAATGTCCAGCTAAGGTAGGAGCATGGGTTACATTGGACTCTCTTTTCAGGATCTGGGCCTTCGTTAAATTTAAGCTTTCCCTCTAAGGTGTAGTGCAACTACAACACTCAGGCTACTGCGCATACAAAACATACAAAAGATTGGGCACCAGGAGATTCTTATGATGCAAAGAAAGAACTGTTTATTAGTCAACGACAATGTCCCCCAGGTTTACTCACGTACACAGATGAGGTATTAGCACATGACACACAGTCACATCAGGCATTAGGCAAATTTGCAGATTCAGTACGCCATTCCCATACAGTGCGCTGTTCAGGAAGCCATCTGCTACCTATCATCCTTCCTCACTGAGGTCCCTGACTGGAGGCACTCACACAAAGCCTCTTGGAAGCTACTCCCCACTGCAAATCCTTGTTGCTTCAGCTGCTCTTTCTCTCTCGCCTCTCTGCCTTTCTCTCCTAGAGAGACTATTACAAATCTACCCTGTTCTCACTAATCCGAATTCACTGGGTTTCCTGGTCCCCGACTTCTTCTCCAAAGCACATGGGCCTTTCTGGGCTTAGCTGTACCCAGGTTCCCCTGGGCACATCCAGCCATATCACCATCCAGAGGCCAAAGAAGAAGAGGCCACTCCCTACACATACTATATTGCAGTGTGGCAGGAAGTTGTCATTACACCTCTAAGCCAATAACACTGAGCAAAGGGAGGGGCCTTCAACTTAGAGAGCTACCAGAGCTTTTCACTCAGGTATGATAAAACATTCCACAAAATATAGCATTTTAGCTCGCACTATCTATTGGCAATATAATGCCTCTGTAGCATGCCTTCTCCTTTAAACCTGAATGAAAAATGAATTAAAGTCGAATCAATGCTAAATAATCTTTTTTTTTACCTCTAGGAATGCTTTTTCTATTTCACCCAATCTACCTACCTTAATTACCAAGCCAGACCCTAATATTCCAATCGGACAGAGAGATGGTCTGACCAACTTGGATATCGCTAAAATAAACAAGTTCTATAAATGTGGTGAGAAAAATGCAATGTCTAAGACATGATCATAACCTTCTCTAATCTCTAAATTGCTGTGTATAGCCTGTAATAAATATAAATATATATATATATATATATATATATATATATATATATATATATATATTTGGTCAGGGAACTCCTCAATGGCTGATATTTTAGAGTAGAATAGAGGATACATCTACATGCTCCCCTCCACCCAACTCTTCAGTGCTGCTAAAAGGAAGATTTTTCCTTAATCATTAATTATGTCATTATTACTAATATATACCAAGATAGTTGGGTCCTTCCCGGCCGAGAAGTCCTTTTCCGCACAAAAGGCGTTCTTACTGTTACCCAACTAACACCCCCACTACCCTACTGTTCTTCTCCCCCAGTACTATCCGATCCCTGCTGTTCTCCTCCCCCAGTACTACCTGAACATGCTCAATGACCAAGAGACGCCTCCCCAGTGTTAATCTTATTCTTAAACTGTATAAATGATTGCCTCTGTATTTGCCTCTCATCAGATATCTGCAGTACATTGCTCTCTGATACCAATGGGACTTTCTTTTCTCCCAATTATTCCTCTGCGTACCCCAATAACGTAAACTGTGTCTGGCTGATCCGTATCCCATCCAAGCAGGTAATGCAAAGTGCTGTAACTGAACAATATAGATTCTTTGGCAGATAATACCAGCAATTCTTCAACAGAGTTCGAAAATATTGTATGCAGTCAACTTTTTAATGTCCGGAGATAGAACCAAGCAGTGGCCAATCAGAACAGCAGAATGCATCCACAACACTGAGTGCAATATGTGACATAGTAAAATAGTAAGTTTGGTTGAGAAAAAAGACTTGCGTCCATCCGGTTCAACATTTTAAGTTTATATATAACCTACATGTTTGAACAAAGCATATGGGAAATATACCTCTATACAAATTATTAAATATTTTTTCCCAGGTCGCAGTCCAGTTCATGGAGTTCAATCTCCAGGACTCTCAGAACTGTGTTTCTAATTATGTGAAGATTTACGACGGGGCCACAAGATCTGATCCGGTGCTGCTGGACAAGGCTTGTGGGTCGCCACTTTTGCCTCCAATAATATCTACATCTAACCTGATGCTTTTGGAGTTTATCACCAATGCAGGCCAAAAACTGTCTGGCTTCAAGGCTACATACAGTACAGGTACCTCTGAGTTACTGTATTAAAGGGGCAAACACACATACTGCTATTGGATGAAAAACAAAAGTGCCTATGTATATGTTATCTCCAAAGATAGTAGTATTTAGTACCTGGCAAATATTTTAATATTTTAATATTTGGCAAAAATAGTGTCAGTTGGGCAGTCATGGTGTTTCTGGGGCTGCAGCTGCCACAATGCATCCCCACCCTATATGCATAGGGCAAGGCTAGACATGTCGTTTTTACGTTGCGTTTTTAGAAACGCCAGTCGTAAATACGCCACTGAAACCACACCTAACCGTCAACATGCGTTTTTCAGCACGTAGGTTTCTTTTCCCAACATGCACTTCTCATTGTTCTCATGGAGAATTTGGACGCCATATTTAAAATACGCTGTGTATTTTTGGTTTCAAACGTGCAGATCCCATAGAGACTTTTGATTTGGTAGTTTCTAGACGTATTGGCGTTTCTGCTGAGAAAACGCCAATACTGGTGTCCTGTGGCGGATTTCGGCTTGCAAGATCCCTGTGTGAATTGCCATAGTGCGTTTTCAATGAGTTTCAGTGGTAGTGCAGTTTATGCGCCTGGCGGAGCTTTTTTAAAAACACCACGTCTGGCTTTGCCCTTAATAGGGATACTGTCATGGGAAAAAAATTTTTTTTCAAAATGAATCAGTTAATAGTGCTGTTCCAGCAGAATTCTGCACTGCAAACCATTTCTCAAAAAAGCAAACACATTTTTTTATATTCAATTTTGAAATCTGACATGGGGCTAGACATTTTGTCAATTTCCCAGCTGCCCCTGGTCATGTGACTTGTGCCAGCACTTTAGGAGAGAAATGCTTTTTCCTTCTCAATGTAACTGAATGTGTCTCAGTGGGACATGGGTTTTTACTATTAAGTGCTGTTTTAGATCTACCAGGCAGCTGTTATCTTGTGTTAGGGAGCTGTTATCTGGTTACCTTCCCATTGTTCTTTTGTTTGGCTGCTGGGGGGAAAAAGGGAGGGGGGTGATATCACTCCAACTTGCAGTACAGCAGTAAAGAGTGATTGAAGTTTATCAGAGCACAAGTCACATGACTTGGGGCAGCTGGGAAATTGACAATATGTCTAGCCCCATGTCAAATTTCAAAATTGAATATAAAAAAATCTGTTTGCTCTTTTGAGAAATGTCACATGACTTGGGGCAGCTGGGAAATTGACAATATGTCTAGCCCCATGTCAAATTTCAAAATTGAATATAAAAAAATCTGTTTGCTCTTTTGAGAAATGGATTTCAGTGCAGAATTCTGCTGGAGCAGCACTTTTAACTGATTCATTTTGAAAAAAAATGTTTTTCCCATGACAGTATCCCTTTAATGTACTTGTGCCATCTGCTGGCCATTGTACAGTTACAGGAACTGACCAGCAGGTGGCATTAGTTACAAAATTCATTATTTTGGCTAAATAATTGATTTAAAGGTGGCCATAAACGCAACGATATTATCGCACAAAACACATTTTCGTACAATACTTGGTATGTGTATGGTTGGAGACGAGCCGACCAATATTGGCAGAAGACTTTTTTGATTTTGGTTGGGCACCTTTGAAGGCACCCGAACATCGGCCCTGAATCGTCAGATACAGGTTGAATTCTATTGTTTCTCCCTGTATATCTGAGGATTCAGCTCTACATGTGTGTATTGAAACTAACGATCTTTCTTGGAAATATCTTTTGCAGGAAAGATCGTAATTGTTGCGTCTAGGGCCACCTCAAATTGAGGAGTTCCATGACCATATAAAATCACGAGGAAGAAGGTGGAGTGTTTTTTCATACAGGTCATGGAACTCCAAGGTGACTTCTAATAACCTCATATTTTTTATTATAATACACAAGTTTCAGTAAATCATGTGACATAAATGACATCCCTATGCTCTGATTATAACCGATGACATCACTAAGCACACTTTATAAGGATATCATTTACAGGATATACATGACTTGTGTGTTTTTATATCGTTTTATATAGTGGATAATGTGCCCCCTACTGTAATTTATAAAGATATGTCACCGAGGAGTTATGTGACCATATAAAAGCACGAGGCACATAACTCCGAGGTGACTTCTAATATCTTTATAAATTTCAGTAGGGGGTATATTATACATTATAATCTACATTTTGTGTGAAATGTCTGGAGGGGGGTGGAGAGGTCGGCGTCCAATTCTGGTCGCCATCATCCAATTCGGGCATGCAAGCATTCGATTTCAACGCGGCGGTGTTAAATTCAGATGTGCGGCGTCAAATTCGGCGGCTGGGGACCCCTGTAATTAACAGAGTGTTCTGACATCAGAACGCGCCGTTTATAAGGATATCATTTAAAGTCTGGTCCCATAGGGAAATGACCAGACTGTAGATTATATATATATTGTCAAGAAACATCTGGAAACTAGGCAACTGACTGATATATTCTAGGTCATTCTTATTTTATGAATCATAAATGTTGCATTTTGTTTAGTAAGCTGTGGCGGAACCTACATCAGCCAGTCAAATAACTTCAGTTCTCCTGGATATCCTGCTGAGTATCCACCATCAACCACCTGCAGTTGGTCTATTTATGCCCCTGTAGGATCCAAGGTGACTATAATGGAAGCAAATATCCATCTATATGCTTTATTTCTCTCTCTTTTTGTCTGTATCTATCACTATTTCTCTCTCTCTTTCATTCCATGTCAGTCAATCGACCAATGTCCTTTACTATATTGTCTATCTAGCTGTCTTATCTATGAATCCACAAAAAATGCTCATATAAAGCCAGTAACACGGCATCTTGAAATAAAAATATGAGTGGCTGTCAGAATGAATTATGTGTATAATAAAATCATTTATTGCACCTTTACAGATTGTACTATCAATTAATGACATTGAGCTGGAATATGGGCTCTGGTGCATGTATGACAGCCTGATTATTTATGACGGGTACAAGACCACCTCTCCAATCCTGAAACGTGCATGTGGGAATTCCAGTGTTACAAAACAGGTTTCCAGCGGCAGATCCATGCTCTTGGTGTTTAGCAGTGATATTTCTGTTCAAATGAAAGGGTTCCAGGCTTCATACACTTTAAGTGAGTATTTTGGGTTTTTATAACTCATCTGGTCATGTCATTGCTACAATTCTGCCCCTCATTGCCACTTACTTCCCAGTTCCTATACCTGCAGTACATCCCCCCATTTCCTATACCTGCACTCTATCTCAGTTACTATACCTGCACTCCATCTCAGTTACTATACCTGCACTCCATCTCAGTTACTATACCTGCACTCCATCTCAGTTACTATACCTGCACTCCATCTCAGTAACTATGCATGCACTCCATCTAAGTTACTATACCTGCACTCCATCTCAGTTACTATACCTGCACTCCATCTCAGTTACTATACCTGCACTCCATCTCAGTTACTATACTTGCACTCCATCTCAGTAACTATACCTTCACAGAATCCCAGTTACTATACCTGCACTTCATGTCAGTTACTATTCCTGTGCTGCATCCCCCCATTTCCTATACCTGCACTCCATCTCATTTCCTATACCTGCATGCCATCCCACTTCCTATACCTGAAATGCATCCCCCATTTCTTATACCTGCACTTCATCTCAGTTACTTTACTTGCACTGCTTCCACCCATTTCCAATACCTGCACTTTATCGTAGTTACTATACCTGCAGTCCATCCCAGTTACTATACCTGCACTGCATCCCAGTTATTATACCTGCAGTGCACCCCCCCCATTTTCTATATCTGCACTCCATCCCAGTTACTGTACCTGCACTGCATCCCCCAATTTCCTATATCTGCAGTCCATCTCAGTTACTATACCCGCATTCCATCCCAGTTCCTCTACCGGCACTGCATCCTCCCATTTCCTATACCTGATCTCCATCCCAGTTACTATACCTGCACTGGAGATGGCAAGGCTTTAGTGACCAAAAAGCTGAAAGCTAAGGCAAACATGCCAATACCTACTGCTTGTGCTATGGCAGGCTATACAGGATTCCATATGCAGGTATGGGAGGGGCACACATTTTATCTATAGCCTTTAGTATGAGCAGACTAGGCAGGTAATGCAGTCCACCCATAGAATGCCGCTTCCACATTCCTGGTTTAGGCATATGTTTGTTCACAAACCCCATGTTTAAATTGTTTCATCATAGGCTGCCTAATACACGTTACATCAAACAGGAGAACCCATTGCATGCAGGTCTAAATAAATAAATCCTATGCTGAAGAGCCGATTACCAATTATTACAGTTTTCGATTAATAAGTGTATTTTGTACACCAGAAGTTTTTGTAAAGTACCACTAACACCCAAAAACTTCCATCAACTCAGTTACATTTAATAATTGCAAGTTGCATCAAACAGGAGAAGCCATTGCATGCGGGTCTAATAAAACAAAAACAAATAAATCCCCCATGTTGAAGAGTTGATATATAATCACTGGAGGGTGCCAAAATGTTAGGCACCCTTAGGGATAATAATTTCTTACTTGATAACCTGGGCGAATGCTCCTATTTATTTAAAAAACTGCATCGGCCTGGGGTATTTCTACAAAAGCTCCTCATCACCATCTTCTTTGCCTCTTTTAATACCTTGTATTCTCCTTTTATTCTACCTTTTATTCTCCTTTAAGTCAAACTCATAAGTTACATTTTTGGTGTAATCAATGGATAGAAAGTTTACTGAGTAAGGTCTGTGCTTTTCTTGCCAAATCCAATACTTATGGTATCATCTCCACAGAGTCTGCAAACTGAAGAAGAGGCGTTTGATTAAAGGGATATTCCACAATGGTGACTGAATCTGAAGAGGTTTTAAGGGGACGCACCTGATTTGTGTGGGATCAAGAATGGAATCCATCTGCTAATATAGTAAATAAGTGTATATAGGGTTGGGTTAGGGTAGATCAGTTAGACAAGCAGACATTTCACATTGTTACAGTACAGTAAATCTGTATGTTGTAAAGATTAATACTGATTGCTAATGTTTCATTTTTCTGTATATTTCAGCATGTGTAAATTTGATGTCAATAAACTATTTCTAAACTAATTCTGCTAATGAATGTTTAATGAATGTTTAATAAATGTTGAAATTGATGCTTGGAGCTTCCTAGGTTCTGAAACTAAGCTCCAGAAAGTAGTTATAACATCCCATAATTTAAAGCAGGAGAGAAATCAAAATGTAGACAATATGCAAGCTTCTCTTGCTGGGTGTAAAGTGCCCGTATGTTTTGGCCAACAGTCCTAACGATTAAATATATTAAAGCATATTTAACTGCTGGGAATACAGGTCTTCCCTATTTAGCAATATTTAGTAAATCGGCCCTAATGTATTTGAGTGCCAAGAGCTGTTGGCCAAAACATGTTATGGACACTTTATACCCAGCTTTTAGAGTTTTGAGCAATGTGTCCATTCGTCAAAATGACTTTGACTGCTGACAACACTCAAATTCAATTCTGTGTAATGAGGTTTTAGAGTTTTGAGCAATGTGTCCATTCGTCAAAATGACTTTGACTGCTGACAACACTCAAATTCAATTCTGTGTTATGAGGTGTGAGAGCTCAGCATCATTGCTGTACTTTAACACCTCACTAACTTATTTAGCCTCTGAAATGTGAACACAATAAAAATGTAAGTGGCTTAAAAATTGGCAACTGAAACAGGGAGGTCCAAAAAGAGCCAAAAGAAATATAAGGTATACTTCATTTCAGAAGTGACCTCGATGTGAAGTTCCTAATGTATATGTTTGAAAAGCACATTAAAGAAACAGATGCAGAAACTTATGATTCTACAGCACAGGTGTGCTTTGCCTTTAAGAGATAAGTTCAGGGTGGAAACATTTACTTAAAGAAAGTAAAAGTGAAAGGAATTTAGTGGATGACATTTGAGAAGGAAACAGACGTGCCTCAAAAATGGGCACAAGGTAACGCTCAAAGCAGGTGAGTTAAATAGAGCTGTGCATGTAAAGTATATATATATATATAATGTATTGTGATTGTGTCCAGCAATTATGTAGCTAAAATTATCTGTATAAACTCTAAGGGTATAAGCAGTGTAAGGGTATCTCCAGTCCCCAGTCTTCTGCATACAGGTGTATCATTGTGGTTCCATCACTCACAGTTTCAGTTTCCTTCTGCTTTATCGCCACTAAAATAAGTGAATCTCCGTTTATAGCAATGATTTTCTAGTGAAAATCTTTCATGCAAAAATACGACTGCCCAATCTATGAAGCAGGCTGCGGTCGTGATGGGCAAAGTACAAAGGGAGCGGCTGTCATATAGTCAAGTGACAAGTGAAGGGTTTAAAGGGACCATGAACTGTGAAACTTCTTTTAAAAAAAATATGCTTTAATTATGCATCTGCTATTCTATGCTATTCTCTGCATGGCTGCTCTTGACTGCCTGTACCATTAAAAGGCATGTTCACCTTTGAGTAAACTTTTAGTATGATATAGAGTATGATAATCTGAGACAATTTGCAATTGGTTTTCATTTTTTATTATTTGGGGTTTTTGAGTTATTTAGCTTTTTATTCAGCAGCTCTCCAGCTTGTAATTTCAGGAATGTGTTTGCTAGGGTCCCAAATACCAAAGCAACCATATATTGATTTGAATAAGAGACTGGAATATGAATAGGAGAGGCCTGAATAGAAAGACGAGTAATAAAAAGTAGCAATAACAATTATTCTGTGGCATTACAGAGCATTTGCTTTTAGATGGGGTCAGTGACCCCATTTGAAAGCTTGAAAGAGTCAGAAGAAAAACTATAAAAAATAAATAATGAAGACCAATTGAAAAGTTGTTTAGCATTGACCGTTCGGTAACATACTAAAAGTTAACTTAAAGGGGACCCGTCAGACTAAAAAATTATTCAAAATCCTATTTTATCACATTAGTCAAGAAAGTTAACTTCAATCACACTATATACATTATTTAAACCTTGTTTCCATCAGTCTGGGAATTCATAATTATAACAAGCAGGCAGGAGCCATTTTGTGGACACTGTTATTAAGCCAAATCTTGCATCATCTCAGAATCTTGTTTGTGCACCAGAATGGGGGACCTGATGCCCATCCCCATGCCCTGACTACACAATTAAACAGTGAAGAGAACTGGGGGAATGTGGGGAGAGCAGTGACATCTAGGAAGTGCTGAATGGAAAGTGAAAGTAATTGCCTGCCCCGCCTCTATGCCCATGGCATTGAGGAGGGGCAGGCAATATTTGATTGACAGCTGAGATGTTTAAATGAGCTTACAACAGCTATGAATGCTTTAATAAAAAATAGAAATTGTTTTTCATGTTTAATTTGAAAAGGACTTTTATTATACAGCTTTTTGTGTCTAGGAGACAGGTCCACTTTAAAGGTGAACCACCCCTTAAAGCAATATTGCCCTCCTTCAGCTCAGACTCCCAATTTCCACAATATCTTGTGCTCTACTAAGATTCCCCTTCTTTATTGGCTTGCTAGTCCCAGACTTGTACAATCATCAATAAGTGTGAAAGAACTGTGAAAAGTAGTGTATTTAATCTTCTATGCACTAAAACTATACTATCTGTGTCATGGGTATAAATGCAGGGCTGCCTAGATCATATCTGTACACACATCATAAGGGGAGGTTTACTTTAAAAAAAAAAAAAAAACAACCTATTTTGAGCAACCTTTGAATTGTATTTATAATTAACTTTATATGGTTTAAGAACCATTAGTAGAGATGCACCGAATTCAGGATTTCGTTCTGGATTCGGCAAGGATTTGGCCTTGTGCTTGGCCGAACCAAATATGAGTCCTAATTTGCACATGCATATGCAAATTAGGGGTGGGAAGGGCAATCACGTAAATATTTGTCAAAAAAACAGTAAAACATGTTTTTTCCACTTTTTCCCTTCCTATCCTTAATTTGCATATGTAAATCAGGATTTGGTTTTGTATTTGGCTGAATCTTTCATGGAGGATTCAGGGATTTGGTCAAATCTAAAATAGTGGATTTGGTGCATCCCCAATTATGAGCCTGCTCCATCCCTGCAATTTATTAATTTTTGTCCATAACTCCTCTGAATCCCACCTCCCACAACTGCCAGTAAATCACATTTCAGCATTCCATAGGGATCCAAATACAACAATTCCAAATGCAACAAATGATGTAGCCTATGGGGATCATTATCCTGCAAAATGGATTGGCTTTTTGGGCAATGCAGTGTATAGCACTAGTCAGCATCAAACATTCTTTTTCTAAAACATAAAAAGTGTTCTATTATTTTAAAGGGATCCTGTCATCAGAATTGATGACCAAAACACACCAGTTAATAGTGCTACTCTGCACTGAATTCTGCACTGAAATCCATTACTCAAAAGAGCAAACAGATTTTTTTATATTCAATTTTGAAATCTGACATGGGGCTTGACATTTTGTCATTTTCCCAGCTGCCCCCAGTCATGTGACTTGTGCCTGCACTTTACAAGAGAAATGCTTTCTGGCAGGCTGCTGTTTTTCCTTCTCAATGTAACTGAATGTGTCTCAGTGGGACATGGGTTTTTACTATTGAGTGCTGTTCTTAGATCTACCAGGCAGCTGTTATCTTGTGGTTACCTTCCCATTGTTCTTTTGTTTGGCTGCTGGGGGAGGGGAAGGGAGGGGTTGATATCACTCTAATTTGCAGTACAGCAGTAAAGAGTGATTGAAGTTTATCAGAGCACAAGTCACATGACTTGGGGCAACTGGGAAATCGACAATATGTCTAGCCCCATGTCAGATTTCAAAATCGGATATCAAAAAATCTGTTTGCTCTTTTGAGAAATGGATTTCAGTGCAGAATTCTGCTGGAGCAGCACTATTAACTGATTCGTTTTGAAAAAAAAATGTTTTTCCTATGACAGTATCCCTTTAAAGACCTAATATCAAATTCCCTGGGCAACTTCAGGCATTGTGTAGCCCCAAACTACAGGCCAGCCCATCTGACCAATGAGACTGCACCATTCCATAATAACAGAGAACTACTCAGCAGTGTATTATGGAATGGACAAATAGAACTGGAAGAAGGGTAGGTGAGCAAGGGAGGTGCTTGGGCACATCAACATAAGGGCACAGTGTTATTAAAATATCCTTGCTCCTTTTCTAAACACACCAGCCCCCCCCCCTTGCCTAATCCCATCATGCTCCCCCTTCCCTTTTTAACATGAGCTTTATGAAGAGGCTTTTATATTGTGGTGAACAAGCCCTCTGGATAAGAAGGATCTGTTTTTTTTTTAATTGCACCGTGGAACGGGAATTTCAATGTACCGAAAAGTATATTGATACATTTTTGATTGATTGATTAAGGATGGGGGAGTAAAATAAGGGCTCTTACTGACGAGCGTTTTTACCTGCGCTCCCCTGCGTTCCATTTTTCTGCGTTCAGCCGCAGGGGAGCGCAGGAATAGACGCATTTTTTCCAATCGGGCTGTACTCACACAGGCTCGTGTAGGCACTGAACGCAGGAAAAATGCAGCATGTTGCGTTTCAACCTGCGTTTGGCGCCTACACGCGCCTGTGTGAGTACAGCCCCATTGGAAAAAAATCGCAGGGGAGCGCAGGTAAAAACCCTTGTCAGTAAGAGCCCTAAAGGAGAAAATGAAACAATTATCTATTAGAACTTTATTGCAATTTGATTAAGAAAACGAATTAGCTGAATAAATTTTCAACAAATGTTTTATTTATCGTGCTCTTGCTGTGCAATGGTGGCTGTATGTGTTTACTGCTCCTTTAACTGTAAAGTCTTCTTACAAGCTCAAGAATGTACAGTGGCTTTAACATTGTTCCGCCCCATCTTGGAATTTTTACTTTTTCAGACATTTATGCAAATCACTAGTGATACTGGTACAGGTAAAACCAGTCCAACAATGACTCTAACAATGAGAGGAATTCAAGTGGGCTGTTCAGTACGGAGGTGTGTGTGTTCCTTGACTGTTTATACTGTATATTCTGTGGCTCAACAACTATACAGTGCAAAACTCTGTTTGGGGCACAATATAACTCTGAATACCAACAGGTGGGGACCTTTTCCACCTTAAGCTCCCTACAAACTCAAATGGTGTTCAGTAATTGAAAATAGTTTTATTGGTATTAAGACGTCATGCAGTTTTACAATCTATTAAAAATTGTCCGGCCTACACTTCAATAAATAAATAAATAAATAGCTGTAATTAATTTCAATTGATTTTGGCGGAATTCATACACCTTCAACTTCAATTAATTCTATATTTGCTAAAAAGTCATCAATGGAGTTTGTTGGTTTCATAACTTGTATTAATAAAGTTCGCAATCCCTTGGTGCGTGTTGCTGTATATTAAATTAAAATGGCCGATGCCAATTCCGTTTAAATTTTACAGTAGTGACGGTGCTTGACATAAAAGCGCTCAATTCACTATTTGAATTCAGCACTTTTATGTTAAGCAGCCTGCACTAACGTAAAATTTAGACAGAATTGGCATGGGACATTTTAACTTTATTTATTTTAAACTTTATTAATACACTTTAATTAATAATATTAAATTAAGATGTCCCATATGGTAGTGCAGGCTGCTTAACATAAAAGTGTTCAATTAGCAATTTTGAACTTTATTATACAAGTTATCAAACAAACAAATAAACAAACTCCATTGATGAATTTTTAGCAAATATAGAATGAATTGAAGTTGAAGGTGTATGAATTCCACCAACATTCTCCATATTTCCAAATTAGTACTGGTTTCTGCTGTGTTCTATGTGTTTGTACTGTATGTCTAAGGCTAATGCCATACCAATAATCAACCCCAATGTGGCATTAGACTAAGCATCATCTTGTTTAATCACTATAACTGACTACTATTTAAGCCAGTGCCACATGTAGTGGGTCTTGGCCTGCGGAAAAACCGATGAGAATCCGCTCCTCTGCTGCTCCTCCACCATGTGATGTGCCTGTACCCGAATACATTGCCTTGGCTTGGGCGCGGTGGATTTGGTCACCTGAATGCAACATTTTATATTTCTCTCCAAAATCACCAAATGTGCGTCCACCTAAGCCGAGGCAAATTTATTTGTGTGCAGGCATCCTATATAATAAAGTTGAAGTGTCCTGTGTCCGTGGGATTGCGCTACTGCACATGTGCCCCACGGACCGTCTCTGGCGAATTTTTTTTAGACTAGAACAATTCTGTTTTTTATAAATGTTTGACTACATATGTTCTAGCGCCCGTTAATTTAACGGGCTTAATGTCTAGCATCATATAAAAGAGGAGGAGTGGATTCTCAGGCTACAGAAATCTGCTACATGTGTCACTAGCCTTAAGCTGGCCATAGATGCAAAGATTTGATTGTACAAATCTCCATATGATTTTCGGACTGTGTGTCCCGACAATTTTTTCGTACCATGTCGATCGGTCATTCAGACGATCAGACAGGTTAGAGAATTTCTGTCATCTACCAATAATAACTCTGCATGTATTGTCAACAGCTTTTGTCGGACATAACTTTCGTACGATTGTTGTCAGGGGCAGAACATCATCCGATCTGTTCTTTTACTTCTTTATTTGATCTGAATGGTTAGTGGCAGGTCGGGAGATGGCACCGAACAATTGTTCGTCCAATAGGAAGGTAAATCTGCACGTCTATGGCCATCCTTAGACATGTTCAATTTCTGTTCTTTTATGTAGATGATCTCTTTAGCCACATTAACCAAATGTTAACAGTCCAAACTGTATTTAAATTCTAATGTAATACAAAGAAGATCTTGGTCTCTCCTTGCATAGTCTATAGAGGGCTTGGTCCATCCTGGTACTGTTATAATGTCTTGAAATGCTGTATTTGGTGCATGAACCAGTTGAGTTAGAGCACAATGATCACGTGTGGTGCATCAGAAACATATGGAAGATGCTCATTATTTATTTTTTCCATAACAGCTACTAGTAGACATTGCTTGGAAATTACTAAAAAGATAATTGATATTGATTTAATACATCTAATATGTGGATGGTACAAAAAAAAATTGATTTTACATAAACAATAAGGTAAATGGATTGTTGAAAATGAAACTAAAGGGTTTTAAAATTGTTTTTGTTTAGGAGCTATGATCTTGATGAATGATCACAATGTTGGCAAGATGGACATATCTGAGGTAGGATGGAAAAGTGGAAAACTACATTGTGATAGATTTAGGGGGTTATTTACTAAATCTAGAATTTATCTGGTCAGGCTTTTTGGGGCAAAAACTCAAATTTTTTTTGTGGAAAAAAAAACTTGAACTTTCGAGATTTAATATACCCCGATGCTGCAAAAAAACTGTATCCAAAAATCTGCCATCTCAGACCTGTCAAGGTCATGTATAAGTCAGTGGGAGATGTCCCTATCTCAATTTGAAGATATTGTTTTTCCGCCTGATAATCCAATAACTTTGAGGTTTTCAGGAAAAAATCATACGATTTAGTTTTTCACCTGATTTATAGGGTTTTTCCCGATCCAATTTATTTGAGTTATTTTATTAATAAATAAGGCAAAATCGGGGCATGGTAATTTAGTTGAACTTTTTTCTTTCAATTATGAGATACATTTGGCTTTTAGTAAATGACCCCATATATGTTAGTCTATTAAAAATTAAATATTGTAACTTGTTATAGCTTCCAACTATGCAGTTATAATACTTTCTGCTAGACTAGGTTGAATGGCCAGATAATATCAGTCTATGACAAACTGATGGATATAATTCCCCATTGATACCGTCCCATACAGGCACCTTCCCCTTGCACCCAAATGACTTCTATATTCTGTACCTACAGGTTCCACTAAAATACTCTGTGATCTGTTTATATGTAAAAGATAATCCCCTCTACTATTCACTGGTGGACAGTGTCCAAATATTCCTGTAGTCCAGCCAATAACTGAAGTGGTTGATGTGCACACCAACATAATGCTCTTCATTGATAGATGAAAAATTAAGAAAGATTAAGAAAAATTAGCTTGTTATGGTATTAATAAGTTATGGGATGTTTTTTTTTTTTTTTTTGAAAGAGAGATTACAGCATATTCTGATATATGTTAGATACTGCCTTCTGTCTTGTGCATTTGCCTAGTCATGTGACTTTTAAATGACTGCTAATATCATATATATATATATACATATATATATATATACATATATATATATATATATATATATATATACATATATATATACATATATATATATATATATATATATATATATATATATATATATATATAGTTTAACTACAGTAAACTTGTACACAGTGCAGTTCTAATACCTTAAATGCATAAATAGACTGCCTAATATGGCTTTATAATACCCAATAGCCATGAATGTTCTGTATATGATATTCTTACAAATATCCTTATATTTGGTGATTTAACTTACATTTGCTATCCTTACATTTAACAAATGGGGGAGTACATTATTCTTTGTACAGACAGTATTTGGGGATTTTGTTTTCGTCACATAAATCCCATTGATTTACGTTTTGGGATACATTAATGTACCCTCTTTTGTAAATTATAAGGATATTACAAGTAAAGTTGAAAATCCATGGCCTGTATCAAATGAATTCTATATGATCAGGGAACTCTTCACCGCTTTATAATATCCTTAGTATTTATTATCATAATATTCATATATATTCTGTTTATAATTCACAACAGGGGATATTGTTTCCCATATGTATAACTGGAGACTTTCAACAGATCAGCAAATGTTCTGAATGCTGAAGCACAGAACCAATTTCATCCTCACCTTTAGCTTCCCCCAAAATGAACTTTACAAAACAGGACAATTTTTACTCTAAAGTACTGATTAATAGCAAACCTTTAGAAAGATGTCTTCTCTCTATAGCTGATGGATTTCTATACAGGTATGGGACCTATTATCCAAAATGCTCAGGATCTGGGGCTTTCCGGATAATATATTTTTACATAATTTGGATCTTCATACCTTAAGTCTACTAGAAAATCATGTAAACATTAAATAAACCCAATAGGCTGGTTTTGCTTCCAATAAGGATTCATTATATCTTAGTTGGGATCAAGTACAAGGTATGGTTTTATTATTACAGAGAAAAAGGAAATAATTTTTAAAAATCGTAAATGTTTGGATAAAATGGAGTCTATGGGAGACGGTCTTTCCATAATTCAGAGCTTTCCAGATAACGGGTTTCTGGGTTATATTAATCCATGATGAAACTATAATTTTACGATGTACAAGAACAACTGTGACTTCCCTTTGCTATACAGGTATGGGATCTGTTATCTGGAAACCCGTTGTCCAGACAGCTCCGAATTACGGAAAGGCTGGCTCCCATAGACTCCATTAAAATCAAATAATCCAGATTTTTAAAACTGATTTCCTTTTTCTCTGTAGTAATAAAACAGTAGCTTGTACTTGATCCCAGCTAAAATATAATTAATCCTTATTGGAAGCAAAACCAGCCTATTGGGCTTATTTAATGTTTATATGTTTTTCTAGTTGACTTAAGGTATGAAGATCCAAATTACGGAAAGATCTGTTATCTGGGAAACCCCAGGTCCCAAGCATTCTGGATAACAGGTCAGATTGACCCAATGCCATTGACTTGTTAGATGGTGATTTGCTGGTTTAATTTCCTGTGTCTATAGTAGAAAAGGAACATGACTGAATGCTCGTATAGACATGCTTTCCTAGGATATTATGCAAATATTATTATGAAGGTGTGTAGCAGAGCAGAAATTGTAATATTTATGGTGGGTGATATGTGTTTGCCAATGTATCTGACACTGGAGAAAAAGCATCAGTTCAGTTTTAAATAAGCCTTAAAGGGATATTGTCATGGAAAAACATGTTTTTTCCAAAACACATCAGTTAATAGTGCTGCTCCAGCAGAATTCTGCACTGAAATCCATTTCTCAAAAGAGCAAACAACTTTTTTTTATATTCAATTTTGAAATCTGACATGGGGCTAGACATTTTGTCAGTTTCCCAGCTGCTCCAGTCATGTGACTTGTGCCTGCACTTTAGGATGGAATTACTTTCTGGCAGGCTGTTATTTCTCCTACTTAATGTAACTGAATCAGTCTCAGTGGGACTTGGCTTTTACTATTGAGTGCTGTTCTTAGATCTACCAGGCAGCTGTTATCTTGTGTTAGGGAGCTGTTATCTGGTTACTTTACCATTGTTCTTTTGTTTGGCTGCTGGGGGGGGGGGGGAAGGGAGGGGGTGATATCACTCCAACTTGCAGTACAGCAGTAAAGACTGATTGAAGTTTATCAGAGCACAAGTCACATGACTTGGGGCAGCTGGGAAATTGACAATATGTCTAGCCCCATGTCGGATTTCAAAATTTAATATAAAAAAATCTGTTTGCTCTTTAGAGAAATGGATTTCAGTGCAGAATTCTGCTGGAGCAGCACTATTAACTGATTCATTTTGAAAAAAAAAACCCCTATGACAGTATCCCTTTAACGTAACTGAATCAGTCTCCGTGGGACTTGGCTTTTACTATTGAGTGCTGTTCTTAGATCTACCAGGCAGCTGTTAACTTGTGTTAGAGAGCTGTTATCTGGTTACCTTCCCATTGTTCTGTTGTTGGGCTGCTGGGGGTGATATCACTCCAACTTGAAGTACAGCAGTAAAGAGTGATTGAAGTTTATCAGAGCACACGTCACATGACTGGAGGCAGCTGGGAAATTGACAATATGTCTAACCCCATGTCAGATTTCAAAATTGAATAGAACAAAATCAGTTTGCTTTTTTGAAAAAATGGATTTCAGTGCAGAATTCTGCTGGAGTAGCACTATTAACTGATGTGTTTTGAAAAAAAAAAACATGTTTTCCCATGACAGGTTCCCTTTAAGTAAAAAATGGTGCTGGAAGTACTTGTGTGTGACTTGTTATCTTTTTTCTCTATGAAAAATAAGGATCCTATTTAAACAAACACGCTCCCATTAAAGAAACATTATAAATGGGACTGCTGTATACAGTCAATCGTACAGTGAATGTACCAGTTCATTATGCTAGTATGCAAGTGGGTGACCTTAATTTAAATGATCTTTACTTTCCTATAGGGTAAAATGCAGGGTGGACCATGTTTTATACCTTTTATTCCTATTCCTTATGCTTCAGATGTCAGTGACTGGTGAGTATTAATTGCTAAAACAATATCATTTAACTATAGACAGCCCTCAGCAATGCTGTTGGTAGAACAGTATCATTAACATTACTATAAGTATAATCATGTCATAATATATACGATTATTATTCACAGAGCGGTTTGAAGTCATTCCCACTGAAACAACAATCATGGTAACTGTTGGCAAAAGGGCTGCGTTGTCCTTTTACCTGACCCCTGAGCTCAGTGCTGAAAACATGGAGATTGGTATTTTCAGACCTGGGTCTTCATTCTTTGTCCATCTCTATCGCGGCGGAAGGGATGAAAATGATGGGCAAATACAGGAGTATCAAGGAAGAACAGAACTCCTAAAGCATGATATAATGAAGGGGAAAGTCATCTTAATTATCCATGATATCATTCCAACTGATGATGGACCTTATGGCTGTTACTTTCAGTCTGAAAGCTACCATGATGAAACAGATGTAAATATCATAGTAACAGGTTAGTGCTCTCTGTCTCTATATATGTATATATATAGAATTTAAACAATTTGATATAGAATACCGCACTCTCAGATCTTCGCAACAAAACTAAAGTGTTTTTAATAAAAAGCAAACAGTTCAGTCACATAAAGAGGCACATTAATCAAGGGTCAAATTTTCGAATTCATGTGCGTTTTTAAAAACTCCCTTAAAGGAAAACTATACCCCCAAAATGAACACTTAAGCAACAGATAGTTCATATCATATTAAGTGACATATTAAAGAATCTTACCTAACTGGAATATATATATAAGTAAATATTGCCCTTTTACATCTCTTGTCTTGAGCCACCATTTTGTGATGGTCTGTGTGCTGCCTCAGAGATCACCTGACCAGAAATACTACAACTCTAACTGTAACAGGAAGAAGTGAGGAAGCAAAAGACACAACTCTGTCTGTTAATTGGCTCATGTGACCTTACATGTATGGTTTGTTGGTATGTTTGTGAGTACAGTGAATCCTACGATCCCAGGGGGCGGCCCTTATTTTTTAAAATGGCAATTTTCTATTTATGATTACCCAATGGCACATACTACTAGAAAAGTATATTATTATGAAAATGGTTTATTTACATGAAGCAGGATTTTACATATGAGCTGTTTTATGCAATATCTTTTTATAGAGACCTACATTGTTTGGGGGGTATAGTTTTCCTTTAAACTCCCATGAACTCGAAATTCGACCAATAGAAATTCATTATTGAAATCAAATTTTTTCAACTCGGGTGAATAGGATTGATCCGAAAACTCAAATCGAATTTGAATTGAATTTGATGCGAATTTAAAAAACTCAATTCATGATTTTTTTCTCCAAAAAAATCTCAAATGTCAGGAAGGCTGCAAACAGCTCCAAATTGATCCCTGGACATTTCCCATTGACTTAAACAGCATTTCAGCAGGTTTTAGGAGGTGAATAGTCAAATTTGAGTTCTCAAAGGGCCAGAGTATGATAAATCTCAAAAATCAAATTTTTTTTTTTTTTTAAACTAGAATAAAATTTGAATAACTCGCTATTCAATTTGACAGTTTTGGCCATAAAAAAACTAATTTTCAATTCTACCTTTGATAAATCTGTCCCAAAGTGACCTTCCTCAGGGACAAAAAAAACCAGAACTGAAAGTCCAAAAAATGGTGCCAAAATGAGAAAGGTAACTATGGCAACCTTAAAAAACCTAGAGACACAATACACGTGTATTGGTAGTCGGCAATAAAAGAATTTCACAGCATATGATATGCTTTTTGAGTGCTCTCCTCAATTTCCAAGATTCGAAAGCATATATTTTGGGATATCGGTGACCCGATCTGGAATTTTGCACTCCTACACTGGGTTTGGATATTCTATAATTATATTTGATCAAATGGTTCCAACCCAAAAATGTTATATTTATTTGTATGAATCAAGTTTTTCTCCCCAAAAAAACCTTGAATGTCAGGAAGGCTATTAACATCTCCAAATGGCTCAATATTGACTTGTAAATTAACTCAGCAGGTTTTAAGTGTCGACTATAAAGTCATAGTTTTGGCATCTTATCTGCAACTTTTCCTGTTTGTGCTCCTTTGGATTTTTTTTTTATAAATCTCATGACTTTCATAGTTTTAGGGAAAGTGAATTTAGCTGTGTTTTCAAAAACCTGAAAACTAGATAGAGATAGGCCTCCACATATTCTCTGGCCAGGACCAGGAGATTAAGTGACTTGTCCAGGGTCACAGGGAGTTGCAAACTGATACAGGGTCTCTAGCGGGAGATCCCACATCAGAGGCTGAACACTTAGGGGCCGATTCACTAAATTCGAGTGAATTTGAGTGAAGGATTCGAATTTAAAAAACTTCGAATTTCGAAGTGTTTTTTGGGCTACTTCGACCATCGAATGGGCTACTTCGACCTTCGACTACGACTATCGAACGATTCGAACTAAAAATCGTTCGACTATTCGACCATTCCATAGTCGAAGTACTGTCTCTTTAAAAAAAAATTCGACCCCCTAGTTCGGCAGCTAAAAGCTACCGAACTCAATGTTAGCCTATGGGGAAGGTCCCCATAGGCTTGCCTAAGTTTTTTTCATCGAAGGATATTCATTCAATCGTTTAATTAAAATGCTTCGAATCGTTCGATTTGAAGGATTTAATCGTTCGATCGAATGAATAATCCTTCGATCGATCGATCGAATTTCCTGCGCTAAATCCTTCGAATTCGATATTCGAATTCGAAGGATTTCAATTCCTAGTCGAATATCGAGGGTTAATTAACCCTCGATATTCGACCATTGGTGAATCGGCCCCTTAACCTCTAGGTCAACTTCTTAACAAAATAATTTTGAAGGTGTTAACAAAAACACATTTACATATACAGATATGGGATCCGTTATCCGGAAACCCACTATCCAGAAAGCTCTGAATTACAGAAAGCCTGTCTTCCGTAGACACCATTATCATCAAATAATCTAAATTTTTAAAAATGATTTCCTTTTTCTCTGTAATAATAAAACAATAGCTTGTACTTGATCCAAACTAAGATATAATTAATTCTTATTGGAAGCAGAACCAGCCTATTGGGTTTATTTAATGTTTACATGATTTTCTAGTAGACTTAAGGTATGAAGATCCAAATTATGGAAAGATCCATTATCCGGACAACCCCAGGTCCCAAGCATTCTGGTAACAGCTCCTATACGTGTTTATATTTATATACAGGGAGTCCTCGATTTACATACACCCGACTTACATAGAGAGGCTATTACAGTAATATACTATGGTTTCCTTGGCCTTTATTAGCATTTAGCATTAATAAACCACCTGCCCCAATCCCCTCTGGTGTGTGTGATTTATTTAAGTAGAATGGAGTACATGGGAGATGGCCTTCCCATAATTTGGAGCTTTCTGGATAATGGGTTCCAGATAAAGGGTCCCATAACCACCCTATACCTGTACCATAAATAGGGGGCAGTTGTTATATGTTTTATTATTTCATAACTTGGGGACTATGGACATTAACATAACTTTGCTAATACCTTTATGTTCTTTTGATAGCCGTTGGCTCTGACCCTCTTCTTTGGGTTGAAGATTATTTTAATGATGGAATCAAAGCCATGTGTGAATCTGATGGTTGGTATCCTCGGCCTGAGGTGATGTGGAGAGACAGCAATGGAAACCCTCTGCAGCCTTTCCAAGAGGAATCTCAGTTAAATTCAAAAGGACTTTTTAATGTTCAGACATCTATAACTGTCTATTCCAACACCACTGTGTTTTGCAGTATTAGGAATGCCTTACTAAATGAAGGACGAGCACCATCTCTTCAGATTTCAGGTTATTAGATCTTAATGCCTGTACGGCCCTTAACACAGGGAGGCCTAGTTATCAAAGGTCAAATTTTGAATTCATGTGACTTTTTTTTCAACTCGAACACACTCGAAATTCAATTGGGAGGTTATTTAATAAAAAAATTGAATATCTAAAATTCGAACTAATATTACCGACCTGAAAACTCAAATCAGAATAGAATCGAATTCTCCGATAAATGTCAGGAAGGCTATTAACATCTTCAAATGGGTCACTGCACCTCTCCAATTGACTTATACATGAATACGACGAATTGTTCCAAGGGTAAAGGTTTGATATATCTAAATTTTCAAATTTGAATTAAAATACGAATCAAGTTTGAATTATTCCCAATTTGAATTTGAGAGTTTTGACCAAAATAAAAAAATTAAGTGATAGAATCCCTTTAAAGGGGACCCAAAAAAATTATTTTACATCCTATTTTATCACATTAGTCAAGCAAAATGAACTTTAATTACATGATATAAATTATTTGAATCTTGTTTTCTTCAGTCTGGGAATTCAAATTATAGCAAGCAGGCAGGAGCCATTTTGTGGACACTGTTATTAAGACAAGCCTTGTATCATCTCAGAATCTTGTCTGTGCACCAGAATGGGGGACCTGATGTCCATCCCCATGTCCTGGCTACACAATTAAACGGTGCAGAAAACGGGGGAATGTGGGGAGAGCAGTGACATGTAGGAAGTGCTGAATGGAAAGTGAAATTAATTGTCTGCCCCACCTCTATGCCTTAAGCATAGAGGAGGGGCAGACAATATTTGATTGACAGCTGAGATTTTTAAATGAGCTTACAACAACTATGAATGCGTTAATAAAAAATAGAAATTGGATTTCATGTTTAATTTGAAAAATACTTTTATTATACAGATGTTTGTGTCTGGATGACAGGTCCACTTTAAGGAGCTGATAGTGGGGATCAAAAATAGACTTTACTAAAATGCTCCTCCTTTCCTTATTTTTGCCAAAAATCAGTAACGGTGGTAATTTTTCTCATTCCTACTAGATACATTATATAAAAGAGTGAATCGGTACGGAGTATCTCGAGCGATTATCATTATTTCATTCCTTGTGAGCTTTGGGGCTCTACTCATCAGCATCCTGATTTTAGTAGAAAGACAAATGCGCCAAACGAAAGGTAAATCCATTCATGCAAAGCATCCAGCAAAGGACAGTGGATACACTCAGGAATTTATATACAGCATATCCTTTCTACAAGAACAATAATTACACTTTATTTAAGCCATATAACCACAAGATCCTACATTCTACCTGTAAACTTGTACATAAGAATAGGTTTGGGGTATCTCTCAGTACAGCTTATGGGTCCTGCTACCACTATGCATTTAATATTTTATTATTTTCCACATTACATTACTGATGACAGTTCATGCTCCCAAGTCACTTATTAATACCCACACTAATGGGGATTATAATACTGTAAGAGGGCTATGGGGGGTCTAATTTTGGAGTTAGCCAGTCCGAAAAAAATGACATCCTGGGCAACCTGAATACACAAATAATATCATTTTAAATTCACCTCTTACTAAATTTACTAGGCACTATTAGGGATGTAGCGAACCGCCGCCGATGTGTTCGCGAACGCCGTTCGCGAACACCGGCAAAATTTGCGAACAGTTCGCGAACTGTTCGCGAACTTCGAACATCCGAAAATCGTTCGATTCGAACGATCGAAGGATTGAAATCGTTCGATCGAAGGATTTTCGTTCGAATCGAACGATCGAAGCCATTCGATCGAATGATTTCATTCGATCGAAGCCATTCGATCGAATGATTTCATTTGATCGAATGCTTCGATCGTTCGATTCGAACGAAAATCCTTCGATTTTAGCGGTCGAATGGTCGAACGATCGAACGATTTTGACGCGAACGCCTATTTGCGAACGTCGCGCGACGTTCGCGAACTTGCGGCGGACGCGAACAGTCGAAGTTCGCGCGAACTAGTTCGCCGGCGAACAGTTCGCTACATCCCTAGGCACTATACATCACCATCTGCTTTCTCGCAAATGTACCATGTGACTCAACAAAATTTTTTTTTGTATTGCAGTGAAGCAAAAAGCCAAAAAGGGTAAGAAATAAAATGCAACACATTTTATAGCTATCATTATGCTATAATTCTATAATTCAATATAGTTATTAAATTGTTTATTGTAGAGCGCGTACTCCTCCATGGTACTGTGTGGCCTTGAGTAGAGCATAACAAAACCTCTTTCCTTGTCAAATGTGCAGATACATGATTTGACCCTTAAGATATCCGACTGATTGGCCTACAGGCTGAAAGAATGGATAAAAATGATGTTGATTCAAACCCAACGCATTTTGACACCAAAATCGTGACTTCTTCAGGGGAAAATAATCAATGAAAGTTCTCCATGAACAAAGAAACTGCTTCACTTTCCAAGAGCCAGAAACACCTTTACAGGTTGCTGGCTCTTGGAAAGCTTATATTTTAGAAATGTTTTGGATTGACCATCCGTTTTTTTGAATGGGCGGTGCCCAGTGATTGAGAGAATACAACGAGAATAACCCTTACTGGGATTTTAAGGATTCCTAATTGAACTATTGATTGAGTCCTTAGTAGGGATGTAGCGAACTGCCGATTTGGTGTTCGCGAACGCCGTTCGCGAACACCGGCAAAAAATGCGAACGTTCGCGGACAGTTCGCGAACTTCGAACACCCGCTAAAATCGTTCGATTCGAACAATCGAAGGATTTTAATCATTTGATCGAAGGATTTTCATTCGAATCGAACGATCGAAGCCATTCGATCGAATGCTTTTCATTCGATCGAATGCTTACAATCGTTCGAACGAATGGAAATCGTTCGATTTTTAGCGGTCGAAGGAATTCGAATGGTCGAATGGTCGAACGATTTGTATTCGAATCGAACGCGAACTCAAAATGCGAACGTTCCCAAACATTCGCGAACATTCGGCGGACGCGAACGGTCGAAGTTTGCGCGAACTAGTTCGCAGCAGAACAGTTCGCTACATCCCTAGTCCTTAGACCTGGCTCAAAGGGACTTGGTTTAAATTTGGGATCGCACAAGACTGATGTTTTATCAATTTAATTTTAGCTAAGTCTTAGCGCCCCCTAATCATTGAATATATGCATAAAGGAATGGATACTGCTTGAATGGCCATATAAGGTGATGGGCAGATACTATTCTTCCATTCTTTCAGGCTGATGGACTAAATGATTGGATCTGCAGGAAGTCAAGAGTTTACACTGCTATCACAAACTTCCCTCTCCTTATGCACCATCACATTTTGTAGCCCTGTACAATAGATGGGTGTATACACTGAACATTGAACATGCAAAGATGCAGTTGATAACCCTGCTAAATAGAGCTTTTCAGTCTAAAGTCAAGGCAAGGAAATAGGGTTTCTCTGTCATCTCTTTCATTTGATTAAAAAAATGTGATCAGTTGCACAAACGAAGCACTAAGGAACAGATTTATCAAAATGTGAGTTTAGAGCGAAATAAATAAATAAAAACTCACCCACATTTTATTCATTTTTAGAATTATATTTATCCGTGGGTGAAAGTTAGAACTCATTATTCTCTAAAAATCCCATAGGAATGAATAGAACCTGGGTGAGTTTTTATTTATGAAGCTCTAACCTCACATTTTGATAAATCTACCCCTTAATATTTGTTGGACCTCAATGAGTTGGATGGGACCTGGAAATTTAGAATCAATAGCACTGAGAATACATTCTATAATCTATAGGAGACTAACAGTTAATATATTGTATCAGAAACAGCTACAATTCCCTCTCAGGAACCTGACTTCTGCTTCTTAAACTTTGTTGCATATAAAGAAATGAACTTTATCCCAAGTAAACCATTGGGTATCTAAACAAATTTCTCTTTTGTGTCCTAATTTACATGTTAAACCCAAAAGACAAGTCATGTTTCATGTTGCTTAGTTGTACAGTAATGCTACTGTAAGGGCAATGTTTCTCCCATTTAATATATCCTTGTTTATTATTTTTATTTTCAGAAACATTGATTAAGGAATATGGTGAGTAGTTCATCATTTTGTATACCTTTAAGGGGTTATTTACTAATTTTATCAGAAACAAACTGAACCTAACCCCCATCCACGGATTTGCCTAATTTACTAATAATTAAGCTAGAAAAAACTGGATCGAAAAAAAACCTTGAAAAAAATTAGTTTTTACTAATATCTAAAATTAATTAAATACCTTGAATTTTTTAATTATTCAAGAGAAAAACAGCGTCAAACAACCCAAAACACCTGAAAATCATATAATTGTCTTCTACATGACCTTGACAGGTTTTAGCTGGAGTATTTTTGGATTTGGATTTTTTGCTGCTTTGGGGAATAATAAACCTCTAAAAATTTAAATTTTTAGAGAAAACAAAACTCAACATAAACATAAATAGACACCTTAGGGGCAGATTTATCAAGGGTCAAAGTGAATTAGAGGGAATTTTCGAAGTAAATAAATTCAAAATTCTAAGTAATTTTTTGAATACTTTGACCATCGAATAGGATACTACGACTTCGAATTTACTTCTAATTTGATTCAAAGTAAAATAGTTTGAATATTCGATAATCAAAGTACTGTCTCTTTAAAAAAACTTTGACTTCAATACTTTGCCAAATTAAACCTGCCGAATTGCTATGTTAGCCTATGGGGACCTTCTACAAAGCTTTTCCAAGTCTTTACACATCGTATTAAAATCCGCCAAATCTGCTGAAAAAACTTTGAATTCAATATTCGAATTCGAAGTATTTAAAGTCGATGGTCGAATTTCGAAGTATTTTCAACTTCAAAATTCGACCCTTGATAAAGCTGCCTCTATCTGTTAACAAATAAAGTAGTGTCAAATGAAAGTATAAATTTTTATAATGAAAGGGTTGCTTTTGAACTTTTGAAATCCATTATTGGGTAAAATGTACACATTTATTTCAATGTATTATATTTTCATAGTATATATATGTAAATAATAAATATTTTTACCTTAAAAAGACTACAAATTACACCATATAGCAAATAACTTAATATTTTTAGATCTATTTTTATATATAAAGGTATGGGATCTGTTATCTGGAAATCCATTATCCAGATATCTCCAAATTATGGAAAGGCTATCTTCTATAGACTCAATTTTATTCAAATTTAATAATCTCCTTTTTGTCTGTAATAATACAACAGTACCTTGTACATGATCCAAACTAAGTTATAACTGATCTTTATCAGAGCTAAACAATTCGTTTGTGTTTATTTCATTTTTTAATGCTTTTTTTAGAAGACAGTGTTTAGTGATCCAAATTACAGAAATATCCCTTATCCAGAAAACCACAGGCCCAATGAGCATTTTGGATAACAGATCTCATACTTTTATTATCACTACTTAGGGTTGCCCAATCCCACTGGCAATCCCCCAATCCACAGGTACTGCACGCGGCTTTTGCAGTCTTAAGATCTACAGTGATTTAGTATAATTATCAGTGTATGTATAGTTTATATATGTGAGTGTATAGATATACAGATGAAGGCATCGGGATTTAAAATTGTCACACCGTTTCATTTTGTAGTTCTAAATCCTGCCTCTAGATGGTGGTAGAGTGCAATGGCCGTAGTCTATCAGAAGCAATGTACTGAAAAAAATTGCTCTCTACCACCATCTAGAGGCAGGACTAAAAAATGACAAAATGTAATACCCTGATAGCTATATCTGTATGTATGTGTTGATATAGTTTATATATGTGAGTGTATAGATAGGTATGTGTATAAATGTGCACTGGGGTCATTTGGAGGGGTTGACATTCATGGACTATTGTCTCACCCAACTTAACTATGTAGCACTCCATAATGCTTGTACAGGTATGGGATCCGTTATCCAGAAACCAGTTATCCAGAAAGTTCCAAATTACGGAAAGGCCGTCTCCCATTATAATCAAATAATCCAAATTTAAAAATGATTCCCTTTTTCTGTGTAATAATAAAACAGTAGCTTGTACTTGATCCCAACTAAGATATAATTCATCCTTATTGGAAGCAAAACCAGCCTATTGGGTTTATTTAGTGTTTATATGATTTTCTAGTAGACTTAAGGTACGAAGATCCAAATTACGGAAAGACCCGTTATTCGGAAAGCCCCAGGTCCCGAGCATTCTGGATAATAGGTCTCATACCTGTAGTACAATTAGAGAACAGGCAGAACATAAATACATAGCTGGTCATGTCATAGTAAAAGTAAGTTTAAAAAAGTGATGTCTTTGAGTTTCAAACACTGAGCTTGAATTTTAGTTGGCTTTGCACTTAGGAGATAATGGATCAGAAGTAAAGGTTCTTTTTGAGCAGATGCATGCTGCTTTGGGAAATATGTAATGCAAAGTAAGCCACACAGGAAGGCCAATTTACTATTTTTTTTCCAAAACTTGATTGACAGAAATTAATTTGAACATTTTTCATAAATTCTTTTGTTAGCATATTTACAGAAAAACTAATTTCAGTGAAACTCTTTTGTATTCATTCACGAAAACAAAACTCAATCACATACAGTAAGTGGCATTCCACTCATTTATACAGTGGAAATTAAAATATACCTCCCCTTGTCTTATATAAAATCATGCTGTCTTTTACCTGACACATTTTTTTTTCAATTCAGTAAACTCAAATGTGAACATATTAAGTAACTTATTCCTTCTGAGCCCCCAGATACTACATAGACAATAAACAAAAGAACAAATGGTGACCGCCAATAGTGTCGATTATAAACATTTTTTAAAATGTTTATTCATTAAAACACTACTCACAATAGTACTCCCTGTGCACCCGTACTCTGCAAAATATGGGTGCACAGTGGAGGAGAAAGGCTTCCATATTGGCTACATTTGTAGGACTCAAGAGGAATGCTGATAACTATGCTAATAAATGGCCACATGCTATGTAAATTGATCCAGCAGCTTGTTTCCTGCACCCCGGGGAAATGGCTATTTGCCCGATATACTCTTTTAAAAACACACTTGTGAGTAGTGCCTTAATGAATAAAATTTTTTAAAGTGGACCTGTCGCCCAGACACAAAAATCTGTATAATAAAAGTCCTTTTCAAATTAAACATGAAATCCAATTTCTATTTTTTATTGAAGCATTCATAGCTGTTGTAAGCTCATTTAAAAATCTCAGCTGTCAATCAAATATTGTCTGCCCCTCCTCTATGCCTAGGCATAGAGTCGGGGCAGATAATTACTTTCACTTTCCATTCAGCACTTCCTAGATGTCACGGCTCTCCACATATTCCCCTGTCTCTTCACCATTTAATTGTGCAGCCAGTACATGGGGATGGACATCGGTTCCCCCATTCTGGTTCACAAACAAGATTCTGAGATGATACAAGGCTTGTCTTAATAACAGTGTCCACAAAATGGCTCCTCCCTGCTTGCTATAATTATGAATTCCCAGACTGAAGGAAACAAGATTCAAATAATTTATTTTGTGTAATTAAAGTTCATTTTGCTTGACTAATGTGATACAATAGGATTTTGAATAATTTTTTCGGGTGACAGGTCCCCTTTAAATGTTTTTATAATCTACATTATTAGCTCGCCATTTGTTCTTTTATATTTACAGGAACGTTTTAAAAGACATTTTCTTGAATCATGACAAAAATTCATTTGAATTCTGATACATATTCACCATAGAGAAGTGTTTATTTTTTAATTACAGTATGTAATTACAGAAAGAAAGAAATGCTGGATGTCTCTTAATTAAAACTTTTTTTTTTCCAGATGAAATGCAGAAAACGTTTGGTAAGTTATACCCTTATTAAACTGTAGTGTTAATAGTCTCTCTCTAAGCCCACTATTTACTGCAAACCAGCGCAGGGCATTTAAGGGGCAAATTTACGAAAGGGCGAAGTGGCCGTCGCTAACAAAAATTCGCCAAAACAACACTTCGCAGGGACATCACCAATTTACTAACAAACGTACAGAACAATTTGCTAGCGAAAGAGCTCAGCACTAATGAAGTTTCGTCCCGTTTCACCAGGCGGATTTTCGCTGAGGCGGATTTTCGCTGAGGCTCACAATAGTTACTCTGCAAATTCATCAAAGTGTGAATTTTCTATTACATTACCGTTTATGCCAGAGTCTGCTTCACAGTGTTATGACTGGCAAACTGATGAGATGAAGCTACATCCTCAACAATCTTATGTCAGTGACATCATATCCTGTATGCTGAAAAGTAAAAAAAAAAAGACAAAACGCTGGCGTTTTTTAATATTTTAAAGTGGGATTATGTTTAAAAGTTGTAAATGTTAAATACTTTTTTTTTAATTTTTTTTTTAACCATTTCAAGGTCATGCCTCATTTGTTTTAGGATGGGCTCATGTCTAAGACAATAGAGCATCTCTTTATTCTTTATTTTGCTTCCTTTGACATTTGGTCAAAACTTCAGCCTGTCCAAACAATATCTTGGATGTTCACCTTTACAAGACATACTCTTAAACAACAATTTTCTTTATATTAAACATGTTTTCAATTTATTATAATTGAAAAAATCCAGTTTTAAAGTTAGATACCAAGTTAAGTAGAGAATTGCAGCCCTACAGCACTGAATGCTCTCTTCAATGTTTGAGACATTGCGGTGCAATTAAACGATAGTACACATGCGCTTCCTCTTCATGGCCATGTGGATATCAGTAGTGATGGGTGAAATTGGGGCGTTTCGCTTTGCCAAATTTCCTGCAAAATTTGCGAAACTGCGCCGGTGTCTCGTTTTTGATGGCGGCATCCATTTTTTTTGACGCCAGCCTCTGTTTTTGGCGAAATTGCCCCAGCATCCATTTTTTTATGCTGGCGAATTTTCGCGGCGGTTTTGCGAATTTATTCACCGGTGGCGAATCGCGGGAATTCGCCGCAAATTCGCGCCTGGCGAATAAATTCGCCCATCACCAGATATCAGTGATCTATTTGGCTAAATCGTGTCTAATAATAAAAATCAATCGGATCAAGAACATGCAAATGAACATGAAGAGCAAGGGTCAGGCACAACATCGAAGGACTGGGCTGTAGCCTCTACAGCATTTTATGTAATCCACGGCCAGGCTGATCCCATGCAGAGTGGGGAGTGTGGACGTGCAGAAGTGCTATGTAACAAGGAATCTGACTTAAAATCTATGCATATATTTTAATGACAATAAATTGCACACATGTGTTATATTGTTTAACAGTGTCTCTTGTAAAGGTGATCATCCCCTTTAAATTAGCTTCTAACACTTGTTTGTCACTTTTCATTATATTTTGATTAAGATGACAATATGTGAGTGAAAGGTTGTATTCTTCCTTTACTCCAATGGTTTATTATGTTTAAGTTTTGCTGAGTGCATACAGTACATTTGATGCTCCTCTTGTTTACATATACATATTTGAACTAGGAAATTATTCTGCTTGCCAACAGGGATAAATATGTTGATACGAGTATGGGAGATGGTATTTTTGTAATTCGGAGCTTTCCAGATAATGAGTTTCCAGACAATGTATCCCATACCTGAAATTGAATTAGATTTTCCTGCTGTAGATATTCCCTGGCAGTAACCACCGTTTGGATTGCGTGATATTTGGTGTGCTATTCCCACGTCTCCATTATTGAGACAGATTCAATAAAAGGGGTTTATCACGTGAAAAGTCATGGACGAGATTCAGTCTGAGATGCAATTCAATTCAGAAAATCCTCATCTCATGGTTTATCACGTGAAAACTCAATTGAAGTCTAAGGGAAAAAAAAATGAATTTGGAGGAAAGTTTTTTTCTCCTCAAATTGAATCTCGTCCATGAGTTTTCACTTGATAAACCATAAGATAATGTTTTCTCACTGAATTGAATCTGGCCCATTATGTGATACAAACTTTAATGGTCCAATTGTAGGTGTTTCTAACACCAGTCGTTACACCAGAGTTGCAGTTTCAGAAACTGTACCAGACTTTGACTGTTTGAGTGTCTTCTGCTCCTCATTTTTAATGTGAGCCATCATTCTGAGCATTCTCATATCAAAGAAAAACTATATTGTCACAAGACCTTTCTTTGGATCCGCAACGCTGAATTCTAAGGCCTGAACTTAATAGACAAGTATTTTTTAGATACAGGTATGAGATCTGTTATCCAGAATGCTTGAAACCTGGGGTTAACAAGCTAAAGGATCTTTCCATAATTTGGTTTACCATATACTATGTCTACTAAAAAATCATGTAAAAAATAATTAAACCCAAGTACAAGGTGCTGTTTTATTATTGCAAAGAAAAAGGAAACCATTTGAGAAAAATGTGGATTATTCGGATAAAATGGCCTTCTCGTAATTCAAGGCTTTCTGGATAACGGTTTTCCAGACAACGGATCCCATACCTGTATATCTTAATTCAATTTTAATAGAATGTAATTATTTTATATTAAAGCATTACAATAATGACCATCTCTTGTTTTATATCCCTTTTTTCAGATATTTTGAAACAATTTTTACAAGTCACTAAAGGTAAATTATATAGTTAAGTTATATACTTACCATAGATCTCACAGGTGCTGTTGGACTGAAGCTGTTAAAAATCTTATTTCTAATAGAGGGATGTTTAAACAACACCATAGATTGTGACTATACATCTAGATAACCTTATGGGGCAGGTTTATCAAGGGTCGAATTTCGAGGGTTAAAAACCCTCGAAGTAAAATCCTTCTAATTCGAATATCGAATTTGAAGGATTTTAGCACAAAACGAACGATAAAATCCTTCGAATTGAACGATTCGAACGATTTTAAGCGATTCTAAAAAAACTTAGAAATGTGCTCTGGAAGGTCCCCGTAGACTAACATTGTACTTCGGTAGCTTTGATGTGGCGAAGTATGTCAACGTTTTTTTTTACAGAGACAGTACTTCGATTATCGAATGGTCGAATAGTCAAACGTTTTTTACTTGAATCGTTCGAATCATTCGTTTCGATCGAATTTGACCAATTCGATGGTCGAAGTACCCAAAAAAATACTTCGAAATTCGAATAATTTTGCCTTCGAACTATTCACTTGAGCTTAGTAAATCTGCCCCTATGAGTGAGCTCCATCCTGTAACCGATTCAGCCAAAGGTTACACACTCCCTAGTATGATAAACAGGGAAACAGTACACATTCAAAAAAAATTCAACCCGCTGAAAATTGAAGAGGCACTTTTGTTGTAAAAATTCATCAGATAAATTGACATCCATCAAAATAGACTCTCCTATGCAACCATAAGTAGGTCATTTTTTTATTTCATGTATCATATTAAGTGACATATTAAAGAATCTTACCAAACTGGAATATATAGTTAACTAAATATTGCCCTTTTACATCTCTTACCTTGAACCACCATTTTGTGATGGTCTGTGTGCTGCCTCAGAGATCACCTGACCAGAAATACTGCAGCTCTAACTGTAACAGGAAGAAGTGTGGAAGCAAAAGACACAACTCTGTCTGTTAATTGGCTCATGTGACCTAACATGTATGGTTTGTTTGTTTGCATGGCACATATTTCTAGAATAGCATGTGATTATAGTTTATTCAGATGAAGCAGGGTTATATATATATATATATATATATATATATATATATATATATATATATATATTTTATGCAATATATTGTTCAGGAGTATATTTTCTCTTTTAATCATAAGCCGATGTTTTACCACTAAAAGAATAAGGGTATCAAAAGACACAGAAATATTTCCCTCGGGCTGCAGTAACCGCTTCCCTAGTGATTCAAAACAACTCTTTTATTATTGTAACTATCTTGTATATAACCTTTTCGGTATGTTATTTTCCATTATAGAGAATATAACATTTGATCCAGAAAGTGCTCATCCATTTCTCAATGTTTCTGGAGATGGAAAAACAGTGGAAAATGTATCCAAAGAACAAGATGTAGCTGATAATGACAACAGATTTGATTTCTGTCGTGGTGTTGTCAGCACTCAGTCATACCAGAGCGGGAAACATCGCATTGATGTTGAGGCTGAGAGTGAAATATGTTCCGTTGGCATTGCCAAAAAATCAGCAACAAGGAAAGGGGTTATCCATTTAGATGCAGACAATGGGGTGTATGCAATAAGACTTTGGGAAAACCATAAACTAAACGTTTCTTCTCAAAAGGAAACCAGTCCCATCATTCTTAAAATATTTTTAGACTGCAGTATAGGACACCTGGCAATTGTTTCACTGGATTCACTGGAGAGAGCTGATATACGATATAATCCTGACGAGGAGGTTTTTTTCTTTTTTGAAGTCTTCAGAGATGGGATAATAAAAATTCTTAGCTGAAGAGCGGTTGATCTTAGTAATGGACTATATTCTGCAAAGAGGAATGCTCTCCAGAAGAAAGAAATGGAAGACCAGTAGAATGAATTCTGCTCTGCCACCACTTCTCTCAAAACAATAATAAAAAAATACAGGCAGGTTATTGGCTGCTGATAAAGTTGACCCCAGTGTGGATGAACCGGGATTGATGTGAATGATGTATAATCTCTGTAAAGTGATGCAGAATATGTCAGCACTTTGTAAATAGAAGATAATAATTACTTTGGAAAATAGCGCTGGTCCTGCTAACAGGGCACACATTGCATAAGCCATGGATTCCGTTAATTTGAACTAAACCATTTCAGAACAAAGATATGCTAAAATATTGCCATGGACAGTTGTATATCTGTATGTTTATATTCCAAAGAAAATATTAAAGAGCCATTGACCCCTGCAAAACATTGTGCATCATCATATAGTTATTGACAACTGGTTTAGTAGTCAGTTTTAATGTGTTATTGCTATAAAGTAAACTTTTCTATATCTCTCTACTTGGGTCACCTTGTGGATTTCTGTAGGCAGAGGGGCAGGGTTAAATGCAAAAAAACATTGCACGGGATTATACTGAAATATATGTAAGCCCACATTAGGTGGCACATTTACTAAGGGTCGAATTTCAAAGTTTAAAAACTTTGAAATTCGACCATTGAATTTGATACTTCGAATCTGTTTTCGATCGAAGTAAAAATTGTTCGATCGAACAATTCGAATGATTTTACAAAAAAAATACTTTGACTACTCAAAACTTAGCCAAACACTCAGAAAGGTTATAGGAGGTCCCCCATAGGCTAAACAGCAATTTGGCAGGTTTAAGGTGGCAAAGTGTCGAACTTGAAGTTTTTTAAAGAGACAGTACTTCGATTTTTGAAGTATTTGTCAATTCAAAGCAAATTTTGGCCTATTCGATGGTTGAAGTACCAAAAAATTACTTGGAAATTTTTGAATGCGAAAATTCACTTTGACCCTTAGTAAATGGGCCCCTAGGTATATATAGCTCTACTGACATGGGAGACCTCTGAAGTAGTGATAGGTGCATTTCACTAAAAAATCGTGAAATTCAAAAGTTTTCACAAAAAAATCATGAAATTCGCTTCGTTTGCTTAAGAAACACTACTATTGTTTATATAAATAAGCTGCTGTGAAGCAATGGGGGGCAGCCATTCAAAGGAGAAAAGGCTCAGGTTACACAGCAGATAAGCTCTGTCTATCTAATGGTGTTATCTGTTATCCACTATTTAACCTGTGCCATATAGCCATTTTTCAATTTCCGCCATTGATCTACTTGATCCAACAACATACAGGCAGGTTTATTGGCTCCTAATGAATATGAACTTACTGGGTTGTGTGAATATCATAGGCAATAATATCTTAAAAGAACTGCAAACATGTGCAGTATCAGAACTCTATAATTAAAGAGCATTCTTATCACTCTCTCCCATTCACCTTCCTTCTTACATCCAGGCCACTGTCTAATTTTAATAATAAATGAGCATGTCAAACAGGAAAACCACAAAAATAACAAAATAAAGACTGAATACAGGTTTGGAATACAGTTGTCCATTGCAGTTCACCTGTTACTGCAAATGAAAAAAGAATCTATTCTACTTTAGAATTTGAAACTGAATATTGAAACTGGCCAGGTAGAGTGACATTGTGATTATCCGGTTGCATTTGGTTTCATAGATTGCCAGCTATTTCATCAAGAACTTGGAATTAAGAATCCATTGACAGGGTGTGTCCATCATTAGGCAAACTTCCCGTAGGACATTTTTCTATGAGGATCACATTAAACAGCAGAATTGCATCAGAGTCTTCACATGGATCCTTTTGGATTTATGGAATAAATTGTTAAAACACCATGGGTCAGATTTACTAAAGGGTGAAGTGGCTGCATTGCCAATTTACTAACAGGCATAGAGGACAATTCACTAGTGAAAGAGACCATCACTAGCATAGTTTCACGCCCAATTGCCAGGTGAATTTTCAATCAGACGAACGATCGTTAATCTGCAAATTCAGTGTGAATTATACAGAACGTTACCTCTTTTGCCAGACCTGGCGAACTGATAAGATGAAGCTACATCCTCCTCAATCTTATGTCAGTGACATCATATCCTGTATGCCGGAAACTCATAAAAGTTCTAAAACAACGCTGGCTTTTTTTCATATTTTAAAGCGGGATTGCCTTCAAAAGTTCTCGTTATTAAAGATTTTTCTGTTAACATTTTTTTTCCAACCATTTGAGGGGCATGCCACATTTGTTTTAGGGTCGGCTCATGTCTAGGGCATTAGAGGATCTTTTTTGTCTTTATTTAACTTCCTTGGACATTTGTAATAATAAATGGCCACTTCAAGCATTTGCACCAACATCTTAATAAAGACGTCTATACGACCTATATGTACCCACCCTATTCAAATTAACCTAAGCGTAAGAGTACTAACGAAGTTTTGCTAGACAGATTTGAAAGCTAGTGAAATGCTCATGCTGACGAATTAACGCTAGCGAAACTTTGCCAGCATTCGGCTGCTAAGATGCAACTTCGTATTTTAATTAATTTACGCCTGGCGAAGTGTGGCAAAGCGTTCGCCCTTTAGTGAATTTGGCTCTATGTTTTGTTTCTGTGCTCTTGGTACACTCTGGCCAGACCTTAATGGTCACAAAGGATATAAAACCTATAGTACCTTGAACAATGTAAAGATTTGCATTGTATTTATACAGTGAAACCTCAATTTTACATACCTTCATCTTAAGTTTCCCCTCATTTTACACAGTTTTTTGTTGTAGTGCCAATATATATATATATATATATATATATATATATATATATATATATATATATATATATATATATATATATATATATATATATATATATAATGCATAATAAATTTCCCTGATTTTACATTTTCCCCAATTTACACCTTCTGGTCCCCTGAAAAAGGTAAAATGGGGGTTCTACTGTTTTTTAAATGCAACAAGGGGATGATAACTCCCCGTAAAGTGTTTATAAAATCATCCACTGGGATATGAAAGCTCTCTGCCGTTCTATGAAGAATCCAATAAACTGAAGTGGGAGTGGTTGCATGTTTTCATCTGGTGGCCAGTGTTTGTTCTGCTATCAAGATTACTTGATACTCATCTCATTGTGGCCTTGGTGATCTGAGATAGATGTTGTTTTACCAGACAAAACCTGGTGGCTGATTATCCATTACCTGATCATAACATCTATGTGCAATATAACATTGGCTAAAATGGTCTATAAACATGTCTGATTGAAATCTGCATGGTGCTGTGCATCATCCTTTAAAAATAAATTATTGAAATGGTTTGTTTCTGATAGGGTACAGGAAGACCACAGAAGATCCTTCTTTTTAACCCAAGTTAAAAATATAATTTATTTGTTGGTTTCTTTGTGTGTCACAGACCAGGGGAAGATACTGTTGCCCTAGATTATATTCAGCAATCCAATCTTGTATTATCCTGTTATAACTTCATAAGCATGGAACATAAATTAAGCTGACCAAATACCTGTCTGCTGCAGCATTCATCACCTTCTCTTAGAGTAATTACCCTCCTTTGGTCACTTCCCTGATCCACCTTTCTGATATTATTCTGTTATGATTGAAAACATAAGTTATATGTTATTATTTTGAAACAAAACAGTTTCAAGTCTTTCTTTCAATTTTACAAATGCCCTGCAGATGTTTCATCAGTCTACTGTTGATCTATATTCTTCCCACTCTTCCAGTAGTATTATCAAGGAATGTGTATACTACAAATCATGGTGGGGTTTGTACATCACCATGAGTTCAAAACGGTCATCACATTACTGGGGCAAGAAAGTAGGTTGAAGCAGTTCATGGTTGGACTACTGCTCTCCTGATGCTGGTTATGGTTACAAGTTCTCAAGGTGTAGGTCAAAATGTCAGTACAACAATTCTAAGTTTATGTGGTGTTAGACGAAGTATTTGGGAATAAATTGGGGCTACTGTGGAAATATCATAAAGGAGTTTGAGGAATATAGGCATAATGTTGTGTGTAAAGGTGAGTGCAGTTTGTTAGACTCTTCTTCTAAGGACTGAAGTCCACTACCTGGTAAATAAAATTGTTTTCAACTGTATTGATTTCAGTAAATGATTACAAAATGTACTGTGGTTACTATACATCACATTCCAAACTGTATTTTCAGAAAAGTGAATATAATTCTGGATTTGAAGGTAAGATTAGTAATCAGAAGACCATCTAGGCATGTAGTGATTTTATCCAACTCCAATTTGATGTGGCTGAATATTATGTGTGTTATATAAACCTGTAATACACAGAACTTGCAAAAGCATCTATGAGGGTTATGCACATTGCCATATAGCTGTAAGTTGCAATAATGGAATACCTTTACTAATTCTAGTTGCATGAAACCATAGGTGGAGGGTGGTATTCTTTTCGGTTTGGGAAGGCTAAAGATGGCAATACATTTAAAGCTAATTTCAGATGTTGCAAATTATGTCCTAGTGTAAAAATTAACACCCCTGCTCCACCGGCAACCTCCTCCTGTATCTCCCATTGTTGGCTTGTCCCAAGCTTCCTTAAAGGGCATCTAAACCCCAAAAAATGAATTGATGTAACTCGGGATGTTTCACTGAGCACTTGTGCAATTTACATTCATTTTCTATTTTTAACAGTTTCTACTATTAGCAATTTGAGACAGTGTTATCCAGAATGCTTGGGAACTGGGGTTTTCTGGATAATGGATCTTTCCGTAAATTGCATCCCCATTCCTTAAGTGTACTAGAAAATCATTTAAACATTAAATAAACCCAACAGACTAGTTTTGCTTCCAAAAAGGATTAATTAAATCCTAGTTTGGATAGAGTACAGGTATGGGACCTGTTATACAGAATGCTCGGGACCTGGGGTCTTCTGGATAACGGATCTTTCCGTAATTTAGATCTTCTTATGTTGACTACTAAGAAAAACCTTTAAACATTAAATAAACCCAATAGGCTGGTTCTGCTTCCAATAAGTATTAATATATCTTAGTTGGGATCAAGTACAAGGTACACAGAGAAAATCATTTTTTTTTTAAATTTGGATTATTTAGATAAAATGCAGTCTATTGGAGACGGGCATTCCATTATTCTGAGCTTTCTGGATAATGGGTTTCCGGATAACGGATCCTATACCTGTAAAAGGTACTGTTTGATTATTATAGAGAAAAAGGAAAGCATTTTTAAAAGTTTGGATTATTTGGATAAAAATTGAGTCTGTGAGAAACGGCCTTTCTATAATTTGGAACTTTCTGGATAATGGGTTTCTGGATAACAGATCCTATTCCTGCATTGCAAGGCAGGTTTCAGCTCAGCAGTTCTGTTTCTTTATCTGATCAATCATTTTTAGGCTACCAGAAGATTTGGAGAATTGTTCCTCAATATGAGATTTACATGCCCCAAAACAAAACAGTTTCAAGTCTTTCTTTCAATTTTACAAATGCCCTGCAGATGTTTCATCAGTCTACTGTTGATCTATATTCTTCCCACTCTTCCAGTAGTATTATCAAGGAATGTGTA
The DNA here is from genome assembly GCA_038501925.1 of Xenopus petersii. Classification (NCBI taxonomy): domain Eukaryota; kingdom Metazoa; phylum Chordata; class Amphibia; order Anura; family Pipidae; genus Xenopus; species Xenopus petersii. The sequence goes on from CM076686.1 coordinate 22,728,456, forward strand.
TACTACAAATCATGGTGGGGTTTGTACATCACCATGAGTTCAAAACGGTCATCACATTACTGGGGCAAGAAAGTAGGTTGAAGCAGTTCATGGTTGGACTACTGCTCTCCTGATGCTGGTTATGGTTACAAGTTCTCAAGGTGTAGGTCAAAATGTCAGTACAACAATTCTAAGTTTATGTGGTGTTAGACGAAGTATTTGGGAATAAATTGGGGCTACTGTGGAAATATTATAAAGGAGTTTGAGGAATATAGGAATAATGTTGTGTGTAAAGGTGAGTGCAGTTTGTTAGACTCTTCTTCTAAGGACTGAAGTCCACTACCTGGTAAATAAACTTGTTTTCAACTGTATTGATTTCAGTAAATGATTACAAAATGTACTGTGGTTACTATACATCACATTCCAAACTGTATTTTCAGAAAAGTGAATATAATTCTGGATTTGAAGGTAAGATTAATATCCATAAGACCATCTAGGCATGTAGTGATTTTATCCAACTCCAATTTGATGTGGCTGAATATTATGTGTGTTATATAAACCTGTAATACACAGAACTTGCAAAAGCATCTATGAGGGTTATGCACATTGCCATATAGCTGTAAGTTGCAATAATGGAATACCTTTACTAATTCTAGTTGCATGAAACCATAGGTGGAGGGTGGTTTTCTTTTCGGTTTGGGAAGGCTAAAGATGGCAATACATTTAAAGCTAATTTCAGATGTTACAAATTATGTCCTAGTGTAAAAATTAACACCCATGCTCCACCGGCAACCTCCTCCTGTATCTCCCATTGTTGGCTTGTCCCAACCTTCCTTAAAGGGCATCTAAGCCCCAAAAAATGGATTGATGTAACTCAGGATGTTTCACTGTGCAATTTACATTCATTTTCTATTTTTAACAGTTTCTACCATTAGCAATTTGAGACAGTGTTATCCAGAATGCTTGGGAACTGGGGTTTTCTGGACAATGGATCTTTCCATAATTTGGATCTCCATTCCTTAAGTCTACTAGAAAATCATTTAAACATTAAATAAACCCAACAGACTAGTTTTGCTTCCAAAAAGGATTAATTCAATCTTAGTTTGGATCGAGTACAGGTATGGGACCTGTTATACAGAATGCTCGGGACCTGGGGTCTTTTGGATAATGGATCTTTCCATAATTTGGATCTTCATACGTTGTCTACTAAGAAAAACCTTTAAACATTAAATAAATCCAATAGTCTGGTTCTGCTTCCAATAAGGATTAATTATATCTTAGTTGGGATCAAGTACAAGGTATACTGAAAATAATCCTCTGTTAACAATCTTAGGCTATGCGCACACAGGTTCCATCTGCTTAGTGCCCCTGCTCCATTGATTTGAATCTGATCAGCCTGTGTGCACACATACACAGCAGAGTGTAGGGGATGTGAGCCCAGAGATGCCTCTTTTGGACTGACCTCTTCAGTGTGCACAAAGGCTGATCAGATTCAAATCTAGGGAGCAGATCCGCTTCTCTTGCAGGCTGAGAGCAGCTGTAGCCTTCAGCCTATGTGCTCATAGCCTCCACCAAGGACTACAATTTGTATGGGAATAAGATAAGTTAGTGTACATTTTCACCTAAAAGAATATATTTGAAGTCTGTGGTTAATTAAAAATAACATGCATTTCCAAGTGGGACCGTAATGGAATATAGATAAATACAATGGCAGTGCTTGTTGTCCATTTATACTATAACATTACTGGAACATCTGGGGTTAGTTCTATAGCAAAAAAGGGAAAGCTCTGATCACCACTAATTAAACCATTAGGCAGGGGGCGATGAGGCTGTAACCACAAAATTCATATCATTACTCTAGGTTCAGAAGTTGTACATTGATTTTGGTGTCACTTTTTGTTGAACTGCTTTATTACATTACTCCTCCATATTCAGTGTGCTTTGTACTGCTGTATTGCCAGTCAGCAGATTGGGCACCTGGCAGAGACATCAGCTGCTGTGATAACACAAATGTCACAGAATGAGTGCAACACCTTGTCCTGTTGAAGGCTTGGGAGTAACCTTGGGTTTGATGGCATTCTACACATGGAGGCTTCCGCCACCACTGTTGCTTTGGTTCTTCTGTATATTTGCTGATGTTGGGATCAGCTGCCTCGTATGTTCCTCATTAAAATGAATAATGTGGCAGAGGAGCAGCGGAAAAGGCTGTGGGGTGGGGAATTGTAAATAGTCCCAAACTTTTAGAATATAGTATCCATTAAAAATATGACCCCTTTAACATGGGTGAGGAGCAACCAACACCTGTAATTCTTCACTTTAAAGTTGCTGGAACTAGTAAAGAATAAACAGCATGCTGGGTCCTCTAGGGACCAAATAGAGGTATACCCTCAAAAATTCCAAAAAATCCCAATTGTAATAATTGTAATAAAAATATTGTTTATTAATCCATATTAAAAATATCACAAGTCCCCACATGGCCTAACGTGTTTCATGCTTACCTAGCACTAAAGGGCAGATTTAACAAGGGTCGAATTTCGAAGTTGAAAATACTTCGAAATTCGACCATCGCATTGAATAACTTTGACTTCGAATATCGAAGTCAACTTTTTTTTTCATCGAATTTGGCCATTTGTGTCGAAGGATTTCATCAACCGATCGATCGATTTTTCTTCGACTTCAAAAAACGTAGAAAAGTGCTCTAGAACGTCCCCATAGGCTAACATAGCACTTCGGCAGATTTAATTTGGCGAAGTATTTACGTTTTTTTAAAGAGACAGTACTTTGATTATCAAATGGTCGAATATTCGAACTATTTTACTTCGAATCGAATTCAAAGTCGTAGTATCCTATTCGATGGTCAAAGTATGCAAAAAATTACTTCGAATTTCCAACTTTTTGACTTCTAAAATTCCCTCAAATTCACTTCGACCCTTGATAAATCTGCCCCTTAGTCATAGGCCATTTCTAAGTGTTTGAGCTAATGGCCCAGGCTCTAATTTATATTATATAGAACATATGTGTTAGAAAATGATTGGTTTTAAAAATGGGAGGGTCTACTAAAGATGGTAATTAAGCATTTGAAAGGATGTGATTTATCAGAAATTGCCTATGACCAAGTGCTAGGTAAGCATGATTAGGCCATGTGGGGACTTTTGATACTTTTTAATATGGATTAATAAACAATATTTTTATTTCAATTAGCATTTTTTTTGGGGATTTTTTGGAATTTTCAAAACCTGTTATTGTTCCAATAATGAGAATACAGTGGTAAGCACACAGAAGTCCAATTTCAATGCAGAATACTTTAGGGTGGAAACGTACTGCCACCAGTTGACAGCTCTGCGTTGTATCTGCTTTATAAAACTGTTGTTTGTGTTTTCATCCAATGCACTGTGAAATAAAATCTTAAAGGATAAGCAAACCTTTTAAAATAAGTGAATGTAAAATTGATGAAAGTGCTATTCTAAGCACTGTTGTAATGTACATTCATTATTGTTTTTTTAAAGAAACAGTAACGTCAAAAAATAAAAGTGTTTTTAAGTAATGAAAATATAATGCAGTGTTGCCCTGCACCTATAAAATTGGTGTGTTTGCTTCAGAAACACTACTATTGTTTAAATAAATAAGCTGCTGTGTAGCAATGGGGGCAGCCATTCAAATGAGAAAAGGCTCAGGTTACACAGCAGATAGTAGTTAAGCTCTGTCTGTCTAATGGTGTTATCTGTAATCCATTAGTTATCCTGTGCCATTTAGCCGTTTTTCAATTTCCACCATTGCTCCACAGCAGCTTGTTTATATGAACTATAGTAGTGTTTCTGAAGCAAACACATCAGTTTTACAAGTGCAGGGCAACACTACATGATATTTTCATTACTTTAAAACACTTACATTTTTTGATGTTACTGTTCCTTTAAACCATAATTATTAAGGTATACATGTACTGTTAATATGAATGAATTTTGTTACAACCTGCTGGTCATTTTCAGACCATTCCGACCACCAAATAATCAAGGAAGTTGCCCCTTTTCTGTGGAACCTCTACTCCAAATTTGCAATGTGGTTTCCTCGGTGACTCCATCAAAGTAACCAGCATTGTTTTTAGTTGGCCGCTTTACCATTGGACAGGATTGGACACACCGACTCTGTGGCGTCTCCAGCATGGCTCCTCCATCTGGCTTCGATCATACAACTTAATCTGTCGCAACTCACCACACTCAGCAATGGGCTCGGCTGCTGGCATTTCCTTTGCCCACTTTTGCAGCCAATGCTGAAACTTCACAGTCATTTAAAGGCAGGTGTTTTGTCATTTTAAACACACAAAAAGACTGGATCACAGAACACTATGAATAGATAGTATATGCTTACTATAGCATGACCTCTAGGGACCAAAAAGAGCAAAATTACAAGTTCAAAAAATGTCTCCATATCCATGGTTTTAAATAAAAAAGTTTTTTTTTTATTACATCATATTAAGATCAAAAAAAAAACCCCCACATGGAGCCTAACGCCTTTCATGCTTACCTAGCATCTACCAATCTCAAATGGAACACTTGTCTTCATATATATATATATATATATATATATATATATATATATATATATATATATATATATATATATATATATATATATAGACACACACACATTTACAGATGTACCTACCCATCTTTAAAACCAATCACAGTTGAGCAGAAGTCTGCTCATTAGAGCATTCTAGACAAATCCACTCAACTAAAGCACTAAAGCTATTAACTATTTCCAAACAATGATTCGGGGTAAAAAGTATCAGAATAATTATGTAAAATGCATTAAAGTATATATTGTAACTATATCATTACACAAAGCAGGTCACAACAAATATAAAATTCACACCCAATGGTAGTCGGGTCTACAAGTAAAAAAATCCAATAAACTTCTCGTTTAAGTAATCTAGTTAGAATATCTCCTCCCCTTATGCTTGTTTAAACTTGTTCTATTGCTTGTACTGAAAAATACTTGCTATTCCCATTGTTACATTAAATGAAGTGCCTGGGGACATTGGTGTTGCTGCAATACTTGATATCACTTATCTGATTGATGTGTTCCCTAATTCGTTCTTTAAGGGACCATTTAGTGCACCCTACATATTGTTTGTTGCACTTGCCACAGGTGTTCAAATAGATCACCCCTGTACTACTGCAATTTATAAATTGTTTAATACTGTATATTTTATCTGTAACTGTACGCAGCATCTGCATCCGACGCTGCGACACCATGCGAAATTCTATCTCTTACCTTATTTTTGTCGCATGCGTTTTGTCGCAGCGCGTCGGATCGCAACAAAATCGCTTGTGGAGTCCTACCCTAAGGGGGATCACATGGGACATAACGGTTCAGTGAGTTTGTAATTGATCCTTAGCATTAAGCTCAGATGCAACAGTTATGACCCATGTGCCCCCCCCTCAAGTCTCTGATTGGTTACTGCCTGGTAACCAGGGTAACCAGTCAGTGTAAACCAAGAGAGCTGAAAAGCAGGAAGTAGTAGTGTTCTGGCTTTTATGTTAGACATCCAGTCACTTCAGCCTTTATACATTACATATTTGGCTAACTAACTATATTAGACACATTTTTATTTTGCACAGGCTATTTATTTACCCAGTTTTCTATTTTTATACTTAACAATTCCTTTAAGATAATTGAGTGATATTGAGACGTATCTACCACTAAAAAAGGATCACACTAAGGATTTCCTGGAGAGCCTGGTGACATTGGTTGATGTAGCATCAGAGGATGGGCCTAATTGGTGATTTGGAAAAAGATTTCCTTATAACGAAGGGTGGCCATAGATGAGACCACGATTATCTCGGAACAATCGTACGATCGTATGAATTGTCCATCAACTGCCAGGAAAAAAAAAGGGTAGCTGCCTGCTTGGCCCTACAAACATAGATAGATTGCACTGGGACCAACAAAGATTTTTTAACCTGGCCGATCAATTTTCTGACAGATGTCGGCCGAAAATTCATAAGATGTTCTATTGATCGAATCCCACTAACCGCACGATAATTTCGAAGGATTGGTCGGACTTCGCTAAAATTGGTCGTTCGGCAAGAGAAATCTTTGCGTCTATGGGGACCTTAAGCATACCTCCCAACATTTTGGAAGTAAAAAGAGGGACAAAAAATTTTTTCCGCACGTAGTGCAGCAATTTTCTGACCACACCCCTTTTGGTGTCCACACCCCCTAATTACCATGTTTGTTTTACAAAATTTGGCAGGTTATGAAAGTTTGAAAATATTTCTCCTTATCTAAACTGTGTTTTTGTGTCTCAAAATTGTTACAAAGTATCTTATTTGCACCTGTGGCTGTTCTGGGCTCTCTGCTAAAAGCCAATTAAGTGAGAAACTTTGTTTTTTTTCCTGCCTGTTCAGTGCAGAGAAAATAGGGATTTTCCAGTACAAATGAGGGACTGCATGTTGAGCTGTCAAAAGAGGGACTGTCCCTCCGAAAAAGGGACAGTTGGGAGGTATGCCTTAAGTGCCCAAGATACATAAAGAACAGAGATCACCTATAGGGAGGCCTATCATATCTGGCATATCTGGTATAGGCTCACTTAATGAACACCTATCAGAATGGGTAGATGCCCACCTACAACCCCTCAATTGGTTGTCTTTTTTTGTATAGGTTTGCCTTCAGCTTTTGGGGCTCACTGACCCTGGCAGCCAGAAGAATCTATTGCTCTGGAAAGCTACATTTTTATTACTATTGTTACCTGCTATAAGGTATCTTTCTATTCAGGCCTCTCGTATTCCAGTCTCTCATTCACACTACTGCTTGGATGCTATTGAAATGGACCCAAGATGCTCAAATTTCACACTGGAGAGCAGCTGCAATAAAATCTATATCAATCAAAAACCAAATTGTTCTGTGTTCTTACAGTCTGAATAAACCTGTGTTTTTGCCTGAAGGGACTGTGTCCCTGTCTTTAAGCTCCTGATCCTCTGCTTACCTGCCTACCATCAATAATTCCCCCCAAAATGTGTACAGGCAGCCAGTTTGTCATAGTATAAAATGTTTCCGGTAGTCTTGTGGGCTGCCACCTAGTGGCAAAAAACTTCTTGGCTATTTTTATATGCAACATTTGAAAAATGCATCTCTCAGACATGGGAATATTTGTGTCTCAGCAAGAAGAGCATTTTTAGGACTCTTATTGGACTCTTGATATTAGGATCTTAGGTGGGGCCTCCAGTCTGACACTGAGTACAGATGGGACTCAAAGTTAGGTTTGGTTGGTTGTCTTAATGCTACTCCTTACTGCATAATAATGCATACCATCAAACAAGAAAACACATACACAAGCAGACTCATACTCAGTCTCTCACACATACAGCACAGAAACACCATGTTTAGCCCTTCCACCCACACTGAGGCAGAGCCATATTCTAACAAAGTCTATTTCTCACACACAAGTTCACATGACCAGGTGTTTCCCAGGAAATGGGGCATTTCTTTGTTTCATTTTGGTATTATTTGCCTTTTTCTTTCAAATAGGGGTCACTGGCCCCACCTAAAAACAAATGCTCTGTAAGGCTAAAAAAATTATTGTTATTGCTACTTTTTATTACTCCGCTTTCTATTCAGGCCTCTCCTATTCATATTCTCATCCCTTATTCAAATCAATGAATAGTTGCTAGGGTAATTTGGACCCTAGCAACCAGATTGCTGACACTACCAACTGGAGAGCTGCTGGATCAAACGCTAAATAACTAAAAAACCACAAATGATAAAAAAACTTAAGATCAATTTCAAATTTTCTCAGAATATCCCTCTCTAAATCATTAAAAAATGACTGTAAAGGCAAACAACTCTTTTAAGCTTTAGTTTATTTTTCTGAGTCTTCTATATTTTAAAAGACGTATTTCTTCCTTTAACAGATGTTCTTCAGACCAGTTGTTAACCTGTTTCTGACGACCGCTCTGCTGCACCTGCCTTTGGCTTTATCCGGACAAGTTTATACTACAAGCTATGGCGGGTCTTGCACAGGCCCTTGTCAACGTAAAGACACAGAATATTATTGGTGTAAACAGGCAGGTGGTTCAAATTCATGGTGGGATTACTGCTCGCCTAAAGAAGGTTATGATTCCTACTACAGGCTATGTTTATCAAAATGTAAGGATTCCATGGATTCCGGATATGAACAGTGCGCTACAAGTCAAGGCTGGCGTACATGTGGTCATGTAGTTCAACAGCTGAACGATCACTATACCTCATATAACAAACCTTGTGCCACTGAATGTTATTTTGATGAAGGTTACTTTACATGTACAGACATACATAGAAATAAAGGAAACTGTTCCCCTTTAAAAGATGTTACTGCAAATGGCGTGCCATGCCGAGAAGATCACCCTTGTGATACACACAGTTACAGTTACACCTGGTGCTACACAGACTATAGGAAAAACTGGGATTACTGTGGGATAGTAGAGAGTGAGTGTAAACGACAGAGCCGAAGAAAACGTGTTTTTGGAGACAATGAGGTTTGTCTAATACCTGACCCAGAAAATGGAGGAGATTGGAAACTTACTAAAATTGCACTGAATTCTGGAGCACTACTCAGACCCTCAAGGTCACAATATAAAGAGGCTCTTCAAATGATTTCCGATTTAAATGTTAACAGTTTTTACAGGGGTGCAGGTACTATTTCCAGGGGAGCCAATATCAGAGTGGATATGCAAGGAGCGTTTCAGCGTAATGGAGTTACATATAGGAATGTACAGCTTCAAATCAATGAGCAAAGGCGATCAGGTTCCTCCACAAGCATCGCTCAGATCATTTTCCCAGAAGATATGAACCCTCAAATATATTCAAACTACATAAAGGAGAGTCTGTATTTTAGCTTGCTAAGTGCTTATAATGAAAGACCTGTGAGGATTGAAATAACCAGGAGCTACTGATTCAAGGGTCAGGCCAAAACCTGCTCATTGTTGCCAAAGCACGGAGATAATTTCACATAAATTCAGACTGTAACATTTTATTTTAGTGTTCTGTTCATGCACCTGAAATCTCATATGTACAAATATATTAAACCTGTCTAAAAATCACCTACAAAACTTGAATACAGTGTATTGTCCAATAAATGAAAAAAATAATTTGCATCACGTTGATTAAAGACTAATATGTATCTAGTACACTCTTGTCTTTTTTACTGTGGAAATATTTAATATAAGAATAAATTCCTTATTTAACATTAATGCAGTGGGAAAAGTAGCTCATTCAGACAATGGTAATTGCAAGGACTTGGGACACTAGTGTAAATTACCAGTAAAAAGTCAACCTACACCCAATAGTAGAGTCCATAGATTTAGATCTAATCCACTATGTCAATTCAACTGCATGTTAGTCTCTGTCCATCGATTAATTCAAAGGCTGATGGGATCCCCTTATTACTGCCATAATCACCTTCCCTAACACTGTGGATTCTGGGTAAACAGGGTTGTGTAATAAAAGGTGCAAAGTTCTAATCACCTGTAGCAACAAATCAGCAAATTGCATTTACTAGGCGTGTGTTTAAACGCAAACATCTTATTGGTTGCTATTGGTTACTGCATTTGGGCAAAATGAGTGTATTTTATTACATATGGGGGATAGGCTGAATAACCAGATCAACCCCTTGGAATTGTCACAATACTGAGTCCGCCTGTCAGTGGTCTTTCTGATGCTGACAACAAAAATATGTGCTGAATTATAACAGTAGAAAGGCCATTCTTGGACTGACTTACTGGTCCCTACCATGTGCAAGAATGTTGGTTGTGCAGAATTGGGCAGAGGGTGCAAGGGGTAGTGCAATCTGATGCAAGATAGCTATGTATTTCACGACTTTTAGCATGTGGTAATATCAGGGTTCCCTGTCTACTCATAGGCTCACCTATTTGCTAAAATAGACTGAATTACATGCAAATGTAAACATATATGTTGTCCAATCACGAATGAGGATTCCCCTTACCTTGTGTCTAGTTTAAGTCATTTGGTTACATTTTCCATCTCACACTCTTTCTACACCTGCTCTTTCCTTACTTTCCTAATTTGAGAATACACTTGACATAGACCATAGACTCTTTCAGGTCCAGTCTCTGCTCCTTTGCTGATGATATCCAAATATATTTTTCAGCCTCTTCTTACATAGTTGATACTGAGGCTCAAGTCTCTAACTCCCTCATATCAATCTCCAACTAGCTGAACTAACACCACCTCAAACTGAACCTAAGCTGAACTAATCAGCTTTCCGCCTAAACCTGCTCCTACTTTCTATCTCCATTCTATCTCCGTTCTATCTTCTCTTTGACTCCTCTCTCTCCTTCTCAGACCATATTACCACCCAGTCAAAACCTGTCACATTTTCCTTATATTGTCAAAATCCATCCCTTTCTTTTACCTGCAACAGCAAGACACTCAAGCCCAGATTTGTGGCAAGACCAGACCTAGGGCAGCAAACTATTAGGGGCGGCATGCTGCCAGTCACCTGCTTGGGAACACTGGGGATGTGCAGCTCCCCAATGCCTCGTTGCATGCGCTCACGAGGGGGGTTGTGGGCAGCGGGCGCTAGGACTGTGCAGTCGGGCACTAGAACCGCACAGCCTAGGGGCACGCTGCAGTCGAGATCCGGCCCTGGATGCTCTCATCCTATCCTGACTAGACTACTGCAACTGCTACTAACTGGCCTCCCTTACTCTATTACCTTACCATGTATTCCCTACACAGTCTGTATTAAATACTCCTGCCAGAATTCTCCTCCTCTTATTCAACAGGGTACAGGCTTCTCCCCTGCTGTCCATATCATGGCTTCCCATAAAAGAATAACTCACACATTTCTCCTCATAACCTTTAAATCCCTTCATTTATCGCCCACCCTACATCTTATCTCTTGTCTCTATTTAACTGCTCCTGGCCAAATCCTCTGCTCCTCTCAGAGCAACCTTTTGGTTGCATCCCCTCTACTACTGCTGGTTCCCACTATTAATCCTTTCTGCCTTGCTGCTTCTTACATTTAGAATGCCATCCCTGAATTCCTCAAGTGAGAATCCCTGCTTAGTCTCCTCAGAACTGAACTCAAAGACTACCTCTTGGACCACTCACTTAACACTTAAATTTAGAACTGGTGCTTATATTGCAGTGTCACTGTCAAGGATTAGGTAGGAGGCACTTTAGAGGCAACAGGAGGAAAACGAGTCTTTAGGCAAGAGTTGGCTGAACCCACGGGACAGGAAAAGGGCAGGAACAGGGCGACGATGGTGATGAGTCAGACTGGAACAGGTGCAGAGCAGAACAGGATGGAGAGGGCAATGATCAGGACAGGAACAGACTGAAAGAACAATACAGGACTTCGGATCAGACTGGGAGTAGCTGGATAGCAAGAGGACTGAATAAGTAACAGGAGGAAAAGGCAGAACAAGATAGAGAGCGAGACAAGGGAACATAAGACAAGGTTCAAGGCAGAACAGGACAGGAGGCAGGGACATGTAAGGCAAGATCAGATCAAGGTCAAGTCAAAGCAAGGAAAACAAGGCAGGCTTAAAGAAATCAAAGATCAATGTTTAAAGCAGGACCGGAGCAGAACTGGAAGGGAAAGGTGAGGCAGATCAAGACAAGATTCAGAGCCAGGCAGGACAAGACAGGGAAGGGTTCAGACAAGGCAAGGCAAGGTAAGGCAGAATAGGAAGGAGACCAGAAAAATGAACCCTTAGCTAGGGACAATGCCACACTGCTAGGATGGGAACCAATGCTCAGACAAGGGCAGAGTCAGCCCTGATTGGATGACTGCAAACCAACCAGGCTGCTGCTGGGCTAGGGCTGCAAAGGCCAGGTAACATGTTACCTGCTGGGGAACCCCTCTGAAACTGTGGGCAGCAGAAGCTGCTGGGAAGGCCCCTCTGGAGCTGTGAGCAACGGATGCTGCTGGAAAAGTTCCCTCCATTAACTTATATTTGTAAGTGTTTATGAGGTTGCCAGAGGGTCAAGAGCTCCGAGTACAAACAGTGTTTTACAGGCAATGGTTGGAGTAAATGTGGACATGTAGTTGAAGAGATTTAGCATTACTATAACTCAGATAACAAACTTTGTTATAGTGATTCTATTCTTGATGGAAGTGATTTTGAGTGTACAGACAAATTAGAATATGCAGGAAAATGTTCATCATTAAATGACGTAACTGCAAAAGGAGAGCCATGCGAGAAGATCCCTTGTGTGATTCCGACAGTTATGATTACCTTGTGCTACACAGATTATGATAACAATTGGGATTATTGTGGGACAATGTTTAATGATTGTGACTATAACAACCCAAGGGCTGGTGCAGATGGAAATGAAGAGGTTTGTAGAAATGGAAAACAGATTTGATATTATTAGCTAATGTGCCTTCCCAAGATTTATGCCAACCCCTGAGATTCTAATTTACTGAGGCTTGCCGTCTCATTAACAAAATAGATGCTCATTTTTGTTTCCCCACTCAGAGTCAAAGCATGGCCTCCTCCAATAATATTAGAATGGATATGCAAGGAATATTTGACAGTAATGGCGTTAGGTATTGAATGTGCAACTTCAAATAAATGAGCCAAGGTATGGATTCTCATTAAAAAATTCCTCCAGGATCGCTGAGATTGGTTTCCCCCATGAAAACACAGCAGTTTTATTAGTGCAGGGCAACAATGCATTATATTTTTATTACTTTAAAACAATTTCATTTTTTGATGTTACTGGTCCCTTAACAGAAATATCTGCCATTGATGAATGGAAAAAGAAACTCAAAACTAAATCCCATTTCACTCCAGCCTCAAACACATGCCGAAATGTGGGAATATTTTTAAATTTGGTTATTGGTGACATTCTAAGACTCCAATCACGTATTTATGAAAATAATTTATCTAAAGATGATTGGGGAGCTGTGAGACATATGCAAAAGTTGCAAGATGTCCACATCAAGTCATCTGATAAAGGGGGCAATATTGTAATATGGCCAAATTTAATGTATTTAGAAGAAGCAAATAAACAACTATCCTCTATCAGTTATAAAGAAATCTTTGGAGATCCAATGGAAAGTTATACAGTAATGTATGACAAATTGATAAATGAAGCATTCAGGGATAATCTCCCAAAAGGAGAAAAAGTTTTTAACAGTAAATAACCCCAGAAATGCGACTCTTTACCTATTACCAAAAATTCACAAAAATCTCAATAAACCACCTGGAAGACCGATTGTATCGGGTAATGGTAATTTAACTGAAAAAGAAAGTCAATACCTTGATTTAAGAATCAGACCCATGGTGGAAAAATTGGACTCTTATGCTAGGGATACACTTGATGTCCTAGCTCAGACTGAGACTCTAGAAATTACCAACAATATCCTACTAATAACACTTGGGGCAGATTTATCAAGGGTCAAATTTCGAGGGTTAATAAACCCTCAAATTCGACCCTCGAAGTAAAATCCTTCGAATTTGAATATTGAATTGGAATGATTTTAGAGCAAATACTTTGATCAAACGTTCGAATAAAAATCATTCGCAAAATCATTCGCTGGAGCGATAAAATCCTTTGAATCGAATGATTCGAACTATTTTAATCGATCGATTGAAGGATTTTTATTCGGTCATAAAAAAAGGTCTCCATAGCATTGAACCTCGGTAGGTTTAAAGTGGCGACATATGTAGTCGAAGTATTTTTTAAAGAGACAGTACTTCAACTATCGAATTGTCGAATAGTCGAACGATTTTTACTTCAAATCGTTCGAATCGAAGTCGAAGGTCGTAGTAGCCTATTCGATGGTCGAAGTACCCATTCGAATCCTTCACTCCAGCTAAGTAAATCTGCCCTTTGATGTTGAGTCCTTGTACACATCAATCAAACATGACCTGGGTTTAAAAGCATTAAGATATTTTTTGGTGAATTATTTTGGCGACATGAATGAGATTTTCTCTGTAAATTAATGAGATTCGTATTATGCTTTAACTACTTTACCTTCAACAATAAATTTTATCTGCAAACACAGGGTACCGCGATGGGAACTTCCTGTGCCCCCTCTTATGCGAACTTATTTTTGGGGTTCTGTGAAAGTATTGTGGTTAAGAGTTAAGAATTGTTACAATCAAAGTCAATCAAAAATTTGTAAATGGATTCGCTATATTGACGATATCCTAGTGGTCTGGGAGGGTACAGAAGTTGAAGCCATGGAGTTTGTGACTACACTTAATAAGAATGACTTAAATATTAGACTTACCATGGACATCTCTAGAAAAAGTGCTTCCTTCCTAGACCTAGAGATTGCAATCAATGAAGAGGGGCAACTCGAAACTAAGAACTTCAGAAAAACAACAGCTACTAATTCCCTTTTAACATATTCGAGTTTCCATCCCCACTCTGTAAAAAAATCAGTACCTACGGGCGAATTCTTAAGACTCAAACATAATTGTTCCTCAAGGGATATATTTAAAGAACAAGCCTGTAAACTCAAGATCAGATTGAAACAGAGAGGTCCTCTGGTAAATTGGTTAAAAAAGCTTATCATAGAGCATTATATACAGAAAGATCACATCTACTGCCAATGAAGGAGCAAGCAATAGACGACAATGTAAGGTTCATTACTACCTTCAATACTAAAAGTCATCAGAAACAGGATATATTAAACAAACATTGGCCCATCCTCTTAGAGGATGACACCCTGGGTTCCATCTTGCAAAATAATGTAGCGATAAGGTACAAGAGAAGCCCAAATCTCAAAGATATGTTGACCAAAAGTAATTTCCAAACTACCCGAGGTCACACAATCAAAAATAGGGGTTGCTTTCCCTGTGGGGAATGCAATATGTGTGATAAATTACTCAAGATCTCCTCTTTTGATGATAGATTTGGCAAACAAAAAAGGTCAATAACTACATAAATTGCAAAACCCAGGGAGTAATATACTGCATAGAATGTGCATGCCATAAAAAATATTCAGATGTTGAAAATGAGGTTACAACAACATTGCAGTGCCATTAGAACTGCCGGGAAAGTAAATAAGAATGATAAAACACTGTCTACAGTTGCATATCACTTTAATGTATTCCATAACATGGATCCAACAAAGCTAAAATTTTGGGCATTGGAGAAAATTAAATTAGGAATACATAAAGGTAATATGGAACAAGCCCTCCTCAGACGGGAAAGCTATTGGATTTTTAAATTAGATACCATTTCCCCAAGGGAATAAATGAAAACAACCTATACACAGCTTTCATTTAATCATGGTTTTAATATTTATTTCATGTATTTAATTCAATTTTTTAATTGCTTTAATTAACACAAATTCATTTTAAATATAATATTTAAATCATGAAGAAATTATTTACAATAATAAATGGGGTTAATTCCCCTTTGGGAACATATGTATTATTTTACTGTACACAAAATATAATGATATTAAAATAGAAATTTAATAGTCCACAAAAACGCTCACAAATTCTACATGAACTTCAGATAAAACATGTAGACATCGCCTTAATACAGGAAACCCACTATAAAACCCAGCATAGACCGATGATCAAGAGCAAACAATATACAACATGGATATTCAGTGATAATCCTCTGGGGAAATCAAAAGGAGTGGCAATAACTTTCCACAGAAGATTAACGCATACAATAATAGATAGCAAAATAGACCCACAAGGCCGTTATGTTCTAGTAAAAATCAATATCCAGGGTCAAGTACTGAAATTAGCAAATATATATATAGCCCGAACATAAAACATACATCATTTATCACAACAGTCCTAAATAAACTGATGCAGTGGGCAGAAGGTTCAATAGTATTTGGAGGAGACTTCAATAAAACCCTCAATCCCTTGTTAGACACAACAACTGGCAAATTGGCAATTTCATATCGAGTGCATAAAGCTCTGAAAAAGCGACTGCATCAGGAAAAGTTAGTTAATGCCTGAAGAGTACAACATCCTTCTGTTAAGGACGTTTCATTCTCATGCATAACTCGTATAGTAGGATAGATTACTTACTAATCTCACATCACTCATTATACGAGCAGAGATTGGGACCATAACCACTTCGGGTCACGCACCAATTTATATTACTTTAGAAATGAATAAAGCAAAAAAAACAACAATGGGCATGGAAACTGAATGATTCTTTGTTAGCGGACCCACTCTGCCTCAAAGAATTAATAGAGGGCATAAAGGAATATACATCCTCGTTAATCAAATGGGAGGCTCTTAAGCGTGTATTAAGGGGGACATTAATCAAACATGGGGCAAGACTTAAAAAGGAAAGAGCCAACAAAGTAGCGGATCTCCTCCAAAAAATTTAGGACAGGGAACAGCTACATAAAACAACACTGGATAAAGCAGCTCTAGGGGAACTTACAAACTTGAGACAGCAGCTTCAAAGGGAGCTTGATAAAAGACATCAATATTACATAACATTATGTAGAAAACAATTTTACGAATATGGGAATAAAAGTGGAAAGCTGTTGGCAAGGGCATTAAAAACAAAATAAGCCCTGACACATATAGCCATGATAAAGAATGCATCAGGCAAACCATGCCATACTACAACGGAAATTGCCCAAAGCTTTCGTAAATATTATACATCTTTATACAATTTAAAGAACACAGTGGAGCAAACAAATCCAGCACTTAACACATATATAAGAAAAACAGGTCTCTCACAACTAACTCAGGAGGAAATTAACTCTCTGGAAGCAACTATCTCGGCAGAAGAGCTTAATCAAGCAATTAAAATAATACCTCTAGGGAAAAGCCCAGGGCTGGATGGCTGCACAGCTTTATTCTACAAAACTATATGATTTGAGACCATTCATGCTGCAGGCTTTCAATGAAATAGGCCCGAATACAAACCCTTCGAGTGCATTTCTTGAAGCTCACATTACGGTGATCCCAAGGCTGGGAAAAGATCCAGCAACATGTACAAACTATCAGCTGATATCTTTTAAACATGGATGTAAAAATGTATGCAAAGATTTTAGCACTTAGACTTCAAGAAATACTTCCCAGAATCATACATAAGGATCAGGTTGGATTTGTCCATAGGAGAGAGGGAAGAGACAATGTATTAAAGACCTTCACATTGATAGAACAGATGTATTCAAGAACAGAGGAGGCCATGATCCTGTCTACAGATGCCAAAAAGGCATTCAACAGGGTATCGTGGCCTTTCCTGGAGGCAGCTCTGAAACAGATGGCATGGGAAACAAAGCCTTAGCAAGGATAATGTTCTTATATAAAAACCCAGCTAATAAAAATCAGCTAGGCTCGAAATCAATGGGACTTTGTCAGAGGCATTCCAAATAAAAAAACGGTACCAGACAGGGGTGCCCTCTTTCGCCGCTACTATATGTGATGACAATGGAAAATTTATCAAATGCAATAAGAGGAAACCCCAATATCAGAGGAGTACCCCTGCCAGGTGCAGAATATAAAACAGCAAGCTACGCAGAAGACCTATTGCTATATATAACTCAACCATCAACTTCATTACCAGAAATAATGACAGAACTTGAAAGATTTGGAAGGTATAGCAATTTTAAGGTCAATATCACCAAATCAGAAGCAATGGCCATAACTGTACAACCTAAAACGCTGGTAGATCTAAAAAGGAATTTTCCCTTTGATTGGTCACAGACATACATCAAATATCTTGGAGTCATGGTTCCTAAGAAGGCGGCAGATATATATGCTCTCAACTACAACAAGTTGTTGCAACAAATAAAGAGAGATCTAGAAGATTGGGGGGAAACGCAGCTTTCCTGGTTCGGAAAAGCAAGTGTAAATGTACTTCCCATGCTGTTATACATAATGCAAGCCCTGCCCTGCCAGATCCCAAATGTATTTTACGTTGAAATGCAAAAATCGATTATGAGATTCCTAGGAGGAAGAAAGTCCAGTAGAGTTTCGCCAACAATTCTGGTGAGACCAAAAGCAAAAGGTGGAATAGGACTCCCAGACATCAGAACATACTCTCAAGCCATAACAATGGCCAGGATACTGGACTGGCAGCATCATCAATGCAACAAAGATTGGGTACAGATTGAACAAACCTGCACCAAAACAATGTTGGCAGCGCTTCCATGGGTGCCGAAGCGAAGCCGACAGGCATATGATATTGATAGCACGGAACATCTTAAAGCATTGGAATCAAATGACAAGACAATATGGGTCCAGTAATGCCAATAACTGGGAACCCCCAGTTCCCACCGGGAATAACAACCAGAGATTTCCTCAGTGGGATAGAAAATAAATGTACCAGAGCTTATGAAGTGGTAAATGAGAAGAGAGTGATACCCCTAAATGAAATAGTATCGCTACCAGATCTGAAGCCAATACATAGCTTCCAATATGTCCAACTTACACATTGGTACAATGGAGCCCTAAAGGGCAAGATTGAAATCAACAAGGAGGCTACCACTCCACCAAAAGGCACAGTATCACTAGGGGTTAAAATCATAAGCTATATAAAGTTTAAAACATGACCAATATATGCTATAAAATGGGAAAAATAAATTGGATGCTCATTTACAGACAACAATTGGCAAAAGGCATACTTCCTCACACATAAGATGAGTATAGCAACAAAAGCGCAAGAGACCAATTTCAAAATCCTCACCAGGTGGTACCTTTGCCAGCCAAATTAAGAAAATATATCCTGAAACTACGGATCAGTGTTGGAGGTGCAACAGAGAAGTAGGTACCTTACTCCATATCTGGTGGACATGCCCTGCATTAAACCATTTTGGGAACAGATTATTAAACATTTGAAACAAGCGACAGGAGTAGACATACCCGCAGTGCCAGAAATATTACTACTATCCATGATACCAGGATCTATAAAGAAGGCCAAAAGAGGATTCACAAGATTGGCACTACAGGCAGCAAGAGTGGTTATACCCAGAAAATGGAAATCGAGACAACCTGCCTCTGTAGAAGACTGGATTAAGGAAATAGAAACAATGAGAAAAATGGAGGAACTGGTCTCCCATGCGAATGGAACACAGGAGAAACACATAAATATATGGACAACATGGATAACTTAAAAAGAAACAACAGAATATAAAAACGACATAACATCAGAAGCCTTATAAACAAGAATGAAAAGAGTATAAAAACAACCGAAGTTCTGTAAAACATACGCAAAGATGGAAGTGAGATGCTCAGTTAAAACGGAGATATAATGGGATGGCTATATGTTTCCTTATGTTTCTTCTTCTTTTTTTCTTTCTTCTCTCTTTTTTTTTGTCTTCTCTCTTTTTATTTTATTTATTTATTTATTCATTTTTCTTTCTTTCTTTTCATACACCAATAAGTGGCCAATGAAGAAATGGTACTGAAAATGTGTTTGTCATGAAAATGGTGTAACTTTTTTATGTCATGTATATTTTTTACTATGAAAAATGGAAAAATAAAGAAATTATAAAAATAGAAATGTATAAATTGGGGGATTTAATAACCCAAAAGAATAATGTGAATTCATAAGTAACAACCCATATAATGAAATGTAATCATATCACCTCTAAATAATTGCAATGTAATAGTTACAGCAGAAACATTTGGTTGGCTATCACATAGGGCTCCCCTCCGGTCTTTGTAATACAAAGGATGACAAAGTTTGAGCGCATTTAATTGGATATAGAACTGTATGACGTCAATCCCAAGGAATTGCCTGAGAGAGTATGCGCAGTTCGATCTCCTTGTTAATGTA
This sequence comes from Xenopus petersii, assembly GCA_038501925.1. Classification (NCBI taxonomy): domain Eukaryota; kingdom Metazoa; phylum Chordata; class Amphibia; order Anura; family Pipidae; genus Xenopus; species Xenopus petersii. The sequence continues at coordinate 22,748,169 of CM076686.1, forward strand.
GCGCACGACGTCCCTCAAGCTCACGCGATAGAATAGTATGCGAGTTGGCAGCACTCTCGCGGGACTTCGGGCGTGACGTAGAACACGGAAGTTACTTAAACAGGGGATTGTGGTGCAGCCGCCATTCGCCTTGAAAAAGCTATTTTAGCAAAACGCGCGTTGGCGTAATATCTGTTGTTTTTTAAGATATTTTAGCTTTAAAGCCTTCTAATTGGAACATGGAATTGGTCGGGCAGGGTGGGTTGAGGTTCAAATTGGCATCCGGTTCAATCTCCTTCTCACTCTTCTATTGCAGTCCCGCACTGGGATTCCTAAGGGACCATTGATTTGTGGTTTTTGAGGTTGAGTTAGGGCAAGTTAAAAATGAGACCACAGTCTTGGCTACCGTGTCTTTCTTCATCTTTGTGGTGTCTCAGGATTAGTAATGATATAGGCAGAGGTTTTTGGGACAATTCCACCTTCTCTTTTTCCTTTTCTCACTAATTTAATTTGAACAGTCCATTGGAATTAATGTATCCCTAAATAGTTAATTGGTCACAATGACTTTTACTATTTATTAAATCACTATCATGTGGGACAATTTATTTATTAGCACTGCACTTTAATAAATCTTAATTTATTAAGGAATTAACTGATCTACTGGAAAATGAATTAAATTAATGAATAGCACTGGCAGGCAACAATACAACTGGCAGGCAATGGCGATGACCGTGGGCTGGAGGATACGACTGTGCATCGCTTAGAAGTGCTGCCCCATCTTGCCGGGAGAGATAGCCAGGGAGGAAAAATCAACTGCTGCAGAATGGATGGTCACCCTGTCGCCTTTTCTCAAGAAGAGCGGAAGTGGAGTTTCAGTAAGTTCATTTTTTAATAAAGGCTTTGCAATTTAAACGTTTAATTTGTGTTGGTTTTTATTTTTCGATCTATACTAACTAGGGATGCACCGAATCCAGGATTCGGTTCGGGATTCGGCCAGGATTCGGCCTTTTTCAGCAGGATTCGGATTCGGCCGAATCCTTCTGCCCAGCCGAACCGAATCCGAATCCTAATTTGCATATGCAAATTAGGGGCAGGGAGGGAAATTGCGTGACTTTTTGTCAGAAAACAAGGAAGTAAAAAATGTTTTCCCCTTCCCACCCCTAATTTGCATATGCAAATTAGGGTTCGGATTCGGTTCGGTATTCGGCCGAATCCTTTGTGAAGGATTCGGGGGTTCGGCCGAATCCAAAAAAGTGGATTCGGTGCATCCCTAATACTAACTATTTTTGATGTTACTGGTCCTTTAAGGTAGTGTTATCTAATCCCCATGCCGCTTTACCTGGACTTCAACTTCAATGAGAAATGAGCATTCGTGTGTAGGGGAAAGATATGTAGGCACCCTCACTGGCAGCAGGGGCTGGCTAATTCAAATAATTGTGCTATTTTACCTTAATAAGTTAATATTATGTTAGTGTACTGTATATAGAACCACTATGTAACACGAAAAGAGTTGCTGCAAGCATTCAAGTATCTTGTCGGCGTTATATAAATAAATAAAGATGATGAAAATGATGATGATTCACAGTCAGATATTTAAATGAAAGAAAAACATACCTACATTTATGCCTTGTCTTTATCTGCCTTTACTAATTATAAATGACTGAACATGTGATTAATAAGAAAAAAAATGAATCAAGCCAAAATATTTTTTCCCAAAAAGAAATATGCTTTGTTTAGCTCAAGGGTGCCGACTAATCCAAGTAAGTGCAGCACTGCAGGGACTACTTTGAATTGATGAGAGAGTGGCAGTTGCAGCACATTCTTTAAAGGGGAAGTAAAGTCAAAAACTTGAGCCCTAATTGTCCAGGATTCTCCATTAAAAAAAAAAAAGCCATCCCTTGACTGAATTTCCCCCCTTCACTCCACTAGTTGTGATTACTGATTGCACAAATCCTAAGGCAGGACTGCAGCATAGGGGGTCTTAAGCACTGAAAGCTCCCACGCAGCCAATTATAAAAGCTTTGTAAAAAATGTAGAAGCAGCTGGCATCCCGTCCCTTAAATTGTGCTGCTCTAGGCCCAGGCCTTCCCACAAATCCAGCCAACCAGTAATGCCTTCTAAAGATTTGTGCGATCAGTAATTAAAGCAAGTGGAGTGAAGAGAGTAATTGCAAGAGGGGATTGCATTTTTTGTTAAAAAAAAGTTTGGACTTTCAAATTAATGTATATTAGAAATAAGATTATTTTTTTAAATGTAGAACTAAGGGCCATTAGGGCAACCAGCCTGTGTTTAAATTTTTAATTACTAGGCTCCCAGTGTTACCTGATAATATAGTCATACAAGGTAGACTGCGCAGAACCAATTTATAAGACCCGTACCAGACCCAAACCAGCAACCCGCAACCCGAACCGCAATATTTACCCACTTTGATGCGCTACCAGACCCGCAACTGCCTTATCCGCAACCCGCCGACTACCATTAAACAGGAAGTGATGTTGCTGTGGACCAGAGGTGACATCATCAAAAGTGGGCGGGACCTCATACCGCACGGTACCCACTGTTTTTGCGGGTAAACCCTTGGGTACCCGACCCGCTGCAGGACTCTAAAACAAGGTCCTGTGATTTGACAGCAGCCCTACATACGGCTCACACACATACTGTATAGGGCCAGATTCAATTCAGTGAGAAAAGTTATCTCATAGTTTACCGTGTGGAAACTCATGGACCAATTCAATTTGAGGAGAATTGTATTTTGTTGTTGATAGTTGTTTCCCATAGACTTCAATAGAGTTTTCATGTGATAAACAGTGAGATAAGTTTTTTTCTGAATTGAACTGCATCTCAAATTGAATCTTGTCCATGACTTTTCAAGCGATAAAACTTATTTTCGCTAAACTGAATCTGGCCCATAATTGGAAGCTTGTTATTTTACCAGCCTCTTTGATTTTGGTCACGTATTTAAACCATACTGTTCCATGCATTTCAATGGGGCAGATTCACTAAAGGGTGAAGTAACTAACGCTAGGTACTTTTCGCCAGCATTGCTGCAGGAAGATCGCAATTAACAATTAACAGGTGCACTAACTAACTAACGGGACCGTCACTAGTGTTCATTCACACTCTATCCCCAGGCGACTTTTCGCTCTGGTGAAAGAGTCATTTTCATTTCAAAGTGACAGAAAAGGAAGAGCTACAGTATATATACCGTATATACTCGCGTATAAGCCGAGTTTTTCAGCACTGAAAATGTGCTGAAAAAGTCTACCTCGGCTTATACGCGAGTCTCAGTACCGAGTCTCTCCCCTGCTGCTGCGTGCTCGTTCCCAGTGCCCAGTATCAGACAAGCCGCTGCCTACTCCAGCCTCTCCTTCTGGTGACGTCACGAGCGCCATTATTGTGCGGCGGCGGCTTCTGGGATCTCAGTTCGCTTAGGTGTTTCCGTTGTTCACAGCATGGTCACCGGAGGCAGGGGACTGGACCTCGTTCCCTCCTGTGGGTTTCCCTCACTGTGACGGAGGAAGCGATTACGGATGGGGCTGAGAGCGAGGAGCAACGGGAGGCAGCCGGTGTGTGTGTGACACCCTCCTCTTCCGGCAATGGACGTCGACCGGCTCCAGGAGGCTCTGAAAGGTCAGACAGTTTCATGGCTATTGGGGCAAATGTGACGCAAACTAGGCATCTAGTCTAGTGGGGCTTTTAACCTCTGGCTGATTAGGGATCATGGGAGATGTAGTTCAGTGTAGGCTTAATTCCTTTCTATGCGCTGAGCACTGACACATGCGCAAATGTCACATAAGCAGCCTAATTCACCTGAAACAGCACCTTCTATACTCGCGCGTGTCAGTGCTCAGCGCATAGAAAAGAATGTTCGGCAAGGAGCAAATACACGGTCAGTCTCCCTTTATTTCCCGTGCCTGTCTATGTGGGAGGCGGTGTTACAGAGGGAAAGGAATGTATGAAGAAACGTGCACGGGAGACCTGAAACTACAGAGGCTGCTTGCAGGGGGGGAGCTTTTTTCAGAGCTTTATTTCCACTTGCTTGTCTGGGAGGGAGGGGGGAGCAGCTTTTAGTAAAATGTAGCTGTGCCGGGAAAGGAAAATGTGACCCTGCAGGCAAAAGTGTAGTATAGGCTTATACACGAGTCAATACAGGTTCCCCCTTTTCCTAGGTAAAATTAGGTACCTCGGCTTATACGCGGGTCGGCTTATACACAAGTATATATGGTAACCATAAATCATGCAAACTTCCCGTTCTTTCTGTCAGTCCCCTCTGGTATCATGTCAGGAGTCATGTCAGGAGTATCCTCACTTCCAGGAAAACCTAAATGATCCACAACAAGGCCAATTAGAAAAGTCATTAAATGTGACCCCAGCTTTTGGTCAAAATAGACAAAAAATACAACGTGTCACAGGCCTTTAGCCTCCCTTTCGAGGGGAGAACTGCTGATTGCCCCTTTGATTGAGTGTTGCCTGCATTAGGTGTACCCTTACCCAAACCCTAATTTGTACATCATTCAGATTTTTCTTCCAGCTCCAGCTGTCCCTAGCAGTCCCTGGTGCACAAGTGCTTCTTAGATAATCACCTGCATCCCTTGATGCTTTACTTTTGTCCCTGGTTAAGTAAATGACCCCTCTAAAGTAGACAAGCTACACTAAGCCTATGTCACAGGGTCACAATGATGTGATTGCCCTGCAAATATTATGGAGGAGCATCTCCAGGACTCTTTGGCTTCTGTGGAGAGAATTGATGATGCTATGGACCTAAGCATTTAGAAGCCCAAGTGAGAGCCAACAACACTAGCAATGTTGGTCAGCTAGTTTTAGGGTAGTTTTGTGAAGCTCGTCTTACAGTATATGGCTTAGGAACAGGCCAGATAGCTGACCAGCTTGGATTTGGGTTTCACTGAGGGATTAAAAGGGGTCAACACCCCAACTTGCATTCTGCCAGCACAGGGCCACAGTGACTGGGTCACGGTTAACAAGTTCCTTAAATAATTGCCCGCAAGACCCATTTTTGTGAAACTAAAAGCTGGAAGGATCCAGTACAGTGATGGTCTTGTCATCTATACAAGTAAGTTGTATATGTAAATGTACTTACTGGAGAGCTCAACCACTTAGTTATAACACACCAATGAAGGTGCTGGGTGCTTATCCAGAAGACCACTCATCTGCCGAGTGATCAAATATTCCTATAGAAAAAAACCCAGTAGCACAACAATTAGTTGTAAGGTGTAACAGGTGTTTTATTCATCCCATATACACAAGAAGAAGGGCAACGTTTCGGGCCCCCTTGGGCCCATTATCAAGCATAGTGTATCACAAGATACAACATATAAGGCATAAGTCAAGGAAGACCTGGGACCTGGAATTTTCCAGATAAGGGGTCTTTCTAGAATTTGGATCTCAATATTTTAAATCTAATAAAAAAATCATATAAACATTACATAAACCCAATAGGATTGTTCTGCCTCCAATAATGATTAATTATTATCTTAGTTGTAGGATCAAGTACAATATACTGTATTGTAAGTATAGAGAAAAAGGAAATACATTTCAAAATTGTGAATTATTCTATTCAATTATTCTTTGGAAATGGAGATTATCATCCCATAATTCGAGCTTTCTGGATAATGGGTTTCTGTCTAACAGATCCCCTACCTGTACAACGATTCATAAATGGGGACACCACCAGAATTTACCAGTGACTTACACATGTTTCAGGTACCACTAATAAAAAAAAGTCGCCACCACAATATCAGCACACAGAAAACAAAGTCCGTCTCCTAGTTTATACAAAATCTAGACACAGCTCTAATCAGTGCTGCAATGATACATAAATAAAATATATTTATTGCGATATTCAGTAAACAAGGTACAGCATAGATGGGTAATATAGGTTCAAGAAAATAAATAGTAATGCTTGTGCTTAGTGGCACAGGAAGACAGCACAGAGATTTGAAAGGGATTCTGTCATGATTTTTATGATTACGTTTTTATTTCTAATTTATTCTGTTTGCATTGACTCTACAATATAAAATTTCATTCTTGAACCAGCAAGTGTATTTTTTTTAGTTGTAATATTGGTGTGTAGGCGCCATCTCAGGTCATTTCGCCTGGTCATGTGATTTCAGAAAGAGCCAGCACTTTAGGATGGAACTGCTTTCTGGCAGGATGTTGTTTCTCCTACTCAATGTAACTGAATGTGTCACAGTGGGATCTAAATTTTGATATTGAGTGTTGTTCTTAGATCTACCAGGCAGCTGTTATCTTGTGTTAGGGAGCTGCTATCTGGTTACCTTCCCATTGTTCTGTTGTTAGGCTGCTGGGGGGGGGGGTGAGATCACTCTAACTTGCAGTAAAGAGTGACTGAAGTTTTATCAGAGCACAAGTCACATAACAGGGGCAGCAGGGAAACTGACAATATGTCTAGCCCCATGTCAGATTTCTAAATTCTAAATTAAAAAGAAAAACTGTTTGCTCTTTTGAGAATTGGATTTCAGTGCAGAATTCTGCAGGAGCAGCACTATTAACTGATGCGTTTTTTGTAAAAAAAAAAAAGATTTTTTCCCATGACAGAATCCCTTTTAATGCTGTTACCCTAAAATCCAACTGACTTCTAAGTACAGACATGTAGACTCACTTATCTATAACTAGCCTGAGAAAATAACTCCTTACATGATAAAACATAGAGCTGTTACTGGCTTTGAGGCTTGGCTGGTCTGTATCCCTATTGCTTAAAAAAACAATTAACATGCAAATGCCATTAAATGGTACCAATCACCTTGATTTGTTTTACCCCACCAGAGGTCTGGGCTAATAATGCCTGCACTCCAGTTAGGGGAAACAAAAGTATTTTTTCTTTAATTAGTCCCTGCTGGTGTCAGCTCTCCTCTCCTGTGCCACCCGCAGCACTAGCTTCCTCCTGATATCTATCAGTTTCAGAAGGCTGGAACTAGGGGTAGGCAGAGTCAGTGTCGGACTGGGACACCAGGGGCCCACACAAAAACCGTAGTCTAGGGGCCCGCCAAAGAACCATAGACCAGGGGCCCACTCTCAGTACTATTATTCTTCTTCTCCTCACTCAACCTCTATTCTTCTAGTCTCTATTCTTTACTTACTATAATCTATTATTCTATTTATTTAGCCTGTTTTTTCTAAAGAAATAGGAAATGACCATGAAATAAGCCAAATCTTTAGCAGTTTTCCTGAGTTTTCCTGGTATCCCTGTGGGCCAGTCCGACACTGGGCAGAGTAGGCAAGTGCCTAGGGCGCAAAGCTGGGGGGCACCAGGCACGTACCTGCTCTGTCGGCTACCCCGTGTCCGGTCCCGTCTCTCCCCGACTGCCGCTGTAAATACATGTAAATGCACTTCTGCACGTGTGTGCACGCCATTTTGCGCATTCACGCTGGAGTGAAGTTTCGTGCATGTGCAGTCGAGTGCGCATTCAGCCAGCGCTGTGGCCCACCAGGTTGCCTAGGGCACCTGGCCGGGTTGGCCCGGGTCTGGCTTTGAGCATGCTGGCAACATATCGAGGGTACTGGTAGTGGGGCTGGCATTTGTCATATTATGAATATGCTGCTGTAGCACTGCATAGGGTGGCTCAGCTAACATTAGAGCAGTGGACTATACAATGTCTGATGGTTCATTTACCTGCACTGAGACAATTGTTAGGGTGCTTTTAAAAGACAGCTACTTCCGTTTTGTTGAACATGCTCATGAAAAACTACTGCAACCTGTGAAGTGGTTGAGCCACATTTTGGGAGGCAAATAAAATATTTACAAAAGATTACAAAAGCTATTCAGTTGTAAAACAGCTCTCTAATTCCTGTAAGTAATGCTAGACATTTTCAGTTGTGCGTCATTTCTTTATCAGGAGAAATTTCCAGTTCAGTAAACTGTAACCTGAATCACACATGCACAAACAAAAAACACACTATGTACACAGACCTTCAACTGTGCAGTTTTTGCAGTTGAACCCATCCATACAATGAGTCATGAAATATGACCATGCCCCATCGTGATATAACAGCATTGAGCTCATGTCAAAAACATTTAGTCTGAATTTTTCGGTTTGAATCGTACGATTTATTTGTACTTTTGGTACAAATTCATGAAATTTAAATGCATGTTCCTTTCCATACTTCCCATTTCTTTTATCCAACAGGAAGTCCTCCAGCGGCCATTTTAGGAGCATAGACGGATATTTTGCACACTTTCAATTTGGAACGCAAAGGAGAAGGAGCTACTTTTGGCAAGCTGCCCAAAAATTTAATCTAATTAAAAATGACCCACAAAGGGAGAGAGGAGGAGTGGGCGGAGGAAGGTGGCCAGGAATGGGGGGGGGGGAAGATAGTGGTGGGAGGCTCAGGACTTGTTTTGAGGGGGGCCAAGAGGAAGGAGTGGAGGGAGCTGCCTCTCAACCAAGTCCTGAGTCCCAGAGTCAGGGGTTAAGTAGGGGGTCCACAGATAGGGGGTCCACAGTTAGGGAAGCAAGTGGGTGTGGGAAGGGGGAGATCATATCTCTGCTTTTCTTCATAGGAAATGGAGTGGCCTTCCTATTGATATTAAGAAAAACATTATTTTACGTGATACTTTTGCGACTTGGAAGCTATTTCATAAATTGCATGGTAGCAATTACCAAATCTCTCCCTTTATGTCCCCTTTTAATTATCTATTTACTAAATCAGAGAGAAAATCTTTAATTCCTTATTGGAGGAAAAGGGTATTTCCCAATTGAGGCACTTAATTGATAATTAGTGATGGGTGAATTTGGGCCGTTTCGCCCAAAAATTTGCGTATTTCCCACGAAATGGTGAAAATTCCCCGGTGAAAAAGAAACGGAAGCCGGCGTCCAATTTCGACGAATTTTTGCGTCAGTTTCGCGATTTTATTCACCGGAGGCGAATAAAAGGTTAATTTGCATACGATGGGAAATTTAAAGTTGTATGGAAGTCTTTATGTTATATGTTGCAGCAAATACTTTACATTTCTACTGTTTATGTCAGGGAACCTTAATAAAGACAATAGAGTTGTTATAAAGCCCTATACATGTGCCCACTGTAATTTAATGTTCAATATGTTAGAAAATGTATGTGGAGAACCGGTTGCTAACCCCGGTTGCTAAAAAAAAAATTTAGGACTTTTGCAGCCTATCACCCTGAAAAAAAGAAAAGTCGCCAGCGTTTTTTGAACTTTGATGCATTTTCCACTCAGAATATGATGTAAGGAAGATCTATGCACTCCGTTGCACTTCACCTGGTCTGAGCTGGCGAAAGTCTGGCGAAAGAGGTAACGTTCAAAAAAATCTGCATTTTAGTGAATTTATGGAGTAACGTCCATTCGCCAGCGCGAAAAGTTGCCTGGCGATAGAGTTAAGGTTGCCACCTTTTGCAAATTTTTTTCCAGCTGGTGGGGGCGGGTACAAAAAGGGGAGTGGTGTGACGTCAAAGGGGGCAGGTTGTCACGCAAAGGGGTGGGGCCACGGCACGACCAGGACAAAAACCAAAGGACAAGCTAAATTTACAGGGAATTGGGGGCGGGACGAGGGGGTCTTTTTAAGGGTATTACAAATTTACCGGCAGCTACATTGCCGGTAAATTTGTAATACCGGCCACGGCCTTGGCAGGTGTTTTACCGGCCAGGCCGGTAAAATACTGGCCGGGTGGCAACCCTAGATAGAGTGTGAATGACCGCTAGAGTCTATTTGTTACGCTAGCGAATTGATGCTCCACCCGTTAGTAAATTGGCGATGTCCCTGCGGGAGGTAATGCTAGCGAATTGACGCTACCATTAGCCATTTTGCCCTTTAGTAAATCTGCCCCTATGTTCCAGGCCAACATTCCTTAATTTAACCAGTAACCTTCTGTGTGGCACTGTATCAAATGCTTTAGCAAAGTCTAAATCACATCCACTGCCATCCCAGAATCGAGGTCCTTGCTCATCTTCTCATAAAAAGAAATTAATTTAGTCTGGCAAGATCTATTATTCATAAAACCATGCTGGCACAAATAGTATTATGATTTGATATGAAGTCCAGTATCTTATCCTTTATTAACCCTTCAAAAAGCTTTCCTACCACTGATGTCAGACTAACTGGCCTATAGTTTTGAGGCTGAGCACGGGATCCCTTTTTCTGCTACCATAATGGAGTAGGGAGTAATAGAGAACGAAAATTACCTTCCAGGCAGCTCTATAAGCCAGGCAGATAACAAACCACCCACACCCTGCAACTAGGCTAAACACACCTCCCCCAGCTGATTGGTCAGTACACTCTAGAATTGCCTTCAATGAAGTTGCCAGATATGGAATGTGTGATGTTCGAATGGTATCCCAAACCCAGAACTAACACCAAGGTCCCAGTCACGGCTCACTCCTCTGCCTATAGCAGCCACCTTTGGCTTCGGGAGGAGCCCTCCGCTACTTGAATGCCACCAGGTCTTAATGTGAGAGGACCAAGAAGAGAGTTCTGGGCAGGCAAGGGAACCAAACGTGTACAGAAGGGACAGGGCAGCAGTCAGGATAGTCCTGGAACAGGCCAGATCAATACCAAGCAGGTAATGCGGTACCAAATCTGGAAGCAGAAGTGTCACCACCAATGATGTCATATAAAAGGAACAGGACAATGGGATCAATGCTAACCAGATCAGATTTGGGAGTGGAAAAGTCTAAAGAAAGTTTTTTTGGGTCCAGGAAAACGTGGCACCTTCCCATGTTTGAGTTGCAACTGCTGCTCTAACCGCCAAAAAGGTAACATAGTAACATAGTAAGTAAGGTTGAAAAAAGACTCATGTCCATCGAGTTCAACCTTTTTTTTTTTATTAACTACCTATCTGCCAGTTGATTCAGAGGAAGGCAAAAAACCCATCTGAAGCCTCTCCAATTTGCCTCAGCGGGGGGAAAAATTCATTCCTGACTCCAAAATGGCAATCGGACTAGTCCCTGGATCAACTTGGACTATGAGCTATTTCCCATAACACTGTATTCCCTTACATGCTAAAAAAACTATCCAACCCCTTCTTAAAGCTATCTAATGTATCAGCCTGTACAACTGATTCAGGGAGAGAATTCCACATCTTCACAGCTCTCACTGTAAAAAACCCCTTCAGAATATTTAGGCGGAACCTCTTTTCTTCTAATCGGAATGGGTGACCTTGTGTCAGTTGGAAAGACCTACTGGTAAATAAAGCATTAGAGAGATTATTATATGATCCCCTTATATATTTATACATAGTCATCATATCACCCCTTAAGCACCTCTTCTCCAGAGTGAACATCCCCAATTTGGCCAGTCTTTCCTCATAGCTAAGATTTTCAATACCTTTTACCAACTTAGTTGCCCTTCTCTGTACCCTCTATAATACAATAATGTCCTGTTTGAGTGATGGAGACCAAAACTGTACGGCATATTCTAGATGGGGCCTTACAAGTGCTCTATACAGTGGAAGAATGACCCCCTCCTCCCTTGACTCTATGCCCCTTTTAATACAGCTCAAGGCCTTATTTGCCCTTGATGCTGCTGACTGGCATTGCTTGCTACAGCCAAGTTTATCATCTACAAGGACTCCAAGGTCCTTTTCCATAATGGATTTGCCTAGTGCAGTCCCATTAAGGGTATAAATGGATATTATTACATCCCAGGTGCATGACTTTACATTTATCAACATTGAATCTCATTTGCCACTTAGCTGCCCACATTGACAGTTTGTCAAGATCATGTTGCAAGGATGCCACATCCTGGATGGAATTAATTGGGCTGGATAGTTTTGTGTCATCTGCAAACACTGATACATTACTTACAACACCCTCCCATAAGTCATTAATGAACAAGTTAAATAAAAGTGGACCCAATACTGAGCCCTGGGGAACCCCACTAAGAACCTTACTCCAAGTAGAAAATGTCCCATTAACCACCCTCTGTACCCGATCCTGTAGCCAGTTTCCTATCCACATGCAAACGACTTCATTAAGCCCAACAGACCTTAGTTTAGAAAGCAGTCGTTTGTGGGGCACAGTATCAAACGCTTTGGCAAAATCCAAATAGATCACATCTACTGCCCCCCCCACTATCCAGAATCTTACTTACCACATCATAAAATGCAATCAAATTCGTCTGACATGACCTATCCTTCATAAAGCCATGCTGATTGTGGCTCATAATGCCATTCATTAGGACAACATTTTGAATGTGATCCCTTAACAAGCCTTCAAATAATTTGCCCACCACAGATGTCAAGTTTACTGGCCTATAATTGCCAGGCTGAGATCGTAATCCCTTTTTAAATATTGGAATAACATCAGCTTTTCTCCAATCCATAGGCACCATACCAGATGACTGAATCTGAGAAAATCAGAAATAAGGGCTGGTCTAAAACTAAACTAAGCTCTCTTAGAACCCGGGGGTGTATGCCATCAGGCCCTGGAGCCTTGTTTACATTAATTTGTATTAAAGATTTTTGAATCATATCCTGAGTCAGCCACTGACTAGATTGAGCTGAACCATTCGTGAAGTTATTAAGTGAGCCTGGGAACCCAGACTCCTCTATTGTATACACTGAAGAAAAGAACTGATTTAACACATTTGCCTTATCTGTATCTGTTACAACCATACTGGTACCATTATTTAATGGAGCAACACTCTCAACCTGCATCTTTTTACTATTAATATATTTAAAAAACTTTTTAGGGTTAGTTTTCACCTCCACCGCAATTAACTATTCATTTCTTTTCTTAGCCTTCCGGATTGCTGATTTACAACATTTATTACAGTGTTTATATTCATTAAATGCAGCTTCTGTCCCTACAGATTTGTAGTTTTTAAAGGCCTTTCTCTTCTTTCCCATTAACTTCTTTACTTCTGTATTAAGCCACACAGGATGATTCTTAGAGCTTCTACGTTTAGTCCTTAAGGGAATAAATTGAGAACAGTAATGATTTAATATCATTTTAAAGGACAACCATTTCTGTTCTGTGTTTTTATCTGAAAACCTAATGCCCCAATCAATGCTCTGTAGGGAAACCCTCAAGGCACTAAAATTAGCTTTTCCAAAATTCATGGTTTTTGTTGCCCCAGTATATTTTTGTTTTTTGCACCAGACATTAAAAGATATAACATTATGGTCACTATTACCCAGGGGTTCAATGACTTGCACATTTGCTATAAGTTCTGGGTCATTTGAGATCACTAAATCAAGAATAATGTAATCCATCATCCACGCATGGGTACCCGTATAAAAATTTGGGGATATTCTACTTGTGCAACTACTTTTGCCATATATGTAATAAAATGCCCATGCAGATTAATGTATGTGGGTCAGACGAGTCGCCCAGTTAGAGAACGAATTAGGGAACATAAATCTGCTATAAGGACAAAAAGAGTGGAGCAATCGGTTGCTTCTGATTTTGTGGAAAAGGGGCATGGGGTACAGCTAAAATATCAGGTTTTAGATCATGCACCCAGAATGCGATGAGGGGGTGACCGGACCAAAGGGCTTCTCAAGAAAGAAGACATGTGGATTAGGAGATTAGAAACCCTTACTCCCCAGGGATTGAATAGGGAATATGCTCTACAAGCTATTTTCCAGGTTTAATTGTTTTTAACTTTGTGTCTAACAGATATCTTAGAACTTGGGCTAACTTGTGATTGTTCAACCATTTAAGAGTTAACGGGATATCCCCTTGTGACATTGTAACAAACCTTTTGAAAATTGTAGCAAATTTGTAACAAAAAGACAATGTTTCTCTATAAAAACCTGTATTGTTTAGTGTTTGGTAAGCTTGAAAAAAGGCTCTGTGTAGCCTGAAACGTCGCTTATCCAGGTCCTGCCAGTGTTCCAAATAAAGACATTTTTATTCAAGAAAAATTTGTGGTGCTGTACTTCAACTAATTTATACTTAATGTGAGAGGACCAAGGAGAGAGTTCTGGGCAGGCAAGGGAACCAAACTTGTACAGAAGGGACGGGGGAACAGGCAGCGTCGTCGTGGAACAGGCCAGGTCAATAACAAGCCGGTAATGCGGTACCAAATCTGGAAGCAGAAGTGTAGTCAAGGTCACAGGCCTTAGTCAACACCACACAATAGTGTGGAACAAAATCAGATTTGAAGAATGGTCAGTAAGAGATAGGGGTCAGTACAGGGAGCAGATTAGAAAAGTCACAAGGGCAAGGGTCAAGGACAAGAATTAGACAATATAAACACATCCAGGAACTATGGAGATAGACCTACGTTGGGCAGTGTGTATTAGGCTGTGGCCCCTTTAAATTAGGGATGCACTATTTTGGATTTGGCCGAACCACTGAATCCTTCGTGAAAGATTTGGCCCGAATGTGAATCATATGCAAATTTATGGTGGGAAGGGGAAAACATGTTTTACTTGTGACAAAAAGTCTCACAATTTCCTTCCCCACCCTTAATTTGCATATGCAAATGAGGATTCGCTTCGGCCAGGCAGAATGATTTGGCCAAATCCAAATCCTGCTGAAAAAGGCAGAATCCTGGCCGAGTCCCAAACCGAATCCTGGATTTGGTTCATCCATACTTTTGCCAGATATGATGATGTCAGACGCATAGTGCCGAGTATCACCGCAGATGCACTAGACCACCAGGTACTCTCACACGTATTCAGCATGCTCAGACCAAACATTGTAGTTCCTTCTCACAGGAGACCTCCCTTATAACAGTGGTTAACGTTCGCTTCCACAGAAATCTGACAAGGAGCTGACATATGCATTTTAGCAAACATGTTTTGAAATTGTTTCAATTTTCCAGTAAAGCCTCTTTCCAGTAAATGCTTGCACAACAATAAAAACATGCCTCTATAAAGCCTGTGAGTTACTCTCATCTAAACTAGATTGCAAGCTGTATTTGGAGAGAAGTGATCTTTCACACTGAACATAACTCTGGATACAAAGGTAAGAACTTCAAAAACCCTCTAAGCAGTTGTGTCCAACGTATTTGATGTTGTTTTTAATGTGTTAAATATAATATACACAGAACTTGTAAAAGCATCTCTTAGGGTTTTGTAGATCTGTAAGTCCCATCACCAATTCAGATACTTAAATCATTTACATTTTGTTAGACTAGTGTTGAGTGGGCGGATAAGTGGGGGGGTTTTTTTTCTGAAACAAAAGATTTGACTAGGATATGGTTCTTTCAGCTTGGATGGCCTTGTAGTAATTAAGCAACACTGAAAAACTATACAGTTTTGGGACCTGTTATCTAGAATGCTTGGGACTTGGGGTTTTCCGGATAATTGAACTTTCCGTAATTAGGATCCTCATACCTTAACTCTACTAGAAAATCATGCAAACATTAAATAAAATCCAACCAGTTCTGCTTCCAGTAGGAATTAATTATATAGTTGGGATCAAGTACAAGGTACTGTTTTATTATTACAGAGAAAAAGGAAATCATTTTTAAAAATTTGGATAAAATGGAGTTTATGGGAGAAGGCCTTTCTGTAACTCTAAACGTTGTGGATAATGGGTTTCTTGATAATGAATCCCATACCTGTACAGCACAATTTTATATATTTTCCATGGACACATGACCAATCACAGATTGGCCTTTACTGGTTGCAATAAGACCTTGTTATAGTGAACAGTTCTTAAGTAAGACTTGGTGGTAGTACATAGTGGGTCACATTGGTGCTAATTCTACATTTCACATTTGATCCAGCATGTTTTTGTAAATTGAGGTATCATAGAATGTGCTCCCTGACTATTATAAATGGTAACCATTAAAAGACTTTCTATACACTATGGCTAAAATTGTATCTTCTCCTGGATTCACATATTTCCTTAGGATGATGGCACATGGGAGACTTTGTCCCCAATGGTAAGCTGATAAATCCTCTGAAAATATTTTTGCACAGGGATGAATAAATAATTTATCTTATTGTTCCCTGTCGTTTGTATTAATGTATTCTTTGAATGTACAAGTAGCTCTTCATAAAGCGATAAGGGCAGAAAAACATAACCAGAATTGTGTCATTGTATATGATACAGACTTGACCAAATTTCTCATGATATATGCAGGTGACTACATCATTAAAATGTAATTATTCTAACATAGTTGCACGGCTGTAGAATATGTCTGCCCATGCCTTCATCTCCTTTCACAGTTCCACATTACATCCTTTCACTTCTGCCTGTTATGTTCCCAAGTAAAACACTGCCCACAGGGATTCCGCTTTACGCTCTTTGGGGGGAATGTAATTAAAGACACAAAGAGAAAAACTATTTGCACCAATAATCGCAATGTAATCTTGTTCCTTAAACTGTTGTTGCATTGCGAATTTCAATTGCGCACTCTTAGGGCTAGTCCACACGAGGAGATTTGGGGAGATTTTGTCGCCTGGCGACTAATCGCCTCGTCTTTTGCGCAACTATCTCCCCGAACTGCCTCAGCGTTTTTCCCCATAGGCTACAATGCAAAGTCGCCTGCGCTAATGCACACGTGGTGATGCGTTTTCTATAGTCACCCAAAGTTGCCTCAAGGCAAATATTTTTTCCTTTACCAACTTTTATTACATTCCTCCATTTCTTTTGGGGTACCGGCATCTTCTGTATCTTCATGTTTGTATTCTGTTTACTTGCAGTTAGCACCCTTCATGCCACGTACACAGACATACTATATACACTACTTACTCCTATTTCTCTGATAATATTTTACTTACTAAAATAAATGTCAATTGAAAGCAACGTTCTTGCCCCTTCTGATGGAGACATCCATGTCCACCTCTGAAGCTTACTCTCACTGACTCTTGTGGTCTGAATAGAGTCTCACAGCAGAGTTGCCAGAAAGCTTCATGGTGAAACCTCCTAGAAGTGGCTACTTCCCCGACTGCATTGTGTCTGGCATCACACTGCCCATTTCTCTCCTGCCCCCGCTGGCATACACATACAGTCTCCTGGGTCATTAGTCTGTGCTTGGGATAGAGCTGCCCCTGCATCTTGGCTTCCTTTCATCTGAGGTGAGCTATGATATGTCTAGCTTGGCTCTACACAGTCAAAACAACAGACATTGTATTCACCTGGGCCAAAGTTGGGGAGACACGTTCTTTAGGGTTCTGCAAATGTTTGTGAACGCAGAAACACAGTATGCAAAGTTCAAAGAAAGACTGATTGCAGCTTTTTGTGCACTTTGCACAATGTGTTTCTGTGTTCACAAACATTTGCAGACCTTTAAAGGGGATCTATCGTGAAAATCAAATTCTCCTAATGGATAGTTGAGGTGGAAATAATAATATCTTTAAATATATTTCTTTAGCAGGAATGCTTACTTTTTTTGTAAAATGACATATTACTACATGCAATGAGGGTGTTTTCTCTAACAGTTCAAGCTACTGCTGAATGGGAGTGGCTTCTCACTAGCTATGATGTCACTTAGCAACTAGCAAAGTCCCTCCCTCCTCCATGTTGTATAACATCCTCACACCAACTGTTACTCTGGAAGCTCCTTGTGAGAAAAGTAAGCCTGTCAGTTCTGCACATTCTCTCAGTCAAGTACACCAAGTACCACCACAAAAAGGAGGGAGAGCCCCGAAGTATTTTATTGTATTCTATTGGTGTAAAGTATTCTCTATCTGGGAAATGTGATGGGAAGATCTGGCTGCTCTGATTCTGAAGTGCTTATTATTTTATTCCTTTTTGTTTGTAAATTTCCCAAATGTCCCATGTTTCGATGCTGCAGCCTTTTGGATTGCATAGCTTCCATTAACCTAGGCACTATCTCTCCCTACTATACCTTCTATCCCACAGTCACACTCCCTTCCCAGAGACTATTATCCACTGTTACTATAGACACCATCTCTCCCTACTATACCTGCTATCCCACAGTCACACTCCCTTCCCAGAGAATATTATCCACTGTTACTATAGACACCATCTCTCCCTACTATACCTGCTATCCCACAGCCACACCCCCTTCCCAGAGATTATTATCCACTGTTACTATAGGCACCATCTCTCCCTACTATACCTGCTATCCCACAGTCACACTCCCTTCCCAGAGATTATTATCCACTGTTACTATAGGCACCATCTCTCCCTACTATACCTGCTATCCCACAGCCACACTCCCTTCCCAGAGATTATTATCCACTGTTACTATAGGCACCATCTCTCCCTACTATACCTGCTATCCCACAGTCACACTACCTTCCCAGAGACTATTATCCCCACTGTTACTATAGGCACCATCTCTTCCTACTATACCTGCTATCCCACAGTCACACTCCCTTCCCAGAGACTATTATCCCACTGTTACTATAGGCACCATCTCTCCCTACTATACCTGCTATCCCACAGTCACACTCCCTTCCCAGAGTCTATTATCCACTGTTACTATAGGCACCATCTCTCCCTACTATACCTGCTATCCCACAGTCACACTCCCTTCCCAGAGTCTATTATCCACTGTTACTATAGGCACCATCTCTCCCTACTATACCTGCTATCCCACAGTCACACTCCCTTCCCAGAGACTATTATCCCACTGTTACTATAGGCACCATCTCTCCCTACTATACCTGCTATCCCACAGTTACACTCCCTTCCCAGAGACTATTATCCACTGTTACTATAGACACCATCTCTCCCTACTATACCTGCTATCCCACAGTCACACTCCCTTCCCAGAGACTATTATCCACTGTTACTATAGGCACCATCTCTCCCTACTATACCTGCTATCCCACAGTCACACTCCCTTCCCAGAGTCTATTATCCACTGTTACTATAGGCACCATCTCTCCCTACTATACCTGCTATCCCACAGTCA
Organism: Xenopus petersii; assembly: GCA_038501925.1. Taxonomy (NCBI): domain Eukaryota; kingdom Metazoa; phylum Chordata; class Amphibia; order Anura; family Pipidae; genus Xenopus; species Xenopus petersii. The sequence goes on from CM076686.1 coordinate 22,766,927, forward strand.
CACTCCCTTCCCAGAGACTATTATCCCACTGTTACTATAGGCACCATCTCTCCCTACTATACCTGCTATCCCACAGTTACACTCCCTTCCCAGAGACTATTATCCACTGTTACTATAGACACCATCTCTCCCTACTATACCTGCTATCCCACAGTCACACTCCCTTCCCAGAGACTATTATCCACTGTTACTATAGGCACCATCTCTCCCTACTATACCTGCTATCCCACAGTCACACTCCCTTCCCAGAGTCTATTATCCACTGTTACTATAGGCACCATCTCTCCCTACTATACCTGCTATCCCACAGTCACACTCCCTTCCCAGAGACTATTATCCCACTGTTACTATAGGCACCATCTCTCCCTACTATACCTGCTATCCCACAGTTACACTCCCTTCCCAGAGACTATTATCCACTGTTACTATAGGCACCATCTCTCCCTACTATACCTGCTATCCCACAGTCACACTCCCTTCCCAGAGACTATTATCCACTGTTACTATAGGCACCATCTCTCCCTACTATACCTGCTATCCCACAGCTACAGTCCCTTCCCAGAGACTATTATCCCACTGTTACTATAGGCACCATCTCTCACTACTATACCTGCTATCCCACAGTCACACTCCCTTCCCAGAGACTATTATCCCACTGTTACTATAGGCACCATCTCTCACTACTATACCTGCTATCCCACAGTCACACTCCCTTCCCAGAGACTATTATCCCACTGTTACTATAGGTACCATCTCTCCCTACTATACCTGCTATCCCACAGTCACACTCCCTTCCCAGAGACTATTATCCACTGTTACTATAGGCACCATCTCTCCCTACTATACCTGCTATCCCACAGCTACAGTCCCTTCCCAGAGACTATTATCCCACTGTTACTATAGGCACCATCTCTCCCTACTATACCTGCTATCCCACAGTCACACTCCCTTCCCAGAGACTATTATCCCACTGTTACTATAGGCACCATCTCTCACTACTATACCTGCTATCCCACAGTCACACTCCCTTCCCAGAGACTATTATCCCACTGTTACTATAGGCACCATCTCTCACTACTATACCTGCTATCCCACAGTCACACTCCCTTCCCAGAGACTATTATCCCACTGTTACTATAGACACCATCTCTCCCTACTATACCTGCTATCCCACAGTCACACTCCCTTCCCAGAGACTATTATCCCACTGTTACTATAGACACCATCTCTCCCTACTATACCTGCTATCCCACAGTCACACTCCCTTCCCAGAGACTATTATCCCACTGTTACTATAGGCACCATCTCTCCCTACTATACCTGCTATCCCACAGTCACACTCCCTTCCCAGAGACTATTATCCCACTGTTACTATAGGCACCATCTCTCACTACTATACCTGCTATCCCACAGTCACACTCCCTTCCCAGAGACTATTATCCCACTGTTACTATAGACACCATCTCTCCCTACTATACCTGCTATCCCACAGTCACACTCCCTTCCCAGAGACTATTATCCCACTGTTACTATAGACACCATCTCTCCCTACTATACCTGCTATCCCACAGTCACACTCCCTTCCCAGAGACTATTATCCCACTGTTACTATAGGCACCATCTCTCCCTACTATACCTGCTATCCCACAGCTACAGTCCCTTCCCAGAGACTATTATCCCACTGTTACTATAGGCACCATCTCTCCCTACTATACCTGCTATCCCACAGTCACACTCCCTTCCCAGAGACTATTATCCCACTGTTACTATAGGCACCATCTCTCACTACTATACCTGCTATCCCACAGTCACACTCCCTTCCCAGAGACTATTATCCCACTGTTACTATAGGCACCATCTCTCACTACTATACCTGCTATCCCACAGTCACACTCCCTTCCCAGAGACTATTATCCCACTGTTACTATAGACACCATCTCTCCCTACTATACCTGCTATCCCACAGTCACACTCCCTTCCCAGAGACTATTATCCCACTGTTACTATAGACACCATCTCTCCCTACTATACCTGCTATCCCACAGTCACACTCCCTTCCCAGAGACTATTATCCCACTGTTACTATAGACACCATCTCTCCCTACTATACCTGCTATCCCACAGTCACACTCCCTTCCCAGAGACTATTATCCCACTGTTACTATAGGCACCATCTCTCCCTACTATACCTGCTATCCCACAGCTACAGTCCCTTCCCAGAGACTATTATCCCACTGTTACTATAGGCACCATCTCTCACTACTATACCTGCTATCCCACAGTCACACTCCCTTCCCAGAGACTATTATCCCACTGTTACTATAGACACCATCTCTCCCTACTATACCTGCTATCCCACAGTCACACTCCCTTCCCAGAGACTATTATCCCACTGTTACTATAGGCACCATCTCTCCCTACTATACCTGCTATCCCACAGTCACACTCCCTTCCCAGAGACTATTATCCCACTGTTACTATAGGCACCATCTCTCCCTACTATACCTGCCATTTTGGAGCATACAGACCTGTGGTCTGCACTTGCAGTGCAGAGCAGAGGGAGCTATCAGTAAATAAGCACTAGTGCTCTTGTACTTGTGCCACTTGACCCCTATGGAACAACATAAAAAAATCTGGTTAAAACGACCATATAGGTGGCATATTAAGTGACCACCACCCTTCCTTAAAAAAATATACAAAACTATTTATACAAATTTCAGAAAGCTAATATGTTTAGTGGTATCAAAATATCTTTAATCCCTGGGTGGTTCACATAGTACATTGTGACAGTAATACATCAGTCTGTTATTCTGCAATAAAATGAGGTTTTGGCAAAGTAGTTTGTAAGTTACCCTACCCAGAAGTTACCCTACCCAGAAGTTACCCTACCCAGAAGTTACCCTACCCAGACGTTACCCTACCAGTTACCCTACCCAGGACTGGTACTGGTACCAGAGGCGGGATATTGATGTTCCTTCAAGAGGATGTTCCTTCACTGGTGCTATGAATATGTTGCCAAAGTTTTGGCTTTAATGTATTTTTATATGTATCAGTGTTACATAATATATGAATAGCCACTGACTTGTCTGTATAAGGAAATGTCTTTTTTCTTTAACAGATGTTCCTCAGATCTGTTGCTGACTTGCTGCTGACTGCCGCTCTGCTGCACCTGCCTTTGGCTTTATCAAAGGAAGTTTATACTACCAGCCATGGTGGGACTTGCATAAGCACCTGTGGAAGAGAAATCTCAGATTACTATTGGTGCAAACAGAAAGGTGTCAATGGATGGTGGGATTACTGTTCCCCAGAGGAAGGTTATGATGTCTATTACAGGCCATGTTTATCAGCTTGTCAGATGTTCAAGGATTCCATATATGAGCAGTGTTTTACAGATAATGGCTTGAGTAAATGTGGACATGTAGTTGAAGAGTTTGAGCTTTACTATACCCCAAGTCACTTTCTGTGTGCAACTGAGTGTATCTTACATGGAAGTGACTATAGATGTACAGACACACGTGAACTTGAAGACAAGTGTTCACCATCAAATGATCTAACCACAAAAGGAGAGCCATGCCGAATAGATCACCCATGTGATTCACACGGTTACAGTTATACCTGGTGCTACACAGATACCAGTGATAATTGGGATTACTGTGGAAAAGTTATTAGCGACTGTGAGCCAAAACGATATAAACGTGAAGATGGAGATGAAGAGGTCTGTAGAATAACTGATACTGGAAACAATCGTCAGTTGGTACTAACAGCCATCATCGTGCCTGAAAATAATTTCCGCCAACCTTCACGCGCACAATTTACAGAAGCTTCCCATCTCATTAACACAGTCAATGCTAACTTTTGTTTTCCCAATACTGCTCGTACTGTTGCCTATTCTGAGAATATTAGAATGGATATGCAAGGAACCTTTGAACGTGATGGAGTTAGGTATATGAATGTACAACTTCAACTCAATGAGCCAAGGCAAGGATCCTCGTCAAGACATTCCACAACCATCGCTCAAATCCTTTTCCCACAGGATTTCAACATCGCTGTCTTTTTCAGATACATAAGGAGAGCCCTGCAAACCAGCCTGCGTAGTGCTTACCATGGACCTCCTGTAAGGATTATCATAACCATGAACCATATTGACCATTGATGGGCAATATGACCTTTTTCTGATCTATATATACATTTGTAAGGTGCATTTGCTTATAATCTGTATCTTGACATAATCATTTGATCCTATTATCCCTCCAGAAAATAAAACCAAAAATAAAAAAGTCGCTGGTCAAATCTCATGAAAGTCTGTTCTCATGTTTCTGTTAGAATTCTTTTATGTTACCATTGTACATAGAGTGGTTGTAACTTCCGGCAGTATGTGAATATTGGAAGTTAAGTGCAATGTGCAAGCATTTGTGCATGTCACACTATCAGATCTACAAAGCAGTGCTTCCGAATATCGAAGTCGAAGGATTTAGCGCAGATAGTACGATCGAACGATCGAAGGATTATTCCTTCGATCGAACGATTAAATCCTTCGAATGGAACGATTCAAAGGATTTTAATCCAACGATCGAAGGAATATCCTTCAATCAAAAAACTTAGGCAAGCCTATGGGGACCTTCTCCATAGGCTAACATTGACTTCGGTAGCTTTTAGCTGCCGAACTAGGGGGTCGAAGTTTTTTTTAAAGAGACAGTACTTCGACTATCGAATGGTCGAATAGTCGAACGATTTTTAGTTCGAATACTTCGATAGTCGTAGTCGAAGGTCGAAGTAGCCCATTCGATGGTCGAAGTAGCCCAAAAAAACTTCGAAATTCGAAGCTTTTTACCTTCGAATCCTTCACTCGAAGTTAATGAATCGGCCCCAAAGTGTGCCTCTTCTTGCTTGTGTTTCCCTGCCTGCTGGGCTTTGCCAAGGTAAAAATCCAAACTCAAAGATGAATGTATCATGATGAGTTTCAGTCTGTGCACCCTGACACCCCATAATTTGCACCTTTGAATAATGTGTAACATATGAGGTAGGCAGGGGACAAAAAAATCAGGAAACAAGACAGTGCAATTCTTATAGGATAACACCAGCGACATCATTAAATTAACATATGTAATAGATACTGTACAAAAAAAAAATTACTAAAATTTTTTGTTTAAAGCTTAAATAAAACTAGTGATTATCCATACTGTCCTAAACTTCCAGTTATTAGTGTCCATTGAGACCAAATTTAGCTCTGAAAGTGCACAAAAGCTGGGGCAAATTCATTGTTACAAAATAAGCAGAGAAGTAGCCAAAAGCAAAGGCTTATAAGAAACAAAATTGAAACGAGGCAGTGATTAGTTATTTTATCCTGTCAATCATGGGGAGGAATCTGTTCCTGGTTTGTTCAAAATCAATATTCTTCTCTGTAATTCAAAAGAAATACATGGAAATAAAATGATTACAATATTAAACCTTACATCATTTACAGATAGCAAGACTGGTTAAACTCCTCATTGAGTCCATGAGGGAACTTAGTTTGAAGAGCCCAAATCCATTAAAGGGGTGGTTCACCTTTAAGGTGACTTTTATTATGTTATAGAACGGCCATTTCTAAGCAACTTTTCAATTGGTTTTCATTACTTTTTTTTATAGTTATTTGTCTTGTCATCTGACTCTTTGCAGCTTTTAAATGGGCGTCGCTGACTCCCTTCTAAAAAAACAAATGCTCTGTAAGGCTACAAATGTATTGTTATTGTTACTTTTTATTACTGATCCTTCTATTCAGGCCCTCTCCTATTCATATTCCAGACTCTCATTCAAATCAATGCATGGTTGCTAAGGTAATTTGGACCCTAGTTACCAGATTGGTTACGATGCAAATTGAAGAGCTGCTGAATAAAAAGCTAAATAACTCAAAAACCACAAATAATAAATAATGAAAACCAATCTCAGGATAACACTTGCTCTACATCATACTAAAAGTTATCTCAAAGGTGAACAACCTCTTTAAGACTCACACTATTGTAATACTTTTGACTTGTTCTGTCCAACTTTTATTTTGACTTTTTCTAGTATCTGCCATCTCAGTTGGGACACCCCATGGCTATTTTCAAATTTTTTTTTGCCAAGGTAGTTTCTTTTCTTTATTAATAATTACTGTCCATCCCATGGTTCTTCTTTAAATTCTCCTCCTGGGGTGGCTAATAATTGCGGATGGTGGATTTATGTTCGTTAAGCTGTGTCTTTATTGGCCGACTCGTTTGTCCCACATATGCTAACCACACAACACTTTATGCAATATATAACATCTGCATTATCACATGTAAAACACCCTGGTGTCTGATGAAGGGCTTTGCCCTGAAATGTTACATCACTTTCATCAATAAATGTGCAGGATTTATTCTGCTTGTAACAGTCTCGTTGTCCTGTTTTCCAGTTGACTTGCTAATAATTGGGGCGGGGGTGTAATGAAAATTCTAAGTGTGAATGTCTGGGACCTGTATTTGGATCAAGTCCAAACTTTAGTGGTGATGGATAAGGAATGCTGTTCCTGTACTGAAAGTATTTCTAGAATCATTTTTCTTCTTAAAGAAATTAGCCCCCAACACCCATTTTAAACAAAAAAAAATATGCAAAATTAAACAAAATCTTTATTGAATACGATCAGACATTTCTACATTCTGTTGGTATAATTTTCAAAAACAACACTATGGGGCAGATTTACTAAGCTCGAGTGAATAGTTCGAAAAAAAAAAAAATTCAAATTTCGAAGTATTTTTTGGGTACTTCGACCATCGGATGATTCGAAGTAAAAATCGTTCAACCATTCGATAACCGAAGTACTGTCTCTTTAAAAAACAACTTCGACTTCATACGTCGCCAGATTAAAGCTACCGAAGTCCAATGTTAGCCTATGGGGACCTTCCCCAGCACTTTTCTAAGTTGTTTTTGGTCGAATAAAAATCCTTCGATCGAACGCTTAAAATTGTTCGAATCGTTCGATCAAAGCTTTTGCGCTAAAATCCTTCGAACTCAATATTCAAATTCGAAGGATTTTACTCCGAGGGTCGAATTTGAGGGTTTTTTAACCCTCGAAATCCGACCCTTGATAAATCTGCCCCTATTTCTTTAAGAGATTTTCCAGATTGGAAATTTTCTTTGCTAAATTTTAACAAAAAGATCTTATTTGAAGTCCTCTTTCTCCTGACAAATAATATCCATTTTTTCTACAAAAGAGCAATGGCAATAAACACAATATGTTGATTGAGTATTGGATGTATGAGCATTATTAAGCATAATAGACTCTTGCAAGTCAGATTGCTAAACTTCACCATAGCTGCTATAGGCTCCTACTTCAGTATTACCTGTTAAGGTCCTGTATAAGTCAATTTGAGGGGCGCCTATCTCATTTTGAAGATACAGTATAGTGGTTTGCACTGAGTTTAGTATGAAAATCCAAAAAATTCTCTGTTTTTTGGGGCAAAAACCCAAAAAATCAAGAAATTTGGGAAAAAGTCTGAAAAAATTGGAAGATTTGGCTTTAGCTCGATTTTATAGGGTTTTTCCCCGTGTTTTTTTTTTAAATATGAGATAAATCAGGAGTTTAGTAAATAACTTAAGCGTTACTTTAGATGATCTAGAATATTTACTCTGAGCAAGAATTGAAGCAATTGCTTCAGTTGTTGCCCTACAATGCTTCTGAGTCTGTCACTGGCAAAGAGGAGAGTGTAAATATTTATAGAAAGAGTCAAAGCAAATGAAAAAATTCAAAAAAACACTGTGGCAATAATGCATTGGATGATGAAGACATAGGCAAAAATGTGAGGGAAGTGTCAGATATTCGCCAGGCGTGAATTTGCGCGATTCGCCGCCAGCAAATAAATTCGCAAGAATTCGCCAGCGTCAAAAAAAAAATTGTTGCCGGCGTCGGAAAAAAAACGTCCGCCGGGGTAAAAAAAACCGTCAAAAATATGAACTGTTTTTATATTTTATCCACAATAATTGATTAAGTGTCTACAAAATAATATAAAATTAAATAAAATAAAATATGAGCTAAAATATAAGCTTATGAAGTTTATAACCAAATGAAATAAGTGATATAATAGCGCTGATAACACTGTGGATATTATATAATAATGCTCCATAATCCATATAATAACTTTATTAACTACAGTAATTATCTATAATATACAATTGATTGATAAGATTGACGTGTTTATACTTAACATCTAGGAGTAATATATATTGCATTTTATGATTGTATGTACTTGTATGTACACTCATTTTCACCAACATAGTAGTTTTATACTGACCATTTTCAATATTTAAAAACACATTTTTAGCATATGTAATATGTTTTAACAAGAACATGTCTTTATGATACATATGAATGTATATTGCTATGAGAATTGTATGTTTTACACAACACTGTGATTATCTCTGCCTTTAAATGAATTAGTCATTAATTGAATGCACCTGTGAAAGCACTTTAAACATTTGGATTATTTCATTATAATGGAGTCTATGGGAGATGACCATTCCTTAATTCAGAGCATTCTGGATAACGGGTTCCTGGATAACAGAGCCCATACCTGTACTCAAAAATTCGATGGGGGGGGGGTTATTCAATAGAAAATTCTAATTTCAGGAAGGCTAGTAACATCTTCAGATTGGTCTCTGGACCTCTCCCATTGACTTAAACTCCCCATAGAGGTGACGATTCTTCTTGCTGAACGACCGATTTTAGGGAAGTCCGACCAATCCTTCGAAATTATCGTGCGGTTAGTGGGATTCGAACGATCGTACATCTTACATCTGTCAGGAAATTGATCGGCCAGGTCAAAAAATCGTTGTCGGCCCCAGTGCAATCTATCTATGTTTGCAGGGCCAAGCAGGCAGCTCCCCTTTGTTTTCCTGGCAAATTGGTCTTTTTAGTTGATGGTCAATTCTTACGATCGTACAATCGTTCCGAGAAGATCGTGGTCTCACAATCAGGATCTGATCTTTTAAAAATCTCAACATCTATGGCCAGCTTTATATATGAACTCATGGAGAATAGTTGAATTTGAATTTTTAAAGGGGCAAGGTTTGATAAATCTCAAAATTCAAATGTGATTCGAAATTCGGATCGATTTTGATTATTCACAATTCGAATTTGAGAGTTTTGAACATAAAAAAAAATCAAAAAGGCTAATTTGAACTTTCGATTTGACCCTTAATAAATCTGCCCCTGAGTCTACTTAAAGGGCAAGTCCATTTCAAATGAAGAATTTGCCAAATGAATGCTATGTTATTTTGCCATATACATTCATTGCAAAGTTTCTATGGTTGGTACTGTAAGTATTGTGAATTTTGTATTGCTATTGGAAGCAGTGTTTGTCTGTCCTTGTCTATTCACTGGACTGATGGTACAATGTAAGACTCGGCCAATGATTAACAGAGCTTTGTTTGCTGGGGAACTTAGACTTTTGCAACATTGATAACAAAGTAACAAACAGGAGTTAAGTCAATGCTGCTTTCAATATCAATAGTTTTTTTCATATAACATTACGAGCAATGCAAATTGGTTATCGGTTTATTTGTATTTGGCTTAGAATTTTGGGGCAAATTAGGGCAAAGTCGCACTCGCTTGTTAAAATTCACCAAAAAGAGAATCCGTAGAGACATCGTCAATTTACAAATAGGCGTAGAGGACAATTCGCTAGCGAAAGAAACTCAACGCGTAAGAAAATTTGCGATCTTTAGTCAGGCACATTTTCACTCAGGCGAACGACCGTTACTCTGCAAATTTATCAAAGTGTGAATTTTACAGTAATTTACCCTTTTCGCCAGAGTCTGCTTCTTTAGGTTATACCTGGTGAACTGATAAGATGAAGCTACGTCCTCCTCAGTGACATCATATCCCGTTTTTTCATATTTTAAAGTAGGATTATGTTTAAAAGTTGTAACTGTTAAATATATATATTTTTTATTTTTTTTAACCATTTGAAGGTCATACCAAATTTGGGCTCATGTCTAGGACATAAGAGGGTCTCTTTTGTCTTTATTTTGCTTCCTTGGACATTTGTAATAATAAGGAGGCGCTTCAAGCATTTGCACCAACATCTCTAATAAAGACAAATATATGACCTTTATGTACCCGCCCTACCAAATTGTCCTACATGTAAGTGTGTTAATGAAGTTTCGCTAATCAGAAAGTTCGCTATGGAATGTTCACTCTGATGAATTTTTATTGGAGACACTTCGCCAGCATTCATCTGCCAAGAAGTCACTCTGTATTTTAATGAATAAGCGTATTTGCTTTGAATTAAAGGGGAAGTAAAGTCTAAGATAGAATAAGGCTAGAAATGCTGTATTTTGTATACTAAACATAAACTTACTGCACCACAAGCCTAATCAAACAAATTATTTATGCTTTCAAAGTTGGCCACAGGGGGTCACCATCTTGTAACTTTGTTATACACCTTTGTAAGACCAAGACTGTGCACATGCTCAATGTGGTCTGGGTTGCTTAGGGATCGTCATAAATTATCAAAACAGCACAAGTCAAATAATATCTGCCAGAAGCCGATACAGCAAGACTGATTAATAATCAGAATATACAGACTGCACTGGATCCTGTGTTGTCATGTAATCTAATGTGGATTTTATAGTGTTTGTATTGTTTAATACAAACTTTCTCCAACTCTGCAGAACCAGTGGCTGCAGCAAAATAATCCTCCAAATAGAATCCCAGTTTATCTGTTTAAATCTGGCTCCATGATCTTTGTCCCTGCAGCTGGAGTTGGAAACAGTAAAGGGGATGTAAAGGCAAAGATAAAATCCAATAAAAACCACTAGGCAGTCGCCGACTGTTCTACAGGGAAACAAACAAATCTCCTTGAGTTCTGCATGGTTGGAAAGTAAGGCGGGGGCTCCCCCTGCTGTTCATAAGTATGATTGTTTCCCTGCTCAGCAGTTAGGGACCATCTGACAATTCCTATCCACAGCAGTAAATGAAGGGAGAATTTCACTGTATACAGTCAGGTTTCTTATAAAAACTGTGCACATTTTTTAATCAAAGTATGTTGGAGATAGGTTTCTTTTCCATTGAAGAAAGTAAAAATAGGATTTTATTTTTTTGCCTTTATATGAAATTTAACGTCTGACAAATTTGCGTGAAGTGTGGCAAAGCCTTCCGAGGCAAAAATTCACACATAAATCTGCCCCATTATCTGGGTATGTATAGCAGTTATAGCAGAAATATATATTTCGAAAAACTCTTTTGTTCAATACAACTTCAGTTCTATCATGCAATACAACAAGGTGCAGCACTAACTCATTCGACATGCCCAGACTACACGTTGCAATTACTTCGCAACCCAAGCAATTTCATTTCCAACAAAAGCAGGAGCCATATCTTCTACTGGTGATTAAAGCAGAAATTGGAAAAAGAACTGGCACGTGCAATTTGGCTAACCTTTTTTTGGAACGGTATCATTTTTCTGGTAAATGATTGAAAAAAGATAAAAAGATGCCTCTATAAAGCCCGTAGGTTACTCTCATCTAAATCAGATTGCAAACAGTTTATTCAGAGAAGTGATCTTTTACACTGAATATAATTCTGGATATAAAGGTAAGACTAATGAATATAAGACCCTCTAAGGAGGTAGTGGTGTCTAACTCCTTTGATGTGGTCGGAGATTTAATATACACAAAACTTGCAAAAACCAAATTTTCCCAGATGCATTGGCGTCAATGGGGTATATTTATCAAAGAGTGAAGTTAGAGATCACCACAGTTCTCTAGTGTCAAATTCCACTCTCCATTCATTTCTATAACTTTTTTAAAGGCACGTGTATCAAAAGGCGAACGATTACTTTCACGCATTAATAAATACTCTTTTAAAAATCTCATAGAAATGAATGGAGAGTGGTGAAATTTCACACTAGTGGACAGTGGTAATCTCTAACTTCACTCTTTGATAAATATGCCCCAATGGGTGTTTTTTTCTTTTGTTTCTTTTTTTATTTGTGCAAATTTGTTCCCTCACGGTAAGCTGCTCTCCCGCACAGGAGGTAAATACCCTGAAGATACCATTGCACAGGGACAAAAAATGTATTTATTGTATTGTTCCCTGTCCTTTGTATTCATGTATTGTTTGAATGTATAGTGCTGCATATACAAGTAGCTCTACATTCTCAGATGGAGACACAAACATAACCGGAATTGTGTTATAGCATCAGTCTCTCTGACCCCACCAGCAGCCACCCCTGTCTGCCCCCAGCATCTCAGCCCCAATCCCCCTCTGGCCCCCAGTGCTAACCTATTGCTTCACACAGCAGTGATCAGAGCCAGGGACGAAGGCCGGGGCAATGACCGGGGCCAGGGAGGGAGGTAGGGAGAGCAGCAGTGTTTCAATTAGTGAAGGGGTCTGGGCTGGTGGGTCTCACAGAAGCCTGGGTTTTTTTCCCAGAGCCCCGGCGGTACAGTCCAACCCTGTTTATAGCTGTAGCTGGGTCAGATATAGCTGGTACATCCCACTTATATAAATATTTTTCAGACCATTACTAAAAAACAGTAAACAGCAGTGAATTTGTCTTGCAGCCCTTCTTCACAGTCAAGGCCAAATAGTACAGCCTTCCCAGGACTTAGGGCTGACTTCAGTCCTCTTCTGGTGGAGACCTCCATGTCCACCTCTAAAGCTTACCTTCACTAACTGGTGTGGTCTGAATAGAGTCTCAAAGCATTGTTGCCAGAAAGATTCATGGTGACAACCTCCTAAAAGTGGCTATTTCCCCTATTGCAGTGTGCACATTTCTCTCCTGCCCCAACTGGCATACACATATAGGGGCATATTTATCAAAGAGTGAAGTTAGAGATCACCACAGTCCACTGGAGTGAAATTCCACCACTCTCCATTCATTTCTATGGGATTTTTATCAAAGGGTGAATTTTCACTTTCACCCGTTGATAAATACTCTTTCAAAATCCCATAGAAATTAATGGAGAGTGGCAAAATTTCACTCTAGTGGACTGTGGTGATCTCTAACTTCACTCTTTGATAAACATGCTCCATAGTCTCCTGGGCCATTAGTCTGTGCTTGGGATAAAGCTTCCCCTGCTAAATATCTTGGTTGGTTTTTAGCTGAGGTGAGCTATCATATGTCTAAATTGTCCCTACATAGTCGAGGCAGCGTGGCAGAGCCAAGACCTCCATCATCCTAAAATGTTTCCAGGCTATTCCGCGCCAAGACCAATTTTAGTGGTTGTTAACGATAACATCCAAAATATAATTTAACTTATTTACTATTATAGATAATCCTTCATATGCTCTAAACAGTAAGTGTCAGATGAACAACAGGGTGCATGGCTTTCTTGCATAAAACGATGTTGAAATCTATGTATAGGAGAGGGAAATGCAGTGACAATGTACATTCTTCTTTGCAATGCAAAAGAGTTACAGGAGCACACAGATATTGATGAGTGATATTGTATAACATAGTACAGCATCCTTAGTATATGGGCCTTTGCTTTAATGGCCAGGCATTTTTGAGTATGATTGCCCCATCCATGTTCCTTCCTCTCATGTGTATTTGGAGTAGATCAGCTTTCGTGAATGGGTTTCTACCGTCGTTCAAAGCCCCTCAAAAACATTTATCCCTGAACTTCCATCAGCCAATAAAACCAGCCAAAGGTTTTACCCAAACAAATAGGGGTTATCTTTTCCCTTTGAGCCCCCCCCCCCGCCCACCTCATGAACACAGCATGGTCCAACACAAACAAAAATGTCAAACAAAGCAAGGCCCAATTATATCTAAAAAAAAGCTCCTGGACAGATGGAAAAACAAAGAGCCCAGCTTTTACCTTTGTCTGTTTATATTTTCGAAAAGCATTTAAAGAGAAATTGTTGCAGTTTTGTTAAGACAACCACTTCACAAATTTGAGTCTTGCTACGTTATAATATGTGCAGTAAGTATGGAAAAATATACAGGTGACAATAGGAGTCATTTATGACCTCCAAAGCAGTGTGCAAAGTTAAAAAAACAAGGATGCCATGAGCTGTATTTTTGCACTTTGTGTACTGCCTTCCATGATTAAAGAATTGATTCTGAATATTCACTGATGATTTCTGACCCTCCTGCCCTTTCCCAACCCAACATATGAGGGCATATGATCTTTTATGGCACATACAGCAAAATCAATTTTATGTGTGGTAAAGTCAGAAGCATAAGTTCACCCCAGAAAATGATAGGGGTCATTTATTTATACAACAGCACTGCATCCAAGAATACCAATGAAATACTCTGAATACGCCAAGCAGAGCTACCTGCACAAACATAGTGCATTGGCTAAAATAAACAACATTAAGGGGGTTATTTATTAAAGGTCGAGCTGTGTTATATAAAACATTTTGAGTTTTTTTCACTGAAAAACTCAAACTTTTCGTGAAATTTGTTTTTCAAGATTTATCATACCCAGAGGCTGCTAAAAGTCCAAATGTGAAAACACTCCATCTCAGACCTGCCGAGTTCACGTATAAATCAATGGCAGATGTCCCTTTCCCATTTTGAAGATACTGTACTTCATAAATTTGGGTGTATTGTATCACAATCTAAAAAAGTTGCGAGATTCACATTTTTTTCATGATTTGTTTGTGTTTTTTCTCAACCCAAATTTTTCAAGTTATTTTAATGATAAATGAGATCAAATCATGGATGAGAGTTTGGTCAAGCTTTTTTATTAAAATAATGAGATCAATTCGGATTCAATGTCAGGAAGGCTATTAACAGATGGTTCAATTGACCTCTGCCATTGACTTGTACGTGAACTCGGCAGGTTTTAGGTGGCGAATACTGTTTCCATGGCTGAGGTGTGATAAATCTCACATTGGAATTTACATTAGAGGGATTCAAATTTGAAAATGTGTATTTAGACACTCAGAAATCTGAATTCTAATTTGAATTTACTATCTGACCCTTCATAAATCTGCCCCCTAGTGTTAATGTGTGTAAGGGCAATTGTGTTTAAAAAGGTGTGACAAACTGTGTTTGAGTTATAGAGACTATAATGAACCTGTGTATA
Organism: Xenopus petersii; assembly: GCA_038501925.1. NCBI lineage: Eukaryota > Metazoa > Chordata > Amphibia > Anura > Pipidae > Xenopus > Xenopus petersii. The sequence goes on from CM076686.1 coordinate 22,781,966, forward strand.
GCTGTGTAAGTCTAATAGGTACAGGTTGGCTGTGGGGTTTGACTACAACCCTTACAATTCCTTGCTGCGCTGCTCTATTGAATCCCCCACCTATCCATGACCTCACTCTATTCACTGTCCTCTTTTACCCTTTCCCTTCTCATTCTGCTGAGTTACCCCCACACTCACCTCTCTCTAATAACCCTCTGCCTCACTCTATATATCTGTTTAGATAGAAATATCTATAATATTATAATATATATTATTGCACCTCACCAGCTTCTGCCCCTGTCCTGTATCCACCACATTGTTATTTTTGAATAACACTCCAAACTTCTGCCACTCTGGGAACAAAGCAGCTTTCCCCTAAATTGAAACAGAATGTATAAACATAGATTCTATGCTAGTGATATTTAGTTGTGCACAACCTCTTCCTGGTGTTCTTACTCTACTTTATGTACACTAGAACCCCCATTTTACATTTTTCAGGGGACCATAAATAATGGTGTAAAGTCAGGGAAATGTTTTATATATATATATTGGTGGCACCACAAAAAAATGTTATAACAAATGGAAAACCTTAAACCTAATGTGGCCATAGACTTAACAATTATGATCTTTCTTGGAAAAGATCTTTCCAAGAAAGATTGTTCATTTCAATACATGTGTAGAGCTGAATTGTCAGATTTACAGGTAGAAACAATAGAATTCTACCTGTATCTGATGATTCAGCACTAACAATGGCTGATGTTAAGGGTACCTTTAAAGGCACCCGATCAAAATTTTCCGTCCAGCCAATAGACAAGCCGACTGATATTCAAATCTTCTGCCGATATTGGTCGGCTCTTTTCTCACCATACACGCACCAAATAACGTTCGAAAATTTGTTTTGTACAATATTATCTGTGCGTCTATGGGCACCTTTAGGGTAACTAAAAAGGAGACTTTACTGTACCTTATGTATCCAGCTGTAACTAGAACTCTATAGGGAATCGCATGCTACAAGCCATTGGCTAGAAATTGTGCTAATAGAAAATACCAAGTGCTGTCCTGGCAAACAAGGAGTTTGTATCACAAATAGAATGGCAATGCTATACATGTGCAACACTTACTACTTAATATATTTATAGTAAAGCTGTTGTTAGGTTTGTGTGGAAACCAAAATATGGGTACAATTAATTTGTGTAATATGTTTTCTTCTGCATCCTTGCACTTCTTCCCACAGTCCTTTCCCTGTACGTGATAATGTACCATATAGAGTGCAGGCTCCCAGATTTCTGGGGTTGAAGACCCACTTTTGTAGCATTTATTTAGGCACCTCAGCTCACAAAGGGGCAGATTTAATAAAGTGTGATTTTTCTCTTTCCCTAACTTCACCAAAGTTCACCTCATTTTGTCAGATGTATTTTAACAACATATCTGCATTCTTGGGTTCACAAATATTCACAGGCCTGTGCTCCGTTATAGAAAGCAGAGACCTGCAGTCTGCAGTTACAAACATCTGGTTATAATGGTTATATAAGGAGCATTTAACAAGGCCAAACACCGCATCATATAGAAGATTTCCAGACAGAATATCTTTAATCCCTGGGCTCACCTAGTACATTATGCCAGCGATATGCGTGAAATATGTCTGTTATTTTGCCATATAAGGAAGATTGAGCAGAGTAGTTTGTCAGTTACCCTACCCAGAAGTAGATAGCCAGGTCTGTGAGTGGTACCAGAGGTGGGATATTGTTCTTGATTTCAGCAGGATGTTCCTTCACTGGTGCTACAAATACTGTATGTAGGCAAAGGGTTGGCTTTAATTTACTCTTATACTGTATGTATCAGTGTTACATTAAAATATGAAATTCCACTGAATAAAGAAATTACATTTTTTTTTTCTTTAACAGATGTTCCTCAGATCTATTGCTGACTTGCTGCTGACTGCCGCTTTGCTGCACCTGCCTTTGGCTTTATCAATGGAAGTTTATACTACAAGCTATGGCGGGACTTGCATAGGCACCTGTGGGAGAGAAGACTCAGATTACTATTGGTGCAAACAGAAAGGTGGTGACACTGGATGGTGGGATTACTGTTCCCCAGAGAAAGGTTATGACGCCTATTACAGGCCGTGTTTATCAGCTTGTCAGAAGGTGACGGGTTCCAAATATGAGCAGTGTTTTACAGATAATGGCTGGAGTAAATGTGGACATGTGGTTGAAGAGTTTGAGCGTTACTATACCTCAAGTAACATACTGTGTGCAAGTGAGTGTATGTCCAATGAAGATTACTATAAATGTACAGATGTAAATGGAGATGAAGAGAAGTGCTCACTATTAAATGATCTAACTGCAAAAGGAGTGCCATGCCGAACAGATCACCCGTGTGATTCACACGGTTACAGTTACACCTGGTGCTACACAGATACCAGTGATAACTGGGATTACTGTGGCAAAGTTATTAGCGACTGTGAACCAAAACGACATAAACGTGCCAATGGAGACGATGAAGTCTGTAGAGTAATAGATACTGGAAATAAACGTGAGTTGGTACTAACAGCAGTCGAAGTGCCTGCAAGTGATTTCCGCCAACCTTCACGCGCACAATTTACAGAAGCTTCCCATCTCATTAACACAGTCGGAGCCGACTTTTGTTTTCCCAATACTGCTCGTACTGTTGCCAATTCCGAGAATATTAGAATGGATATGCAAGGAACATTTGAGCGTGATGGAGTTAGGTATATGAACGTACAACTTCAACTCAATGAGCCAAGGCAAGGATCCTCGTCAAGACATTCCACAACCATCGCTCAAATCCTTTTCCCGCAGGATCTCGACGTCGCTGTCTTTTCCAGATACATAAGGAGAGCCCTGCAAACCAGCATGCGTAGTGCTTACCATGGACCTCCTGTAAGGATTATCATAAACATAAATCCTGTTTAGCCTAGATTAAGTATCTTTCCAGGAAATTAAACTAACAATATCTAATAAAAATGTAGCTGGTCAAATCTCTGACCCATCTCATGTCTTCTGTCAGAATTACTTATCATATCTGTACATGGAGTATTGTACATCCCTGTGGATGGCAATTTTTGAAATTAAGCTGTGTGCAAACATTTGTGCATGTCTCACTTTTTAGACCTACAAAGAAGCATCCCCCCCCCCCCAAATATTAACATCATTGCAAACGACACAAAATATGAAACCAGTAGAAGTGAGAATCCCAAACGGTGTTTAATAGCAGGAGTTTGGGGAAAAAAACACCATACATTTAGGGGCAAATTCATCAAGGGTCGAATTTCGAGGGGTTTAATCCCTTCGAAATTCGACTGGGGAATAGAATCGAATAGGCAATTCAGGCGAATTTACGCGCTGGCGAATAGTCGAATTGGCGAATATTCGCCAGGCGAATAGGCGCTCGATCGAATATTCGCTCGAAGGATTTTCATTCGATCGAATGCCTTTTTATTCGATCAAAAACTTGGAAAACAAGCTTATGGGACTTTCTCATAGGCTTTTAAAGCAATTCGGTAGGTTTTAGGTGGCGAAGTAGGCAGTCAAAGTATTTTTAAAAGAGACAGTACTTAGGCTATCGAATGGGCGAATAGTCGCAACGTTTTTGCGCTCGATCCAGTACTTCGACTATCGAATGGCTAATAGTCACAGCATTTTTGCGCTCGATCTATTCGTATCATTCTACTCAGGCGAATTTACGCCAATTCGATAGTCGTGGAGCACAAAAAAATACTCGAAATTCGAAGTTTTTTTACTTCGAATCCTTCACTCGAAGTTAGTGAATCGGCCCCTAAGTGCCAAATATTAGGGGGTATATTTAACAAAAAGTTAGAGATCACCAAAGTCCTCTAGAGTGAAATTCCACCACTCTTCATTCATTTCTATGGGATTTTGAAAGGCGTATTTATCAAAAGATGAACTTTCACTTTCACCCATTGATAAATACTCTTTTAAAAACCCCATAGAAATGAATGGAGAGTGGACATATACCAATATCTATACTAATTGTTGATTTTAGCATCCCAATAACCTCGGATATTATACTTGTCCAAGAAATCACCCAAGCCACTCTAAAAGGCATTAACAGAATCAGCTGGGCATTCCACAACCTCAGTGTTCTCACCCTGAAGAACCACCTACATTGATTCAAATTATAGTTCTTTTCCTCTAGTCTTAATTGGTGGCCTCCTGTACGGTGAACCTTTTTATGGAAAAGTAGATCTCCCACTGCCTGTCTGTAATGCACTCTAACGTACTTATAAAAAGTAATCACGTCCCCTTTCTAGCATCTTTTCTCCAAAGAAAACAATCCCAACCTTGACAGTCTACCATTTAATTCTTCCATTCCCTTAACCAATTTATATGCACATCTCTGTACTCTCTCCAGCTCATTTATGTACTTCTTAAAGAAGAACTAAACCCTCTATGGAGCAACAGACCCCCTTAACTGCCTTGCTTCACCCCCATCACCTCTCCCTCCCTGAACCGTGTATTACATAGCAAGGTGCCCCTATTTGAATTGCAGAGCAGCACAGCAGAGTACCCCCACGCCATCTTCCATCCATTCACATTCTCTTCGGCTCTATTCGCCTACACAGAGCCTGTAGGAGCATTTGCAGTCGGGCCCATTTAATAATCAGCTTCAGCTGCATTTGCTCTTGCAGGCTTCTTGTTGGTGAAGAGACCTGAAGAAGATGCATTTGGACGGAAGATGGCACCAGGGTACTCTGCCGCGCTGTTCTGCATTTTATGCTGTGTTTTTCAAATAGGGGCACCTCACAATTTAATACAGTGTGCGAGGAGGGAGAGAGGGATGAAGCAAGTGGGGTTTAGTTCTTCTTTAAGGACTCCCAAAACGGCCCTGCTCACTAAAGGTGAAGTCTTACCAGTTCTGCACAATTTAGCAGCATCAGCAGCAGTAGAAACAGTACAATACGGTCGTGTCAGTAAATGATCATTGCTGTTATTCTGCCTTTGGCCGTATCCTTTCCTTTCAATATTGAAGTAACATGGCTTCCTGTTGTTCTTTATATACTCACGCACACCCCTTCCGGTGATGTCAGAGATGGGCATAGGTAATAATAATAATAAGCCTCATGAAAATAATGCATATGAACTATTATGGCTGCCATATCAACTACAGCAAAGTCAACACAGTTACTGCGCTTTATGTGAGGTAAAGACACAGACACAAGGTAACCTTAGAAATTGTTTAGGTAATTTCCTAATTTCTCAGTTATGAATTGCAACTCTCTGTGCTCCAAAGTGGATTCCTATAACAATACTCTGAATATTCCAAGCTGAGCTTGTAAGGGTAGGAAGGGATTAACACCGTCACCATGGAAACCCAACTTGATCCAAGGATTGAAGTCCACACTCTTGATTATAAAACAAACTTGAACTGTTTATTTGGTACACTTTCTTTCATCAGTTGGACTCTTTCACACATCAGGGCATACAGTTATTCACTCCACGGCAATAATACACTTCTCCTTTGCTGGCTAAGCCGACATTCCAAATGTACAGAGGTTTTCCCAAAACCTTCCGAAGGACATCCCTTTCCAGGGTTACTCACCACCTCCCTGCTTCAGCCGGGCTGACACCACACCAGTGCACCACTGACCTTTCAGGGTAGGACTTTTCTTGTGACACCTTCCGGTCCTACCAGTCTGGCATACGACCTATGCCCCTCTGGCCTACTCCGGATAGGACTTTTCTTTTCCCCCTCCTTCAGGATGTCCTTTTCCTATAACTTCCCCTAACTGGCTTAGCCTTGGCACATATGCCACTACCTCCTTGTTGGGGTCTTAACTTCACATGCTAAATAGTCCTGACTATCAGAAATACCTACTATTTCACACTTCTGCTCTATCTCTATCTTAATCCAAATGCATGTGAACATCCCTTTGGGTGTGTCTCCCCTTTAAATACCTTCTTCAATTGAACACTACCCTGACACTAAGGGGCAGATTCACTTAGGGTCGAATTTCGAAGTTAAAAATACTTCGAAATTCGACCCTCGAATTGAAATCCTTCGATTTCGAATATCGAAGTCGAAGGATTTAGCGCAAATCCTGCAATCGATCGATCGAAGGATTATTCCTTCGATCGAACGATTAAATCCTTCTAATCGAACGATTCGAAGGATTTTAATCAAACGATCGAAGGAAAATCCTTCGATCAAAAAAAGCTTAGCAAGCCTATGGGGACCTTCCCCATAGGCTAACATTGACTTCGGTAGGTTTTATCTGCCGAAGTAGGGGGTCGAAGTTTTTTTTAAAGGGCAAGTACTTCGACTATCGAATAGTCGAATAGTCGAACGATTTTTACTTCGAATCCTTCGATAGTCGTAGTCGAAGGTCGAAGTAGCCCATTCGATGGTCGAAGTACCCAAAAAATACTTCGAAATTCGAAGTTTTTTTCATTTGAACCCTTCACTCGAGCTGAGTGAATCGGCCCCTTACTGTTCATGTGCTGCTCTTAATTCTGTGCTATCCAGCATGCAAGCTCCTGAACCATAGGTTTGACACCAATACCACCTTGTGGTAGTTTCTAGTAATTACATTCAGATATGTACAACAATTTCCAAGCACTTTGCACAAGTACAAACACTTTGCACAATTCACAATCACACAGGGCTGATCCTATCAAATGTGGGGCCCAATTGGGACCATGTTGGCGGGGCCCCTAGACAAAGTGTTGCTGGCTACTGACACAGCAAGTATTTAGGAAAATAAGGGCATACAGGCACAAAATAGAAAGGGGCAGACAAGGTAAGAGAGTGAGAGGGATGAAATAGGGGCACATAATAGGGGCACACAGGGTAAGAGAGAGAGGGAGGAAATAGGAGAGTGGACTGGGCCAATTAGTTTGGGGCAGGCTGGGCCGATTCAGCTTGGGAGCAGGCTTGGTTGGATTGGGGGCAGGCAGGGCCTATCAAGGTTGGAGGAAAGCTGGGCCTATTAGAGTTGGGGGCAGGCTAGACCTATGGAGTTGGGGGATAGGCTGGCTTATCAGAGTTGAGGGTGGGCTGGACCTATGGATTTGGGGATGGGCTGGACTCTCAAAGTTGGGGGCAGGCCAGGCAGCATCATGTGCTGAGGGAAATATTATCTGTCCTGCCCTGTGGTGCGGGGCCCAATCACATATTTTACATAACTTCAATTCAAATACATATTCAACACTTGATCACCCTCTTACAAGCTACTTCCATAAAATAATATACTAAAATAATATACTAAAAAATGTATGCAGCAATACATTTATATTATTAACAATAACATTCACATACCACCTGTGTTAACAGTGCAAATTATCAAATCTGTTACATCAAACACGTTGTGCTAAAAGATGATTTACTATAAAGCAGGCAGCCTATGGGGGGAGCAGATATTTAAGCAGTGACATTATAAAGTAGTATAAGACATTTCAATAAAAGGTTTATCTTACACAGTAGGAATTTTTTTGCCTTTAGCAACTGTAGACCACAATGCTTGCTCCACTGCAAACTGGAAGCTACTAAATTATGTTATGGAAATTATTTTGAAAGATATTGTTCCTCTTTTATTTAACCGCAAGTGCCATGGCAAAAGTTAAATAAGCTTGGGCAGATCTGTGTTCTCCTTGCCACATATAGCCATCCTGAAATTCTTGTCTCAGCTATTCTTAAGAACTTGCCTCTTGCCTCAGTCTTGTTTAGTAATAATTCCTCCCTTCTGCAGCACCTTTCTCTGATGTTTTTTATAAGCACCAAGTCCATAAGTGAGAAGCTGCAGAAGTTTGTTAGTGCTCTGATTTTTATTTCAAGGATACCCTTTTTGGGGGGTCAGGTTCCCCTTTGCCCACCCAGTTCGGATGCCTATGTTGCAGCACAATTCAGGTTAAAATATCAGCTCTCGCAATTTCACAGTTTATTGTCAATGAACTTTGTACCTCATGTTGAAACCAGTAGGAAAACCAAGAATGCAACTAATATCCCAGTTGCAAGAACGATTCATTTAAGGTTCTTTGTACCCATGGAAAATTGACCCCGGTAAGTGTCCCTGCATCTGAAAGCGCTCCCCGGCTGTTCTCATCATTGTTCTCTAATAGTTGTTATTTCAGGAAAATATAGTAACATAGTAGGTTAGGTTGAAAAAGGCACACGTCCATCAAGTTCAATCTTTTAACTCTATTTTAACTTGCCTAACTGCCAGTTGATGCAGAAACCACATTTGAAGCCTCTCCAGTTTGCCTCAGAGGGGAAAAAAATTGTTCCTGGCTCCAAAATGGCAATCGGACTAGTCCCTGGATCAACTTGTACTATGAGCTATCTTCCATAACCCTGTATTCCCTCACTTGCTAAACATCATCCAACCCCTTCTTAAAGCTATCTAATGTATCAGCCTATACAACTGATTCAGGAAGAGAATTCCCCATCTTTACAGCTCTCACTGTAAAAAACCCCTTCCGAATATTTCTTCTTGAATCTATGCCCCTTTTAATACAGCTCAAGACTTTATTTGCCCTTGATGCTGTTGACTGGCATTGCTTGCTACAGCCAAGTTTATCATCTACAAGGACTCAGGAAGGGGAGGGACAGAGCATAGGAGAGGGGAGGGACGAGTGACGGAAAGTGAGAGCTGCAGATGGGAGTGAATCTGAACTAGGGGGTAGGCAGAAGAATCTTGAACAGGCACCTGCCAGCTCCCCCACAGCATTGCACCCTAGGCAGGTGACTCTTCTGCTTACCCCTAGTTCTGGCCCTGGGCAGAAAGAATCAGTGCCTATTTTATTTATGACAGGGGCTTTTCCCTTTCTGACTTGCAAAGGAGGCTGCCAAGAATTTCATATTGTTAGTCTTTTTTATACAAAAGATCAAAGAGACTGCCAAGCTCTAACCACCACAGCTGTTCCCACATGTTCCAGTGACCAGCAGTAGCAGTACCCAAACCCTGGAATCATCTGCCGACAAAAATAGACTGGAAACTTATGCATTCTCGGTGTAATAGATGAGGTGACCCCTAGGGCGGCCATGAGAATACTCTTTCGTACATTACTGTTCTATGCCAGGAAATGTATCCTCCTGAATTGGATGTCCCCCCTCTCCCCCACAGTTAATGGCTGGTTGAACTTGATTAAAACAACACTCCCCCTAATACAACTCACTTACACTGCAAGAGGATGTCCCCAAAAGTATGATCTAGTGTGGCGAAATTGGCTGGAAGCCATAGAGGAGCCGTAGGATAAAGGGGGATAAACTAACAGTGACAGAACTCACTGCACCACCTATTCAAGGGATTTAGGACTAACGGAATCAGAAACTTTCTGAAATAGAGTGTATACAAATGTACAGGACTCAAATGTATTAAATATGTAAGCTTTGTAAGAAGATGGAACCGCAAGCCATATAATGTTTGTTTATTTGTTGTTATAAAATGCAAAATAACCTTTTAAAAAAAAATAGACTGGAAACTACTGAAACTCTAAGGAAACTTGTAATTTAAAGGAGAAGGAAAGCTCCAAGACAGTCTATTGCCAACAGATTAGCCACAATAGTGCAAACTAGAACGCTATATTTATTCTGCAGAATGCTTTACCATACCTAAGTAAACAGCTCTAGACACTGTCTCTGTTTGTTTAGGATAGCAGCTGCCATATTAGCTTGGTGTGACATCACTTCCAGCCTGAGTCTCTCCCTGCTCACTTACAACTCTGAGCTCAGATTACAGCAGGGATGGGAGGGGGGAGAGAGGAGCAAACTGAGCATGCTCAAGCCCTGCCCTGGAGATTTATGCTGAAAACAGGAAGTCTGATACAGAAGTCCATGTGTACACAGTAAAAGTAAAGAAATGCTGTTTCTTTTGACAGAGGACTCAGAGCAGCATTACTTTGAGGGTTTACTGGTGTATTTATATAGTCCTTTCTGTTAAAGCTTACTTAATTTTAGCCTTTCCTTCTCCTTTAAGCTTTTGTTTGCCTGCTTCGTGTGCTTGTGGACTGAAGGTAAAAGTTTTAGACTCATTTTATTTAGTGCAAATATAGCTTTTAACTCTATCATTAAACAAAGTTCATTCGTAAAAATAGTCTACAGAGAGGGTTATTGCTGTGGGCCCACATAATAGCATTTAACCAGGATGCTGCCACTTTGCAGAGTGATTTGATTAATGTTAATAAATGCAAGCTTATGCACACTAAATGGCAGTGTGTTGGGAGTTTCCCTAAATGAGAAGGATCTAGGGGAGAACTAGACAAGTTGTCTAATTATGGGAAGTGTCATTCTGTAGCCACTAAAGCAAATAAAGTGCATAAACTCTAGGGATGAAAACATAATTTTATAGGTCCCTGGTAAGGCCTCATCTGGAGTATGCAGTGCAGTTTTGGACTCCAGTCCTTAAGAGGGATATAAATGAGCTGGAGAGAGTGCAGAGACTAAGTGCAACTAAACTGATTAGATGGATACTGTCAAGTTCTCTTTGGAAAAGAGACATTTGAGTGGAGACATGATTAGTGACGAGCTACTGTGTCCTGTTTCTCTTCTCCAAAAAATCAGCAAAACTGCTAAAACATTTAAAAATCAGAAGTCGATGGGCAACAAAAAAATGTTTACGTGCAAGACAATTTTTATAGCTCCAAATACAATTTACAGTATGTCCACAGACGTCTGCAGTAAAATTCACACATGAGTTTGTAGCCCTGGTAACAACTTTCATAAACCCATTTTGAAGAATGCCCTCTAAGCAAATCACCCTCATATTTTCTTTAATGTGGCAATACACCATCAGATATTTGACTTGTTTAAATCGGGTAATGGTCCCATGATCCAACCCATAGTCCTGCATTATGATCCGATCGTTGGGATCTAGATCAGATCAGTCCGATATTGCCCACCTCAAGATGGGCATATTGGGGAGAGATTTGCTCGTTTGGCCACCTTTATAATATAGAGGCTTTAGAGGCAGATTTACCATTGGCAGAAGAAGTCCAGCATGATGTGGATTCCAGGTCTATATAGACTCTACTATGTGTGAGCAAGTCCAAATAAAGTTAGAGATATGCAAGAAGGCTACACCTAAGTAAGGAAGAGATAGAGAATTAACGATCAAGATACAGTAGACAAATACATTGGGGACCCTTTCAAGAGGCTCCATCAAGAATTATACTCTAGTGCCATATAAGAAATTGATAAGTGTTTGTTTTTATTTTACCTTTGTGCATACAGCATTTGACTGAAGGAATGATAAAAGTCGTTTAATTAACTATGAAAGTGCTGCTCGTTTCTACTTATGGTAACAATTACCCACCCGTTCTATTATTTTCAACCTTTTAATACAATTGGTGTTGTTTGAGATCACTAGGTCCAATACAGAGTAATTTCTGGTTGGGTTCTCAACAATCTGTGACATGAATTTGTCATACGGCACCTTTACAAACCTTCCTCCATAATGTGAGTTGGCAGTGCCATTACTAAAATCATTATCTGGGTGCTTATAGCAGTTATAGCTAAAATATATTTAGAAGAACCCTTTTGTTCAATGCAACTTGAGTTCTATAATCAAATGTTTTAATACAATAAGGTGCAACACTATCTCATTCAGCATGCCAGAAAAAAACATTTTAGTTATTTTTCATCCCAACATTTTAGTTATTTCTAAACCCAATTTATAACCAACACAAACAGGAGACCTCACATCTACTGATGATTAATGTTAACTTCCACAGAAATCTGAAAAAGAACTGTCACATGCAATTTAGTAATCATTTTTTTTGTACCGTATAATTTTCCTGATAATTGATTGAACAATAAAAACAATCCCCTATATAACAAGTGGGTTACTGTCATCTACATGAGATTGCAAGCTGGATTTTCAGAGACGTGATCTTTCACACTGAATATAATTCTGGATAAGAAGGTAAGACCGTTTTAGCAGGTAGTGGTGCCCAACTGGAGATTTTAATGTGTTAGATAATATACACAGAGTTTGCAAACGCATCTCTCATGTTTTTGCAAAATACTGTAGATCTGTAAGCCCCATCACCAATTCAGATGCTTTCATCATTTTTATTTTATCAGACTAGTGATGAATGATAAATATTGGCAAATGCAATGGAGTCAATGTTTTTTTCCCCTTATGTTTCTTTTTTTTTTTATCTGTGTAACATTTTTTTTCCCAGGATAAACAAAAGATATGGCTATGGGATATGTTTCTTTAGGATATGTTTCTTTCAGCTTGAATGGCCTTGTAAAACTTGAAAAACTAAATGGCACCATTTTATATATTTAGGGGCAGATTTATCAAGGGTCGAATTTCGAGAGGATGGGAGTTTTTTAAACTCCCAACTCGAAACTTAAATAAAAAAAAACAACCGAAATGTATTAAAAAAAAAAAAACCCAAAAAAACAAATTTTTTAACTTTGAGTGAATAGGCTGTATTCGATAGGATTAGATCAAATTTGAATATTTAAAAAAAAACTTTGATTTTTCAAAGTCCACCTAATGACTGCAAATAGGTTCTAGGAGGTCCCCCATAGGCTAAAACAGCTCAGATGGTGAATAGTCGAAGTTGAATTTAAGGCGACAGTACATAAAACAGCTCATATGTAAAACTCTGCTTCATTGTCATAACAATATCATTTTTTAATAGTTTGTGCTATAAATATATATAAAATAAGGACAGCCCCCTGGGATCGTATGATTCACGTGACACATAAACATACTAGGGATGCACCGAATCCACTTTTTGGGATTCGGCGGAATCCCCGAATCCTTGGTGAAAGTTTTGGCCGAATACCGAACCCAGATCTTAATTTGCATAAGCAAATTAGGGGCAGGAAAGGAAAAAGTGGAAAAAAATCTACTTTTGTGACGAAAAGTTTTACCTGCAACTTACTTGCTGCTTTCAAAGTAAAACTCCCAAACTTGGCTGCCCTTTTATTAGACACCAGTGGGATCACCTGACTATAGCTGGGAAGGGTGGGAGCTACAACATGGAGCTGGTCACTGCTCCTGTATAAACTATAAGAAACAAGGGAAAGTTGTGCTCACCACTATTTTTTAAAACCATTAGGCGGGGGTGCAATGAGGCTGTGACCACAAAATACATATAGTCAACTACAAGAGTCCTCTGCACTCAACCCATTATCAATATATTTAAGACAGCGACATTTTGTGCATACTGCTACTGAAAAATGCCTTACCCTTTAAACATATAGTCCATATATTGCAATATATTTAAGCTGGCCAACTACATCAAAGTCATCCCATATCTGGCCAGTCCTATACTCAAATTGCTAATCTGATTCATTAAGAATTCTCTTGCTTCATTATACATTTTACAAAGGGACTAAGTTTTACCTGCAATTTACTCACTGTTTTCAAAGTAAAATCCCCAGCTCCATGTTGTAGCCCCCACGTGATCCAACTGGTGGCTAATAAAAGGGCAGCCAAGTTTGGGAGTTTTACTTTGAAAGCAGCGAGCCTCTGTTTTCTGCATTGCGGTGTAGCCAACCACTTCCCCAAATTTCAATCTGCCGTTTCAAAAAAAGTCTGTGCATTCCACTATGTGTTCCAGTAAAGTTTCAGCCGTACACAATTATATTTCCTCTTAGATCTTGCAACACATTTCACCCACTTCACCTACTAGGCTCCCTCAAGCAATATAAACTTACAATAAAGCACCCCTGTTAACTCACTCCTTACATACCTTGTATGAACACAGACAAAAAGGTCAAACAAACCAAGGTCCAATTATGTCTAATTGACATTGACGGGCAGATGGAAAAACAAAAGGGCCCAGATTTGACCCTTGTCTGTACATATTTTAGAACATAATTTAAAGGAAAATGTTCCTACAACAATTTCATTGAGCCTTGCTACTTTAAATATGAATGTAAATGTATTCAGGTGTCAAAAGGGGTCATTGACGAACCCCAGGGCATTGTGCAAAGTATAAAAAAGGTCTGTGAACTGTATTTTTTGCACTTTCTGCACTGCCTTCCATGATTAAAGAATTGATGCTATTTGCTGCCGACTTCTGACCCTCCTGCCCTTTCCCAACATCTAACAGATAACACGACCCCCTGCTGTTCTTTATATACTCTGGCACACCCCCTCCGTTGATGTCAGACATAAGCAGGTTAGACGCAGGTATATTCTGTAAATCAGAGCTACCCTGGGTTGAGTTTAGGGTTAGCACAGGTTGAATCATTTTCGGCCCATGCATCACTATCTACTACCCCCATAAAAATAATACACCCCATGAAAACAGCGCATATCAACTATTAAAGGGGAACTATCTTGAAAATGTAATATAAGCTTCCTCATACTAAAGTAAGAAACTTTCTAAATACAATCAATTAAATATTCTGCAGTGTTTCTGAAACAAGTGGTTTCTTTAATCAATTTTATATTCACTATTACTCTATCATTCTGTCTTTGTGCAGAGTTGGGTGTCCGATGAATGATCCATATCTTATAGGGGGCTCCCTGTCCTAGAAGATGTGTTAGAGCTCACTTGGTTAACTGATTCCAGTACAAACAAAATCTAACAAAATAACTTTTGCACAAATTCTGCATGTAGAGAGACATGAAGTCTGGTGATTTTAATAGAGTGAGCTCTAATACATCTTCTAGGCAATATTAGCCCCTCTATATCTATAAGATATGTTGGATCATTCATCTGACACCCAACTACTGAATGAAGAGAAACAGATGCTGAAACAGTACAGAATATTTCATTGATTGTATTTAGATAGTTTCTTATTTCAGATGAAGCTAATATTATTAATTTGTGCGATAGTTCCCCTTTAAGCTGTCATTTTAACTACAGCAAGATCAACACAGTGACTGAATTTTAAGTGAACACATCAACATTAATAAACCTAGTTATAACGGCTATATAGGTGGCATATAAAAGGTCACCCCCCCTTCCTAAAAAAATACAACGCTATATACACAATTTTCAGACAGATAAATGTTTACTGGTATCAGAATCCTTGGTTTCACCTAGTACATTATGCCAGCAATATGTTTGAAACATATCAGATTGCCATTCTGCAATAAAAGGAGGTTTTATTTGCCAGTTACCCTACCCAGAAGTAGATAGCCAGGTCTGTGGGTGGCACCAGAGGTGGGATATTGTGATTTCAACAGGATGTTCCTTCACTGGTGCTATGAATATGTAGGCAAAGTGTTGGCTTTATTTTATTTTCATATGTATCAGTATGATAAAACCACTGATGGTTGTATAAGGAAATTTCTTTTTTCTTTAACAGATGGTCCTCAGATCTATTGCTGATTTGCTGCTGATGGTTGTTCTACTGCATCTGCCTTTGGCTTTATCCAAACAAATTCATAGAACAAGCTATGGTGGGACATGCTGGGGCCCCTGTGTTCCCAAAAACACAGACTACTATTGGTGCCAACAGAAAGGTGGTAACACTGGATGGTGGGATTACTGTTCCCCAGAGGAAGGTTATGATGCTTACTTCAGGCCATGCTTATCAGCTTGTCAAAAGGTCATGGATTCCAAATATGAGCAGTGTTTTACAGATAATGGCTGGAGTAAATGTGGACATGTAGTTGAAGAGTTTGAGAGTTACTATACCTCAGGTGGCATTCCTTGTAACAGTGACTGTACTTTAGATGGAATATACTTTAAATGTACAGACATAAATGGATATGAAGATAAATGCTCACTATTAAATGATCTAACTGCAAAAGGAGTGCCATGCCGAGCAGATCACCCGTGTGATTCACACGGTTACAGTTATACCTGGTGCTATACCAGTAAAAGCTGGGATTACTGTGGGAAAGTTATTAGCGACTGTGAACCAAAACAATATAAACGTGCCATTGGAGATAGGGAGCTGTGTAGAATACCAGATATTGGAAATAGACGTGAGTTGATACTAACAGCCACCACAGTGCCTGATAATTATTTCCGCCGACCATTAGAAAATCTTTTTGTAGAAGCTTCTTATCTCATTAACAGAGTCGGAGCTAACTTTTGTTTTCCCAATACAATCCATACTGTTGTCTCTTCTGATAATATTAGAATGGATATGCAAGGACTAATTGTGCATGAGGGAGCGAGGTATCTGCATGTGCAACTTCAACTCAATGAGCCAAGGCAAGGATCCTCGACAAGACATTCCACAACCATTGCTCAGATCTTTTTCCCACAGGATCTTGATATCGCTGTCTTTTTCAGATACATAAGGAGAGCCCTGCAAACCAGCATGCGTAGTGCTTTCCGTAGGCCTCCTGTAAAGATTTTCATAAAAATGAACCATTTGGGGGATTGATGGGCCATATGGTTTTCTGCTACACTATATACAGCACAGATCTGTAAGGTAGAATGCTTGAATTCTGTATCTTTACATAATTATTTGATCCCAATATTAACCAATTAAACCAAATAAAATAACAATGTCGCTGGTAAAATCTCTGATAGAAATGTCTGTTCTCATGTTTATTTGTGTCTTTATATGGTCACGGAACTCCTCAGAGACATATTATATCATTATAATTTACAATAGGAGGTACATTATTCCCTATATATTGAAATATCATTAGAGTCAGTTCCCCTATAGTGTTATCTGTATGACCCTCTACACAAACCTATTAAAATTTATATTTTATATTGACTTCTAAGTAAGAGGTTGTCCCATACAAACTAATACCTTACCTACACAAACCTGGTACATTAACATTTGAACAAGGTTGTCCATTATAAACAAGTGGCTACATCTCCAGAGCATGAGCAGGGCCCAGTGCTTATTTCTGATCTTGCCCACTCCCACACCATGTGTCTCATTTCCTTCAACTTTAGATTATAAGATCTTTTACACAGGATCTTTCTCACCTTTTTTTACCAGTACAGGTTGTTATTTATGTAACTCTGTATGTTACTGTATATGTATGTTATTCATATTGTATGTATGTGATTGCTCTGTACAAGCACATTCATTTTACAGTGCTGTGCAATATATTGGCGCTCTAAAAATACATGTTAATAATAATAATAATAATAATAATAGGGAGATAACATAACTATCCAGAAATGCTTAATAAAGTAAATTTTTGAGCCCATCTTGGGAGATCCTTCTCATAATTACAGGTTACAGCATAAAGAGGAAGATACTGTAAGTTGGGCTCATTTATGTCCACAAGTGCCCCTGCAAATTTAGTGGGTATTGAAGAAGTACTTGCACCAATACTTGCTCCTGGGAACTTGCACTGAGCATTGTTTGGACTGTTACCTAGTGATCTTCATCATCATCCTTTAAGATCTGCAGTGCTTTACTTTGATTATAACAAACAGGGAATAAATGGTGGATAACAAAGAAGGGCTTACAGAGTACAATAGGATCAGAGGGCCCTACAAATTACAAACTAAAGGTTAGGGTACAATTGAGACATTAGGATTACTTCTATAAAATAAAACGGATTATACCAGTTAACTACTGTATGTTTAATTTGATTGCCTTCTTTTTCTCTCTCTCCTCTACACTTCTGCATATATCCTCTGCACTCCAACTCTGCATATATCCTCTGCAATCAAACTCTCCTGAAATTGTAATCTCCTCTTCACTACTCCCATCACCCTCTCTCAATCTAAGCACACTATCTTGTATTGTTAAATCTCTTATCCCCTCTCAACCTATTAAACAATACAATGCTCGCACTGTCAAATCTAGGTCACACCTTGTCTCACTTTCATTATTACTGTTACTTGCAGCTGGAGACATCTCCCCAAACCTGGTCCCACTCACTGATTCCTCACCTCCCCTATTCCTACTCTCAAGCATTTGACAATGTTTCCAGTCTCTAAAATTTATCGCCCCCTGGTCCCTACTTTTTTGGGTCACTTTACTGCTTGGCAGCTTCCATACTTTCTCTCCAGCGAGACACCTGCTCTCATTTTAGGGGACTTCAACATCCCCAATGACAACTCTGCTTCTCCTGCCACCTCTAAACTCCTCTCTTTAACAACTTCATTTGGTCTCTCTCTGTGGACTGACTCACCTACCCACATTGAGGGTCATGCTCTTAACCTTATATTCTGCCAATCGTGCGCCCATCCAACCTTACTAACTCTCCTTACAACCATCTGACCATCACCTAATCTCCTTTCAGATAACACTTTCATCTGCACTATCACAACCATCTCTCTCTCTACCCACACGCAGTGTCGGACTGGCCCGGCGGGAAACCGGGGGAAAACCCGGTGGGCCAGGACCCTTAATGGGCCCCCGCCAGGCCAGGACCCTCTCCTTTTGTTTTAAAAAAAAGTTTTCTTTAGGCGCTGCGCAGCTCCATCCTTTTAAGCAGGCGCACCACACGCTCGTTGAATCACGGTAGGGGGTCGGAGGGGGCCCTGGACAGTAGTCACAGTGGGCCCTGGGCCCCCCAGTCTGACCCTGCCCACATGTACAGAAACCTTAACGCCTTTGATCCACAACAATTATCAACAGCATCAGCACAATCCAGCTCTCTCATTAACAATATTTCCTGTCCAAATAGGGCAGCTTATCTCTACAACGATGCTCTTTCAACAGCTCTTGACTCCCTTGCTCCTTCTATCACCCGTCACAGCCATCCAGCCAAACCCCAACCCTGGCACACTAGTGTAACACGGTACCTCAGAAGATGTAGTAGATCAGCTGAGCGACGGTGGAGAAAGTCACAAACTGATCCTGACTTCATCCACTTCAAATTCATGCTCTCGCTACAATTGAGCGCTATCATTAGCTAGAGAACAATACTTCTCTTCTTTAATCTCCACTCTGTCCTCTAAACCACAGTGACTGTTTGCCACATTTAACTCACTCCTATGCCACCCTCCTCACTCCTTGCTCATTTCTTTAATGAAAAAATTGTATACCATCTGACAACATTCTCAGACTCACGTGCAGTCCACTCATATCCACTTTGCATTCTTTCATCCCTGCAACACTAGATGAAGTTAGCAAACTTCTAGCTTGCTCAAAACCCACAACCTGCTCCCTTGACCCCATACCCTCTCGCCTCCTCTATCCAATCTCTGATACGCTCTCTCCTGCACTTAACCACCTATTTAACCTTTCACTCTCTACTGGTACTTTTCCATCATTATACAAACAAGCACTAATCACGCCTATCCTCAAAAAAGCTTCCCTTGATCCCAGCTCTCCCGCTAACTATCGTACGGTTTCCCTTCTTCCATTCACATCCAAATTACTAGAAAGGCTTGTTTACAAACGCCTGATCCAGCATCTCACTCACAACTCCCTTCTCGACCCCCTGCAATTGGGCTTCCACCCATCACACTCGACTGAAACTGTACTCACCAAAGTAACCAATGATCTTCTACTGGCAAAGTCTAAAGGTCACTATTCCATACTCATCCTTCTAGATCTCTCTGCAGCCTTTGACACAATTGACCACACACTCCTCCTAGACATTCTATACTCAGTGTGTCATTGATGACACTGCTCTTTCATGGTTTACATTGTATCTGTCTGACCATTCCTTTAAAGTTGCTTTCTCTAACTCTACTTCTACGACGTTCCCTCTCTCTGTCGGAGTTCCTCAAGACTCTGTTCTAGGCTCTCTGCTGTTCTCGCTCTATATAACTTCGCTTGGAAAACTTATTCAGTCGTTTGGACTTCAGTATCACCTTTATGCTGATGACACCCAACTCTACTCATGATCTTTCTAATTCTGTCCTTTCCCAAGTTACAGACTGTCTCTCTGCTGTCTCCTCCTGGATGTCACAGCGCCACCTGAAACTGAACCTTTCTAAAACAGAACTCATTATATTTCCTCCAAGATCTACCCCTGTCCCTCAGATATCACTTACAGTAAACAACACCACCTTTCATTCCACCACACAGGCACGCTGCCTGGGAGTTATCCTAGACTCTCATCTGTCTTTTTCACCACACATTCAAACACTTGCAAAATCTTGTTGTATTCAACTGCGCAACATTGCCCGAATACGACCCTATCTCAGTTTAGAATCAACTAAAACACTGATTCAGTCTCTCATCATCACCCGCCTTGATTACAGCAACCTTCTCCTCGCAGGTATTCCAACAAGTTATCTTTCCCAACTCCAATCTATTCTAAACGCGGCCGCTAGTCTGATTCATCTATCTCTGGAACTCTCTGCCTCCAGCTGTCAGACTTTCTCCTTCTTTCCAAACTTTCAAGCTCTCCTTAAAGACCCACCTGTTTAAAGAAGCTTATTCAATGTACTTTAATTAATCAATCATTGCTGTATCAAAAATCACAAAACTGTTTCTAAAATCCTAATGTCTGAATTGTACCCTAACCTTTACTTTGTAAACTCTAATTTGTAGGGCCCTCTAATCCTATTGTACTCTGTA
Organism: Xenopus petersii; assembly: GCA_038501925.1. Taxonomy (NCBI): domain Eukaryota; kingdom Metazoa; phylum Chordata; class Amphibia; order Anura; family Pipidae; genus Xenopus; species Xenopus petersii. Next base: position 22,802,297 of record CM076686.1, read on the forward strand.
ACCCTTGTTTGTTATCCACCATTTATTCCCTGTTTGTTATAACTAAGGTAAAGCACTGCGTATCTTGTCGGCGCCATATAAATAAATAAATTATGATGATGATTAGGATTTTAGAAACAATTTTGTGATTTATGATACAGCAATGATTGATAGGTGGTGTGTGTCCTTTGAAAATGATTGAATTGTAGTTTGAAGTTTAGTATGGAAGGAAGCAGGGCAGAGAGGCTACCTGCAAATGGAATGAAAACCAAGTGGGCTAGGGGTAATGTCTAACCATGGAGAAAAGGGTGTGGAGTTTCTAGAGTGAAGCCAGCAGAAATATTTGAGTTTAATTCACTGTAAGTTCACAAGGGATCTTAGGCAGATGCTATATTTATGTTTTTTCTGAGAAAGGCATTTGTTTAAAAACACTGTCTTTAAGTAGAAGAAATTCTCAAGCTTAACACAAAAGAACTTCTGCATTTAGAGTCTGCATTTGAGTAATACGTTTTATTGTCCTTCAAATCTGCAAGTTTAGCTATCAATTCATTTTTTGTTATCTCTGGTTGGAACAAAGTCCATAAAGTGGTTGTGTTTAACAGCAGTTTATTTTTTAATATCAAGCCATTGTAATTATTGACCATTTGTGCAGGATCTTGTGTTATTGTGTATAGTTCTCATTCAAGTATTGCTAGGATCATGGTAAGTTGCACTCCTACTGTCACAATCCTGCATATTTTTCAGACAGTTAATATTTTCTAGGTTTTTGTGGCAGTTGACTTGCACATGAGCGGGTGTACTGATTGAGATCCATTCCTTTGCAGTACTTATTCCTAGGAAAAGAAAAGATGGTTTATACTTTAGGAACATCTAAGTTCTTTTAAAATGAACTGCAAATATTATAAATCTAACTGCAACATGGTATACTAGACAGCAAAACTCTTGAAAATGGTCATATTTTTTTAGCATCCAGATTTGTATTGCTCTCAATAAACTCACAGTCTAAAGTTCATTTTACATTATTATGCATTTTTATGCATGCACATAATCTGTCTAGTAATTAACAGAAACCAATTGTATTATAGTTTACAGACAGGTGGCCACTATATACTACCTGCTAATTGAGTTACTAGCCTGGCACGAGCTTCAATAAACTGCAACTTCTAGTAAATGACCTAGAGGTGCTGTACTGGCCATGCATGAAACAGGACAAAAATGAAAAGGTTTATGGCAATTAGATTCTTTTCTTCAGATACAAAGGATCCTGTGAGCTTTCAGAGGTATGTTCGGCTCTATGTCTACAAAGTTAAAGGGATACTGTCATGGGAAAAAATGTTTTTTTCAAAATTAACCAGTTAATAGTGCTGCTCCAGCAGAATTCTGCACTGAAATCCATTTCTCAAAAGAACAAACAGATTTTTTTATATTCAATTTTGAAATCTGAAATGGGGCTAGACATTTTGTCAATTTCCCAGCTGCCCCTGGTCATGTGACTTGTGCCTGCACTTTAGGAGAGAAATGCTTTCTGGCAGGCTGCTGTTTTTCCTTCTCAATGTAATTGAATGTGTCTCAGTGAGACATGGGTTTTTACTATTGAGTGTTGTTCTTAGACCTACCAGGCAGCTGTTATCTTGTGTTAGGGAGCTGTTATCTGGTTACCTTCCCATTGTTCTTTAGTTTGGCTGCTGGGAAAAGGGAGGGGGGTGATATCACTCCAACTTGCAGTACAGCAGTAAAGAGTGATTGAAGTTTATCAGAGCACAAGTCACATGACTAGGGGCAGCTGGGAAATTGACAATATGTCTAGCTCCATGTCAGATTTCAAAATTGAATATAAAAAAATCTGTTTGCTCTTTTGAGAAATGGATTTCAGTGCAGAATTCTGCTGGAGTAGCACTATTAACTGATTCATTTTGAAAATTTTTTTTTTCCCATGACAGTATCCCTTTAATGGCATAGGGATCATAATAACCTACTCAAGGAGAACAGCAACCATTACATTGCCAGCAACCAGTTTCCAGTAGACAAAACAATTGCCTATGACACAGCATCGTATCATTATGTGAGAACAGCCACAGAACCCTAAATTCCTCCTTCCAATGCATTATTAGCTTAACGGCACTACATTTTTAATATTAAATTTAGCATTCATCACATTTGAAGTGGCTGCTGGCAGCTGCCAAGTTGTTTGGTCTCCCAGAATGGACAATAATCCCCCATACTCCATTAACATATGTTGACTACTGTCCTACATTCCATACTGTATATCATCAATAACATAACTGGAAATTTAGAACAAAATTGACACTTCCTAATTAAATTTCCTAATTACTCTTCTTGATGAACACACAAAGTATTGTTAGACAAATCTTACCACAAGCCTGCAGGACCTCTCACTGTTTCCATATAACACTGAATGTATTTACGGACATTATTACCTGAAAGGTTGACAAAATAATATTCTTTAATGAAACATAGAATAGAAATCACTGAGATAGAAAGAATAATACTAATGTTGCAATGCTCCTTCTGTTTCCCCCTTTTACAGAGTCTTGTCTCCAGGTAAATTACCTAATAAATATTAAATTACATGAGATGAATTTAAATGCTTAATGTCACCTCCTCTATAATGTCACCAGGTTAGACATGTCTATCAAGGTTGTTGTATATTAGTGATGTGTGGGTCAGAAAAAAGTAACCCTGTATCCTACCCCAACCTGCGTCTTCTTGCTCTGTACACTATTTCTGTGCATATCTCTGGTTTCAACTAATCTAAGGGAGTAGTTCCAGTCTGACCCACATCCAACCTTAACCCACAGTGGTTGGCCAAATTTCAACCCAAACCTGCCCAACCAGAAGTCAAACTGCGGGTCACCAAGGTTTCAGGTCAACCCACACATAACTATTGTATATATTCCCTATACAGATGGTGGGGCCTTAATGTGGCTAATCAGAAATGTTACCATTATTTCTGTGTACTCTCATGCAATGACTTACAACTTCTTCGAGTTTCAACAGTTTTTTGCCTTAGCCCAGGTTCCAGTAGCACAAAAGTGTTGGCTGTTGTGCTATTGGAACCTGGGCTGCTGATCAAAGGAAAAAAGTTTGGAAGGCTGTAGTACAGTATGTTGGAACTCTCTACATGCTGATATATGCATTTATGGAGGCTCACAATGTTACACCTGAATTTTGCTCTCAGACAATTTTTCCTAGCCTCTCCTCTAACCAGGTTTCCTGAAATGTTTGGTGCATGTTTGAAAATGTATTAATTAATTAGAGATATTCTAGGTTGGCACAATTATGAGTTTATAACGTATTTCAAAAATAATAAATACTTACCAAAACATCCACATGGGTATTTGGCCTTTTGAGACTTTGAGTACCTGCACTGCGCTTTGATGTTGTTTCCACTGGGCTTGTACATGTTATTTTTTATAACACAGATCCCTATTAAAAGAGAGAGACAAAAGATGAAAAGACTCATTTACAAAAGAGAATGACAGTTAGTTAGGGTGAAATTGAGTGGACAAATGCAAATCTGGATATCCCTGCAACAATAGATGAGTGAATGTTACAGCCATGTTTTCATACATCTATCATCTTATTATGAAGTAAGGTAAACTTGGCCAATTGTATATCCACAATGGGGGTGTTAATGTTTCTAACATTTAACTAACAAAAAGCCTGATAAGGAAAATAGGAAAGTGAGAATTTATTGATGAGCAATATTGTTGTTATAGGAGTAGCTAGAACCTCGTTGGATGATTTACTCAGAAGACAAAACTGACGGTTACACAAGATCTTGCTTAGAAGGCATAAGGATTAAGTGTCATCTATGATTTGAAGTTGATTATAAACCATTAAATATATGATTTGCAATAAAGTTTGATGGTTCAGAAAATAAAACACGTTTTTCAAAGGATAAATATACTGATTTTGGACTCTTCTGAATGTCAACTTTACAAAAAATATATGGTTTTCAGGGGGTAAACCTACATTTTCAGATATTTAGCACACATGAAATGCTGGCAGTGTGTTGATCTTGCAGTAGAGATGACAGTCGTGATTATGCACTATTTTCATTTTGTGGCCACTGTGGGAATTCTATGCATATTGGGCATTAACTGTTTATGAAACCCTCTGGTATTTATATTTAATGGTTTACCCTTGTATCTAAGTACATGTGGGAGACAGTGAAGTTGAAGATTTCTGTAGTTTTTCCAAAATTTCAGAACTGCTAAATTTAGCAAAGCTTTTTAGTCTGGCAGTTTAAATTATTTTCTGGGGTAAACTTATTTTTAGTGGCATTTTTTAGCTTGCAATATACTGTAAATTATACAATATCTGGCATTGGCACACTTGGAAAAAAGGAGATTTACCAAATAAATTGTATATGTTTTTTGCATATTATAAAATAGATTTTCAATGTTCTCAATATTATATATATATATATATATATATATATATATATATATTTTTTTTTTTTTTTTCACCTTGGATAAGACATGTGAATGCATGCCTTATTTGGGACAATTATCTTATTGTTTGCATTTTGCACCATGGCTACAACGCTAATTCACAAAGATCCGAAGTTGCGCACAGGGTAACGAACGCTGGCGAAATTACGCTAGCGTTGGCTAATTTGCATACGGCGTACACAGTGGCTATATATGCTGCAGCAAATACATTACACTACACAAGGCCAGGGAACCTTAATAAAATTATATAGAGTTGTTATATTGCCCTACACATGTGCCCACAGTATAGTTTAGGTGTCATATGTTAGCAAATGTAGGGGGGAAAGAGGGTACACCAAAAAAAAAATTACGATCTTTTTCAGTCTTTCACCCTTTAAATAGGAAAAAACGCCAGCTATTTTTTGAGGAAGTCCTATCTACTCTATTGCTCTTCACCTGGTCTGAGGTGGTGAAGGTAAGTCTGGCAATAGAGGTAACGGTCAGTAAAATCAAAATATTAGTGAATTTGCGTAGTAACACTACCGAAAATGTGCCTGGTGTTAGAGGGTGAAGTTGCGCCAGAGTCTATCTCCTTGGCGAAATTACGCCAGTTACCATTAGTAAATCGGCGAAGCGCCAAAATGATGTCACGCTGGAGAATTTTCGCCCTTTAGTAAATTTCCCCCATAGTCTTAAATCTTGTTACTTGTAAGTAGAATTACACAAAATGTCAAACAAAAAAACAAAATCAGAAAGCTTGGGTTGTCGTACAGCTGCAGAATGGAGATAGTGAGGGTTTCATTTGTATTTTTAACTTCCCAGTTGTTCAACAAAATGAGCCCCTATAGCTTCCGAAATCAACACAAGGTTTTTATGGCTGTATGAGTTGGGTAGTCAATGAAAGAATAACATTATAAATAAACTACTATTATGATCGCAAGGACATTATGATTGTGGGAACCCAACCACATGTCATATGGCTCAGAGTCCCCCAGGCAGGTCTGCCATAGCTTTTACCCCAACTCTCTCTCTCTCTCTTTACTAGTTAACCCCTCCCTTACCCTCTCTATCCTCCCTACCTCATTCCACCTTTCTCACTTTATGTTTCATGGCTATACCCTTTAAAGACCTTTCTAAATTCTGGTATATCAGCAAACAACAATAAGCTTTATTGCACCCAGGGCAGAGCCGGGCCAACCCGGCCAGGCGCCATAGGCAACCTGGCCGGCCACGGCGCCAGCTTAGTGTGGGCTCAACCACGCATGCGCGAATCTACGTACATGCGCGCAACCGCATTTAAACGGAAATTAACAGCGGCAGCCAGGGAGACACAGGACCGGACATGGGGTAGGCGACAGAGCAGGTACGAGCCTGGCACCCCCTCAGCTTTGTGCCCTAGGCACGTGCCTACTCTGCCTACCCCTAGTTCCGGCCCTGACCCAGGGCAAAGGCTCAAGCAAAGACCTTTGAGAGACACGATTGACGAGACCCAAAATACTTAACATACACCTGCTTTGCAATGGAAACATTGAACAACTGTCTTGTTTGTAATACAATGGTGCACCTGTATAAGCTACACTTATAATTTTGTATACATCAAATGCTATTATCACTGCTATTTTGAATCCGATTGGAATGTGCTGATGTCAACCCCCCCTTTCTAAGTTGAAAAATCAATAAAAACAGTATTTAGAAAATAAATAAACCGCTATTATAAATATCACCAGAAAGTGATTTTTGTTGTATTCTAATTGATATGGAAATTGTGGTACTTACAATCAGCAGCCTTAAGCCCACGATATCCAGCCATTCGAGCTTCTCTGAGTATGTCATAGACAACACAAATTGTATCATACTGTACTGATTCCATACTGTTTGAATTTTCATTAGACTGATCCTCACTGGCTGAATCACTGGTTATGGTATTGTAATCAACCTTAGAGGTTTCAGTTAGACTGTCGCTGCCTGACTCTGTTTGGAGTTTGGAACTGTACCTCTCTTTTACTGTTGTGGCTGCTGGAGGGGGGTTGTCACTCACTGTAACAGTTTCCATTTGGTTGCTATTGTCTGTTGGGATGGGACTGTCACTATTTATACTTGTCTCATCTGTGCTGTAGCTATTTGGGGATACCTGTGTAACTGCCTGTACTACACTGAAGATGCTTGCTGGTAGGGTTGTTTCACTCTCTAGAATGGTTTCCAGTGTGGTTGAGTCTGTTGGGAGGAAATTGTCTGTTGGAAAGAGATTACTACCATCCGTAGGGGCAGCAGTTGCCACTGTTTCTGTTGTGTAGCTGTCTGAATCAGTAGTCAGTGGGTTGTAAGTTTCATTGTAGCTATCCTGATCTGTAGGGACCTGAGTAGAGTTACTGGTCTGTAGATCATTATTCACATTGCTTGTAACCATTTGGTCACTTTCTGCCCTAAATGTCAAAGAGATAAGGACAAGTAGACCCAGGATTGGCTTCATGTTGAATGACTCAAAGCTTTAGCCACAGTGTACTGCAATATACAAAACACAAGAGTCACTCTTTGGAAATGAATGCGCAATTCAGTATACAGCATTTTGATAACAGATACAGTAAATAATTATACAAACAAAATATACATAAACAGCAATCAAACGGGCGGCTGAGAAAAAGGGTATTGCTTAATGTGCCTTGCAAAATATTTCACTTAATCATAGATGAAACGCTTGTGTAATTTAGTGCATTCTAAGTAATGAACCGTTCACATTGAACACACCCATTACTTGACCTGACAATTAACTCAGATTTAGAATTCTAGCTATTATACTTTAATTCTGAATAGCTGGATGACTTTGTATTCATCACGGGTTCTCTAACCAAATATTTGACCTCTTAAAGCTCTGTATGTAGTTTACTGAAACAAACATGTTTTTTTTTTTTTTGGCTTACTGGATTAATAGAATATACAATTTAGTTGTGGCCACTGTATCTGCATTGCCCAGCTTAATACAATATACAGGGGAGCTACAGTTGTTCACATGTAGCTTTGTATGGATGTCAAGTTTCTAAGTGGTCAGTATCTGCCACCTGCCAAATAAAAAATCAGACACCTCAAGGCAACAACAAAAAAAAAAGAGAGAAAAAAAAAATCTTGTGACTTTTTCTGTGAACACAAAATACACACAGCTCTGAAATAAAGCCATTTTCTATAGACATCTATTTAAACCAGCAATTCTTCATCGTTTGTGAATTTGCTTTTTCTCTCTATTAAAACAATACCTTGTACTTGATGTTACTAAACTGCATCAATTCAGGTTAATGGTGCCATAATCCTAAACTTAATATTAGCCATTATTAAATAATTCCTGAAGGTTATATAATGTCATTATTGGATATTCAAGATAGAGTATTGGCGACACATATGAAAATTTAAGGAAAGGCTGTATCCTTAATTATGTACTTAACTATGTGAGTCTAAATTATTCTTCATTTTGAGTTCTATGACCGTAGTCCATTTTTAAAAGGTAAAATAAAATATTCCTTACTATTCCTGAAGTCTTCAGCAGGATGTAACACGGGTCACTACAATACCTTCTTTTATACCGCTCTTGTCATATTTAGAAGGAGAGGAAGTGAGTGGCTCGTTGCCTTTACAAACAAAAAAATGAAATGCCTGTTTAATCCATTTATAACTGATGGTGTATTGCCAAGAGCGCAAATACGAAAATAGAAAGTTGTTAGCCGCAACAAGTCCAGAAAATGTAATAGGGAATATTCTTTTCTTTTATCCATGAAAGCATGGATATGGAATTGCTATATATCACAGACAAGACAATGGTTCATAAATACATAAAAAATTAGACTCTTTGCTGTAAAGTTATATAACAATTCCGTATGACAATGCAATACATATACATATATACATAAGGATTTTATATCTTCCGCAGCACCATTTGTGCCATGGGACAAATTCCCTAAAGAGGCAATTAATCCAGCACTCACCAAGAACTCCAATTTCTTATTGGTAATTTGGTGCACGTCATTCGGTGTCCACTCCAACCGACTTCAAATATCCAAACAAACTGTAGCAGACAGTACCATTAAGGATTTAATTTAAAAAGCCTTTATTTGCTACTATTTGGCTTTAACTGTCCAGATCATAAAGCCAAACAGTAGCAAATAAAGGCTTTTTCACTTAAATCCTTGATGGTGCTGCCTGCTACAGTTTGTTTGCAAATTCCCTAAAGGGCAAATTTTCGCCATCGAATGCTCCGCTACACTTTGGCAGGTGTAAATTTGTTACCTCTACGATAGGGATGGGCGAATTTTACCCGTTTCGTTTCGGCAAAAATTTGCAGCCAGCGAAATGTCGCAGATGCCCTTTAAAGTCTATGGGCGTCAAAAAGAAATTTTGCCGCGCGTCTTTTTATTTTGATGCACAACACCATACAAGTCTATGGCCGTCATTTTTTCAGGCCAAAAAATTCGCCCATCCCTATTCTACGCTAATTCATTAAAACGCAAGGTTTCGTCTCAGCGGCCAAAGTTTCGCTAGTGTTAATTCGTTGGTGCGTGCATATCACAGCTTTCTTTCAATTCTGCCTAGTACAGGTATAGGATCCCTTAACTGGAAACCTGATATACAGAATGCCTGTCTCGCATAGACTCCATTTTATCCAAATAATCATGAAACTCCCTGGTAACTTATAATATCCTTATAATTTACAAGAGGGGGTACTTTATTCACTATATAATTTACAGGATATTCATGGCTCTTGTGTATTATAATCAAATATTTCATATTTTTAAAAACTATTTCCTTTTTCTCTGTAGTAATAAAACAGTAGCTTGTACTTGATCCCAACTAAGATATAATTAATCCTTATTGGAAGCAAAACCAGCCTATTGGGTTTATTTAATGTTTACATGAATTTCTACTAGACTTAAGGCATGAAGAACCAAATTACAGAAAGATCTGTTATCCAGAAAACCTCAGGTCCCGAGCATTCTGGATAACAGGTCCCATACCTGTTCTTCGTTTGTACTCTCACGCTTATCAATTTGAAATGGGCTGGTACATATAGGTCATATAGACGTCTTTATTAGAGATGTTGGTGCAAATGCTTGAAGTGGCCACTTTTTATTACAAATGTCCAAGGAAGCAAAATAAAGACAAAAGAGTTCCTCTAATGCCCTAGACATGAGCCCAATCTAAAGCAAATGTGGCATGCCCCTCAAATTGGTTTAAAAAATTACCACAAAAATCTATATTAGTTAGAATTTTTGAACACAACCCCGCTTTAAAATATGAAAAAAAGAAGCCAGTGTTTTTTAGAACTTTTTGACTTATCAACATACAGGATATGATGTCACTTACATAAGATTGAAGAAGATGTAGCTCCATCATATCAGTTCGCCAGATCTAAGGTGTTGAAGGAAAGTCTGGCGAAACGGGTAACTCTGTGAATTTGCAGAGTAACGACCATTCGCCTGAGTGAAAATTTGCCTGGCGATAAAGCGCAAACTGAGATATCGACGGTGTATTTCGCTACCAAATTGTCCTCTAAACCTGTTAGTAAATTGGCGTTGTCCCTGCCGATAGGATTTTCTGGCAAATTTTTGATAGCAATGGCTACTTCACCCTTTAGTAAATCTACCCCATTGTCTATTTTACAAATAAGAGGTAATAATTTAGAGGGAAAAAAGAGAAATTCAGATTGCTTCCCCCCTTAATTACAAATGACAGATGTATAGGTACAATGGGAGTTCTCACAACTTGCTGTGCTTTGTGCATCAATCACAGTGATAGATGCAGTGAGTCCATTGGTGGAAAAAGCAAGGAAACATAAGTGCATGTCAAGTGGCTGGGGGGGTTCTTTGTTGTACCCAACAATTGTGATTTGGTGTCCTGTAGTCAAAGTACCAAACTAGCTGTTGTGTATGGTATAGAAGAGGTTAACAGAAGTTAAACTTTACAGTTCCCTCTTGTGAATACCTGGAACTACTTTGTACCTGGCAGATGATACCAAAGACTTCACAAGAACATAGAATTACCTTTGTTATATTAAGTATTTTATAACAAACGAGGTGTTTATATAAATTTATATGGATCTCGTAATATTATGTACAGGTATGGGACCTATTATCCAAAATGCTCGGGACCTGGGGTTTTCTGGATAATGGATCTTTCCGTAATTTAGGTCTTCGTGCCTTAAGTCTACTAGAAATTAATTTAAACATTAAATAAACCCAATAGGCTGGGTTTGCTTCCAATAAGGATGTAACGAACATACCTGGTGGTCTAGGGGGGGGGAACGACAGGGACGCCTGCCACCCCCTCGGCGGGGACGCCCGCCTCGACGAGCGGCTTCCTGTAGGCCGCAGGCGCCGGCGTCCTTGGGCGCGCGCGGTGAGCTGTTTTTTCTTAAAGGCGCAGGAGCGCTGACGTAGTGACGCAATTCAAACACTATTTAAAGCCCATTAGGGCTGTGGGACTTTGCCCGTGATAGGATTTTGTTCCTGGTGCTTTTGAGCTTTTGCTATATTCTGAACCTGTTTGATCCCTGTTTTTGACCCCTGCCTGGCTATTTGACTACTCTGATTTCTGGATTCTGACCCTTGCCTGATTACTGACTACCGCTTCTGATTAACCCTCTGATTGACTCCCTGGTTTGACCTTTGCCTGTCTGATAAACGTTTACTCTCTGCCTGCCTCGACCCGGCCTGATCTGACTACTCCTTTGCCTAAACACCTTGTACTGCGATCTTCTGTCCAAAGACTTTGCTTTACTGTCGTGGCCCCTCTGCCTATCCAGAACCCTCATCTTGCACCTCTCGTTTAAGTCCAGGTGGCATCCAAATAAGCCGAGGGCTCCTCCCGAGGCCCAAAGGCGGTCACACTACTGGTGAAGCACGAGCCGTGACCAGGGTGCCTGGTGTTTGTTCTGGTGTTGGGTGCCGATCGTGACAAAGGATTAATTATATCTTAGTTGGGATCCGCAAGTACAAGCTACTGTTTTGTTATTACAGAGAAAAAGGAAATCATTTTTAAAAATTTGGATTATTTGGGAGACAGTCATTCCGTAATTCGGAGCTTTCTGGATATCGGGTTTCCGTATAAGGGATCCTATACCTGTACAGGTATGGGATCTGTTATCCAGAAAACCACTATCGCAAAATGTTTAAAATAATTTCCTTTTTCTCTGTAATAATAAAACAGTACCTTGTACTTGATCCAAGCTAACATATAATTCATCCTTATGTTTTAAATAATTATGTAATAGACTTAAGGGATGGAGAAAACCCCATGTCCTGAGCATCCTCGATAACAGGTGCCATACCTGTAGTAATATACTAGAACAAGTAAAAGACACACTACCTTTAACTGACAAGTATTTATTGGTTATAAAGAAATGATGGAAGTCAATCACCAGTGGTAGAATAGGTCCCTATGAGTCAGTGTACTGTGTACGGCTTTGGACTCAATACATATAATGGAAAAATCTTATTCATCATCTTAATCCTTTGACTAAATATTACTGCGCATCTTCCAAAGGTCACTGGTCTGTGCAACATCCCACTTCTAACACATAAGCACATCATAACATAGAGGTAGTCTTACGTAAAAAAAATCCAGTCGTTTAATTAGCATTACTTCCAGGACTTTCATTTATAAGCATTAATTTGGGTTGAAAGTGACTTGTCCATCAAGTTCAACCTCACAGTGAATCACTGTCCCTCAAAAAAAAAATTCTTGTATTCTGCCCCTGGATAGCAGCAAATGCAAAATGTCATCACTTAGAACTTTTTCTGTCTTTTATTTGACAAAGGGATTGTCCCAGATTACAGCTTCAAATGTCACGGGTAAGTCAAGGTAGTCTAATGTGAGTCACGAGATTCACGGGTAAATATTGATGAAGACATAAGTTTGACATTTCCATTCCATTTTTATTTGCAAATGAGATAACGTTGAAGACTTTATCACGGCAAATGGAACATTATTTGGGATGACCTTTGCACAAACAGTAATGTTCATAAAGGGTCACATTCACATCAGAGCTGCCAAATGTTACAAATTGTACCAGAAATGTGCCAAGTATGACATAATGAACAATGACTAAGCACATGACCATCTGTATAAGATAGTTACCTTTTGCCACAACAACAAAAAAGAATGATCGAATAGGATAATTTCAAAATCTAGTTCTGATAATCCTGAAAAACAGGAAAATGTTTTGGTCTTGCCAGTCTTATCTTCTGAGCACAACTCTGAGGGCAGAGGCTGGTAAATTCTAAAAATAAAATCTGCCAACTTGGTCCCTCCAGATCAAGTTGGCAGTGTATGGGCCCCTGTATGGACCAAAAATCAGCCAGATATCAATCAGCCTGTCTTAAAAATCCTGTCTTATAAAAACCACATTGTCAAACAAGTGGATCTGGAAGTGTATGGCCAGTTTACTGCCATTAATTGGACGGAATTGCTGTTTTGCTTAGAACGTGCAGGTTTATAACTCTTTCATCTTCTTTTTGGATTTGTTTTCCACTGATGAAATATAAGCTGAACTATGATGGTAGATTTGACTTTGCATCCATATCTAGTACATGTGCTGCTGATGTTTCTTGTATATATTTCATGGCTGTTTTTTTTGCATTACCATTTCCCTTTCTGCTGTGATTTATCAGCCTTTCAAAGAGATTATTCAAGGCATCCAGGTAACACAAAGTCTAAGCAGTATATTTACCACACTTTAAGGGGTCTACTTATTAACAACCAAATTTCTGTTTTTTCCATGAATCTCTTAAAAACTGTTGTGTTTTTCTATATTTCTGTAAAGCTCTAATTAAGTCTAATAAATGTTGCTGAGGTCCTATAGAAGTCAATGGGAGCTGCACTGATCCTATTGGACCATTTTAAATCAATTCAGGCAGAGGTTTTCTCATTTTTTTTGTTCTCTAGGAATTATCAGAAAAACTCAAATTTTTACAGGTTTTCATATTTTTAACACATCATCCAGTGATTCTTTTCGTTTGTACTTTTTATATTAAGATCTTTTAATAACTTTCATGACATTTGTGGTTTAAGAGAAAGTAAGTTTAGTCATGGTTTCAAAAAACCTTTAGAACCACTAAAATGTTGATAAATAGGACTCAATGGCTAAAAACCAATTCACATTAAGGGGGTTATTTACTAAAACTCAAATCCACGATTTTATCTTATTTATCAATAAAATAACTTGAAAAAGTTTGGTTGGGAAACAAATATAGATAAAATTTTGTGAAAATCAGAATCATACAACTTTTTTAGGTTTGACGCCCAAATCGATTATTTTTTTGGGATATTGCCTGAAACAAAGCGCAGATCACGGAATCTTCAAACTGTAAAAGGGACATCTCCCATTGACTTATAAATGAACTTGACAGGTTTGGGATGATGGATATTCAAGTTTTTTTTCCTCTGAAAATGTTAGTTTTTGCCCAAGAAAACGTGACCAGAAATTTTTTTTAATAAACCCCTAAAAAATGGATTGTTTTACCACCAATATGGATTCATGCAGTTACCCATCAAATACAGGATACTGTTTTATCAATAAAAAGAAAAAGGATTTTTAAAAGTTAGTATTATTTGCTTAAAATTGACTCTATGGGAGATGGCCTTCTGAATTTCAGAGCTTTTTGGATAACAGGTTTCCAGATATGGGATCCCATACCTGATTGACGGGTTTGCCTTTCAAAGAGATTCTTTGAGGTATACAGGTAACAAAGTCTAAGCAATATAGGTTCAATACCTAAAGATCAATTAAACATTAAATAATAGAGGTTATCAACCTGTCAAAAAAATCTTCAAAGCCTCTAGGCAATAGAGGTCTAAGCAGAACACGTGTTTGTCTTACTTAAAGGAAAACTATACCCCCCAAACAATGTAGGTCTCTCTTAAAAGATACTGAGTAAAACAGCTCATGTGTAAAACCCTGCTTCATGTAAATGAACCATTATCATAATAATATACTTTTTTAGTAGTATGTGCCATTGGGTAATCATAAATAGAAAATTGCCTTTTTAAAAAATAAGGGCCGCCCCCTGAGATCGTACGATTCACTGTGCACACATACAAACCACATGTTAGTTCACTTGAGCAAATTAACAGACAGAGTTCTGCCTTTTGCTTCCTCACTTCTTCCTGTTACAGTTAGTGTTGTAGTATTTCTGGTCAGGTGATCTCTGAGGCAGCACAGATAGAGTCACGAAATGGTGGTTCAAGGCAAGAGATGTAAAAGGGCAATATTTATGTAAATATATATTCCAGTTTGGTAAGATTCTTTAATATGTCATTCAATTTGATATAAAGTATCTGTTGCTTAAGTATTCATTTTGGGGGTATAGTTTTCCTTTAAGATTCAGCTCTACTTATGCCCTCTATTTAACACAATTTGCACTCTCTTTTATGGTGCAGACATCCTACCCAATAACCTTTATGACACAATGTAAGGCACACATATTGCTACTTATTAGGTCTGATATGTTGATGACTTCAGTGATGCAGGGCTTCTGGTTTATTAGAAAAAAACTAAAACTGAAAAATTCATGCTCAACTGTGCTAACTTAAAGGGAATGCCTACACTTGAATATTTGATGGTGGTGGTATTTCTCTGTTCCAGTTATGGCAAAACAAAACAGTCTGCTATACCATGGAAAGTCCTATTTTTGTCTTTATTTGACTGGTCATGTCCCCAATGACATTATGCCATTATGTAATGGGACTTTAAAACAATGTTAGGGCTATGGAGATTGACATGGAAACATGGCCATCTAGAAAGACAATGGCCGCTTAGGTAAAGAATACACAAGTTGCCTACAATCTAATACAAGTTAAAAACTAAAAGCAAAAACCTGATTGGCTGCTCTTGGGAACTGCACTTGAGCAAGTAAGAACATCAGTTAGTAAATAAAGATGGGAGTATTTTGAAAGGTAAGTTGCTTATATGAGAACAAATGAAACCCTTCATTTGGCAGGGTTTTTGGGAAAGTCTGGTGTTTGCCAACTTAATTGTTGAAAAGTAGACCATAAACACCTGATTGACAGTACCAAGGCTCAGACACTGTGGCAAGCCAGATGTTCAAGAAGCAGTCGTTCAGCATTTCATCTTAGCTACTCCATGAAGTCCTTGTGATTTTAGGCAAGCTACTTAAAGGGGTGGTTCACCTTTAAAGTAACTTTTAGTATGTTATAGAACAACCAATTCTAAGCAACTTTTCGATTGGTTTTCATTATTTATTTTTTATAGTTTTATAGTTATTTGTTTTTTTCTGCTGATTCTTTGCAGCTTTCAAATGGGCGTCACTGTCCCCTTCTAAAAAAAAAAAACCAAATGCTCTGTAAGGCTACAAATGTATTGTTATTGCTGATCCTTCTATTCAGACCATCTCCTATTCATATTCCAGTTTTATTCAAGTCAATGCATGGTTGCTAGGGTAATTTGGGCCCTACTTACCAGATTGCTTAAAATGTAAATTGAAGAGCTGCTGAATAAAAAGGTAAAATACTCAAAAAACACAAATAAAAAATTAAAACCAATTGCAAATTGTCTCAGACTATAACTCTCTACGTCATACTAAAAGTTATCTCAAAGGTGAACAACCCCTTTAATCTCATTATAGTCTGACACTATACTTCATTATAATACACAAAAGCCAAGAATATCTTGCAAATTATATTCTTATAAGCGGTCATCAGTTATAAACGGTGAGTAGTGATGTCATTTTTGTCACATGACTCACTATAACTAGTGTATTATAATAAATAAAGTACCCCCTGTTGGAAAATATGAGGATATTAGAGGTAAACTTTCCGAGTTCCATGAACTGTATAAAAGCACTCGGCCTTCGGCCTCGTACTTTTAATTGGTCATGGAACTCCTCTGTGACTTATAATATCTTTATATTTTAAAAAAGGGGGTACTTTATTCACTATATACAAACAATATGGAACCAGGACATAATATGGTGTAACAAATGTGTGTGTGTAAGCAGGAAAAGAGGGGACAAAGAAGTTTTGGCATGGGGGGGGGGATATTACCATTAAGAAAGCTGTTATACCCTAACACAGGAACAGTTTTTCAGTAAGGGAGGGTAGCCAATTTGCTGATTGAATTTTTCAGGGGCAGCAGAGTCTACAGTTAAAATGTTTGCCCAAGATACAATTTATATACAAACAACTGGAGGGTTGTGAATTTGATACTCCTCAAAGTTTTAAGCATCCACTGAATTCATATTTATATGATTATATAATAATTTGTATTAAGGAGTGACTTATAACCATTACTGGTATAATTATATGTGGGGAAAAAATCAGCATCAGGGACTTTCTGAATACTTTTTAACAAAAGATGGACTCCTTTTTAATATACCAGGAAATGTGGCTGAATATGAGACCACAACAAAGACTTGAACACTGATTTACTACAGGTATGGGATCTATGATCCAGATTGCCCGGGACCTGGGGGTCTCTGTATAAGGGGTCTTTCTGTAATTTGCATCTCCATACCTTAAGTCTAATAAAAATCATGTAAAAATTAAACAAACCCAATAGGCTGTTTTTTCTTCCAATAAGGATTAATTATATCTTAGTTTAGATCAAGTACAAGCTACTGTTTTATTATTACAGAGAAAAAGTAAATCATTTTTAAAAAATGTGGATTATTTTCTATGGAGTCTATGGGAGACAGCCTTTCCATAATTCAGAGTTTTTTGGATAATGGATCCCATACCATGTACTATTTTATATGTACTGTAAGCAACTTTGTGCTGTATGTTCATATGCAGGTGTTTGTAGAAAAACCAGTAAGAGGCAAAAAAAAAATACACACAAAAAAGTATGTATTTCAGATATTGCACATTTTTCTCCCAGTCTGTGCAAAACAATTGCACATGCATTTGTACTTTCAATAAAAATGCTGAGAATATTTACATAAAGTTCTGTAAAATTACAACACAATCCTCCAGGTATGAACTTGTCAATTCAGTTTTTTTTTTTTTACTCTGCAAAACTTCATAAGTGCCAAAGATTTGTTTTCTACTGAAATGATATTGATATGTCCCGTTTGTGCTACAATATGGGGTGGGTTTGTGTACATCTCAAATGTTTCAAAAACCCCATGCAAGATAGACTGCCCAGAAAGCACTAAGAATTATATTGTTTGTGTTTCCAGTTGTGTTTTAAAATTCAAATATCAGAATAACAGTCAAGGACCAATCCGACTTTGACTTGAGTTTGCAAAATCTTGCACGTTTTTCCTTGTGTCATGTTCTTTATTCTGTGTTTATTTTTGTCTTTACCCTTGAATGAATTTTCAGATGTGTCGTTAGGTGGGCCTTACGTGTAAAACTCTTGCCGCATTCCGAACATGAAAAGGGCCTCTCGCCAGTGTGAGTGGTTTGATGTCTTACAAGATCTCTGTTAAGTGCAAACCTTTTGTCGCATTTACTGCAGGCGTATGGTTTCTCTCCGGTGTGAGATCTCTGGTGCACATTAAGATTTGAGTAACAAGTAAACCCCTTTCCGCATACAGTGCACAGGAATGCCCAGTCCCCTGTGTGAACTGTCTTATGCTTCACAAGCCTAGAGTTGTCTGCAAAGCTCTTCCCACAATGATCGCAAGTGAATGGTTTCTCGCCGGTGTGCGATCGCTTATGTATGACGAGAGCGGAAGTGCAAGAAAATGTTTTGCCACACTCGACGCATATGTATGGTTTTTCTCCTGTGTGGGTTCGATTATGTATAAACAGAGAAGAGTTACTAGTAAAGCTTTTACCACATTCCCAACAGACGTATGGCCTTTCTCCTGTATGGATTCTAATATGAGTAGACAACGTGGCACTGCTAGTAAAGCTTTTCCCGCAATGTGTACAAGTGTACGGCCTCTCTCCAGAGTGGATTCTCTCATGTATTACAAGGGAGGATTTTCTAGCAAAACTTTTGCCGCAATCAGTGCATGAAAAAGGTCTCTCTCCGGTATGGGATCTCTGATGTATTATCAGATGTGAACTAGAAATACAGCTTCTCCCACATTCAGTGCAGATGTAGGTTTTCTGAACTTTGTAAGGAGTATATTGAATTGGGAGCTTTGAGATTTCGGCAGTGTCTTTATTACGTTTCTGGACTTTCATTTTCAGTGCAGTACTTGTCTTCTGATTGTCGTCACACTTTTGTTGGTCCCCTATACTGTCTTTTAGATTATACTCTTCTTCTTCTTCTACATGATCAGGTCCAGAAGCTTGAGTAGATACCTTTGTAGACATCCCAGTAGACGTCTGTTTGCTTGATTTAATGCATTTGAGCCTACGAAGGGGATATCGGGGGACATTGTTTTCTTCTGTTAAAACGGGATCTCGACCACTTGGAAAGTCAATACCTGTCCATCAAAGCAAAGTTAATTACAAGGCGAACTACATTTACAATGTATGAATATATATTAGCGTGAGATATTTAAATATGTAAACGTTTTGTACTATCGAAAACATTTACAGGTATGACAGGAGTTGTGAAGTTGTAGAATTCTCTCTCATACATGCTGATACATTAGATGGCTTTAAGAAGGGGTTGGATGGTGTTTAGCAAGTGAGGGAATACAGGGTTATGGGAGATAGCTCATAGTACAAATTGATCCAGGGACTGGTCCGTTTTCCATCTTGGAGACAGGAAGGAATATTTTCCCCTCTGAGGCAAATTTTAAGAGGATTCAAAAGGATGTTTTGCCTTCGTCTGGATCAACTAGCAGTTAGGCAAGATATATATATATATATATATATATATATATATATATATATATATATATATATATAGACAGACATTACGGGGCACATTTTTCGAGGGTCGAATATCGAGGGTTAATAAGCCCTCAAATTCAACCCTCAAATTGAAATCCTTCTAATTCAAATATCAAAGGATTTAGCACAAATTCTTCAATTGATCTAGGTAAAAATCGTTCGATCGAACGATAAAATCCTTCGAATCGAACGATTTTAAGCCATCGATCGAATGATTTTTCTTGGATCAAAAAAAGGTTAGGAAAGTGCTGGGGAAGGTCCCCATAGGCTAACATTGTACCTCGGTAGGTTTAAACTGCCGAAATATGTAGTCAAAGTATTTTTTAAAGAGACAGTACTTTGACTATGGAATGGTCGAATAGTCGACCGAGTTTTAGTTCGTTCAAATTTAAGTCGAAGGTCGTAGTAGCCTACTCGATGGTCGAAGTACCCAAAAAAATACTTCGAAATTCGAGGTTTTTTTCATTTGAATCCTTCACTCGAGCTTAGTTAATGTGCCCCAAAATGTTGAACTTGATGGATGTGTGTCTTTTTTAACCTAACTTACTATATTAATATGTATGAATGGGACATTGCAATAGAGCAATCGCCATTATGATAAACATGATAGAATATATTTAATTATAAAATATTTAGGGCCTTGGTTAATTATTGCATTAAATAAGTCAAAATCCAAAAACGAAAGTCAACTTACATTGTAGTTCGAGCTCTTCTGAGAACAATTAATACAATTCAGCAGTCCACTGAGACGTCTCTGTATAAACAAACCCCTCCCTTCCCCTGGTTGCAACCTGTGAAGCTGTGAGATTATAAAAACTCACTGTTAAGAAGACTTTGTATTGGACAGCTAAATTTTATTGGTTGTGCCCAGAAGAACAGAAAGTTTCTTTGATAAGCAGAGAACTTCAAGTCCAATAATCTATTATTCACAATGGAACAAGGTGAACGAGGGGTGTACCTATATCTGAATCAGGACATTCTCCCTCATGGGTATCCTGAGAACTGTTTGTAGATGGCTCCTCTCCATTCTTTATTTTTGGGGAGACTTCAGAATCCATGTTCTGTGTTTTTTGTTCATGTCAGGTTACATTTACCTGTGCCAAACAAACAAAAAAAAAATCCTCAGAGATCATAAATGATATACCTTTCCATAATGCCTTCTGTTCCAACCATAAAACACCTGCATATGTACATGCAGCACAAAGCTGCTAACAGTACAAATAAAATAGTACAGGTATAGGATCCGTTATCCAGAAACTGGTTATCCGGAAAACCCCAGATTACGGAATAGCAGATCAAGAATTATATACCTTTCCATAATGCCTTCTGTCCTGACCATAAAACACCTGCATATGAACTTGAAGCACAAAGCTGCTAACAGTACATATAACATTTTACAGGTATAGGATTCATTATCCGGAAACTGATTATACAGAGAGCTCCGGAAACGGAATAGCAGTCTCCCATAAACTCTAGGAGGAGTTCCAGGACCGTATAAAAACACGAGGCCAAAGGTACTTTATTTATTATAATACAGTGAGTCATGTGACATAAATGACATCACTAAGCTCTGATTATATAGTGAATAAAGTACCCCCTCTTATTATAAGGATATTATTAGTTACCGAGGAGTTTCATGACCATATAAAAACACGAGGCCGAAGGCAGAGTGTTTTTATACAGGTCATGGAACTCCGAGGTAACTTCTAATATCCTCATATTTTGCAACCGGGGTACTTTATTTATTATTATACACAAGTTTCAGTGAGTCATGAGACAGAAATTACATCACAACTCACCGTTTATAACTGATGACATCAGTACTCACCGTTTATACGGATATAATTTACAAGGTATTCATGGCTTTTGTATATTATAAGGATATAATACACAAGAGCCATGAATATCCCATAAATGATATCCTTATAAACAGTGAGTTCTGATGTCATCAGTTATAAACTGTGAGTTCTGATGTAATTTCTGTCTCATGACTC
The DNA here is from genome assembly GCA_038501925.1 of Xenopus petersii. Lineage (NCBI taxonomy): Eukaryota > Metazoa > Chordata > Amphibia > Anura > Pipidae > Xenopus > Xenopus petersii. The sequence goes on from CM076686.1 coordinate 22,823,520, forward strand.
TCTAAAACTTGTGTATTATAATAAATAAATTACCCCCAGTTGCAAAATATGAGGATATTAGAAGTTGCCTCGGAGTTCCATGACCTGTATAAAAACACTCTGCCTTTGGCCTTGTGCTTTTATATGGTCATGAAACTCCTTAGTAACTAATAATATCCTTATAATTTACAAGAGGGGGTACTTTATTCACTATATAATTTACAGGATATTCATGGCTCTTGTGTATTATAATCAAATATTTCATATTTTTAAGAATGATTTCCCTTTTCTCTGTAGTAATGAAACAGTAATTTGTACTTGATCCCCACTAAGATATAATTAATCCTAATTGGAAGCAAAACAAGCCTATTGGGTTTATTTAAAGTTTACATGATTTTAGAAGACTTAAGGTATGGAGATGCAAATTACAGAAAGACCCCTTAACCAGAAGATCCCAGGTCCCGAGCATTCTGGATAACAGGTCCCATACCTGTATATACTTATTTTTTAGGTTTTAGCAGCAGGGACCAAAAGTATATGATATATAAATAGTATTTCACTTCCTTTCATGCCATTAGCATGTTTGGAATTTGTGAGAAACTTCTTCGACTGAGAGTCCTACTCTGCAGGAAATGGTGAGCTTTACAAATACTTGATATACTGTACTTTATACCACTGTTTAAATATTCTGACTGCCCGAACGTTAAAGGGTGGTGCCTGACATACACAACGTCGGACTGGTGGCTTCGGGCTGCCCCACCCCAGCTGCAACCCGCTGCAACCCCCTGCTCCCCCCACTGTATTCCTTCATTTTAAGTAGCCACAATTGGGGGGCGCAGGGAGTAGCGCACTGTGTCAGCGGGAGTCAGGCGGCCTTGGGGAGCAGGTCTGGGCCAGCACACACCGGGTTTTTTCCCGGTGTCCCACTGGCCAGGTACGAGCCAGGACATAATAGAAGTAATGCTGAATACATCTGAAATAGGTCCGCACTTTGGGTTTTATTCTGTTCCCATGGATACAGAACCACAGTGCTAAAATGGACCAATGTCTAGGAAGGCATTTAGCAGCAATCAACAATCAATCAAAAAATCAAAATATGCGAGTGGATAATTTTGTGGAACTTCTTTATCAAATTACCTTTTTTTAGTATAAAGGCAGAGATATTGATATTTTGTTTTAATTATCTAGATTTTTGTTTAGTAGTTCTCTAGTTTGGAATGTCGGCAGATATCTGGTTACTAGTGTCTCTAGATTTACCCTAGCAACCAGGCAGTGGACTATAATAGGAGGGAAGCGTAATAGAAAATAAAAATAGTCTCACAGAGTAATAGATTTTTTTTGCCTGCTGGGATCAGTGACTAGGGTTGCCACCTGGCCGGTATTTTACCTGCCTGGCCAGTAAAAACGATGCTTGATGCCAATCAGGCCCGGACTGGCAATCTGTGGGTTCTGGCATATGCCAGAGGGGCTGCTATAAGGTGCCATAGAAAGTCACTATTTAGTGGGCTGGTGGGGGCTGTTTGGGCCTCTGTGTGGACGGTATTTTTTTTTCCAGAAAATGTGGCAACCCTATCAGTGACTTCCATTCGAAATCTGGAACAAAGTAAAAAAAGAAGGCAAAATAATTCATCATAATCATCATGGAATATAAAATGAAGACCAATTTAAATGTTGCTAAAAAGAGCCCATCGCATAAGATACATAAATATTATGCCAAAAGTGAGCTGCCCTTTAAGGGCAGAGACACACGCTGCTATTTCAGGGTATTAGTCGCCCAGCAGCAAATCGCTTCTTCTTCGGGCGACTAATCTCCCCGAACTGCCTTCCCGTCAGTTTCACATGGAAACTTCGGAAAGCCAAAGCGATTCGAGTGCCATCCCACCGGCGATTTACATTCCAGATGGCGGGGAAGGCAGTTCGGGGATATTAGTCGCCCGAAGAAGATGGGCGACTATCTCCTGAAATAGCAGCGTCTCTGCCCTAAGACTACACAACTCACCAAATGGCTACACAGAGACGAAGGCAGCACCCACCTCTTATTCTCAGCCATTTAGCAATGGACTTACAGTTTTTATAACTGGCCAATATCAAAGGATGACATGCTGTTTCCCCTTATTCAGTTGTACTGCTATTCCCTACACTGCCCTCAAGCATTCACTGGAAATCATTAGAGCAGGCTTTTCCCATTAGAGCAAGAGGTAGAAAGGCTTCAGCAAATACACTGTCTAGGCCTAACCTCCAGTTATAATTATAAAAACCTATAGGTTATAATCAGGAGCAATATCCAGCCCTGTGCCTTCAAAATAAACTGACGCCTAGAGCGCACCTATCCCACTTCCTACCTGCTTCACGCCTTCTCTGCGCGTGCGCTGATCCCTCCAGCACGACAAAGGGCTGCCTGATTCTCGCCGCTCTGATTGGACAGTTGTCAGAGAACGGCTTGTCTCCCGCGCCCTTCTGGGGGTTGTAGTTCTTTCATTGTGAGAAAACAGTCCAACTAAACAGTAGTGACTACAGCTCCCAAGTGCCTTTCGCAGGGCTCACTTTTCTTATTAGTGCGCATTTTCAAACTAAGCTTTATCAGAGTCACAGTCTTTCAGTGGTTCCGTGTATACAATGTCCACGGTGATGCGCATAATCTGTTTTGCGCTTAACAGTACATGGCGGGTCCCTGAGTCAGTCACTTACGCGTATTATTCAGTAGCCGAATGGGGGGGGGGAGGCAAACGGGAATAAGCTGGGGTTAGACGAGATAACTGTGTTGTGGAGGAAATGGGGCAGTTGTGGTAAAATCTGCCCTTTTAGCAAACACTTCCTGTCCCTGCACATTTTATAAATGGGAAAGATGTCACAACAAATGACAAATACATGTTGACTTTGCTTCTCAATACCTCACCCAGGATTGTCAGGTCTAGTTTTCAAAACCAGCCAAAGTCAGCTACAAAACCAGGCCACAACTAGCCAAGAGGCACTTCAAAAGTAGCCCAAAAATAGCACAATATGTGCAGTGAAAAAAAAAAGTCTAAAAAAAAAATGAATATATGTATAAATTTGCACATTTTTCCATGAAGCAAAATGGGACAGATCCGCCAGTAGAACTCCCGACTTCTACATATGTCGGTCCCATTGCATGCTGGGTATTGAAGTTTTACATTAAACTTGGCAGTCGGGAAATTGTTAAACAAGAACGACATTACCCAGCATGCACTGGGAGACTTAGGATTGGCACATTAGGGCAGTAATAAAACTTTGGCTGGTTTCCAAAGTACAAACTAGCCAAAGGCCCAAAAAGTATCCCACATCCATACCTTGGCTAGTTTGTGCTTTCGAAACCAGCCTGGGCTTTAAATTAGTAGCCTGATTTGGCTGTAAAACTACCGACCTGGCAACCCTGACCACACCCGTTAAAAAAAAAATCACACCCTTTTTAAAGAGTTTGGTACGTACACCAGTATTTCCTGACAGACTCAAATTCAGTAATAGTGGCCCGTCTATTTCAGGATGTATTCAATTCATGGCACAGTCAGCTCCCAAACAACAAACACAATTGCTCCCAGGGGGGCTGCAGGTAGAGGGTCTTCCCTGGCGGGTAAAATGTTGCTTGCTGCCATTGTTATTAATAGAGAAGAAAGCTAAAAATAAAGGAAGGCTGATATTTTTTCCCAGAAAGGGGTGTCAACCCTAGCTGCCCTTGGTGTCGGCACTTTATATAATGCTGGGAGTGACAAGACTGTGACAAAATACTTGGAGGGAACTGGTTGGAACCAATATATTTGGCAGGCGGTTTATTATTGTACAGAGAAAAAAGAAGAAAAATTGCCACACATGTGAGCTTACAAATTATGTAAGCTCACATGCCAAGTCCAGGGTTGGACTGGGCTGGCGGCATACTGAGAAAAAACCCAGCCCTGATCGGCTGGCCACCAAAGAAAATTATATGCAGTGCCGTGTGCTGGCATTCACGCATGTGTGCTGGGAGCCGGCTTTAGCGTATGTGCACAGGGCCCAGGAGGTTTGAAACCCGGTGGGCCCCAATGCTCCAGTTCGACCCTGGCCACGTCAAGGCCCTCATTTAACGTGAGTCCTACATTGCCTTTTAACTAGGGTTGCCACCTATCCAGTTTTCACCCGGACGGCACGTTTTTTTGGTTCCAAATTTGTAAAACCATGATTGACATGGCGATCGGGCAATTGCCCCTGACATCATGACCCCGACCCTGTCACGGCACGACCCTGTCTCTAAGCAAACAGTGTGACCGAGAAGAAAGACCCTATTGCAGTTACCCTTTACTAATTTGAAGTCCGTAGTGCATTTAAATGTGAGTGGTAAGACACTGTACTTACTTAAAAGCTCTAGTGAGCAAGTAAGGAGCTTAAGCGCCAGCTAATTACCGTACACCAATGAGTAACTCCATTCTAAAGGCTAAATGGCTAGAGAATTATTTATTATTGTAGTTTAGGGGTGGCAAAGCAGGACTGTCCCACAAAAAGTAGGAAACGTGAGACATGACTTGTGGGAATATAAATCATCCAGTGTAAAAATCCATCAATGAAATAAACCACACATAACAGTCATGTTAAGTTGGGGATGTTGCTCATAGGAGGGCAGTGTGGCATGTGCAGTCCCGCCAATGGCATAGTATATTTAACAGAGCACAGGAGAGGCACTGTATATATTCCAAAGTCAATTTTATTTATTTCTTAAAAAGCATAGAAGGCGTGGAGCGTTACAGAACCATAACGTGTTCCGTGGCATCTCACAACTTTCTCAGAAGCAAGTAAACCATGTGCAGTGCCAGTGCTAGGTTTGCCACCTGCAGCGCCACAGCTCCACCCCTGCAGAATCACGGCCCGCCCCTGCCCAGATTCATCCAGGCCAAAAGGTGGCAACTTAAGTGCCACTGAAAATATTTCCAAAGAACCAGAAGTTTATAAAGCTGTGAATTTACAAAACACACTTTTGTATGTGAAAATGTATTTTCTGCCTAAATTATTACTATTGAAACATGTGGTGTACTCCAGATCTAGTTGCTAAACATATGGTACACAAAAGAAATGTGTGACGTGCAGTTCAGTCTTTGCCTTTGACTGTACAGATGTTGTTTGTGAGGTCATCGGGCTTCTCCCTTCCCCTAGACTCAAGCTGAAGTACCACATCAATATAGCTAGTTAACTAGGATACACAATCATGTGTCTGTACCTTTCTGTTGTAAGGCACTGGGAAATATGTTGGCTCTTTATAAATGCTTGTTAAATCACCTTTAGACATTTTTGTACTCGTTGTAAGATTTACCAAAACTGTTTATAGTCTTTTTAAAAAATATTTTGGCATTCCGGTAAATCGTTGACAATATAAGGGGTAAATTTATCAAATGTCTAATTTCAGTTTTTAACTGCGATTCTTGGAGCAAGCTTTTTTTTTTTTTTGCAGCAACTTTTTGATATTAATTACCACCAAAAAACTCAAACTTGAATTAAAAATTTAAGGACTGGCAAGAGCATCATATATGGGACACACACAGACCAGTGACAAGGGGTGTTAGGAACATTATAGAAGCTGTTTTACTGTATTATAGGAGAACTAAACTCTAAAAATGAATATGGCTAAAAATGCCATATTTTATATACTGAAATTATTGCACCAGCCTAAAGTTTCAGCTTGTCAGCAGCAATGATCCAGGACTTCAAACTTGTCACAGGGGGTCACCATCTTGGAAAGTGTCTGTGACACTCACATGCTCAGTGGGCTCTGAGCAGCTGCTGAAAACCTAAGCTTAGGGGTCATCTCAAATTATCAAGCAGAAAATGAGGTTGGTCTGTATTATAAGCTTATGCTACAAGGCTGATTATTAAATTCTGATGCTAATTGCACTGGTTTCTGTGCTGCCATGTAGTAATTATCTGTATTAATTATTAATCGCCTTATATTGTGACATTTCTATTCTATGAGTACTGTATATTGTGAGTGGGTCCCTAAGCTCAGTAAGTGACAGCAGCACAGAGCATGTGCAGTGAATCAACAGAAAAGAACATGGGGAGCTACTGGGGCTTCTTTGGAGACACAGATCTTCCCTGCTTTGGTTGTGGATGCCTTGGGCTGGTACAGAAGCCCAAAATATTATTTACAACATTTCTGCCAACTTCTTTAGTTAGGCTTTAGTTCTCCTTTAAGCATTGGCTGTTCTGAGAGCAACCTATTGAACAACAGATCTCCATTTCCCTTACAGATACCATAATATAGATACTTGGAATGGAGGCAGAAGTGTCAGAGCTGTTTGAGTCCAGGATTTAAAAGTACCAGAAGAGGATCTCTATGAAGGACCATCTTTACCCTACCTTGGGAAGCTGCAACCCAAAAAAAGGGAAAATCCCTCTAAATTTGGGAGAAATCCTCTTCAATATTCAAATAGAAATATCTAAAATTAAAACTCTATTACAAAAATGTAAGTGAATATACGTACAATCCTTAAAACAAAAATAATTTTTGTATGTGACACATTTGTTTCCTTTTTTATGTGACGGACACAGGCACACGCAGCGCTTTGTTTTCCGCAGTCGCCCGAAGTTTCCTTGTGAGGCAACTTCGGTAAAAACTTCACCGCTTGTGCCTTCCCCCAGGCGATTTTCATTTTAGCCTAGCGGAGGGCAGGGGGAAGGCAGTTCGGGGAGATTGTCGCCCTGAAGAAGAAGAGATTTGTCGATGGGGCGACTAATCCCTGAATCTGCTCGTGTGGCCAGACCCTTAAATGGCTGCCCACAGCAGCTTGTTTATAGAAACTATAGTAGAGTTTCTGAAGCAAACACACCAGTTTTACCAGTGCAGGGCAACAGTGCATTATATTTTCATTACTTTAAAACACTTTCATTTTTTTTTAAATTTAATTTATTCCTAAAATCATGAATTTAGTAGGTCGAGCAGCAAAGAACTGGCAGAAAAACATTAACAAGATATAATGTAAAATTCACAAACTGTTTTTATCATATAAGGTGAGCTCAGAATAGTTTAGATTACTGTGAAAATTTTATCTAATGAGACTAAGCACAGTGATTCAGTGGGTAGCACTTCTGTCCTGTCTTCTGTCTGTCCTGATTTTTGCTTGGGCACAGTCTGCAAATTTCCCGAGGGAAACGCATGTGCAGTAAAACAAAATAGTCTGCTTTTTCATTAAAATTCAGCTTTTTGCTCTACTGTGTGTGCCGCGAGATGAAAGAAGAAGCCAGAAGACGATCACTCCCTGATGCTCACTGGAATAACTCCTGGATGGTGCCGTTTTCTGCTGAAAGGAGCACCGGCCCAGGGTGTCAGGTATGTAAATGCAATCACTTGGGGTGCCTAACATTTGGCACCCCAAGTATAAGAGGACGTTCCTTCTCCTTTAATTTGAATATTTTTATTTATTCTACATATAGACGATTTAATTATAATTTTTTTTCAAGTTAATATATTTTCCTCATTAAGTGTTCTTTGTTGTTGAGCTCCGGCCTAAGAAGGATAATGTAGCATTTTGGAATAAATATGAAACCCAGAAGTCCTGCATTGGAAGTCAAAATAGCAAATACTTCCACAGCCACCACAGATCTGCCTTTAGTGTTTATATAGGCTGGGATGAAGGAGATCCAGACACAGCAGAAGACCAACATGCTGAAAGTTATGAGCTGAGACTCATTAAAGCTGTCAGGTAACCGGCGAGCATAGTATGCTAATAAGAAGCTAACGATGGCCAAGATGCCATTGTATCCAACCATTATATAGAAAGCAACAACTGAGCCTTCATTGCACAGCAGAATTATCTTTCCAACCTTAGATTTGTTGTCAGTATCTAGAAAGGGGGGAGAATATACCAACCAAACCAAACATATAACAACTTGTGCAATAGAAAGAAGTAGAACAATGATGTAGACAGTTTGAGTTTTCATCCATTTTGCAAGTTTGCTGCCTGGTTTGGTGGAACTGAAAGCAATAACAACTGTGAAAGTTTTTCCTATAAGTGTGGAAAGTGCAGTTGCAAAGATAATGCCAAATGTCAATTGTCGAACCAAACAGGTGACTTTTTTCGGTTGTCCAATGAACAGCAGGGAAGAAAGGAAAGACAATGTGAGAGAGAAGAGGAGGATGTAGCTGAGATGTAGGTTATTGGCTCTCACAATGCAAGTTGTCCGATGTTTATAAAAGATTGAGTATATTCCTGTGGTTATCGCACACAAAACTAGAGAAGTGACCATCAAAAATATTCCAAGATGATCATGGAATGAAAGATATTCTGTCTCTCTTTGAATACATTTGTCTCTTCTCTCATCAGTCCATTGATGTTCCTTGCATTTGATACAGTTGTCTGTATCTAGAATCAAGGAAAAAATTGAATAATTCTTTAAAATACGTACACCCAAAAGTCAGTTATAAATATTATGCAAATTTTGTAGATAATATAAAATAATTTCTTGCTGACTATTGAAATGTTTAATTGTGGTAATCTGGGGGGGGGTCCTGCACAACCTAAAACCAGAGGTCCAAAGAGACGACAGACAAGTCATTTTTCAACAGCCCCTATAACTTCACTGCATACTACAAAGAGGATTCTATTTCTGTTAGAAATGCTTTCAATATCATTGATTTAACAAAGCCTATTTTACATTATATACATTGTACACATTGAACCAACTTTGTATACTATGTGATCGAAGAAGATTTTTGTGTTAAACATGTCCATTATAAGTGACAGGAACCAATAAGAAAATGGGGACATTCTTAATTAGCAATATACATGATTTATAAATGACTTTTTATGAGTAAAGTACCTAATATTTCCATTTAACATTACAGTCAACACCTTAGATCTAGATTCCTACAACAGATACCTAGGTGTCACCTTAGACCTGTTCTGTATTTTCTCAGCCTATGTCCCTCACCAGGAGATACCACTTAAGTCATAGATACATCCCAAAACTATGCAGCTTCTGTTTCATAAGTGCTGCTGGGCAAAGTGTCACGCCAGTGCATAATGTCATCACGTTGCAATTTGGCACCAAATTTCCATCTTTTCTAGGAAAAGACTTTATGAAAGATAGTATCATGCATGGAGATCTATGAAGTTCAGCAGGCTCATACTGGGCAAGTTCAAAAGGTCATACTCTAACATTTGCATCTGCTTCTCTGTTATCCAGAGGACCTACTAAAGCAGCTGCTTTACCACCTACTTTAGACATCACCAAAGAATTAAATATACCACCATCTGCGTGCTACAATGGGGATCCTCAGGCTTGTGGGGGGGGGGTTGTGAACAAGTGTCTTATACAGTTTGAGCTCCAATCTTCTACTACCCATAGCTTGAAACCCAAGCTATGAAGTGAGTATGCAAGTACATCTAATAGATTGTATATAAAATTACTTTTATGTATCATCTAAATGCACTGAACTACATTGTATCAAGTCACCAGCAAGCAATATATGCATTCAAGAAATGTAGCAGAGCACAGATCAGCACAACAAGAAAAAGGCAATAATGAGGAAAAATGTGGGAGATTGGTAAAATAGCTTCCCCTTGAAATTGTATAGTCCCCTAAGGTTTGGCCACTAAAGGGGCACTTCGTTTTTAAATGGAAATAAGCTTCTCTTTCTGGGTCAAAGCATGCCCTTTTCAGTAAGGTGGCACTGGGTACATTTTGAGAAACCCTGACATGAGTAGGCACGTGGAAGCAGAGAGTATCCTATGTATAGTTAGACCTAGTAAGTGGTAGGATATATTCTTATATAGATCACTTTAGACTTTAGACGTGATAGATACTTCAGGGTTAGCTGGTGAGTGTCGAGTAGCCCATTTTACTATAGTGTTATACTAATAAATCTAATATTTAAATTATTCCATGAAATGATTTGTCAAACTGATTTTTATGAATAAAGCAAAAATGTTCATTGTCTTAGAGGCACATTTATCAAAATTTGAATTCACGTGAGTTTTCAAATTGTTTCATCTTGGATGAATATAATCGACACGGAAACCCAAATTCAATTCAGAACGAATTTGATCAGAATTTTAAAAAAGGGGGAAAAAAAATTCTGCAATCAACTCAAAACTGATCCCTGGACCTCTCCCATTGACATAAACAGCAATTTGGCAGAGTGTCACGGCCGGCACCCAATACCAGAACAGGCGCCAAGTACCCTGGTCTCGGCTCGGCTTCACCAGTAGTGTGACCACCGTTGGGCTTCGGGAGGAGCCCTCAGCTTACTTGGGTGCCACCTGGACTTAACGAGGGGTACAAGGCGAGATGTTCTGGCTGGCAGAGGGGTACGGCAGGTAGAAAGTCTTTTGGGCCAAAGGTCACGGTACAAATGGAGCAGGCAAGAGAATCGTCAGACAGGCAGGGTCGAGGCAGGCAGATATCAAGAATTGTCAGGCAGGCAAGGGTCAAACCGGGTAATCAAACAGATGGGGTCAGGCAGAAAGAGTAGTCGAGATGCAGGCAAAGGTCAGGATTCGGATATCAGAATAGTCAGGAAAAGGCAGGGATCAAAACCGGAATAGCAGATACAAAATACACAGGAACAGACAGCACAAGGCTTCAGGAACCACCAGAATCAAGATTCTATCACGGGCACTGGCTGGGGGTCAGAATGGGCTTTATATACATTGGCGCCAAAACGAGTGTCAATACACGCTGGCGCAATCACGCCAGCGCGCCTGTACCTTTAAGAGGCGCGCACTAGAAGAATCAAGATGGCCCCGGACCAGGAGCGCGGCAGCGTGGCGGCCGTCCACGCTGCCGCACACCAGGTAATTTTATTACACAGAGTTTGGGTGGCGAATAGTCGAATTTGAGTTCTTAAAGGGCCACAGTATGATATATCTCAAAAATCAAATTTGAATTTTTTTAAAAAACTCGACTTGAATTTGAATAACTCCCTAGTTGAATTTTCAATTCGACCCTTGATTAATCTGCCCCTTCCAATTTGTGTTTTAACCAGGACTAATAAAGATTCTGCGTTTTATTACAAGTTTGGTTTCCCCAGCATCCTACTTCATTGGCGCCTCGCACACAGTCAAGTTTTCTTCACACCTTAATGTCAATACCCACCACTTAAATTGGAGATTTCTCCTTCTGGGCAGAGGACACAGTCATAGCAGCAAACTTGGAGTCCCTGACGTAGGGCTCTTCTGAACCCTGGAGAACAACTTTGACTGCAAACAGATTTTGGGACCTAAAAACAAGAATTTTCAGAATCATCTGAATCCGATAAGAATCTTAACATGCTGGATCAAATTTAATTTAATCAAAACATTGCAACTAATTTTTATCTAATATACACCCCATTGACCACAGGAATTGTGAGTTAAATTGAGCTGATAACTAATGATCATAGCACTTAACAGCCCTGTATCAGCCCTTTGGGGATGGATTCTTTTAACAGCCCAGTGCAGTAACTGACGAGACATTAGAATGAGCACTTTTTCCCAGTTTTTTTCCCAAACAGGAACAAATAAGCTTTTGAATATAGGAAACAGAAAAAAGTAACTATTTTCTTTAGTAACTTCAGCTATTTCCACAATCAGAGGGTAAGGAACCACTTAACCACACTTTTGAGTATTTCCCTGTTACTCGTCTGGAATGGTACAATCTCAGTGGTCAGACAGTTAAGAATCTCTATTGCATAGAGTTTTATCTCTTTGTTTTGACTAAAAATGTATGTGTCTATCTTTGGAATTATAAATGCTTTGTGATAGATTTAGCCTCCATCTTATTCTGGTGATTATTCAATGTATATTAGAGAATACGGGGGAGGGTTTACCTGAGAGAAATCCGGGTGCCATTGGATTTTGCTCACATTAAGTTTTAGTTTTTCCCCTTGAGGAGCAGAGGAATCGAATGTTCCGACATGAACATACACAAAAGTCAGGTTAGGGAGCATCACAGCATTCCATATATCAAAATAACCTGGGACATTTCCTCTTTTATCAAAGTATATTTCTTTCTCTCCTGAGGTTTTAAAAGATACATTCTTCAGGTGCTAGATTAACTGTAGAAATAATTTGTGCATGGATATAAAATATATACGTAGACACCTGTAGCCTTTGCAGATTTTCTTTGCAAATAAGGTTATTACCATTGACATTAGGGGGTTATTTAATAAAATCCAAATTTATCTCCTATTTTATTAAAAAAAAAAAAACATGAGCAAGCTCCCATGCTTGATTTATTTATTGATAAATTATTATCAATAAAATAACCCAAATGAATCAGATCTCGGAAAAACTCAAAAAGTTCGAGCAAAAACCAGACTCTATCGAATTTTTGTTTTTTTTTCCTGAATCCCTCGATTTTTTCAAGTGTTTTCCTCGAAAACCCCAAAATGGTCAGATTTTTGGGCTAACCCACTGAAGACCACAATAACTTTAATTTGGCTTATACATGACCTTGACAGAGATGGCAGATTTTCAGATTCAAGGTTTTTTTCAGGCTTTTTCCCCGAATTGCTGGATTTTTTGTAGTTTTTGCCTGGAACCCCCTCACTTTTACTGTGAGAGCTACAGTAGTGTAAATAATGTGAATGAGGACACTACAGGTCCCAGAAGGCTGTGCTCTGCAGAGGGAGAAGAGGGAGAAAATACATCTTCCAGAAGGAAGAGAAGATAGAGAGGGCTTGGGAAGGATGTTCATCTGAGGGTTGCTTGGAGTTACTGGAGGCTGCTAAAGGCCAGTGTGTGTGCATGCTACAAGGGAGACAACAGAGATCCTCCTGTGCAGTTTGGGGAGCATTCCAGGCTTCCAGCTCAGTACTGAGAGTTTGGGAGTGAGGCCTATGGCCTACAAACAAGTTGCTAAGTATCAGATTTTCCTCCCTCACATCTCAGTAGTAAGTGCAGAACTGAGATACAGATAACCAATTATAATGTATGCAATAGCAGCAACACTGGCATCAACTGTACAGTATATTTCCCATAGACAGACTCATTCATTTGCTACAGTCATTTACTACAGCCACTGTGGAATTATTATTGCTGACAATACAAAGTGGAGTACAGTACCTAGAGTCAAGAATATCTACATTTAGGGGCAGATTTATCAAGGGTCGAAGTGAAAATTAGAATTTTCAAATTAGAATTTAGAATTTTCACATTTATCTATGGACAAAACTGTAAAATTTGATTAGATTTTTGAGAACTTATCATACGCTGGCCCTTTAAGATCTTGACTATCCCCGACCTTAACCTTTGGAGGATGTCCTGGAATTTGGAGTTGTTTGGGCCTTCTTGACATTCAAGTTTTTTTTTTTGAACCGTATCGATTTCTGATTCAAATTCGAGTTGCGAGTCGATCCTATTCACCCGAGTACCAAAAAATAGGTTTTTTAACTTGGACTAATTTCGAGTTAATTGGAGTTCTTAAAGTGACGTACACATTTATATATATATTGTACAAAGCTTAGACATCCTGGTAGTTAAGGGCCCCTATATTGCTGGCTTTTAGGACCTTAGGGGAGCTCTCAAACATCTGTATATTAGATATTAGGTGCTTATTTATTTTTGTTGTTAAAATCAAATGCTAGTGGGGATTTAACCAATTTACACTGCCATGAATTAATTTTGTTACTGTTGACTGTTTCTACTTTATGCACTTAACTTCCCATTTATTTCAGCTCAGTTCCTGTGTAATAAGCCTGGGTTCACTTTCTGCTTGTGTTGGTATTTACTGGGAATATTTGGGGGTGTCACCACAGTAATATTACTAGTATACCAAGCCATACCCTTGGGTGGGTTACACACCTATGAGGCAGAAAGGCAGAGACATGTCACCTTTTGTTAAATACAGATTCAATAATAATAATAATATGGCATTTTCGACAACTTTACAGCAAAATAAAAATGTAATGCGAGTTTATGGCCGTTGTATAGTCAGATGATCTGTGTATATAAGTTAGATTTGCCATTTAAAAAGAAATGAAACAATTGTCTGCCTGTCACAGTACAAGGTCGGTGAGGGAATTCTACAACTGAAATGCATTTAACATGGATGAAATCAGGCCCGGATTTGTGGGAAGGCCATCTAGGCCCGAGCCTAGGGTGGCAGGATTTTAGGGGGGCGGCATGCTACCCAACCACACCCACATTGGTTCAAAAACACTGGAGATGCGCAGGAAATACAATCTCCATGAAAATTTGCATGAATAAAGGGGAGGGGGCAGGGGCGACAAACGGCAGTGGGCCTAGGGGCGTCCGCTATGTAAATCCGGCCCTGGATGAAATAATAACAGGTCCGCCATAAACAGGTGCAAAGGAGGGGTAATTTAGTACTTAAAGGATAGGGTGCATAGTGGAAAAAAATGGGAACAGTCTATAGGCTTTTTGAACTTGGTGCCCAGTAGATAGAAGAGCTGCTGTAAATCTTTGTGCTCCATTTATTATTAACATGCATTTTAAAGTGCCAACATATTCTGCAGCACTGTATTCAGACACCTGCATGGATCCCATCAATATTGTACTATTTGCATTCAGCAGCACTGAATTATTGAATAAATTATGATGTCCTTCTCTCGTGCCCTAAATATACAACACAAAGTCAAGAATTTGTAGTGGTTTTTTTTATTTGCATCCAGGGTGTCAGTAAATATTGTCCTTTTGCATCTTTACCTTGAGCCAACATTGTATGATAATGTCTGTGCTACCTTAAAGGGATACTGTCATGGGAAAAAAACATTTTTCAAAATGAATCAGTTAATAGTGCTGCTCCAGCAGAATTCTGCACTGAAATCCATTTCTCAAAAGAGCAAACAGATTTTTTTATATTCAATTTTGAAATCTGAAATGGGGCTAGACATATTGTCAATTTCCCAGCTGCCCCAGGCATGTGACTTGTGCTCTGATAAACTTCAATCACTCTTTACTGCTGTACTGCAAGTTGGTGTGATATCACCCCCTCCCTTTCCCCCCAGCAGCCAAACAAAAGAACAATGGGAAGGTAACCAAATAACAGCTCCCTAACACAAGATAACAACTGCCTGCCAGATCTAAGAACAGCCCTCAATAGTAAAAACCCATGTCCCACTGAGACACATTCACTTACATTGAGAAGGAGAAACAGCAGCCTGCCAGAAAGCATTTCTCTCCTAAAGTGCAGGCACAAGTCACATGACCAGGGGCAGCTGGGAAATTGACAAAATGTCTAGCCCCATGTCAGATTTCAAAATTGAATATAAAAAAATCTGTTTGCTCTTTTAAGAAATGGATTTCATTGCAGAATTCTGCTGGAGCAGCACTATTAACTGATGTGTTTTGAAAAAAACATGTTTTCCCATGACAGGATCCCTTTAAAGATCACCTGATCTGATATTGTGCAGCTCTAACTGCAACAGGAAGAAATGTGGGGGAGAAAACTGAATTGTGTCCATTAATTGGCGCATGTGAGCTAACATGTATGTGTGCCCTTGGTTTGTTTATTTGCACCATGAATCGTATGGTCCCAGGAGGTGGCCCTTAGTTCTTAAAATGGCTATTTTCTAATTTGGATTACCCAATGGCACATACTACTTAAAAAGTATATTTTTATGAAAATGGTTTATTCAGATGAAGCAGGGTTTTACATATAAACTGATATATTTTATAGAGTCCTACATTGCTTAGGGGCATAGATTGCTTAAAATTACATTTCCTGTAATCTCCTTATTGGTTCATTAAAATGCGCATGTCAAGAATAAGGGAAAGTGTAAAATGTACACTTACAATTTAGTTGTTGGGCACAATAATGCACACTAGGGGGGGTTATTTATCAAAATCTGGAATTTGTCAGATTATTAAAATAGAAAAAGTCAGACCATACTAAAATCCACTATTTGTCTTTATTTATTATTAAAAGAGCACAATTTAATCGGAATGGGGAAAAAGTTGATAAAACTGAGCGAAAACATGGATCTATGATTTTTCGAATCAAATTTTTGGAACTCGGATTTTAATAAATAACCCCCAAGGTGTATTTTGGCCAATTTACCATAAAATACACCTTAATTGTACAAATATAGTTGCCAATACCTTCAAATAAATTTACCATAACTTAGAAAAGGAAGCAAAGACTCCATTAATAGTGTCTTCTAAAGCATTCCTAGTGTCATGAATTTGCATATATGAAACACCACAATATTTTTTGGGATCCTCTTACTGTTGACTGATTTCTCAGGTGGTTTAACCCCCTTCTGCCCATGTAGCATTTCCATAATGTTACACAAGTTTGAATTTTTATTTTACCATAATTATTTATTATAATTATAGAAATTATAGACCAATCCAGCTTTCACAGGAAGGCTTTTCGGGGAGATTAGTCGCCCAAAGAAGTGGCGATTAGTCGCCGGGCAACTAAATCTCTACGAATCTTCCCATGTGTCCCTACCTTTAGGCTACATACTGCTGTATTCTCAGTGCCATCTCTGCTATGGTGTTTCTATAGATGGATAGATAGAGACAAAAGTGTTCATACCTGCTGAGAAATGACATTCTGCAGAATCTGTTGGTTTCTTTTTTCTTTCATATGTGGTTTGAACAAAAGACTGTGAAGAGCATGTGCTGCCGCATATACAGCTGTGTAAATATTGTACAACAGTTTGATATCATCCTCATCTTGGGAATATGCCATGAGATTGTTTTCATTGTCATTATGAAACACTTCCCAAATTGTTTTCAAAAATGTATCTCCAGGCAGTGCTGTGGAATTTGCACTCTGTATGAATCCTTTCAAACCCGGCATATCCTCCGAGTGAGCAGAAAACCAGAGTGAACCATTTAAATGAGAAAACTCATTTAAAGTGATATGAGGTAGAAATTTTCCTTCTTCAGTAATAGTTATAAAAACTTTGCCATTTGAACTTGCAAATAAAAAAACTGTTGAATAAATTAAATATATGGAACAATATATTATTATTATTTTCACATTGTAACTTTCTAGATTTTCAACAATGTCGTCAACTTTATCAGCTTCGATAACGAACGCGACACAATAACCAATTTTTGTCAACTCAACTTTAATTTCTTCACTTGATCTCTTCAGATTTCCATGTAAATAAATGAAAATGCCGACCCACTTCCAGTTAAAATACTGAAGCAGTGCAACAACGGCCTCAGTCAAGGAATGGTCACTTGGGATTGTGCTGAAGATGTGAGGATATTGATACTTATTGTCCAACATGGGATCCTTAGCACCATAAGTGATCTACAGACAGAGATAGTACAGCCATTGTATTCATGAAGAAAGCTGCCTATCACAGTACTTTATTTGCACTATTATTTGCATCACAAGTTTAAACAAACTGCAAAGATTTTTTGGAGCAGTTCAGTTTTGAATTTTTTTATTATTTAGCCATTATGCTGCCTTTAAATTCCCTTTTCTTTACTTTTATCAGTGCCAGAGAAGTATGAGGTATCCACATAACTCGCATATCGTACTGTATGAGGCACTTATCAGAGTTTCAGAATAAATATGACTGGGAGAAGAAGATGCAGCTGGTGGAAATGCAGCTTTTTAGGGTTATTTATCAGAATACAAATGTATCAAATTATTTTCTAAAATATACTCCGCCCAAATCTGCACAGGTTAAAAAAAACTTGAAAAAATCTTGAAAATGTACAAAAATTTGAATCATAAGCATGTTTCGGATTTTCCACCGGAAAACTCAGACTCCGATTTTTGCACGAAACCTAGCGCATGTCAGAATATCTAGGGGACCTCTCCCATTGATTTATATACAACCTCGGCAGGTCTGAGATGCCGGATTTTCGGATTCTGACTTTTTCCATCTTCAGGGCATAATAAATGACAAAAAAATTCAAGTTTTTTTTTTCCACTAAAAAATTGGCATTCGGTTTTTAATAAATAACCCCCTATGTGTCAAAACCTGCAAATACTTGCACATGCACATCATAAGGAATCATATGTATGCCATATGCAGTACTGACTGTTTTTTTTTGGGACAGGAGATGGTGTACCCTAAAATTCTCTAAGTCAGACATTGTGATGGACACTGCAGCACCCATAGATGCCATGGTAACACTTTCTTCCTGTATGCCTTCCTCCTGACTCCTGTTATCAATTGAGCACAGTTGCACCTATTGATGCAGATTTCAGACCACTATAGGAGCCCTCAATCTACTGTCACCTCTGAAACAGACTGTAGCTCAATGCTCCCTACAGGGGCCTGTGTCAACAACAGGTGTAGCATCTTATTTATGTGAAAGTGTAACTGTGTTAACGTTAGCAAATCAGCCACCACTGTGTTAGGTGCATGGTCCCCTGGCAACAGAGATTATGGTAAAAATGCTGCATTGCAGGAAAAAGATACAGCAGTTGTGCTCTAAACTGCATTGCTGCCTGTGGTGCACCAAGTAAATAACCCCTGAATTGTGATGCCTTTAGAGTTAGGATCTCCTTCTTCTTGCATCTCCCAATACTTGGCATTTAGGGGGCCTATTTATTAAGCCTCGTTTTTTCTGGTCAAGTTTTAAAGGGGGAAAATCTGAATTTTTAGAGGGAAAAAAACTTGAATTATTCAAGATTTATTAGGCTCCAAAGATGCTAAAAATCTGAAACCGAAAATATTCCAGCTAAAACCTGTCAAAGGCATGTAAAAGTCAATGGCAATTTTCCCTTTCACTATTAGAAGATGTTTTTTTTTGCCATCATGATGTTTCAGGGGTTGGAGCTGTTTGACGCTGGTTTTCATTTGAAAAAAAGTTGAGGATTTTAAGATGTATGATTAGAATTGTTGAACGATTTTGTCAAGACTTTTTCCTGCACGTATAATTTTCATTCGGATTTCATATTAAATTAAGCCAAATCGTGGTTGGGAGTTAAGTAGAATTTTTATTTTTAAAATAATGAGATTCATTCAAATTGTATTAAATATCCCCACCCAATTATATAAATTTATGTAAATGTATTCTTATTATATAAGAACAAGGTTAATGTTTTATAGAGAGCTGCAAAATATCTTGGTGCTTTAAAACACATTATTAATAATAATAATAATAATAATAATGTAGTGTATTGTTCTTATCTCAACTCCTGCCTATTCAGTTGCTGTGATAGCACTAAAAAACTATTTACTATTTTTTTCTAAACCTGTCTGTGTTATCAATGTATTATAAGATGCCCAGCTCTTTGTAACCAGTAGATATACAGAAATCCAAATATACATAAATGTTTATATAACCATAATTGTATATGCACTGTATATTCCTCATGGTTACAAAGTGTTCTCAAATGGGAGAAAAAAATATCAGCATTCTAAAATAATCAGTACCTGTGGATACCTGTAGAGAGAGAGGAGATCAGCCATTGCGTGTGAGCAAGAGGGGACAACATGACCAATCAGAGCAACGAGTTTTTCCTGTTTCCTGCAGCTGTAGTTTGGAATTAGTTTATGGTTTCCAGATAAAATCCTAAAAGTTCTTTCAATAGTCATTATTTCACTGGTCCCAGAGTCATAGATCTCAAACCCTAGAGTAATATTAGGCAGGAGGTCTTCTCTCTTATTTATCTCATGAATAGCCAATGCAACTATCAGGACTTGCCATATATCTATGAACTCATGCCTAAAATAAGATAAATTATAATATAATTTATAGTAATATACACATGGCCAAAGCTACAGGTCATTTATGAATAATGTCCAGCACCTAAGACCAGAGCTGGTCTCTGCCTTACCAAAAATGTGTAAAAAGTGTTTGGATTGTGGAAGGAAACCGGAGTGTCTCCTGTCTCAGACCCTATTGAGGTTTCTTGGCATGTGATAAAGATAGGGTTACCTTGCCCTTAGCACTGTTCTTAGGACCTTGATGCAAATGTTTAGTGAATTAGCATTAAGGGGTGAAATTTCTTTTTTTCTGCTTTACCACTATAGTCCAGGCCATGTAAGTGAGACCCTGAATCTTTCATCCTCAGTGCAAGTCCTGCAGGGAGAAAGGGTGTTGTGCAAGCTATTCATTTCTCCTTCCAACTGTAGTAACTTAAATATTATACAGGTATGGGATCCGTTATCTGGACACCTGTTATGCAAAAAGCTCCGAATTAAAGAAAGGCTGTCTACCAAAGACTCAGTTTTATCCATATAATCCAAAAAATTATGCAGAATTTTAGGGCAGAAGAGCGTGGGTGGCTCATCCAATGCTTAATTCTGGGTTTAAAACTGTCAATCAATTCTGCACATGTTTTATATCCCTGACTAAAAGAATGAATCAGAGAAAAGGAACAAAAAATAAGGCACACTTACCAAACATAAATTAAAGCAGAATGTAAATCAGACACAAGGATAATCTTTTTGTACTCATCTGGTCGTACTGGTAGTATTCCTCCTAGTATCAGATCCCCGTCCACATGGTAGTGATCTATTTTTACTTTATAAGTCATCATATACTCATACTCATAATGCATTGGTGCATCATCCAGAATGTGGGTTCTGTTGAAAGAAGAAATCATCATATTATAACCCAGTGTTCAGTAACATTTACATGTATTATTATTATACCTTTCCTTGTGATTTTACGTCTTAAGTCTACTAGAAAATCATGTAAACATTACATAAACCCAATAGGCTGGTTTTGCTTCCAATAAGGATTAATTATATCTTAATTGGGATCAAGTACAAGCTACTGTTTTATTATTACAGAGAAAAATACATTTTAAAAATGTGGATTATTTTTTATTTTTTTATTACAGAATTATTTGCTTATAATGGGAGACAGCCTTTTCTCAATTCATATCTTTCTGGATAATGGATTTCCAGATAACTTATCCCATACCTGTATTGCATTGCTAGGCATGGGAATTCCCTTTTTCCCTAGCCGTACTCCATGTCATCACGTTATCGGAATAGCCCCTCCTCCCTGCTCCCATTAGAAGGAACCTCCCCAAGCCTTTAAAAGGCCAACCACACCCACCTACCGGCGTCTTTTTTTCCTTCTCTTATGCTCTTGGCTTTGTTCTCTGAACAAATGCCTCAATCATTAGAAGCAAATTTTTCTCTTTTTAAGCCTAGGAAAGCATTAGGCCTGCCCAAAAGGCGTCCTAGGGACAGGGGTTTTGGTCCATGGGACCTTTTTTCCCCCCAGCACACTACCTCAGACCTGGAGCCTTCTGAACTTCAGCTCCTGAATCCGGTAAGGCACTGAGGTGCAATGTTTGCTACTCCTTGTCTGCCTGTATTTCAGTTGCCTTCCTGTATTGCTATCAAGAGCATCGGGTGGCAGGTGCTTGTCCCCCCATCCGTGTGCCCTCCCGGCCTGCCCCAAGGGCGTCCGACGGCAGTGGTGTATGTGGCCCCTACACCCCATTTTTACGGCTGGGCGAGGGAGGTGGCAGTTAGTTTAGGCTAATTAGTTTAGGGGCCTGAACCTTACTGCCCCCTGTTACCTTTGTTTTATTTTTGTTTTTATGGGGGCAGGTCATGGCCAACTGCCTTCCTCAACAGACTTTCCTAAGGCGGAGGTAGTTAAAATAACAATAAAAAAATATAAAAAAAAGTTTCGCTATAGGCCTCATATTATAGCAAACTTGGGCCTGTGCAGGAAGCACCAACACTAATTATCCAATTTGCCTCAGTATAACCTACGCAGTTGCTTTGGGTTCCCTGCCTATGCAGACACCAGCTGAGTATAATCAACCCCCCACTGAGTGCAGACACCAGCTGAGTATAATCAGGTCCAGCTAAAGCAAGTGGAGATGGCCCCGCCCACTCTCTAACTCAGCAAGCAAGGAAGCTGCAGCCTCAGGTAAGTCCTGCTGTTGTCAGTAAACTTTTGAGGCCTGTTTTCCTGTTAACAATAGTGTCCTGGAATTTGTGGCATTAAGGGGTCAGCTTCCAGCCTTGCATAATGAGCAGCAGGTAAGAAGTGTCTCCATATGCTGTTCTGCAGTGTACTAAAGTCTAACTAACTGCTTGCATGCTATATAATCATATGCTTATCTGCACTGTGCCTGGTTATGATTGTTTCCTGCCTGAAAGCAGTAGCCCTTATACAAATAGATAATTGGGCTAACACTCTCTTATGCTGACAAGTATTGTATACTGTCAGGCTGGGTGCCGAATTCAGGCCATTTACAAATAGGACACCAGTAGCCCTATTGAATATGGATCCCTGGGCAGGGGGGGCTGCTAGGCTCTGATACTTGCTATACTTGCTATACTTGCTATAAACATCAGATAATCCATAATATGTATTGCGCTATTTTTGTTCGGCATTCTATGTTTTGGCTATTACTCACATAGAACAGGTAGCCATAATGGAGGTCGAGCAAAGGTCTGGCTGAAGGCTAGGGCCCGATATAAGCTTGCTCTATGCAGCAGCTAAACTATGGACCTCATGTTTCTGTGATTGTGCCTTTGCTCCTATTTTGTTCTACAGCTTAAGCTCTGGCTATTGCTCACAGGTAAAACATGGCCCTACAGGATGTAGAGCACAGGTCTGGCTGGCTGCTAGGCCCTGAGACATACTTGCTCGAAGCAGCAGCTAACCTAACTATGTATTTCATATTGCTGTGATTGTACCTGTGCTCCTTTTTGGTTCTACAGATTAAGCTCTGGCTATTGCTCACAGGTAAAGCGTGGCCCTACAGGATGTAGAGCACAGGTCTGGCTGGCTGCTAGGCCCTGAGACATGCTTGCTCGAAGCAGCAGGTAATCTAACTATGTATTTCATGTTGCTGTGATTGTACCTATGCTACTATTTTGTTATACAGCTTATGCTCTGGCTATTGCTCACAAAGAACATGTAGCCCTGCGAGATGTAGAGCACAGATCTGTCTTGCTGCTAGGCTCTGACACATGCTTGCTATAAGCAGCAGCTAACCTAACTATGTATTACATGTTTTCTGCAGTTTACGATTTGGCTATTTCTCTCATGGAACAAGTAGCCCTAATGGATCAGGCCTTTTGAGTTCCTAGGCCCTGAGATATGCTTGCCCTAAGCAGCAGCTAATATAAACCATGTATTCATGTTACTGTGATTGAATCTGTGCTTATATTTTCTTCCGCAGTATATACCCTGGCTATGGCTCACCTAGAATAGGTAGCCCTAAGGTATGTAAAGCACAGGCCCGGGAACGGCTAGGACCAGATTTACGCTTGCCCTAAACAGTAGCTAATATTTTATGTATTACATGTTGCCGTGATCATATCTGTAGGCTCCTATTCTCTGCAGTATGATATGCTCTAAGTATTGCTCACCTTGAACCAGTAGCTCTAATAAATGTAGATCACTGGACTGGGTAGCTATGTAGGTCTGATATAGGTTTGCTCTGACTGCAGCTAACCTAAACTATGCATTACATGGGGTTGTAATTGTTTCTGGGGTACATTCAGGTTTAATCCAGATGAGTACCTTCATATGAAGGTCTTTTCATTCCATGGCATTGCTCCTGGGATAAAATAGGGCTTAATAAATTAAGCACTAGGCAATATTTTTTCCCGATGGCAGGTAAGCTTAACTTTGTCTTGATAAACACTACAGGAGTTCTGAAACCTGTCTGTCATAAGGATTGCTGGGTTAACAATAACCACAGGTATGTACTACTTTTGGGACCATTTAAGGTAAATTTTTCCAGATTCAGCAGCCTTGTATCACCGATCACTGCCTGAACGAATGGAGGACCAGATATCCACGCAGCTCGAGCTCTGGGGTCGGGTACTGTGCTCTACCAGGAGCTTAGGACACTAACCGAGGTACATATTATTATCACATATTTTAATATATGTTTGCACCATGGCCCACATCCGGCAGACTGCCTTCAGAACAAATGCTCAATGAATGGATAAGCTCCATAATACAACTGGTCGACCAAGCAACATATATGTTTGCATCTATAAGAGGGCCATAGGCAGGTGCATATATTTTAATACTAAGGCATGTATATGAGTATGTATATATGTTTGCACAGATATCTATATATGATTTGTGTCCTTGGGATGGGTTCTTTTTTGGAACCAGAAACGTTGGCTCAATAAACCTATATTTTTATGCAACAGATTCCTGGAACAATCAGTACTTGAACTCCTCATCCATATATTTCACTATAGCAGCCAGGACATCTGGCTAGTTTCTAGGGGTGCAACCTGTGGAAATTCCATATTCATAGGTTTAAGGAAGAACAAGGTATACAGTTCTTTATGCTTGGCTGAAGGATCCCCAGATGTATCTCTACCGTTTTCTAGGGTGAATCCCTGGTGCCTCCTACAAATTAGAGAGGGGAGCCACTACCCAGTGTTATTCCTATACTATTTCTACTGATATTCTTAATGTCAGGATAGATGGGACATTTTATCTGCCAATACAGGGGGTCTATAGAGACAGGGTACACATACGTATCAGGCCACTGGGTGTATATTTCAAACCAAGGGTTTTCAGGCTATAGGAGTCCTCAAAGTCTCTTGTTAGTCCTTAGGGATGACCTCTGTTCAAGTCTGGCCCAGGATAGGGATATTCTGCTTATACTACCTTATACTATCAACAAAACAAGACGGCTTTGTGACTTAAGGCTCTGTGTCCAGAAGGCCCTTATTTTGGGTCCATTTATTTTATTTATTTATTTATTTATTTATTTATTTATTTTTTTCTTCAATTTCTCAATCCCCTAGTTAGTGGGTTTTTCTTTTTTAGAATACAGGGCCAGCTGTTCTTCCACACCAGATAGGTATCTGATTGGACAGCAGATGGAGGCATCCTAGGAGCGGTAATTTATTTTTCGTCTCTAGGTCTGTGCCCTCTAGGAACACCAGCAGTTTTGGATCTTTCCTCCTCACAGTGACATACTACAGTTGCTACCTGTCCTATTGCTTCGGCCGAGAATGTACTTGGCTCTTCTGAGCAGGATCAGAGTCTTCCCTTAAGTGGGACGGTTGCAGTCATTACAGTAGAGTCTAATCTCTTACCACTTCCAGTCATTAATTTCATTGAGAATGAATTAAGGCTATTTTATGTATCTGTCCTACAGGTTTGTCTAGCGTCAAAGGGGAGGTTTGGAAGTATTGTTTTTATCTGTTTTGACCATGTCTGTCACATTGTTCCCTATATTAGAGGTATTACATTTACACCTGCTGAAAATTGTGTCTGAAACATTTGCACAGAGCTCAATGTCCCCTCCAGATACAACACTCCTATTATCCTAGTTTATTCTCGGATTCACATTCCTGTGCCACTCCTGATACATATGATCCAGAATGACTCTAGGAGATCAGAGGCCCTTCTGACACTTACTGGAACATCCATAGGGTTCCTCCAGTTCCAAGGTCAGCCTCAACGATTAAATATGTAGTATAGTTGATTCCACATAGAAATGGGTCCCTTATGGGTAGAAAGAACACAGGTTTGTGGGTGACTGTAAACATTTATCCAGGGCATATAATCTGCCTCCATAGATCTTGGAATTAGTCCTTTAGTTGCACGGTGGTTACTGGATCTGTAACCTTAGGGGTATTCAGTTATACCTCTCAGAGTACTATGTTGGGTCAACCAACAGGGGTTCTTTCTTAGGTACTGTAGTTGCTCAACTCTTTACAGTTAATTGAGTCTGCCTCATCATAGGACCTTACACAGTGTAAGGAATTCTAATCCCAACTGTTTTCTCAGGTGCCCTTGTCCGATCTTTAGGATCTGTTTTCTGTTAGAACAGTCCTGACTAACACGCATTCTGATATGAAGATATTTAGGTACTGGACTTGGGTACCTCAGGGTACATTGGATATCCTACATATAGGGATATATCCTAAGCAGATCATTCCTATTTTGTGTCCGTTTTGGGTTCTTACTCCTAACAAGTGTTTCTTACAGGTACCTTACAATGTGCACTGAAATTAGGCATACATGTGATGAATGCTTTTGGTGAGTAGGAGAGTAAGTATTTCAGCTTGCTGAATTCACCTTTTTACAGGACTGTCTTCCTCTCTCTCTTCTGGAGGGTGAAGTGGTGGTTAGTGAGCTAACTTGTTCCTCACTCTCAGTGGGCTAACATCTCTCTCTCTCTCGCGCTCTCTCTTTTTCTCTTTAGTATAGGCTATATTATAGCCCTATTATTAGCCTGGTGAACTTATTCTGGGGTTTTCACCTGGACTCTCTATATTAAAGTAAGGAGTTTGCATGATGGTGGACTATCTAGTCAGAGATACTCCTTTCCTTATTTCAGTTTCTTCTTAAAGCATATTCCCTCCCATGGGATAACGTTAACTTGCTACGTCCCATAACGTGATGACATGGAGTACGGCTAGGGAAAAAGGAAGATTATTTCATACTTACCGAAATCTTCCTTTCCTAGACGTACTCCATGTCATCACACCCGCCCATTCTTTTCCGGTAATTTAAGAGCTTGTTACAAAGACGCCGGTAGGTGGGTGTGGTTGGCCTTTTAAAGGCTTGGGGAGGTTCCTTCTAATGGGAGCAGGGAGGAGGGGCTATTCCGATAACGTGATGACATGGAGTACGTCTAGGAAAGGAAGATTTCGGTAAGTATGAAATAATCTTCCTTTATCATTGCAGAAATAATACATATTTTGAGGTTTGCAAGTTTAGTGCTAATGACACATGCCTTGGAAAGAAAGTAATCACGTGAGATTGCAATGCTTTGATTTGCCTGACACTGCCTGCATAAAGGAGAGAGCAGCCCCTGTGCACAATGAAATCTAGTATAACAGACACAGTACTCCGATACAAACTGTACAATCACACAAAGCTCAAACATGATGATTTGCAAACTAATCACAATAAAGCACCTTAAAGTAACTGCACATTCCCTTCTTTGAACAGTTATTCAACAAGGGGCAGATATATTAAAATGAAAGATTCAAGCTCACCATAAGAAAACTCACACACTTTCTATTCATTCCTGTGGGATTTTAAGAATCCTATTTATCAAACGGGGAAGTTGAAACTTTGAAGATCTAACTATCTCTTAGGGGCAGATTTATCAAAGATTGAATTTTGAACTGATGTGAAATTTATTTTACTCTAATAAATTTGAATGTACTCACAACTCAATGGGAGGTTAGTAATGAAAAAATGTGAACGTCTAAAATACGATGGAATAGGAACGACCCGAAAATTTGTTTCATGTTCAAATCGAATACGAACTAAACTCGAATCTAAATTTTCCTCTGAAAAAAACTTGAATGTCAGGAAGGCTGTTAACATATTTGAGTGGGTCAGCAGACCTCTGCTATTGACTTGTAAATTAATTCTGCTGGTGGAGAATATTGAAATTAGATCTGTTTCCGTGGTCGAGGTGTGATAAATCTCACATTCAAATTTTACATTTGAGTTGGTGCTTTTAAATTCGAATTTGTGAGTTTGACACAAAAAAAATTGAAAATTTGAATTTACCATTCAAAACCTTAATAAGTCTGCCGTCAAAAATCTAATCTCTAAAAACTCTAAAAAAAAACATGGGATTAAATAGAAAGTGTGTGAGTTTCCTGTGGTGAACTCTAATCTCACATTATGATAAATCTGACCCTAAATTCTGTATAATGAATACAAGTCCTTACCTGCTGCAAAATGTGGTATTCCTGGGCACTTGTTCTGCTGGTTTCTGCCTAATGACTATGATGCCCTGTAAAGCTGCTGAATGAAAAAAGTTGAGTAAAAGCAGGAGACTGAGCATTCTATTGCTAATGCTGTTCCCGTAGTCTGGCATCAGTAGTGTTGAGTTCTTTTAAATTTGAGAACCCTAGACATATTTATACTCTGTATTGCTGTTTCTGCATCAACACGTTTTTCCTTTTTCACGTCACTACAGGGAATAAACCAAAAATAAGTACAACAAATAAGTGGTTACAAAAATTCATTATTTACACCTCCTTCCTTCCATTTTAGAAATAATTTCTTTACTATGGTGATGCTTCTTACACAAGAGCATTGGGTCCATAAAAAAGTTTGCTGAATTTTGACTTTAAAAACTACAAATTTGGACTTTTAGGGGCAAATTGGAGCCCACAACAGAAAAACTCTTTCACTTTTTATTCATTCCTATTTGATTTTTAGATGGTGTATTTTCAGATTCATTCCTATTTTATTTTTAGAAGTGTTTATCATGTGAAAATGAGGGGCCTATGTACAAACATTTGTATTTTCTTTCATTACCATAAATCATACTTTTTAGTGCTAAAAATCATATTGTCATATTACTTAAATTCACAACTTTTTTGTAATTTATTTAGAGGCAGATTTATTAAGGATTAAGTTGTGTTCTCCGTGACATTTCGAGTTTTTGTCGTTATTTTTTTTGTTCGGAAATCATTATTTTGGGTTAAATAAAATTTTGAACTATACCCCAACCCTGGAAATAGCTTGAATCTGAAAATACACAATCTAAAACCTGTTGAGGTCATGTAGGATTGGCAGAGGTCCCTTGAACCATTTAAAGATGTTAATAGCCTTCATGATATTTGAGTTTTTTTCAAAGGCTTTTGATGGGAACTCAAATTCAAGCTGAAAACTTGATCAATTCGAGTTTTCAGTTTAACCCCAAATTAGCTGAATCTTGCAAGCAGGTTTTTTTCCATTAAAGTTTTTTCTTAAATTAGAAACCATTCGAGTTGTGAATTAATTTGAGGTAAAAAACTTTAAAACTTGATCTTTGATAAATAACGTGTAAAAATCATGAAAAACTCGAATACGAAATTATATCATCTAAAATCTGCTAAGGTCATGTAGAAGTCAATGTGAGTTTTCCTTCTCTTGTAAAATCTTGTCTTGCTTTGTGGTTTTAGGGGAACCATTGGTTTAAATTGTACAAAAAAAATTAGAACACTGAAAATTTGGAGGTTTTCATATTCTCAATCAGCATTTTTCTTGTTTTTTTATAATCCGATCTTTTTATCCATTTTATGACATTTGTGTTTTGGAGAAAATGAGTTTTTTCATGGTTTCAAAAACCACAGAAATATGAATTTTAAAATATGGGCTTCTTAGAGTTAACCATTTAATAAATAAATACAGCTCATAGGAATTAATAGAAATTAGGTGGGTTTTTTTTCTGTGGTGAGCTCTAATTTCACATTTTGGAAAATCTGATCCTTAATCTCCACAATATATAAATATATATACACACACACACACATACACTGGTATCCATATATTTTGTGTAAGTTTGCAAATGGAAGAAGTGTGCTGTTACAATGGGAGGGCTTAAGTTAATGTAACTGCATCAGAAATATCATGCCTTTGGCATTTCTGAAATGCTACCCAGTAGATCACATGACTGAGAAGTAAAACTTTAAATAAATAAGGTAAAATAAAACCTATATCACCAGAATGAATACTTAACCAACTGAGTTTATATCATATTAAGTCGCATGTTAAAGAATCTTACCAAACGGGAATATATATGTATCAGTAAATATTGCCCGTTTACATTTCTTACCTTGTGCCACCATTTTGTGATGGTCTGTGTGCTGCCTCAGAGATCACCTGACCAGAAATACTGCAGCTCTAACTGTAATAGGAAGAAGTTACATAGTTACATAGTTAAATTGGGTTGAAAAAAGACAAAGTCCATCAAGTTCAACCCCTCCAAATGAAAACCCAGCATCCATACACACACCCCTCTCTACTTTTAATTAAATTCTATATACCCATACCTATACTAACTATAGAGCTTAGTATCACAATAGCCTTTGATATTATGTCTGTACAAAAAATCATCCAAGCCATTCTTAAAGGCATTAACTGAATCAGCCATCACAACATCACCCGGCAGTGCATTCCACAACCTCACTGTCCTGTGAGGAAGTAAAAGACAGAACTCTGTCCGTTAATTGGATCATGTGACCTAACATGTCTGGCTGCCCTTGGTATGTTTGTGTGTACCATGAGTTCACTATTTGATAAAATCACATCTTAAAATATAGGATTAAATAGAAAGTAAGTGGTGATCTCATATTTCTAGAAATCTACCCCTAAATGCTGAGGACACATTCAGAATTACTGCTATACCAGATATACATAATGTATAGCAAATATGCAAATACTCATTATCAATATATAAAACAGATTAGTCTTTCTAGCCTTTTCCTCCCTATACTTGATAAAAAATACATGTGCCACCTATCTGTAGCCTATAGTCTATTGTTAAAATATCAAACTAGTCAGCGAGCTGGGTCATTTACCCGGCCCTAGCTGCGGCCACAAGAGGCGTGCATCACTGTTTTTAGTGTTGACCAGGGGGAAGTGGTGATGTGACGCCGGCGCTAGGCGGCCGATGCTTCAATGACGTGCAGGCTGCTGGCCAGGGTACTGGAATCATTGTGGTGCTGAGCTGAGTTTTGGAGCTACAGGAGACAGGAGGAGGCCCGGAGCAAGGGGAGCAGTTCCACGGCTGGTTCTGGTGTGCACAGAGAAAGGTGGTAGCCGGCCCTAGAGAGAGTAATAATGAGCTGCCAGGAAAAAAAGGGAGCAGAAGGCAGCTGTGGCTGCAGGTGAGAGTGGGGAATGGATCCTTACACAGTAATAACCTTGGGCTTGTGGGCTACACCCATATTAAACATATATATAGGTGACTATTACATGTGAGCTGCAGCAGTACAGTATATGTGTGTGCTTCCGTTTGCTTGGGTGTGTGCCTGTATTTTGACATTATATATTCATATTCCATGATCTAGGATGCAGGGGCGCTGCGCCAATGAGGTGAGTTTAGAAAATGCAGCTCCTGAAAAACAAAATCGCACCAAAGATCCCCTAGTTGCGGTTTTCAACCTGGAAATTTGGCTCTTCTAGTGCACTCTTTCACTACGACCCTGACCTCCTCCATTGGTGAATAGGTGAATTCCGTGGGGAAGGGGACACGGCAGAAGGAAGGCCGTCTTGGGCAGAAAAATGGCTTGGAGCACCCCTGTTGATGCGTTGGGGCTGAGGATATGGTAATCAGTGACAAAAAGTGCTGGGGCCGAGGACGCGCTTTTTTTTTTTTATATCTTTACATTTTTTATTTATACAAATTACAGGCATAATAAAAAAAAAAAAAATAGAACATATACTTTCAGTAACAATTGTAGTACAGTCTGCAATAATCGGTTACATCAATATTCAATATCCATGTCCTGTCTACAATGCAATAGGTTTCAATCTCGGTATATATGCTATAACAGGTATTTGAATTAGTAATTGTATAAATGGCCAGTATAAAAATAAAGAAATAAAAAAAGAGAACAATTAAACAGTTCATACAGTAGTGAGAATCTAGTACATACAGTATAGTTTAGTTAGGATCTTTACAGAACCCAGAGGTGGCCTACTAATTCTCATCATTCCCCAGTGACTTCTGGCAAGTGACCCAAATATCGGGGGTTAAAATTAAAGATGTCGGGGTTGCCAAGGTGTCAAAACCTTCAAGAATTGAGCAACTTCTGTTTTATATTAAGGCAATAGTGTATTCAAATTTCTTGTTACTCTCGATCCTTTCATTTATTTCTGACCAGGAGGGGAGTTTCCCTGATTTCCATTTAGACGCTATGGCTATGCGGACTATCGTTAGTATGTGGTTAAATAATTTCTGGGTTTGTTTGGATAGCCCTTCAAAGGGTTTCCCTAAAAGAAAGGTAATACTATCTAATTGCATGATATCATGTGCTAGCAGTTTAAGTAGCTTTTTCAGGCTGTACATGTGGGCATTCTCGAATATATGGTAGAGAGTGCCCTCTATGGAGCATCCTCTCCCGCATAGTTGCGAAGTTGTGGGAAAAATTTTATGTAACCTGGAGGGAGTGTGATACCAGAACATTAATATTTTTTATATATTCTCTTTTTGTTTCACACATGTAAAACTGCTCTTGGCATTAAGCCATATATCCAACCAATCTTCTAAGGGGATCTCATAGCCCAGTGTAGTTTCCCATTCTTTCATATAATTATGTTTGCATCCTGATGTAAATGAAGGATAATAAATCAATTTGTAGATCTTTAATATCAGACCTTTTTGAGGCAAGCCTTGTAATGCTAGGAGTTCAAATGTAGTGGGAGATTGTTTTTTGAAGGCTCTAAGAAATGGGTCTATAAAGTGTCTCATCTGAAAATATATGAACTAAGGTATAGGAGTACCTGCAGTTTTAGTTTTCATTTGTTCCAATGTGAGTACCGACGTAAAGGAAGAGCTTACCATATCAGAAATCTTAAACAATGCAAATGGCTCTCCTGGTTGACATAACAGATGTGTTATTGCCAGTTGAAACGCAGGATTGCCTAAAATTGCAGTCACTGAGGAATAAGGGGAAGGCAGTTTGTATTTGACCCTCAACCTTTTCC
Source organism: Xenopus petersii (assembly GCA_038501925.1). Classification (NCBI taxonomy): domain Eukaryota; kingdom Metazoa; phylum Chordata; class Amphibia; order Anura; family Pipidae; genus Xenopus; species Xenopus petersii. The sequence goes on from CM076686.1 coordinate 22,855,754, forward strand.
ATAGGTCAAATGTCAACAGTGTTTTTTTAACATTGGGATTTTAGGTAAAATGGTACCTAGTGAGGGCCAAAACCATGCATTAGGGTTGTATGGATGAAATTATTTTTCTTCTATGTGAGCCCATTGAGAATTGGGGGCCTAAAGGAGCCATGTTAATATCTGCCATAGTTGTGCTGCCTCATAGTATTGACATAACAGAGGGACACCTAGCCCACCTTGAGTAGTAGGAGCAATTAAAGTCTGCTTATTGATTCTATGTTTCTTGCTTCCCCATATAAAATTATAAATTACTGCCTGTAATTCTCCAAAAAAAAATTTGAGGGATAGGCACTGGAAGTGTTTTGAATGAACATAAAAATTTAGGAAGAATGTTCATTTTTATTGCCCCAATTTTCCCAAACCATGATTTTGGATATGCATTCCATTTAAGCAATGTGGCCTTAGTTTTTTGGGCTAAGGGAACAACATTTTGTTTAAATAGATTCTCATATGTTGGGGTGATTTTAGTGCCTAGATAAGAAATATAGTCCGTCTTCCAAGTATATTTATATATAGCATAGAGTTGCTATTGTGGAAGCAGATATTGGAAGAGCTTCTGTTTTGGACATATTCAGTTTATAACCTGATAGCCTACCATAATGGTCTAAAAGGTCATAGAGTGCCGGGAGAGAAGTAATAGGGGAGGTCAGGGTTAGACTCACATTGTCCGCATAAAGTTCTATTTTACATTGAGATGAACCCACTGCAACACCCCTTTCATTCAAGTCATTCCTAATGTTTGCTGCCAAAGGTTCTATACTCCGTGCATACAGCAGGTGGGAGAGAGGGCACCCCTGCCTTGTCCCATTTGAGGTCATTATTGGAGACCTTAGCTGGGCAGATAGTTTCAAGTAAGTACTGGGGTTAGTATAAAGTGCTTTTAATGCAATCAATTGGGCGGTTACGTTACCAAAAGCAGGTTTTGGTGATGGCAATCAAGGCGGGCTTTGTCGAAGAAACTGCTGTTGTCTGTCCAAATTCTGAAGTATTACAGTTTGTCCTTTATTTTGTACAACAAGCTTAAATGGATATCCCCAGCAGTAAGCTAGTTTAGGGTCTCTCAGTATCTGTGTGATCAGTTTCAATTTGCCACCCATAATTTTCAAACAGTCTGAGGGACCGTGAACTGGCCCCCTGTTTAAAAAGTTTGAGGACCCCTGACCTAGACCATTCTGATATACACAGGAATTGTTCTACACTACTACTAAGCTATTGCACAGATGAGCAAAACCTTGCATACCTGTAGATGTTCAGATTTTTGCCCATATTCAGGACACTAAAAAACTTAAAGGAAAAATTAACCACCCCAGTAGTGATGTGTGGGTCTAGTTTTCCTCACCAGCATCTTCCCAAGCAAAGTCTGGCCCGACCTCCTCTATTTCTAAACCCACCATTCCCCTCCTGCAGTGACATCACAAAAGGAGCATGAGCTCTAGGATGGGGAGAGCAGAAGTGGGCGTGACCCAAAGATTTTTTGTGGTGGCTAGCCCGAACCTGCCTGACCCATGGGTTTCGGGCCAGCCCACACATCACTACTCATCAGCTAATTTTTTCTTTCAGTTTCAGTGCACAGGCCTCCTCCTTAAAGGAGAACTAAACCCTAAATCTGAATATTACTAAACATACCATATTTTATATAATAACAAAAAGAAAAAAACGGCTCTAATCTCTTCTGGACAATTATAGAAACATACGTTAAAGCAATGCTACTTTAAAATTTCACGGGTTTAATCCCTTTTTAGTGATTCAAATCGCATGTTACTGTGAACCGCTAGGCAATCCTTACCAAGCAGAAAGATTTGACCTGGGTGTCCAGACCCCAGGCCCTTCACTTAGCTTATTCAAAAGCGGAAAACAGCCGAAGGGCTTTTCACTCACCAAGTTAGCCGAATGGTCCGGGTGCCGTGCCCCGAACCCGTAGCTTAGGCAAACTCTGTCTTCAAAATAAATCTGCACGCACTCCTGCGACCACGGCCATGAAGGTAAAAATGTAACTTTATTCCATGTAGTTAAAAAGTATGCGTCCTAACGCGTTTCGTATCAACAGATACGTAATCATAGGCACTTGTTAACAAAGTAACCGTTACAACAATTTAAACCTAATTGAAGGAAATGACGTCCTGGATGACCCTACTTAGGGTACTCCCATCGGACTTGGTGTTTAAAAGCAATTAACTCTTAACATGACAGAACGTTACTACTACAAAATTCATTGTTTAAAAACATTTTACAATCTGGAAAACAATTCATTTCTACTTTATACAAAGCATGCAAATCACAATAGAACATATTTATATGCATTATCAATTTTAAAAATGTAGATATTTTAGATACTTCAATTTAAATATTTCTGGCCCAATTTTCGTAAAATATTAATTTTATTATTATTGCTAAGACTGATTTCATGCTTTAAGGTTCTACAGAAAAAACCCCCCACATTGAATGTGCTGAGGATCTACATCTATCCCTAATGAAACTGCATTATTACTTCTAAACCTCAACAAGTTGCATTCTAACACAGACTCATATTAACACACTTTGCTAATTGGTCTCAAATCTTGTGTGATAACTAAAATGCCGCAAGACCATAAATGCTGGACAGTTCATTTTCTTGCCTACTAATTAAATTTAATGCAAGTTTATATTTAATGCAAGTTTGAGGACCTACCAACTTTAATTAAATAACTAACTAAATTAATTCCCAAACTCCTAATTAAAACTAAACTGAATTAAATAATGTTGCTAAATCATCTTCCATTTTGCGTGTGGTAAATTAAGTCAATTGAATAAATTCATACACAGACCAGCCTTCAGCGAAAAACCATAAGAATCTTTTTGTGTCACATATGTATATTAAACATGGCACACAACATCAAATCGAAAATTCAGTCCCTTCGGCTGCCTTGTATCTAATGTAAATATCCAAAACGCTTCTCTATAACGGAGTTTCGCCGCTTTATCACCACCCCTTGAGGACTGATAAATCTTTTCTATCCCTTGGATTTTCAGATATTTAAATTGAAGTATCTAAAATATCTACATTTTTAAAATTGATAATGCATATAAATATGTTCTATTGTGATTTGCATGCTTTGTATAAAGTAGAAATGAATTGTTTTCCAGATTGTAAAATGTTTTTAAACAATGAATTTTGTAGTAGTAACGTTCTGTCATGTTAAGAGTTAATTGCTTTTAAACACCAAGTCCGATGGGAGTACCCTAAGTAGGGTCATCCAGGACGTCATTTCCTTCAATTAGGTTTAAATTGTTGTAACGGTTACTTTGTTAACAAGTGCCTATGATTACGTATCTGTTGATACGAAACGCGTTAGGACGCATACTTTTTAACTACATGGAATAAAGTTAGATTGTTACCTTCATGGCCGTGGTCGCAGGAGTGCGTGCAGATTTATTTTTAATATTTTATATAATGACATATATTGCACCAGCCTAACTTTAAAACTATATATCTATCTATATATATATATATATATATATATATATATATATATATATATATATATATATATATATATATATATTTATTTATATATAGCAAAATCGAAGGATCCGCACTCACAGGACTTAAAATTCAAATGTTACTTTATTTTGAAACAAAAGACTGACGTTTTGACCGACCCACAGCCTTTCTTAAAGTGCCAAATAAACAGTAGACAGTACATTAAATCTGCGTAAAGGCGGGAAAGTAGCAGCATCACCCATGACGTTTAGTCAGCATCATAATGGAGCGACCTCCCAATTAACATATCACTGTGAATACATATAATCCTACATCTATTATGTTTTAAAAAACATTTAATCAATAATTTATGCAATACATCTCTTGTTATACAACAGTTAAAAAAAACAAAATAGCTAACTTAGATGTAACAAAAATCCAGCTACCAAACATAATCATAGAAAACATTGTTGCTAGTTTGTCACTCTCTGAGTAGATGTCACATAATTTATAAGGTTACCGGTCTATTCGTGTACAATCTCTTAACTACAGTTTAGGCCAGCTAAGTCCCCTATATTTATTAAGGCTTTACATTCACTTTATTACTTAATTAAACATACTTTAATTGATGGTTCATCACTAAATTTAATTCAATATAGCCTTTATACACCCTTATTTAATTCCTCATCTGGCCACTCGTTTGTTATTAAGCTACGGGGTACAGCCTCATTATGTTTTTAATATAAAATTGTTACTGCCTCCCTAAAAATGGTAAAAAGGAAACTAATTGACACCCTGGGACCTCCCCCTACCCCCCTTGGTTTTCTCACCACTGTGGGTCCTATATATAAAACACCAAATAGTGATGCTAACGTTCATAAACATATATTAAGGATAACTATGTTATACCTGTTTAATACTACCCAAAATATAAATAAATTAATAGATATAAACCCCATTCTAAACCTACTCATTGAATCAGCTGTGCATAGCATTCCTGGAAATCTTCATTCTATAGACACCTACCTATTTTAGTTAATGTGTGTGATCTGTGAAAACAAATAGTGCAAAAACACAAAACAATAAATCTAAATAATCTGAAGAGGTATTATCTGCTAGACGCCCACAGTGTGTATTCCCGTCTGTTAATTATTAAAATAAATTTTAAAATATTAAAATGTTAATACTAGCACCCAGCATTTGTGTGAAGCATTTTGAAAATGTGTCCTACCTCAACAAGTATTTCTTTAAGAAACAGAATGCTATGTTCTTAGCTCTCCTGCTTCAAGTTAGACATTTAAATTGCTCTCTGCTGTTCTCTGATTTCCACAGGTCAGTGGTTAACTTTCCAAGTATTATACATTTAAAAACATTTAGAATTCATATTTTCCTCATTAAATGTTCTTTGTTGTTAAGCTCCGGCCTAAGAAGGATAATGTAGCATTTTGGAATAAATATGAAACCCAGGAGCCCTGCATTGGAAGTCAGAATAGCAAATACTTCCACAGCCACCACAGATCTGCCTTTGGTGTTTATATAGGCTGGAATGAAGGAGATCCAGACACAGCAGAAGACCAACAAGCTGAAAGTTATGAGCTGAGACTCATTAAAGCTGTCAGGTAACCGGCGAGCATAGTATGCTAATAAGAAGCTAACGATGGCCAAGATGCCAATGTATCCAACCATTATATAGAAAGCAACAACTGAGCCTTCATTGCACAGCAGAATTATCTTTCCAGCCTTAGATTTGGTGTCCGTATCTGGAAAGGGCGGAAAACAGACCAACCAAACCGAACAAATAACAACTTGCCCAATAGAAAGAAGCAGCACAATGATGTAGACCGTTTGAGTTTTCATCCATTTTACAAGTTTGCTGCCTGGTTTGGTGGCACTGAAAGCAATAACAACTGTGACAGTTTTTCCTATGAGTGTGGAAAGTCCAGTTGCAAAGATAATACCAAATGTCACTTGTCGAACCAAACAGGTGACTATTTTTGGTCGACCAATAAACAGCAGGGAGGAAAGGAAAGACAACATGAGGGAGAAGAGGAGGATGTAACTGAGATGTAGGTTATTGGCTCTCACAATGCAAGTTGTCCGATGTTTATAAAAGATTGAATATATTCCTGTGGTTATCGCACACAAAAATAGACAAGTGACCATCAAAAATATCCCAAGATGATCATGGAATGAAAGATATTCTGTTTCTCTTTGAATACATTTGTCTCTTCTCTCATCAGTCCATTGATGTTCCTTGCATTTGATACAGTTGTCTGTATCTGGAATCAAGGCATATATTTTATTCATTCTTTAGCACATTCAACAAGTCAGTTATAAATGTTATGCAAATTGTGTAGATAATATCAAATTATTTCTTGTTGAAATGTTTGGTGGTGTTGTCCTGCACAACTTAAAAGCACAGGGCCAAAGAGACAATAGACACAACAGAAGTTATTTTTCAGCAGCCCCTATAACTTCACTGCATAGTACAAGGAGGTTTCTATTTCTGTTAGAAATGCTTTCAATATCATTGACTTCATAAATCCTATTTTACATTATATACATAGTACACATTGAAGCCACTTTGTATACTATATGATCAATTTTTATGAAGATTTTTGTGTTAAACATGTCCATTATAGGCGATGGGAACCAATAAGAAAACGTGGACATTCTTAATTAGCAAAATAAATAACTTATTTTTTTTTTTTGTAGTAAAGTACTTACTATTTTCATTTAACATTAACACCTTTCATCTAGATTCCTACAACAAGATGCCTAGGTATCACCTTAGACCCCTTCTGTATTTTCTCAGCCTATATTTCATCCCTCACCAGGACATACCACTTGTTTCTTAGAAACATCACAAAACTATGTAACTTCTGTTCATAAGTGCTGCTGGGCAAAGTGACACACCAGTGCATAATGTCATCTTCTGGTTCCAGACTCTCCTGCTTGATTCTGACTACTATGATTGCTGCCAGTCCTGACCTTGGTCTGAAATTTGACTTTAAAAGCTTTTTTTTTTTTTCAAAACTTTTTTATTGGTTTACAGAATTACATTCACTTACATTATGAAGTAACCATTTTTCTTTTTTTTGCATTTCAGGTAACAGGTGTTCACCTACGCAGAGGGAATCACCAGCTTTACTGTTAGTTACAAATAAATGATGATTTTCTAGATTTTAATTGCATACCAATAAAATACTTTCAAACAAACAAACATAACCGTCTACAGCCGAATATTTCCCCAGTTTTATGTAACGTGTTCTCCTAATGTAGTGCTTCATGGTAGTAAAGTACTGTCCTAGATTTCAACTCAGCCGATTATCTTTAAACAGTTAGAGTAAAGTACACTTTAGTGGGAAAATCAGTTTCACATAGTAGTATAAAATATCCAAGGCGTCCAGATCTTGGTATATATAGTATAGTTATCTGCAGTTATACTTAACATTCTTTCATTGATCATTATGCAGCTCATTCTATGGCGGAACAAGAGGCAGAAATAGTTTGTTTTGCTGCTATGAAGATAAACTGTATCAGTTTTCACATATATTTATTTGATACTGGAATTTTTGTATTCAACAGCACAAATAGTGGGTCTTTTCGAAGATTAACTCCAGTGATTGAATTTATCAATGTTAAAATTCTAGACCAAAATCTAGACGCCTCTCTACAATGCCACCACGTATGCAACAGTTTCTAAAACATAAGGGGCCGAAACTAGGATAAACTAGGATAATATTTATGTAATTTAGTAGGTACCATATACCAACTAGATAACTCTTTATATTGTGTTTCTTGTGCCAGTAGTTTTATCGACTTTTGTGTGTATTTTCCCAAGATTGTTGCCATAGAATGGGTTTTATCATCCTATTCGTCCTATTCAATTCTCTCTCCCATTGTTTGGTGTAGTTCGGGGGGAGAGCGTGGAGGAATTTAAGATTTCTTTATATAATAAGGTTATTATTCCACTACTACATGGAAGATTAATACAGACTTGTTCCCAAGGAGTTGAGGTTAAAACATTACTATGCCCTTTAAGCACTTAGTAAGGAAGGGTTGGATTTGTAAATATCTAAAATATTCACTTTTAGACGGATCACGTTGCACAAGTATAGTGGCCCATTTTACAATACCGTGTAAACCCAGAAAATGATTCACATAAGATATATTATGTGTTTGCCACCATTGGAAATCGGATTTCCTTACACCTGGGACAAAAATAGGATTCCCAAATACCCGCATAGCTGGACAATGAGGGGAAGCTAAAGGGGTTTTTTGTGTAACAGAATACCATACAGCCAGGGCCATTTTGAGAATAGGAGTGGAACTAGTGGGTCATTCCTGTTTGGGGATCCATGGTAATACCATGGGATAGATTGGTTTTAACTGTTCGGTTTCTATTTGAGTCCATAATGGAGGAGTGGGTTTATAAAAGTGAATTAATGGCGAAATCTGCGCCGCTTGATAATAGTAAAATAAATTGGGTACACCCAGACCGCCCTTATTTTTAGGTGTTATAAGTGATTTTTGTGATAACCTTGATTTTTTCCCACGCCAAATAAATTTTGTGAGCTTGGATTGCATTTTGTTTATAATATATTTTGGGACTTCAATTGGTAACATGCGAAAGTAATATTAAATTTTAGGTAGAATCATCATTTTTATCGTATTTATCCTCCCTAACCATGATATATATAAATGTGACCAATTTGATAGCATTTTGCATAGTAACTGCAAAATGCTATCAAATTGGTCACATTTATATATATCATGGTTAGGGAGGATAAATACGATAAAAATGATGATTCTACCTAAAATTTAATATTACTTTCGCATGTTACCAATTGAAGTCCCAATTTGATAGCATTTTGTCTATTTCTGTCCAAAGAAGAGGGTAGTTGGCCTGATATAGATCCTCAAGGTTTGGTGTTATCTTAATCCCTAAGTAAATCAAATATTTATCTTTCCATTGCACGTCAAAGTTGAGGTGAATTCGTTTTTTATGTGCCTGACTAATACCTAGGGCTAGGGCTTCAGATTGTGTTGGATTTATTTTCAGTCCTGAGATAGTCCCAAAAGCGTGTAGGATAGTAAATAGATGGGGTAATGATGTAAGTGGCTTCGTTATCACCAATAACATATCGTCTGCAAATAGCATTTGTTTGTGAGTCTGCTGACCTATCAACACTTCAGTTATGTCCGGATTTTGTCTTATTAGTGCTGCAAGGGGTTCGATTGCTAATATAAAGAGTAAGAGCGAGAAGGGACAAGCTTGTCTCGTCCCTCTATGCAACCTAATAGCGTCAGAGACAAAGGGGCCCCATTTTAAAAAAGCTTGTGGAGTGTTATATAACGCTTGGATCAGCAAATTTGGTGCCAAAACATGACATCAGCACGTCCACCGATGTCACAATGTTCTGCACATGCTCCCGAGTGCCTTATGAGCAGTCACCACTGACAGAACTAGAGCCGATGCACCTAGAGGTAAGTGTGTGTACCAGTCTCCCGGAGCACCTAACAGCATCGTTGGTAGGTATTACTAATCCCCAATACCGTTTTATAAATACAGGTGGTTATTTTTCTGTATTATAGCTTTTATGCTTATTTCAGGTCTATGCTTGTACTGTGGTGGCAAGGCCCACTTTGCCAATAACTGTCCACTGAAATAGGGAAACCTCAGAACCTGGGAAAGATGAGGGCGTCTCATCTGGGTGGTATTAATCCTCTCCCCTCATACATTCATGATTCCTGTACAGTTACATAGTTACATAGTAACATAGTTAAATTGGGTTGAAAAAAGACAAAGTCCATCAAGTTCAACCCCTCCAAATGAAAACCCAGCATCCATACATACACCCCTCTACTTTTAATTAAATTCTATATACCCATACTAACTATAGAGCTTAGTATCACAATAGCCTTTGATATTATGTCTGTCCAAAAAATCATCCAAGCCATTCTTAAAGGCATTAACTGAATCCGCCATCACAACATCACCCGGCAGTGCATTCCACAACCTCACTGTCCTGACTGTGAAGAACCCCCTACGTTGCTTCAAATGAAAGTTCTTTTCTTCTAGTCTAAAGGGGTGGCCTCTGGTACGGTGATCCACTTTATGGGTAAAAAGGTCCCCTGCCATTTGTCTATAATGTCCTCTAATGTACTTGTAAAGTGTAATCATGTCCCCTCGCAAGCGCCTTTTTTCCAGAGAAAACAACCCCAACCTTGACAGTCTACCCTCATAATTTAAGTCTTCCGTCCCTCTAACCAATTTAGTTGCACGTCTCTGCACTCTCTCCAGCTCATTTATATCCCTCTTAAGGACTGGAGTCCAAAACTGCACTGCATACTCCAGATGAGGCCTTACCAGGGACCTATAAAGAGGCATAATTATGTTTTCATCCCTTGAGTTAATGCCCTTTTTTATGCAAGACAGAACTTTATTTGCTTTAGTAGCCACAGAATGACACTGCCCAGAATTAGACAACGTGTTATCTACAAAGACCCCTAGATCCTTCTCATTTAAGGAAACTCCCAACACACTGCCATTTAGTGTATAACTTGCATTTATATTATTTTTGCCAAAGTGCATAACCTTGCATTTATCAACATTGAACCTCATTTTCCAGTTTTCTGCCCAGTTTTCCAGTTTAGACAAATCACTCTGCAAAGTGGCAGCATCCTGCATGGAACCTATAGTTCTGCACAATTTAGTATCAATTTAGTTCCAACAGCCTAACAAGGCCATACATTTACAGGTATTTCTTAAATGCTGCAGGGGATTTCATGGACTCTGCCTTTGCCAAACGATTTGGTACCCCTCTCTTTAACCATGATAGCCCATTGAGCTTTGGGGTATTTTCTGAAACAATAAAATAATTATACCTGTCTTTTGGGACCCCCTCATTATCAGTTTTCCTTCAGCTTCAGTGATCCTTTGATTACCATGGCCCACTTCCATAACCCCACTATTCTATAAAAAAATCCTGTTTGAGTTCTTATTGTTTCACATACTGTCTCTGTTTCCCTATTGTTCAATGGACTTGCTGATGTTTTCAATAAGAAACTTGCTGAAACTCTTACACTTCATAACCCATATGACTTTATTTCAGGTTCCATGCCTTCTCATTGCCATTCCTACCCCTTGTGTTTCATATCTTCAAACCTAAGCTATGAAGTAGTACATGCAAGTACATCTAATGGAGCACACATAAAATGTATCTTATGCATCATCTAAATGCATTGTATCAAATCACCAGCTAACAATACTCACAATATTCATTTAAGAAATGTAGCAGAGAGCAGATGTTAGATCAGTACTACAAGAAAAAGGCAGTAACAGTAAAACAAACGTATTCTAATGTAGGGGACTGATAAAATAACTTCCCCTTGAAATTGGATAGTCTCCTAAGGTTTGGCCACTTCAGGGGCCCTTAGTTTATAGAAAGAAATAAACTCCTCTTCCTGGATCAAATCATGATCTTTACAGTTAGGTGGAACCGTGTTAAAATATATAAGCTGAGCACATGTGCTCTGGGTAGAGTTTGAGCAGCCCCATCCTAAATAGGTAAGTATAAGCAGAGAGGAACCTAGGAATAGTCAGACCTACAGTAGTAAGTGGTAGGATATACTCTTGCATAGATCACTCGTGATAGATTCTTCAAGGTTAGCTAGTAAGGAGCCCAAAACTCCAGTGAGGAGATTAGTAGGATTAGACCCCTTGGGGCAATTCACTACACTAATTCACAAAAATGCTAAATTGTGTCTCAGCAGAAGAACACTGGCGAATATTTACTAGCGTTACTTCGCAAGTGTGAGCATTTCATAGTGAATTTGCACTAGCATTAATTTCTGCCCAGCAAAATTTTGTTAGTACTTTTACACTTAGGTCAATTTGAAAAGGGCAGGTACATAAAAGTCATATGGATGTCTTTATTAATGATGCTGGTGCAAATTCTAAATGGCCACTTTTAATACAAATGTACAATGAACCATAATAAGGACATAAAAGATCCTCTAATGCCCTAGACACGAGCCCACTCTAAAACAAACTTGCCATGCCCCTCAAATGTCTGAAAAAAAATGTTAACACAAGAATCTTTAATAGTTAGGTCTTTTGAAGGCAATCCCTCTTTAAAAAAGTAAAGGTTGCCAGATATTTTACAACTTCCAGCATACAGAATAGGGTGTCACTGACATAAGATTGAGAAAGATGTAGCTTATTTTTATAAATTCACCTGGTCAGAGGTGGTGAACTAAACTCTGGCGAAAGGTAACTTTCATTAAAATTCTCATCTTAGTGAATTTGCAGAATAACGAAGGTTTCCCAGAGTGAAAAGTTGGCTGGGCGATAGAGTGTGAGCGTACGACATCGATGGTCTCTTTCAATAGCGAATTGTCATCTACACCTGTTAGTAAATTGGTGATGTCCATGCGGATGGGATTTCTGTTGAATTGTTGCTAGTGTCGGCCACTTCTCCCTTTAGTGAATCTACCCCCTTGTGTGGATGTACTATTATCCAGTAGTGGGGATACAGTGGATAAGTTTAGGGACCAGGTAGTTAAACTAGGTCCCACTGAATAGGATTCTGAAAGCTTGGGTGACCCTCTACTAATCTTTGGTTCCATGTTTGACCCTGCTGGGATGTATGTTGACTATTGTGTATTGTGAGGATGTCTAACCACTTGTACCTTGTTCTCCTGCTATACTATTGAAGACTCTGTTGTGGATTATGTGATATAAATGTGTTGCTGTTTAAGGTCAAGAACCACTTGTGCACTTTAAATGATATCTGCACCACATGTGGAGGATCACCCCCTGGGGAAGAAAGTTTCATCCAGGGTAATTATCAGTAAAGCATATGGTGTTTAGGAGTGTTGGTAGCCCATTTTACTATAGTGTTCCACTAATTAATCTAATATTTAAATTATTCCATGAAATGATTTGTCAAAGTGAAAAATGTCATTATCTTAATGAGATACCCACCACTTAAATTGGAGATTTCTCCTTCTGGGCAGGAGACACAGTCATAGCAGCAAACGTGGAGTCCCTGACGTAGGGCTCTTCTGGACCCTGGAGAGCAACTTTGACTGCAAACAGATTTTGGGACCTAAAAGCAAAAACTGTCAGCATCTACTGAATCAGATAAGAATCTTAACATGTTGGATCAAATTTAATTCCATCAAAACAATGCAACTCATTTTTATCTAATAAGCACTCAATTGACCACAGAAATTGTGAGTTAAATTATGATAACTGATAATGACAGCACTTAACAGCCCTGTATTAGCCCTTTAATGAAGGATTGTGCCCAGCGCACTCCCTGCCCAATGGGATTTTCCAACCTCTCAAATTGATAACTGACTGAGACACCAAAATAAGTTTATTTTCCCAAACAGGAACAAATAAGCTTTTGAATATAGGAAATAGAAAAAAGAAACTGTTTTCTTCAATTACTTAGTCAGATATTTCCACGTCAATGGCAGATAAAGTAGTATAGATAAATAAAAACTATTGCAAATATTGTTTTTTTGTTTTTCTTTAATAAGGGGCAAATATTCTTTGGCAAGCAATTGTAAAGAGTGCAGCAAATTAATTGTAGGAGTACGCTATAGGCCTCCTAATGTAAGTGAGGAGGAGGAGGAGGAGGCTAAACTCCTAATGCAAATAGAAAAGGCTGCTAGTTTGGGTAAAGTAATGATAATGGGGGATTTTAATTACCCAGATATTGACTGGAGCAATAATACTGCAAGATCAGTTAATGTTTATAAACTGGTTGCATGACAGTTTTATGGCACAGGTTGTTGAGGAGCCAACCAGAAAAAATCTGAGATCTAGTGATCTCAAATGATCCAGAACTTATAGCAAATGTGCAAGTCATTGAACCCCTGGGTAATAGTGACCATAATGTTATATCATTTAATGTCTGGTGCAAAAAACATGAATTTCAAAAATGCTAATTTTATTGCCTTGAGGGCTGCCCTTCAGAGCATTGATTGGGCATTAAGTTTTCAGCTAAAAACACAGAACAGAAATGGTTGTCATATAAAATGAAATAAAATCATTACTGTTCTCGATTTATTCTTTTAAGGAGTAAATGTAGAAGCTCTAAGAATCACCCTATGTGGCTTAATATAAAATTTAATAACTTAATAGGAAAGAAGAGAAAGGCTTCCAATTTTATTCCCAAACGATCCTCCAAATGACTTAATAGTCAGACTCTTCAACAGGTTGGTGGAGTAGCCATCTCCAAAGCAGTAACATGAAGTATGAAGGAAAGTGGAGGGTGCGCCAGAGGAAGGACCTAAGGGGTCCGAAACATGTAGTGCGTCAATAAAAACTACTTTTTTCACATTTGAAGACTCTCCACTTTCCTCCATACTTCAAGAAGAGAAAGGCATTTAAAAACTACAAGTCTGTTGGGACAGAAGCTGCATTTAATGAATATAAGCACTGTAATAAATGTTGAAATCAGCAATCCGGATGGCAAAGAAAGGAAATGAAGAGTGCATTGTAGCAGAGGCTATAAGTAACCCCAAAAAAGTTTTTTAAATATATTATTAGTAAAAAGATGCAGGTTAAGAGTGTTGCTCCATTAAATAATGCTACCAGTATGGTTGTAACAGATACAGAAAATGCAAATGTGCTAAATCAGTTATTTTCTTCAGTGTATACAATAGAGGAGTCTGAGTTCACAGGCTCACTTCTTAGCTGCACTGATGGCTCAGCTCAATTTAATCACTGGCTCAGGATATGATTCATAAAGCTTTAAAAAAAAAATAACGTAATCAAGGCTCCAGGGCCTGATGGCATACGTCTCCGGATTCTGACGCTGGTGTTAGCCACTTCACCCTCGAGTAAATCTGTCTGTCGAATTGTAAATGATTTGTGATAGGTTTATGTCAAACTTCCAAGTTATTCTGGTGATTATTCAATGTATATTAGAGAATATGGGGGGAATTACCTGAGTGAAATCAGGGTGCCATCGAATTTTGCTCACATTAAGTTTTAATTTTTCCCCTTGAGGAGCAGAGGAATCAAATGTTCCGACATGAACATACATAAAAGTCAGGTTAGGGAGCATCACAGCATTCCATATATCAAAATAACCTGGGACATTTCCTCTTTTATCAAAGTATATTTCTTTCCTTCCTGGGGTTTTAAAAGATACATTCTTCAGGTGATAGATTAACTGTAGAAATAATTTGTGTATGAATATAAAATATATACGTAGACACCTGTAGCCTTTGCAGATTTACTTTGCAAATAAGGTTATTACCATGTTTTTGTGGATTGACATTAGGGGGATATTTACTAAAATCCAAATTTATCTCCTATTTTATTTAAAAAAAAAACATGAGCAAGCTCCCATGCTTGATTTATTTATTAATAAATTATTATTAATAAAATAACCCAAATGAATCAGATCTCGGAAAAACTCGAAAAGATCAAGCAAAAGCCAGACTTGCTCATATTTTTGGGCTTTTTTGTCCCTCGATTTTTTCAAGTGCTTTCTCTGAAAACCCCAAAATGGTCAGAATTATGGGCTAACCCTTGAAAGACCACAATAACTTTAATTTGGCTTATACATGAACCTGACAGGTCTGATAGGGCAGATTTTCAGATACAATGTTTTTTTTGGCTTTTTTCCCGAATTGCTCGATTTTATTGGAGTTTTTGCCTGGAAACCCCCAAAAAGTCAGATTTTCATGCTAAACCCAGACCATGACAACTTCAAATTGATATAGATGCCTTTTCCATTGACTTATGCAGGACCATGACTGGTCTGAGATGGCAGATTTTCAGATTCAGGCTTTTTGCAGAATCAGGGTATAATAAATCTTGAAACATTGCCCCAAAAAGCCCAACCAGATAAATTCTAGATTTAGTAAATAACCCCCTCACTTTTATTATGAGAGCTACGGTAGTGTTAATAATGTGAATGAGGACAATACAGGTCCCAGAAGGCTGTGCTCTGCAGAGGGAGAAGAGGGAGAAAATACATCTTCCAGAAAGAAGAGAAGATAGAGAGGGCCTGTGAAGGATGTTCATCTGAGGGTTGCTGGGAGTTGCTGGAGGCTGCTAAAGGCCAGTGTGTATGCATGCTGCAAGGGAGACAAAAGAGATCCTCCTGAGTAGTTTGGGAAGCAGACTGAAATCCAGCCAAAGCCATTCCAGGCTTCCAGCTCACTACTGAGAGTTTGTGAGTGAGGCCTATGGTCTACAAGCAAGTTGCTAAGTATCAGATTTTCCTCCCTCACATCTCAGTAGTAAGTGCAGAACTGAGATACAGATAACCAATTTATAATTTATGCAATAGCAGCAACACTGGCATCATTTTTAATGGACAAAACTGTTAAATTTGACTAGGGAATTGTTAAAATTCAATTCGAGTTTTTTTTTTAAATTTGAATTTGATTTTTGAAATTTATCATATGCTGACCCTTTAAGATCTCAAATTAGACTATCCGCGACCTTAAACCCGCCAAAGTGCTGTTTTAACCCATGGAGGATGTCCTGGGATTTGGAGTTGTTTGTGGCCTTCTTGACATTCAAGTTTTATTTTTTGAACCGTATCAAATTCCGATTCAAATTCAATTCGAGTTGCAAGTCGATCCTATTCACCCGAGTACCAAAATTTATTTTTCAAGTTCATTGGAGTTCATGGTAGTTTAAAATAACTCCTATGAATTCAAAATTCGACCCTTGATAAATCTGCCCCTTAAAGTGACAGTATACATTTACACATTTATATATATTGTTCAAAGCTTAGACATCCTGGTAGTTAACTTTCAAGGGCCCCTATATTGCTGGCTTTTAGGACCTTCGGGGAGCTCTCTGACATCGGTATGTTAGATATTAGGTGCTTATTTATGTTTGTTGTTAAAATCAAATGCTAGTGTGGATTTAACCAATTTACATTGCATTAATTTTGTTACTGTTGACTGTAAAAACTGGCAACGTTTAATAAATCATCGCCCCTAATGCATTTCATCAATGTAGCCAAGCGTGTAACTATAATGCAGTCAATATTTTCAAATGTTTTTTCTTATTAAAGGGATACGGTCATGGGAAAAAAAAATTCAAAATGAATAAGTTAATAGTGCTGCTCCAGCAGAATTCTGCACTGAAATCCATTTCTCGAAAGAGCAAACAGATTTTTTTTATAATCAATTTTGAAATCTGACATGGGGCTAGACATATTGTCAATTTCCCAGCAGCCCCAAGTCATGTGACTGCATTGTCAAATGTCCTACATTGCTTGGGGGCATAGATTGTTTAAAATTACATTTCCTGTAGTCTCCTTATTGGTTCATTCAAATGTGCATGTCAAGAATAATGGAAAGTGTACAATGTACTACTTACAATTTAGTTGTTGGGCACAATAATGCACACTAGGGGGGTTATTTATCAAAATCTGAAATTTATCAGATTATTAAAATAGAAAAAGTCAGACCATACTAGAATCCACTATTTGTCTTTATTTATTATTAAAAGAGCACAATTTAATCGGAATGGGGAAAAAGTTGAAATAATTGAGCGAAAACGTGGATCGTATGATTTTTTCCGGAAATTTATACCTGAATCGAGTTTTTGGAGTTCGGACTAATAAATAACCCCAAGGTGTATTTTGGCCAATTTACCATAAAATACACCTAAATCGCACAAATATAGTTGTGAATACCTACAAATACATTTACCATAACTTAGAAAAGGAAGCAAAGGCTCCATTAATAGTGTCTTCTAAAGAATTCCTAGTGTCATGAATTTGCATATATGAAACACCACAATATATTTTGGGAACCTCAAGTGGTTTAACCCCCTTCTGGCCATGTAGCATGTGCTACACAAGTTTGAATTTTTTTTTTTATTTTACCATTTATTACAATTATAAAAATTATAGACCAAGGAATCCAGCACTCACAGGATTTGTGAAAAAAATTATTTACTATTGAGATGGCAATATATAATGTTTGACTTTTTCACAACCTCATGAGTGCTGGATTCCTTGATTTATTGTGTAAGGGTTGGGGCACATGGGAAGATTTGGGGAGCTTTAGTCGCCTGGCGACTAATCGCCTCTTCTTTGGGCAACTAATTTTTCAAAAGTAGCCCGAAGTTTCATCGTGAGGCAACTTCATGCGACTTTGGAAAAAGCACTGCATGTGCCATGCTGCTGGTGATTTTTCTTTTTAGCCGGCGGGAAGGCAGGGGAAGGCTTTTTGGGGAGATTAGTCGACCAAAGAAGTGGCGACTAAATCTCCCAGAATCTTCCCATGTGTTCCTACCCTTAGGCTACATACTGAGGTATTCTCAGTGCCATCTCTGCTATGGCGTTTCTATAGATGGATAGAGAGAGAGAGAGACAAAAGTGTTCCTACCTGCTGAGAAATGACATTCTGCTGAATCTGTTGGTTTCTTTTTTCTTTCATATGTGGTTTGAACAAAAGACTGTGAAGAGCATGTGCTGCCGCATATACAGCTGTGTAAATATTGTACAACAGTTTGGTATCCTCATCTTTGGAATATGCCATGAGATCTTTTTCATTGTCATTATGAAACACTTCCCAAATTGTATCCAAAAATGTATCTCCAGGCAGTGCTGTGGAATTTGCACTCTGTATGAATCCTTTCAAACCCGGCATATCCTCCGAGTGAGCAGAAAACCAGAGTGAACCATTTAAATGAGAAAAGTCATTTAAAGTGATATGAGGTAGAAATTTTCCTTCTTCAGTAATAGTTATAAAAACTTTGCCATTTGAATTTGAAAATAAAAAAACTGTTGAATAAATTAAATATATAGACCAATATATTATTATTATTTTCACATTATAACTTTCCATATGTTCAACAAAGTCGTCAACTATGTTGAACTTGTCAACTCTATCAGCGGAATGGTCATTTGGGATTGTGCTGAAGATGTGAGGATATTGATACTTATTGTCCAACATGGGATCCTTAGCACCATAAGTGATCTACAGACAGACAGAGTACAGCCATTGTATTCATGAAGAAAGCTGCCTATAACAGTACTTTATTTGCACTATTATTTGCATCACAAGTTTAAAGTTTTGAATTTTTTTATTATTTAGCTATTATGTTGCCTTTAAATTCCCTTTTCTTTACTTCTATCAGTGCCAGAGAAGTATGAGGTATCCACATAACTCGCATAACGCACTCATCAGAGTTTCAGAATAAATATGACTGGGAGAAGAAGATGCAGCTGGTGGAATTGCAGCTTTTTTTTATCAGAATCCAAATGTATCTAATTGTTTTCTAAAATATACTCCGCCCAAATCTGCACAGGTTATTTCCCTTTAATTATCAATATATTTTTCCAGTGTGGGAAAAAACTTGAAAAAAATCTTGAAAATGCACGAAAAATTGAATCATACAAATGTTTCGGATTTTCCACTCAGATTTTTGCACGAAATCTAGCGCATGTCAGAATATCTAGGGGACCTCTCCCATTGATTTATATAAAACCTCGGCAGGTCTGAGATGCCGGATTTTCGGATTCGGACTTTTTCCATCCTCAGGGTATAACAAATGACAAAAAAATTCTAGTTTGTTTTTTCCCCTAAAAAATGTTATAGTAAATTTTTTTTTAGCGTTTTTGGCATTCGGTTTTAAATAAATAACCCCCTATGTGTCAAAACCTTGCAAACACTTGCACATGCACATCATAAGGAATCAGATGTATGCCATATGCAGTACTGACTGTTTTGTTTGGGACAGGAGATGGTGTACCCTAAAATTCTCTAAGCCAGACATTGTGATGGTGTGCCTGGCACTGCAGCACCCACAGATGGTAACACTCTCTCCCTGTATGCCTTCTTCCTGACTCCTATTATCAATTGAGCACAGTTGCACCTATTGATGCAGATTTCAGACCACTATAGGAGCCCTCAATCTACTGTCACCTCTGAAATAGACTGTAGCTCAATGCTCCCTACAGTGGCCTGTGTCAACAACAGGTGTAGCATCTTATTTATGTGAAAGTGAAAGTGTAACTGCGTTAACATTAGCAAATCAGCCACAACTGTGTTAGATGCATGGTCCCCTAGCAACAGAGATTGTGGTAAAAATGCTGCATTGCAGGAAAAAGATACAGCAGTTGTGCTCTAAACTGCATTGCTGCCTGTGGTGCACCAAGTAAATAACCCCTGAATTGTGATGCCTTTAGAGTTAGGATCTCCTTCTTCTTCCATCTCCCAATACTTGGCATTTAGGGGGCCTATTTATTAAGCCTCATTTTTTTTCTGGTCACGTTTTTAAGGGGGAAAATCTGAATTTTTAGAGGGAAAAAAAACTTGAATTATTCAAGATTTATTAGGCTCCAAAGCTGCTCAAAATCTGACACCGAAAATATTCCAGCTAAAACCTGTCAAAGGCATGTAAAAGTTGTGCCTTTTACTATTAGAAGTTGTTTTTTTTTTTGCCTTCATGATGTTTCAGGTGTTGGAGCTGTTTGACGCTGGTTTTCATTTGAAAAAAAGTTGAGGGTTGAGGGCAACAGTCGAGGATTTTAAGCTGTATGATTACATTTGTTGAACGATTTTGTCAAGTCTTTTTCCCGCACGTATAATTTTCATTCGGATTTCATATTAAATTAAGCCAAAATCGTGGTTGGGAGTTATATAGAATTTTTATTTTTAAAATAATGAGATTCATTCAAATTTTATTAAATATCCCCACCCAATTATATGAATTTATGTAAATATATTCTTATTAAATAAGAACAAGGTTAATGTTTTATACAGAGCTGCACCATTTCTTGGTGCTTTAAAACACATTATTATTATTAATAATAATATATTATATTGTTCTTATCTCAACTCCTGCCACTTCATTTGCTGTGATGGCACTAATAAACTATTTACTCTTTTTTTTTAAACCTGTGTATCAATGTATAATAAGATGCCCAGCTCTTTGTAACCAGTAGATAGAAATCCAAATATACATAAATGTTTATATAACCATAAAAAGCTTGTATATGCACTGTATATTCCTCATAGTTACAAAGAGTTCCCAAATGGGAGAAAAAAAATATCAGCATTCTAAAATAATCAGTACCTGTGGATACCTGTAGAGAGAGAGGAGATCGGCCATTGCGTGTGAGCAAGAGGGGACAACATGACCAATCAGAGCAAGGAGTTTTTCCTGTTTCCTGCAGCTGTAGTTTGGAATTAGTTTACGGTTTCCAGATAAAATCCTAAAAGTTCTTTCAATAGTCATTATTTCACTGCTCCCGGAGTCATAGATCTCAAACCCCAGAGTAATATTAGGCAGGAGGTCTTTTCTCTTATTTATCTCATGAATAGCAAATGCAAATACCAGGACTTGCCATATATCTATGAAGTTATAACTAAAATAAGATAAATTAAAATATAATTTATAGTAAAATACAAATGGCCAAAGCTACATGTCATTTATGAATAATGTCCAGCACCTAAGACCAGAACTGGTCTCTGCCTTACCAAAAATGTGTAAAAAGTTTTTGGATTGTGGGAGGAAACCGGAGTGTCTCCTGTCTCAGACCCTATTGAGGTCTCTTGGCATGTGATAAAGATAGGGTTACCTTGCCCTTAGCAGACCTTGATGCAAATGTTTAGTGAATGAGCATTAAAGGAATTGTTCAGTGTAAACATTAAAACTGGGTAAATAGATAAGCAAAAATGTTTCTAATATAGTTAGTTAGCCAAAAATGTAATGTATAAAGGCTGGAGTGACTGGATGTGTAACATGTCAGTCAGATCACTACTTCCTGCTTTTCAGCTCTCTTGGTTTACACTGACTGGTTGACCTGGCGCTACCAGACAGTAACCAATCAGAGACTTGAGTGGGGGCCACATGGGTCATATCTGTTGCTTTTGAATCTGAACTGAATGCTGAGGATCAATTACAAACTCACTGAACAGTTATGTCCCATGTGGCCCTCCTTCAAGTGCTGACTAAGTCAGAGTTATAGAGCTGAAAAGCAGGAAGTTGGATTCTGGCTGTTTTATTAGACATCTGTTCACTCCAGCCTTATATATTACTTTTTTGGCTAACTAACTATATTAGAAACATTTTTTATTTTGCACAGTCTATCTATTTACCCAATTTTTATTTTCACACTGAACGATTCCTTTAAGGGGTGACATTTTAACTGCTTTTTACTGCTTTACCACTATAGTCCAGGCCATGTAAGTGAGACCCTGAATCTTTCATCCTCAGTGCAAGTCCTGCAGGGAGAAAGGGTTTTTTGCAAGCCATTAATTTCTCCTTCCAACTGTAGTAACTTAAATATCATATAGGCATGGGATCCGTTATCTGGACACCTGTTATGCAAAAAGCTCTGAATTAAAGAAAGGCTGTCTACCATGGACTCAGTTTTAGCCATATAATCCAAAAAATGATTTCCTTTTTCTCTGTAATTATAAAACAGTACCTTATACTTGATCCCAACTAAGATATAATTAATTCTAGTGACCCACCATGGCATAACATGACTATGATATACAGATGTCTACAAATAACAGACAGTTTACACAACCTACACTTCATCTAATCATGGACCGCAGACTTAGGACTCACTCTCTCAGAGGAGCCGATTGGCAACCTAATACTAAAATTATTATACAGCTCTACATGCAGTCGTATACAACAACTAAACTATAAAATACTTACCAAATGGTATAGAACACCAGCAAAACTGAACTCAATATTCCCACAAACATCTGAGGCATGCTGGAGGTGCCATGGGGCAAGAGGCAACATGAGACATATATTCTGGGAATGCCCACAGATAAAACCTTACTGGGATCAGATCATTTCTCTGTTGAAATCCTAAATCTCAGTATAGACAGAAACCCTGCATATTGCTTGTTGTTCCATATAGAGAGTCCTATCGCTACCTTCAAAAAATCGCTACAACCCTACCTATTAAACACAGTGAAATGTCTTATTCCTCTATGGAAGACACAGCATGTGCCATCAATAAAGGATTGGCTCATAAAAATAGAAGATCTTTATGTTTTCGAGGAACTTTCAGCGCACACAGAAGAACAAAACGCAAATTTCACTGCAGCTTGGTGGAGGTGACTGGAATTTAAAGAAACTAAATGATACAAAGATTTGTTCCATTGAAGGTATCACCTTTATATTCTCTTCCCCCCTTTATTCCTCTCACCTTATTTTCTCTTCTTTTCTCTCTTTCTTTCATTGACCTCTCCCTCTTATCCTAAACATCCCTCCCACCCCTACCCCAATGTTAAGGGGCATTTTTATCAAGGGTCGAATTTTGAAGATAAAAATACTTTAAATTCGACCATCGAATTGGAATACTTCGAAAATCCCTCGAATTCACTTCGAGCCTTGATAAATCTGCCCCTAAATGTATAAATCTTGTGACCAAATATGAGATGTATCTACTTTATGGTTATACTTATAGGTCCTGCAAGACCGATATTGTTTGAAGTTCATGCCAATAATTTTCAATAAAAATTAGAATTGAAAAAAAAAGATATAATTAATCCTTACTGGAAACAAAACCAGCCTATTGGGTTTATTTAATGTTTTGGTGATTTTCTAGTAGACTTAAGGCATGAAGATCCAAATAAGAGAATGATTCATAATCCGGAAAACCCCAGCTCCCAAGCTTTCTGGATAACAGGTCCCATACCTGTATTACATGCCACAAAAAGAATCAAAAGGTAAAACCTATTAAGAAATAAAATATCAGGGAAACTAGTGAAGATTTATTTTGCTAATTATACCATTGTATATTAAATCTAGATCCAGCCTAGAATATCTCGCCCAGAATGTCCCAGCAGCCATGCTGAAGCAAAGGAAAAAGTGCAAACACTTTGCAGCTTTATCGTTGTGAAGTACAAAAATATGATAAGATGTTCTATGGATTCTAAGATAATTCACATTTTACTATAAATATTTGGATAGGCAGACAATTAATAGTACTTATATAGTGTCATCTTCCCCACAGAGCTGTACAGAATAAGTTTTTAATTTGAGACTATACATAGAAGGTTGGCACCTTGATACTGTAATTTCAATGCAAAAAAATAAAGAAAATATATGGAAGAGCTGATTTACTACAGGTATAGGATCTGTTATCCAGAATCCTTGGGGCCTGGAGTGTGCCGGATAACAGATCTTTCCGTAATTTGGATCTCCATACCTTAATTCTACTCAAAAATAATTTAAACATTGATAAAACTCGACAAGATTGTTTTGCTTCCAATAAGGAATAATTATATCTTAGTTTGGATCAAGTACAAAGGACTGTTTTATTATGAATCATTTTAAAACACTTGGATTATTTTGATTAAATGGAGTTTATGGGAGATGGTCTTTCCGTAATTCGGAGGTTTCTGTGTAATATATATATATATATATATATATATATATATATATATATATATATATATATATATATATATATATATATATATATATATATATATATATATATATATATAGTCCCAGGTTGTTTGGAAAACACCACTGTCTTGCAGGAAAGTACATGAAAAAGAGTACATTTAAAGTGCAAGATAGGTGTTGCAGAGGGACACTCGGCTCAGGTAGGGTTAATATCCCCTCTCAGCCAGGTAATTAAGTGGCAGCTGAGAGAGGATCTCCCTGGCAATGTTAGGGCTCTAACAGATGATTGTTTGAAGCTGCGCTCCCCTGCATTCTGTTTTTATGCGTTCAGCCGCAGGGGAGCGCAGGAGTAGACACATTCAGTTTTTTTCAGTGGGGCTGTACTCACACAGGCGCATGTAGGAGCCGAACGCAGGAAAAATGCAGCATGTTGCGTCTCAACCTGCGTTTGGCGCCTACAAGCGCCTGTGCGAGTACAGCCCCATTGAAAAAAACTATGGCGCAAATTCACTAAGCGCCGAAGCGCCGAACGCTAGCGTTAATTCGCTAGCGTTTGGCATTTTTCGTTACTGCTCAAATTCACTAACGAACGCTGGCGTAGTTTCGCTAGTGTTACTTTGCACCCTTACGCCAGGCGACTTTTCGCTAGCGACGTAACTACGCAAATTCACTAACTTGCGCAGTGTGCTGAACGCTACCTTTTACGCTAGACTTCCTTCGCCACCTCAGACCTGGCGAAGCGCAATAGAGTAGATAGGGATTGTTTCAAAAAAAGTCAAAATTTTTTCTAAGTCCCAAAAAACGCTGGCGTGTTTTCTACATGATGGGTGATAGGCTGAAAAAGATCGAAAATATTTTTGGGGCTCCCAAATACTTCAAGGTGCAAGAGGGCGAGAGTTTCCCTTGATGGTGAGCGACCAGAGGGGGGAAAACCCTGAATGTTTTGCAGTGTATTTGCTGAACTGTACCCTGCATGTTCTACAGTGAAGTTGTTTAACTGTAACCTGAACATTTTTCTGCTGCCTTTTTGTTGGGAATGCCCAGTGCTTAATAAAGCTGTGTTTTGACCTAAAACTTGGTGTCCCGGTCTGTAAGCTCCATTGCTACCTGCCTACCAAACGCTAATTCCCCCAAAGAAATAAACAGGGATTGTATTAATGCAGTGCGGGGTAATGCAGAGGGCTTAACCATTTGGAAACAGCATTTCCATGTTACAACAAATAGAACCAGCACAGAAAATAACTTTTTTAATGGGAACTGTAACTATCATTACAACTTAGTAAAATAATAGAGATCATGCGCCCTTAATTAATAATGGGTTGCTATAGGTAACCACTAAAATCAACCCTTTTTGGGCAGAAGAGCGTGGGTGGCTCATCCAATGCTTAATTCTGGGTTTAAAACTGTCAATCAATTCTGCACATGTTTTATATCCCTGACTAAAAGAATGAATCAGAGAAAAGAACATAAAAATAAGGCAGACTTACCAAGCATAAATGAAAGCAGATTGTAAATCAGAAACAAGGATAATCTGTTGGTACTTATATGGTCGTACTGGAAATATTCCTCCTAGTATCAGATCCCCGTCCACACGGTAGTGATGTGTTTTTACTTTATAAGTCTTCACATACTCATACTCATAATGCATTGGTGCATCATCCAGAATGTGCGTTCTGTTGAAAGATGAAATCATCATATTATAACTCAGTGTTCAGTAACATTTACATGTATTATTATTATTATTATGCCATTACTTGTGATATTACGTCATAAGTCTACTAGAAATTCATTTAAACATTAAACAAATCCAATAGGCTGGTTTTGCTTCCAATAAGGATTAATTATATCTTAGTTGGGATCAAGTACAAGCTACTGTTTTATTATTACAGAGAAATAGCAAATACACTTTAAAAATGTGGATTATTTTTTATATTTTTTTTTTATTACAGAATTATTTGCTTATAATGGAGTCTATGGGAGACAGCCTTTTCTTAATTCATATCTTTCTGGATAATGGATTTTCAGATAACTTATCCCATACCTGTATTACATAGTAACATAGTAACATAGTAAGTAAGGTTGAAAAAAGACACATGTCCATCGAGTTCAACCTTTTTTTTTTTTTTAACTACCTATCTGCCAGTTGATCCAGAGGAAGGCAAAAAGCCCATCTGAAGCCTCTCCAATATTGCATTGCTGGGCATGGGAATTCCCTTTATCATTGCAGAAATAATACATATTTTGAGGTTTGCAAGTTTAGTGGTAATGAAACATGTCATGTAAAGAAAGTAATCACGTGAGATTGCAATGCTTTGATTTGCCTGACACTGCCTGCATAAAGGAGAGAGCAGCCCCTGTGCACAATTAAAACTAGTATAACAGACACAGTACTCAGATACAAACTGTACAATCACACAAAGCTCAAACGTGATGATTTGCAAACCAATCACTATAAAACACCTTAAAAAAGTCTCTGCACATTCCCTTCTTGGAACAGTTGTTCAACAAGGGGCAGATTTATTAAAATGAAAGATTCAAGCTCACACACTTTCTATTCATTCCTGTGGGATTTTAAGAATCCTATATATCAAACGGGGAAGTTGAAACTTTGAAGATCTGACTAGCTCTTAGGGGCAGATTTATCAGAGATTGAATTTTGAACTGATGTGAAATTTATTTTACGCTAATAAATTGGAATGTACTCACAACTTGAATGGGAGGTGATTGATGAAAAAATGTGAACGTCTAAAATACGATGGAATAGGAACGACCCGAAAATTTTTTCATGTTCAAATTGAATACGAACTAAACTCGAATCTAGATCTTCCTCTGAAAAAAACTTAATGTCAGGAAGGCTGTTAACATATTTGAGTGGGTCAGCAGACCTCTGCCATTGACTTGTAAATGAATTCTGCAGGTGGAGAATATTGAAATTAGATCTGTTTCCATGGTCGAGGTGTGATAAATCTCACATTCAAATTTTACATTCGAGTTCGTGCTTTTAAATTAGAATTTGTGAGTTTGACACAAAAAATTTTGAAAATTTGAAATTATCATTCAAAACCTTAATAAGTCTGCCGTCAAAAATCTAATCTCTAAAAACTAAAAAGACCATGGGATTAAATAGAAAGTGTGTGAGTTTCTTGTGGTGAACTCTAATCTCACATTATAATAAATCTGACCCTAAATTTTGTATAATGAATACAAGTCCTCACCTGCTGCAAAATGTGGTATTCCTGGGCACTTGTTCTGCTGGTTTCTGCCTTATGACTATGATGCCCTGTATAGCTGCTGAATGAAAAAAGTTGAGTAAAAGCAGGAGACTGAGCATTCTATTGCTAATGCTGTTCCCGTAGTCTGGCATTAGTAGTGTTGAGTTCTTTTGAATTTGAGAACCCTAGACATATTTATACTCTGTATTGCTGTTTTCTGCATCAACACATTTTTCCTTTTTCACATCACTACAGGGAATAAACCAAAAATAAGTACAACAAATAAGTGGTTACAAAAATTCATTATTTACACCTCCTTCCTTCCATTTTAGAAATAATTTCTTTACTATGGTGATGCTTCTTACAGAAGAGCATTGGGTCCATAAAAAAGTTTGTGAATTTTGACTTCAAAAACTACAAATTTGGACTTTTAGGGGCAAATTGGAGCCCACAACAGAAAAACTCATTTACTTTTTATTCATTCCTATTTGATTATTAGATGGTGTATTTTCAGATTCATTCCTATTTTATTTTAAGTGTTTATCATGTGAAAATGAGGGGCCGATGTACGAACATTTGTATTTTCTTTCATTACCATAAATCATACTTTTTAGTGCTAAAAATCATATTGTCATATTACTTAAATTCACAATTTTTTTTGTAATTTGTTTAGGGGCAGATTTATTAAGGATTAAGTTGTGTTCTCCATGACATTTCTAATTTTTGGCGTTATTTTTTTTGTTCGGAAATCATTATTTTGGGTTAAATAAAATTTTGAACTATACCCCAACCCTGGAAATAGCTTGAATCAGAAAATACACCATCTAAAACCTGTTGAGGTCATGTAGGATTGGCAGAGGTCCCTTGAACCATTTAAAGATGTTAATAGCCTTCATGATATTTGAGTTTTTTTCAAAGGGTTTTGATGGGAACTCAAATTCAAGCTGTTTGATTTTTTTCCTGCTGAAAACTTGATCAATTTTTTCAGAGTTTTCAGTTTAACCCCAAACTAGCTGAATCTTGCAAGCAGTTTTTTTTTCCATTCAAGTTTTTTCTTAAATTAGAAACCATTTGAGTTGTGAATTAATTTGAGGTAAAAAACTTTAAAACTTGACCTTTGATAAATAACATGTAAAAATCATGAAAAACTTGAATACGAAATTATATCATCTAAAATCTGCTAAGGTCATGTAGAAGTCAATGGGAGTTTTCCTTCTCTTGTAAAATCTTGTCTTGCTTTGTGGTTTTAGGGGAACCATTGGTTTAAATTGTACAAAAAAAATTAGAACACTGAAAATTTGGAGGTTTTCATATTCTCAATCAGCATTTTTCTTGTTTTTTTATAATCCGATCTTTTAATCCATTTTATGACATTTGTGTTTTGGAGAAAATGAGTTTTTTCATGGTTTCAAAAACCACAGAAATATGAATTTTAAAATATGGGCTTCTTAGAGTTAACCATGTTATAAATAAATACAGCTCATAGGAATTAATAGAAATTAGGTGTTTTTTTTTTCTGTGGTGAGCTCTAATTTCACATTTTGGAAAATCTGATCCTTAATCTCCACAATATATAAATATACACACACACACACACACACGTATCCATATATTTTGTGTAAGTTTGCAAATGCAAGAAGTGTGCTGTTACAATGGGAGGGCTTAAGTTTATGTAACTGCATCAGAAATATCATGCCTTTGGCATTTCTGAAATGCTACCCAGTAGATCACATGACTGGGAAGTAAAACTTTAAATAAATAAGGTAAAATAAAACCTATATCACCAGAATGAATACTTAACCAATTGAGTTTATATCATATTAAGTCGCATGTTAAAGAATCTTACCAAACGGGAATATATATGTATCAGTAAATATTGCCCTTTTACATTTCTTACCTTGTGCCACCATTTTGTGATGATCTGTGTGCTGCCTCAGAGATCACCTGACCAGAAATACTGCAGCTCTCACTGTAACAGGAAGAAGTGAGGAAGTAAAAGACAGAACTCTGTCCGTTAATTGGATCATGTGACCTAACATGTCTGGCTGCCCTTGGTATGTTTGTGTGTACCATGAGTTCACTATTTGATAAAATCACATCTTAAAATATAGGATTAAATAGAAAGTAAGTGGTGATCTCATATTTCTAGAAATCTATCCCTAAATGCTGAGGACACATTCAGAATTACTGCTATACCAGATATACATAATGTATAGCAAATATGCAAATACTCATTATCAATATATAAAACAGATTCGTCTTTCTAGCCTTTTCCTCCCTATACTTGATAAAAAATACATGTGCCACCTATCTGTAGCCTATAGTCTATTGTTAAAATATCAAACTAGTCAGCGAGCTGGGTCATTTACCCGGCCCTAGCTGCGGCCACAAGAGGCGTGCATCACTGTTTTTAGTGTTGACCAGGGGGAAGTGGTGATGTGACGCCGGCGCTAGGCGGCCGATGCTTCAATGACGTGCAGGCTGCTGGCCAGGGTACTGGACTCATTGTGGTGCTGAGCTGAGTTTTGGAGCTACAGGAGACAGAAGGAGGCCCGGAGCAAGGGGAGCAGTTCCACGGCTGGTTCTGGTGTGCACAGAGAAAGGTGGTAGCCGGCCCTAGAGAGAGTAATAATGAGCTGCCAGGAAAAAAAGGGAGCAGAAGGCAGCTGTGGCTGCAGGTGAGAGTGGGAAATGGATCCTTACACAGTAATAACCTTGGGCTTGTGGGCTACACCCATATTAAGCATATATATAGGTAACTATTACATGTGAGCTGCAGCAGTACAGTATATGTGTGTGCTTCCGTTTGCTTGGGTGTGTGCCTGTATTTTTACATTATATATTCATATTCCATGGTCTAGGATGCAGGGGCGCTGCACCAATGAGGTGAGTTTAGAAAATGCAGCTCCTGAAAAACAAAATCGCACCAAAGATCCCCTAGTTGCGGTTTTCAACCTGGAAATTCGGCTCTTCTAGTGCGCTCTTTCACTACGACCCTGACCCCCTCCATTGGTGAATAGGTGAATTCCGTGGGGAAGGGGACACGGCAGAAGGAAGGCCGCCTTGGGCAGAAAAATGGCTTGGAGCACCCCTGTTGATGCGTTGGGGCTGAGGATATGGTAATCAGTGACAAAAAGTGCTGGTGCCGAGGACGCGCTTTTTTTTTTTATATCTTTACATTTTTTATTTATACAAATTACAGGCATAATAAAAAAAAAATAAACATATCCTTTCAGTAACAATTGTAGTACAGTCTGCAATAATCGGTTACATCAATATTCAATATCCATGTCCTGTTTACAATGCAATAGGTTTCAATGTCGGTATATATGCTATAACAGGTATTTGAATTAGTAATTGTATAAATGGCCAGTATAAAAATAAAGAAATAAAAAAAGAGAACAATTAAACAGTTAAACATACAGTAGTTAGAATCTAGTACATACAGTATAGTTTAGTTAGGATCTTTACAGAACCCAGAGGTGGCCCACTAATTCTCATCATTCCCCAGTGACTTCTGGCAATTGACCCAAATATCGGGGGTTAAAATTAAAGATGTCGGAGTTGCCAAGGTGTCCAAACTTTCAAGAATTGAGCAACTCTGTTTTGTATTAAGGCAATAGTGTATTCAAATTTCTTGTTACTCTCGATCCTTTCATTTATTTCTGACCAGGAGGGGAGTTTCCCTGATTTCCATTTAGACGCTCTGGCTATGCGGACTATCGTTAGTATGTGGTTAAATAATTTCTGGGTTTGTTTGGATAGCCCTTCAAAGGGTTTCCCTAAAAGAAAGGTAATACTATCTAATTGCATGATATCATGTGCTAGCAGTTTAAGTAGCTTTTCAACTTCAATCCAGGCTGTACATGTGGGCATTCCCGAATATATGGTAGAGTGTGCCCTCTATAGAGCATCCTCTCCCGCATAGTTGCGAAGTTGTGGGAAAAATTTTATGTAACCTGGAGGGAGTGTGATACCAGAACATTAATATTTTTTTATATATTCTCTTTTTGTTTGACACATGTAAAACTGCTCTTGGCATTAAACCATATATCCAACCAATCTTCTAAGGGGATCTCATAGCTCAGTGTAGTTTCCCATTCTTTCATATAATTATGTTTGCATCCTGATGTAAATGAAGGATAATAAATCAATTTGTAGATCTTTAATATCAGACCTTTTTGAGGCAAGCCTTGTAATGCTAGGAGTTCAAATGTAGTGGGAGATTGATTTTTGAAGGCTCTAAGAAATGGGTCTATAAAGTGTCTCATCTGAAAATATAAGAACTAAGATATAGGAGTACCTGCAGTTTTAGTTTTCATTTGGTCCACTGTGAGTACCGATGTAAAGGAAGAGCTTACCATATCAAAATCTTAAACAATGCAAATGGCTCTCCTGGTTGACATATCAGATGTGTTATTGCCAGTTGAAACGCAGGATTGCCTAAAATTGCAGTCACTGAGGAATAAGGGGAAGGCAGTTTGTATTTGACCCTCAACCTTTTCCATAGGTCAAATGTCAACATAGTGTTTTTTAACATTTGGATTTTAGGTAAAATGGTACCTAGTGAGGGCCAAAACCATGCATTAGGGTTGTATGGATGAAATTATTTTTCTTCTATGTGAGCCCATAGAGAATTGGGGGCCTAAAGGAGCCATGTTTATATCTGCCATAGTTGAGCTGCCTCATAGTATTGACATAACAGAGGGACACCTAGCCCACCTTGAGTAGTAGGAGCAATTAAAGTCTGCTTATTGATTCTATGTTTCTTGCTTCCCCATATAAAATTATAAATTACTGCCTATAATTCTCTAAAAAAAACATTTGAGGGATAGGCACTGGAAGTGTTTTGAATGAACATAAAAATTTAGGAAGAATGTTCATTTTTATTGCCCCAATTTTCCCAAACCATGATTTTGGATATGCATTCCATTTAAGCAATGTGGCCTTAGTTTTTTGGGCTAAGGGAACAAAATTTGGTTTAAATAGATTCTCATATGTTGGGGTGATTTTAGTGCCTAGATAAGAAATATAGTCCGTCTTCCAAGTATATTTATATATAGCATAGAGTTGCTATTGTGAAAGCAGATATTGGAAGAGCTTCTGTTTTGGACATATTCAGTTTATAACCTGATAGCCTACCATAATGGTCGAAAAGGTCATGGAGTGCCGGGAGACAAGTAATAGGGGAGGTCAGGGTTAGAATCACATTGTCCGCATAAAGTTCTATTTTACATTGAGATGAACCCACTGCAACACCCCTTTCATTCAAGTCATTCCTAATGTTTGCTGCCAAAGGTTCTATACTCCGTGCATACAGCAGGTGGGAGAGAGGGCACCCCTGCCTTGTCCCATTTGAGGTCATTATTGGAGACCTAAGCTGGGCAGATAGTTTCAAGTAAGTACTGGGGTTAGTATAAAGTGCTTTTAATGCAATCAATTGGGCGGTTACCTTACCAAAAGCAGGTTTTGGTGATGGCAATCAAGGCGGGCTTTGTCGAAGAAACTGCTGTTGTCTGTCCAAATTCTGAAGTATTACAGTTTGTCCTTTATGTTGTACAACAAGCTTAAATGGATATCCCCAGCAGTAAGCTAGTTTAGGGTCTCTCAGTATCTGTGTGATCAGTTTCAATTTGCCACCCATAATTTTCAAACAGTCTGAGGGACCGTGAACTGGCCCCCTGTTTAAAAAGTTTGAGGACCCCTGACCTAGACCATTCTGATATACACAGGAATTGTTCTACACTACTACTAAGCTATTGCACAGATGAGCAAAACCTTGCATACCTGTAGATGTTCAGATTTTTGCCCATATTCAGGACACTAAAAAACTTAAAGGAAAAATTAACCACCCCAGTAGTGATGTGTGGGTCTAGTTTTCCTCACCAGCATCTTCCCAAGCAAAGTCTGGCCCGACCTCCTCTATTTCTAAACCCGCCCATTCCCCTCCTGCAGTGACATCACAAAAGGAGCATGAGCTCTAGGATGGGGAGAGCAGAAGTGGGCGTGACCCAAAGATTTTTTGTGGTGGCTAGCCCGAACCTGCCTGACCCATTTGTTTCGGGCCAGCCCACACATCACTACTCATCAGCTAATTTTTTCTTTCAGTTTCAGTGCACAGGCCTCCTCCTTAAAGGAGAACTAAACCCTAAATCTGAATATTACTAAACATACCATATTTTATATAATAACAAAAAGAAAAAAACGGCTCTAATCTCTTCTGGACAATTATAGAAACATACGTTAAAGCAATGCTACTTTTAAATTTCACGGGTTTAATCCCTTTTTAGTGATTCAAATCGCATGTTACTGTGAACCGCTAGGCAATCCTTACCAAGCAGAAAGATTTGACCTGGGTGTTCAGACCCCAGGCCCTTCACTTAGATTATTCAAAAGCGGAAAACAGCCAAAGGGGTTTTCACTCACCAAGTTAGCCAAATGGTCCGGGTGCCGTGCCCCGAACCCGTAGCTTAGGCAAACTCTGTCTTCAAAATAAATCTGCACGCACTCCTGCGACCACGGCCATGAAGGTAAAAATGTAACTTTATTCCATGTAGTTAAAAAGTATGCGTCCTAACGCATTTCGTATCAACAGATACGTAATCATAGGCACTTGTTAACAAAGTAACCGTTACAACAATTTAAACCTAATTGAAGGAAATGACGTCCTGGATGACCCTACTTAGGGTACTCCCATCGGACTTGGTGTTTAAAAGCAATTAACTCTTAACATGACAGAACGTTACTACTACAAAATTCATTGTTTAAAAACATTTTACAATCTGGAAAACAATTCATTTCTACTTTATACAAAGCATGCAAATCACAATAGAACATATTTATATGCATTATCAATTTTAAAAATTTAGATATTTTAGATACTTCAATTTAAATATTTCTGGCCCAATTTTCGTAAAATATTAATTTTATTATTATTGCTAAGACTGATTTCATGCTTTAAGATTCTACAGAAAAAACCCTCCACATCGAATGTGCTGAGGATCTACATCTATCCCTAATGAAACTGCATTATTACTTCTAAACCACAACAAGTTGCATTCTAACACAGACTCATATTAACACACTTTGCTAATTGGTCTCAAATCTTGTGTGATAACTAAAATGCCGCAAGACCATAAATGCTGGACAGTTCATTTTCTTGCCTACTAATTAAATTTAATGCAAGTTTATATTTAATGCAAGTTTGAGGACCTACCAACTTTAATTAAATAACTAACTAAATGAATTCCCAAACTCCTAATTAAAACTAAACTGAATTAAATAATGTTGCTAAATCATCTTCCATTTTGCGTGTGGTAAATTAAATCAATTGAATAAATTCATACACAGACCAGCCTTCAGCGAAAAACCATAAGAATCTTTTTGTGTCACATATGTATATTAAACATGGCACACAACATCAAATCGAAAATTCAGTCCCTTCGGCTGCCTTGTATCTAATGTAAATATCCAAAACGCTTCTCTATAATGGAGTTTCGCTGCTTTATCACCACCCCTTGAGGACTGATAAATCTTTTCTATCCCTTGGATTCGTGTACAATCTCTTAACTACAGTTTAGGCCAGCTAAGTCCCCTATATTTATTAAGGCTTTACATTCACTTTATTACTTAATTAAACATACTTTAATTGATGGTTCATCACTAAATTTAATTCAATATAGCCTTTATACACCCTTATTTAATTCCTCATCTGGCCACTCGTTTGTTATTAAGCTACAGGGTACAGCCTCATTATGTTTTTAATATAAAATTGTTACTGCCTCCCTAAAAGTGGTAAAAAGGAAACTAATTGACACCCTGGGACCTCCCCCCTACCCCCCTTGGTTTTCTCACCACTGTGGGTCCTATATATAAAACACCAAATAGTGATGCTAAAGTTCATAAACATATATTAAGGATAACTATGTTATACCTGTTTAATACTACCCAAAATATAAATAAATTAATAGATATAAACCCCATTCTAAACCTACTCATTGAATCAGCTGTGCATAGCATACCTGGAAATCTTCATTCTATAGACACCTACCTATTTTAGTTAATGTGTGTGATCTGTGAAAACAAATAGTGCAAAAATACAAAACAATAAATCTAAATAATCTGAAGAGGTATTATCTGCAAAAAAATGTAGATTTTAGGGAGCACCGTCCATCATATATGAGAGAGAGTAAGGTGGTGTGCAGGGTGAATCAATAATGTCAAAAAAGAAGAGAAAGTTAACCCTATATAGTGCACCTCCCCACCCTTAGATCCAATGGCTCACAGAACCAATCAAAGATAAAACGTAACTTTTATTAATCGTTGGATAAAATATATAAGTCCAGGAAAACGTTAAAAGAAATGCAGGGTCAGGGGGAAAAGACCAGGGCCATGATCGAAATTAACTGGCAGTAGGGTAGAGGGTAGACCACTTTGTGGGTCTCGGAATGCGCACGGGGTAGAGATAAAGTTAGTAATTCGCCAATCACTAACAAACAATGGGTAAGAAGCCCAATCTGAATTGCTCAGTTGTCAAGTTAAACTCCCCTCCAATACTTGTTTAATCCTCCCACTCCACTTGCAGGAGAAACCAGTGAGGATTGCGTCTTTAAGTGTATCAATATTGATGCGGGTCACAACCCCGCAATCTAAATCACACTGCTGCACACTTCGCAGCCACAAGAAACAGGTTCCCCTTATGCTTACGCACACGCACCTCTCACTTCGATAAGGGAGATGGCATTACTGTATTACAGCAGGCATTAACTCACAGTATACTCGTTTTCAGTTTAAATAATTCTAAATTCTACCCCAGCGGTGTCCGTCGTTTACCCTCCCCTTCACCCATAGAACGTCCCACCCAGGTATCGTTCGTGTGAAGGGGAGGGTAAACGACGGACACTGCTGGGGTAGAATTTAGAATTATTTAAACTGAAAACGAGTATACTGTGAGTTAATGCCTGCTGTAATACAGTAATGCCATCTCCCTTATCGAAGTGAGAGGTGCGTGTGCGTAAGCATAAGGGGAACCTGTTTCTTGTGGCTGCGAAGTGTGCAGCAGTGTGATTTAGATTGCGGGGTTGTGACCCGCATCAATATTGATACACTTAAAGACGCAATCCTCACTGGTTTCTCCTGCAAGTGGAGTGGGAGGATTAAACAAGTATTGGAGGGGAGTTTAACTTGACAACTGAGCAATTCAGATTGGGCTTCTTACCCATTGTTTGTTAGTGATTGGCGAATTACTAACTTTATCTCTACCCCGTGCGCATTCCGAGAAACACGAAGTGGTCTACCCTCTACCCTACTGCCAGTTAATTTCGATCATGGCCCTGGTCTTTTCCCCCTGACCCTGCATTTCTTTTAACGTTTTCCTGCACTTATATATTTTATCCAACGATTAATAAAAGTTACGTTTTATCTTTGATTGGTTCTGTGAGCCATCGGATCTAAGGGTGGGGAGGTGCACTATATAGGGTTAACTTTCTCTTCTTTTTTGAGAGGTATTATCTGCTAGACGCCCATAGTGTGTATTCCCGTCTGTTAATTATTAAAATAAATTTTAAAATATTAAAATGTTAATACTAGCACCCAGCAATTGTGTGAAGCATTTTGAAAATGTGTCCTACCTCAACAAGTATTTCTTTAAGAAACAGAATGCTATGTTCTTAGCTCTCCTGCTTCAAGTTAGACATTTAAATTGCTCTCTGCTGTTCTCTGATTTCCACAGGTCAGTGGTTAACTTTCCAAGTGCTATACATTTAAAAACATTTAGAATTCATATTTTCCTCATTAAATGTTCTTTGTTGTTAAGCTCCGGCCTAAGAAGGATAATGTAGCATTTTGGAATAAATATGAAACCCAGGAGCCCTGCATTGGATGTCAGAATAGCAAATACTTCCACAGCCACCACAGATCTGCCTTTGGTGTTTATATAGGCTGGTATGAAGGAGATCCAGACACAGCAGAAGACCAACATGCTGAAAGTTATGAGCTGAGACTCATTAAAGCTGTCAGGTAACCGGCGAGCATAGTATGCTAATAAGAAGCTAACGATGGCCAAGATGCCAATGTATCCAACCATTATATAGAAAGCAACAACTGAGCCTTCATTGCACAGCAGAATTATCTTTCCAACCTTAGATTTGGTGTCCGTATCTGGAAAGGGCGGAAAACAGACCAACCAAACCGAACAAATAACAACTTGCCCAATAGAAAGAAGCAGCACAATGATGTAGACCGTTTGAGTTTTCATCCATTTTACAAGTTTGCTGCCTGGTTTGGTGGCACTGAAAGCAATAACAACTGTGACAGTTTTTCCTATAAGTGTGGAAAGTCCAGTTGCAAAGATAATGCCAAATGTCACTTGTCGAACCAAACAGGTGACTTTTTTTGGTCGACCAATAAACAGCAGGGAGGAAAGGAAAGACAACATGAGGGAGAAGAGGAAGATGTAACTGAGATGTAGGTTATTGGCTCTCACAATGCAAGTTGTCCGATGTTTATAAAAGATTAAGTATATTCCTGTGGTTATCGCACACAAAAATAGACAAGTGACCATCAAAAATATCCCAAGATGATCATGGAATGAAAGATATTCTGTTTCTCTTTGAATACATTTGTCTCTTCTCTCATCAGTCCATTGATGTTCCTTGCATTTGATACAGTTGTCTGTATCTGGAATCAAGGCATATATTTTATTCATTCTTTAGCACATTCAACAAGTCAGTTATAAATGTTATGCAAATTGTGTAGATAATATCAAATTATTTCTTGTTGAAATGTTTGCCTGCACAACTTAAAAGCACAGGGCCAAAGAGACAATAGACGCAACAGAAGTTATTTTTCAGCAGCCCCTATAACTTCACTGCATAGTACAAGGAGGTTTCTATTTCTGTTAGAAATGCTTTCAATATCATTGACTTCATAAATCCTATTTTACATTATATACATAGTACACATTGAAGCCACTTTGTATACTATATGATCAATTTTTATGAAGATTTTTGTGTTAAACATGTCCATTATAGGCGATGGGAACCAATAAGAAAACGTGGACATTCTTAATTAGCAAAATAAATAACTTATACATTTTTTTTTTTGTAGTAAAGTACCTACTATTTTCATTTAACATTAACACCTTTCATCTAGATTCCTACAACAAGATGCCTAGGTATCGCCTTAGACCCCTTCTGTATTTTCTCAGCCTATATTGCATCCCTCACCAGGACATACCACTTGTTTCTTAGAAACATCACAAAACTATGTAACTTCTGTTCATAAGTGCTGCTGGGCAAAGTGACACACCAGTGCATAATGTCATCTTCTGGTTCCAGACTCTCCTGCTTGATTCTGACTACTATGATTGCTGCCAGTCCTGACCTTGGTCTGAAATTTGACTTTAAAAGCTTTTTTTTTTTTTCAAAACTTTTTTATTGGTTTACAGAATTACATTCACTTACATTATGAAGTAACCATTTTTCTTTTTTTTGCATTTCAGGTAACAGGTGTTCACCTACGCAGAGGGAATCACCAGCTTTACTGTTAGTTACAAATAAATGATGATTTTCTAGATTTTAATTGCATACCAATAAAATACTTTCAAACAAACAAACATAACCGTCTACAGCCGAATATTTCCCCAGTTTTATGTAACGTGTTCTCCTAATGTAGTGCTTCATGGTAGTAAAGTACTGTCCTAGATTTCAACTCAGCTGATTACCTTTAAACAGTTAGAGTAAAGTACACTTTAGTGGGAAAATCAGTTTCACATAGTAGTATAAAATATCCAAGGTGTCCAGATCTTGGTATATATAGTATAGTTATCTGCCGTTATACTTAACATTCTTTCATTGATCATTATGCAGCTCATTCTATGGCGGAACAAGAGGCAGAAATAGTTTGTTTTGCTGCTATGAAGATAAACTGTATCAGTTTTCACATATATTTATTTGATACTGGAATTTTTGTATTCAACAGCACAAATAGTGGGTCTTTTCGAAGATTAACTCCAGTGATTGAATTTATCAATGTTAAAATTCTAGACCAAAATCTAGACGCCTCTCTACAATGCCACCACGTATGCAACAGTTTCTAAAACATAAGGGGCTGAAACTAGGATAAACTAGGATAATATTTATGTAATTTAGTAGGTACCATATACCAACTAGATAACTCTTTATATTGTGTTTCTTGTGCCAGTAGTTTTATCGACTTTTGTGTGTATTTTCCCAAGATTGTTGCCATAGAATGGGTTTTATCATCCTATTCGTCCTATTCAATTCTCTCTCCCATTGTTTGGTGTAGTTCGGGGGGAGAGCGTGGAGGAATTTAAGATTTCTTTATATAATAAGGTTATTATTCCACTACTACATGGAAGATTAATACAGACTTGTTCCCAAGGAGTTGAGGTTAAAACATTACTATGCCCTTTAAGCACTTAGTAAGGAAGGGTTGGATTTGTAAATATCTAAAATATTCACTTTTAGGCGGATCACGTTGCACAAGTATAGTGGCCCATTTTACAATACCGTGTAAACCCAGAAAATGATTCACATAAGATATATTATGTGTTTGCCACCATTGGAAATCGGATTTCCTTACACCTGGGACAAAAATAGGATTCCCAAATACCCGCATAGCTGGACAATGAGGGGAAGCTAAAGGGGTTTTTTGTGTAACAGAATACCATACAGCCAGGGCCATTTTGAGAATAGGAGTGGAACTAGTGGGTCATTCCTGTTTGGGGATCCATGGTAATACCATGGGATAGATTGGTTTTAACTGTTCGGTTTCTATTTGAGTCCGTAATGGAGGAGTGGGTTTATAAAAGTGAATTAATGGCGAAATCTGCGCCGCTTGATAATAGTAAAATAAATTGGGTACACCCAGACCGCCCTTATTTTTAGGTGTTATAAGTGATTTTTGTGATAACCTTGATTTTTTCCCACGCCAAATAAATTTTGTGAGCTTGGATTGCATTTTGTTTATAATATATTTTGGGACTTCAATTGGTAACATGCGAAAGTAATATTAAATTTTAGGTAGAATCATCATTTTTATCGTATTTATCCTCCCTAACCATGATATATATAAATGTGACCAATTTGATAGCATTTTGCATAGTAACTGCAAAATGCTATCAAATTGGTCACATTTATATATATCATGGTTAGGGAGGATAAATACGATAAAAATGATGATTCTACCTAAAATTTAATATTACTTTCGCATGTTACCAATTGAAGTCCCAATTTGATAGCATTTTGTCTATTTCTGTCCAAAGAAGAGGGTAGTTGGCCTGATATAGATCCTCAAGGTTTGGTGTTATCTTAATCCCTAAGTAAATCAAATATTTATCTTTCCATTGCACGTCAAAGTTGAGGTGAATTCGTTTTTTATGTGCCTGACTAATACCTAGGGCTAGGGCTTCAGATTGTGTTGGATTTATTTTCAGTCCTGAGATAGTCCCAAAAGCATGTAGGATAGTAAATAGATGGGGTAATGATGTAAGTGGCTTCGTTATCACCAATAACATATCGTCTGCAAACAGCATTTGTTTGTGAGTCTGCTGACCTATCAACACTTCAGTTATGTCCGGATTTTGTCTTATTAGTGCTGCAAGGGGTTCGATTGCTAATATAAAGAGTAAGAGCGAGAAGGGACAAGCTTGTCTCGTCCCTCTATGCAACCTAATAGCGTCAGAGACAAAGGGGCCCCATTTTAAAAAAGCTTGTGGAGTGTTATACAACGCTTGGATCAGCAAATTTGGTGCCAAAACATGACATCAGCACGTCCACCGATGTCACAATGCTCTGCACATGCTCCCGAGTGCCTTATGAGCAGTCACCACTGACAGAACTAGAGCCGATGCACCTAGAGGTAAGTGTGTGTACCAGTCTCCCGGAGCACCTAACAGCATCGTTGGTAGGTATTACTAATCCCCAATACCGTTTTATAAATACAGGTGGTTATTTTTCTGTATTATAGCTTTTATGCTTATTTTAGGTCTATGCTTGTACTGTGGTGGCAAGGCCCACTTTGCCAATAACTGTCCACTGAAATAGGGAAACCTCAGAACCTGGGAAAGATGAGGGCGTCTCATCTGGGTGGTATTAATCCTCTCCCCTCATACATTCATGATTCCTGTACAGTTCCAACAGCCTAGCAAGGCCATACATTTACAAGTATTTCTTAAATGCTGCAGGGGATTTCATGGACTCTGCCTTTGCCAAACGATTTGGTACCCCTCTCTTTAACCATGATAGCCCATTGAGCTTTGGGGTATTTTCTGAAACAATAAAATAATTATACCTGTCTTTTGGGACCCCCTCATTATCAGTTTTCCTTCAGCTTCAGTGATCCTTTGATTACCATGGCCCACTTCCATAACCCCACTATTCTATAAAAAATCCTGTTTGAGTTCTTATTGTTTCACATACTGTCTCTGTTTCCCTATTGTTCAATGGACTTGCTGATGTTTTCAATAAGAAACTTGCTGAAACTCTTACACTTCATAACCCATATGACTTTATTTCAGGTTCCATGCCTTCTCATTGCCATTCCTACCCCTTGTGTTTCATATCTTCAAACCTAAGCTATGAAGTAGTACATGCAAGTACATCTAATGGAGCACACATAAAATGTATCTTATGCATCATCTAAATGCATTGTATCAAATCACCAGCTAACAATACTCACAATATTCATTTAAGAAATGTAGCAGAGAGCAGATGTTAGATCAGTACTACAAGAAAAAGGCAGTAACAGTAAAACAAACGTATTCTAATGTAGGGGACTGATAAAATAACTTCCCCTTGAAATTGGATAGTCTCCTAAAGTTTGGCCACTTCAGGGGCCCTTAGTTTATAGAAAGAAATAAACTCCTCTTCCTGGATCAAATCATGATCTTTACAGTTAGGTGGAACCGTGTTAAAATATATAAGCTGAGCACATGTGCTCTGGGTAGGGTTTGAGCAGCCCCATCCTAAATAGGCAAGTAGAAGCAGAGAGGAACCTAGGAATAGTCAGACCTAGTAAGTGGTAGGATATACTCTTGCATAGATCACTCGTGATAGATTCTTCAAGGTTAGCTAGTAAGGAGCCCAAAACTCCAGTGAGGAGATTAGTAGGATTAGACCCCTTGGGGCAATTCACTACACTAATTCACAAAAATGCTAAATTGTGTCTCAGCAGAAGAACACTGGCGAATATTTACTAGCGTTACTTCGCAAGTGTGAGCATTTCATAGTGAATTTGCACTAGCATTAATTTCTGCCCAGCAAAATTTTGTTAGTACTTTTACACTTAGGTCAATTTGAAAAGGGCAGGTACATAAAAGTCATATGGATGTCTTTATTAATGATGCTGGTGCAAATGCTAAGTGGCCACTTTTAATTAGGGATGTAGCGAACGTCGGAAAAAAAGTTCGCGAACATATTCGCGAACTTGCGCAAAATTGCGAGCGGTTCGCGAACGGTTCGCGAACCCCATAGACTTCAATGGGAAGGCGAACTTTAACATCTACAAAAGACATTTCTGGCCAGAAAAATGATTTTAAAGTTGTTTAAAGGGTGCAACGACCTGGACAGTGGCATGCCAGAGGGGGATCAAGGGCAAAAATGTATCTGAAAAATCTGCCTGTGTGTGCTTGGAAGAGATAGTGTAGGGCGAGAGCTGTTAGTGATTTCAGGGACAGATGATAGTAAGTTTGCTGGCTAGTAATCTGCGTGATACTGCTCTGTATTGGAGGGACAGAAGTCTGCAGGGATTTGAGGGACATTTTAGCTTAGGTAGCTTTGCTGGCTAGTAATCTACTGTTCTCTTTAAACAACTGCCATACGTTGACCTTGTAGGCATTGTTTGCCCAGTTTTTTTGGACGCAGCCACTGAAGCACAGTTGCCAGAAAAAATATGCCATATAAATGCTGAAAATAGTCATTTTTCGCCATACGTTGACCTTGTAGACATTGTTTGCCCAGTTTTTTTGGCCGCAGCCACTCAAGCACAGAGGCCAGAAAAAATATGCCATAGAAATGCTGAAAATAGTCATTTTTTTGGTCGCAGCCACTGAAGCACAGTTGCCAGAAAAATTATGCCATATAAATGCTGAAAATATAAATTTTTTTGGTTGCAGCCACTGAAGCACAGAGGCCAGAAAAATTATGCCATATAAATGCAGAAAATATGCATTTTTTTGGTTGCAGCCACTGAAGCACAGAGGCCAGAAAAATTATGCCATATAAATGCAGAAAATATGCATTTTTTTGTTGCAGCCACTGAAGCACAGAGGCCAGAAAAATTATGCCATATAAATGCAGAAAATATGCATTTTTTTGGACGCAGCCACTGAAGCACAGTTGCCAGAAAAAATATGCCATATAAATGCTGAAAATAGTCATTTTTCGCCATACGTTGACCTTGTAGACATTGTTTGCCCAGTTTTTTTGGTTGCAGCCACTGAAGCACAGAGGCCAGAAAAAATTAAACCAGTAGGGTTTGCACCCTAGTTTGTAACGGTGGCGGAGGGAGGAGGACGCTAAAGGACAGCTGTGTGTGGAGTCATGAGGCTTGAAGAGAAGGACAGCTGCATAGAAGTCAGAACAAGTCTTCCGGCGTGCAGTAACCCTCCGAGATCCACCCCTCATTCATTTTAATAAAGGTCAGGTAATCGACACTTTTGTGACCTAGGCGAGTTCTCTTCTCAGTTACAATCCCTCCTGCTGCACTGAAGGTCCTTTCTGAGAGCACACTTGAGGCTGGGCAAGACAAGAGGTTCATGGCAAATTGTGACAGCTCTGGCCACAGATCAAGCCTGCGCACCCAGTAGTCCAGGGGTTCATCGCTCCTCAGAGTGTCGATATCTGCAGTTAATGCCAGGTAGTCCGCTACCTGCCGGTCGAGGCGTTCTTTGAGGGTGGATCCCGAAGGGTTGTGGCGCTGCCTTGGACAGAAAAACATTTGCATGTCTGACGTTACAGACCGGCCAAAGGGCTTTGTCCTTGCAGGTGTGCTCGTGGCAGGATTACTGGCACCTCTGCCCCTGGAATGTTGATGAGTTCCTGAAGTGACATCACCCTTAAAAGCATTGTACAACATGTTTTGCAGGCTGGTTTGTAAATGCCGCATCTTTTCGGACTTGTGGTATGTTGGTAACATTTCTGACACTTTATGCTTGTACCGAGGGTCTAGTAGCGTTGCGACCCAGTACAGGTCCTTCTCCTTAAGCCTCTTGATACGGGGGTCCTTCAACAGGCATGCCAGCATGAAAGACCCCATTCTCACAAGGTTGGATGCAGAGCTATCCATCTCCGCTTCCTCATTATCAAGGACTGCATCATCCACGGTCTCCTCCCCCCAGCCACGTACAAGACCAGGGGTCCCCAAAAGGTCACCACTAGCCCCCTGGGAAGCCTGCTCCTGTTGGTCCTCCTCCTCCTCCTCCACAAAGCCACCTTCCTCCTCTGACTCCACTTCTGGCACCTCTCCCTGCGTTGCAGCAGGTGCCTGGGTTCGTTCTGGTGATTGCGACCATAAATCGTGCGCTTCCAGCTCCTCGTCACGCTGGTCTACAGCCTCATCTGTCACTCGTCGCACGGCACGCTCCAGGAAGAAAGCGAAGGGTATTAGGTCGCTGATGGTGCCTTCGGTGCGACTGACCATATTTGTCACCTCTTCAAAAGGTCGCATG
This sequence comes from Xenopus petersii, assembly GCA_038501925.1. NCBI lineage: Eukaryota > Metazoa > Chordata > Amphibia > Anura > Pipidae > Xenopus > Xenopus petersii. Next base: position 22,900,543 of record CM076686.1, read on the forward strand.
AGCCTGCAGGCATCGCGCATAAGCACCCAGTAACGGGGGAAAAAAATCCCCAGCTCTGCAGATCCAGTCCTACCACCCAGTTCAAAAAGGTACTCGTTGACGGCCCTTTGTTGTTGCAGCAGACGTTCCAACATAAGGAGCGTTGAATTCCAGCGAGTCTGGCTGTCAGAAATCAAACGCCTGACTGGCATGTTGTAGCGCTGCTGAATGTCAGCAAGGCGTGCCATGGCTGTGTAGGAACGTCTGAAATGGGCCGACACCTTTCTGGACTGGGTGAGAACGTCCTGGAATCCTGGGTACTTGGAGACAAAACGTTGGACTATTAAATTTAACACATGTGCCATGCAGGGCACATGTGTTAAATTTCCCAGTCTCAACGCTGCCAACAGATTGCTTCCATTGTCACACACCACTTTTCCGATCTGCAGTTGGTGTGGGGTCAGCCACCGATCGGCCTGTGACTGCAGAGATGACAGGAGTACAGATCCGGTATGGTTTTTGCTTTCCAGGCACGTCATCCCCAAGACAGCGTGACAACGGCGTACCTGGCACGTCGAATAGCCTAGGGGGAGCTGGGGGTGCACAGGTGTGGAGGAGGAGAAGGAGGACCCAGCAGCAGAGTAAGAAGAAGAAGAGGAAGAAGACGAGGTAGAGAGCGATGGAGGAGTAGAGGTGGTGGCAGAACCGCGTGCAATCCGTGGCGGTGACACCAACTCCACTGTTGTTGTTGTTGTTGAGCTACCCATTCCCTGCTTCCCATTCCCAGCCATTACCAAGTTCACCCAGTGGGCAGTGTAGGTGACATACCTGCCCTGACCATGCTTGGAGGACCATGCGTCAGTAGTCATATGGACCTTTGGCCCAACACTAAGTGACAGAGATGCGGTAACTTGGCTCTGCACATGTTGGTACAGGTGTGGTATTCCCTTTTTAGAAAAAAAATTGCGGCTGGGTACCTTCCACTGCGGTGTCCCAATTGCTACAAATTTGCGGAAGGCCTCAGAGTCCACCAGCTGGTATGGTAAAAGCTGGCGGGCTAAGAGTGCAGACAAGCCAGCTGTCAGACGCCGGGCAAGGGGGTGACAGTCAGACATTGGCTTCTTACGCTCAAACATGGCCTTCACAGAAACTTGGCTGGTGGCAGATGACTGGGAATGGGAACAGGTGGTCAAGGTGGAAGGCGGAGTGGAGGGTGGTTCAGATGGGTCAAGGAGAGCAGAGGTAGAGCAGTAAGATGCTGGACCAGAAGGAGTGTGACTTTTAGTTTGCCTGTTGCCTTTGAGGTGTTGCTCCCAAAGTGCTTTGTGCTTGCCGCTCATGTGCCTTCGCATAGAAGTTGTACCTATGTGGCTGTTGGGCTTACCAAGGCTCAGTTTCTGACTGCACTCATTGCAAATTACAATGCTTTTGTCAGAGGCACACACATTAAAAAAATCCCACACTGCTGACTTTTTGGAAGTGTGCGATCTGGCGGTAACAGTAGAAGTTGGCGGCATTGGCGGCAATGGCGGGTGCGTTGGCCGGCTGAACACAGGTGCCGATACATGTTGTTGCCCTACTGATCCCTGCGGGCTGGCCTCCCTGCTTCTTCTAAGTCTTATTCTCCTACTGCCTCTCTGACTCTCCGTCTCTCCATCTGAACTACCCTCCTCTTGCTCTCTTCTACTAGGCACCCACAAAACATCAATCTCCTCATCATCATTCTCCTCAGATGCATCAATTTCTTCTGACACATCACAGAAGGAAGCAGCAGCGGGGACCTCCTCCTCCTCCTCATCACTCATCATTATGTCCATCTCTGTCGTGTTCTCTGCCAGAATTAAATCTGGTGTAACGTCCTCATCTCCTTCATCTTCTTCTGCCAATAATGGTTGCGCATTACTCAGTTCAAGAAACTCATGGGAAAATAACTCCTCTGACTCCAGTGAAGATGGGGCACCGGTGGTGGAGGAAGTGTTACGTGGGGTGGCCATAGCAGTGGAGGATGAGGAGGATGTTGTGGTAAAGTTAGAAACGGTAGAGGATGGGGTGTGCTGTGTAAGCCAGTCAACTACCTCTTCAGCATTTTGGGAGTTCAGGGTCATTGGCTTTTTAAAACTGGGCAATTTGCTAGGGCCACAGGATTGCATAGCAGCACGGCCCCTAGCACGGCCTCTGCGTGGCGGCCTGCCTTTGCCTGGCATTATTTTTAAAAAAACAACAACAACAAAAACTCAGTTGGTTTTTCTGGAAACGATAATACACACAGCTAGATGGCAGTTTGAAGAAAACAGTGTGCAAATAATGCCTACAAGATCAACGTATACACTACTACAGCGGTGGATACGGATTACGTAAAATATATGAATGCTGCTTGAAAAAAAGTAACTCAAGTGGTTTTTCTAGAGACGATAATATTATCAATATTTAGACAAAATGTGAACAAGCTCACACAGCTAGATGGCGGTTTGAAGAAAACACTGTGCAAATAATGCCTACAAGGTCAACGTATACACAGCGGTGGATACGGATTACGTAAAATATAAGAATGCTGCTTGAAAAAAAGTCACTCCGGTGTTTTTTCTGGAGACGGTAATATTATGGATATTTAGACAGAATGTGAACACGGTCACACAGCTAGATAGCAGTTGGTTGAATAACACACTGGGCAAAAAATGCCTACAGGGCAAATAATGCCTACAAGGTCAACGTATACACAGCGGTGGATACGGATTACGTAAAATATAAGAATGCTGCTTGAAAAAAAGTCACTCCGGTGTTTTTTCTGGAGACGGTAATATTATGGATATTTAGACAGAATGTGAACACGGGCACACAGCTAGATAGCAGTTGGTTGAATAACACACTGGGCAAAAAATGCCTACAGGGCAAATAATGCCTACAAGGTCAACGTATACACAGCGGTGGATACGGATTACGTAAAATATAAGAATGCTGCTTGAAAAAAAGTCACTCCGGTGTTTTTTCTGGAGACGGTAATATTATGGATATTTAGACAGAATGTGAACACGGGCACACAGCTAGATAGCAGTTGGTTGAATAACACACTGGGCAAAAAATGCCTACAGGGCAAATAATGCCTACAAGGTCAACGTATACACAGCGGTGGATACGGATTACGTAAAATATAAGAATGCTGCTTGAAAAAAAGTCACTCCGGTGTTTTTTCTGGAGACGGTAATATTATGGATATTTAGACAGAATGTGAACACGGGCACACAGCTAGATAGCAGTTGGTTGAATAACACACTGGGCAAAAAATGCCTACAGGGCAAATAATGCCTACAAGGTCAACTTATACACTACTACAGCGAGGGATACGGATTACGTAAAATTTATTATGGCTGCTTGAAAAAAGTCACTCCGGTGTTTTTTCTGGAGACGGTAATATTATGGATATTTAGACAGAATGTGAACACGGGCACACAGCTAGATAGCAGTTGGTTGAATAACACACTGGGCAAAAAATGCCTACAGGGCAAATAATGCCTAAAAGGTCAACTTATACACTACTACAGCGATGGATACGGATTACGTAAAATTTATTATGGCTGCTTGAAAAAAGTCACTCCGGTGTTTTTTCTGGAGACGGTAATATTATGGATATTTAGACAGAATGTGAACACGGGCACACAGCTAGATAGCAGTTGGTTGAATAACACACTGGGCAAAAAATGCCTACAGGGCAAATAATGCCTAAAAGGTCAACTTATACACTACTACAGCGATGGATACGGATTACGTAAAATTTATTATGGCTGCTTGAAAAAAGTCACTCCGGTGTTTTTTCTGGAGACGGTAATATTATGGATATTTAGACAGAATGTGAACACGGGCACACAGCTAGATAGCAGTTGGTTGAATAACACACTGGGCAAAAAATGCCTACAGGGCAAATAATGCCTAAAAGGTCAACTTATACACTACTACAGCGATGGATACGGATTACGTAAAATTTATTATGGCTGCTTGAAAAAAGTCACTCCGGTGTTTTTTCTGGAGACGGTAATATTATGGATATTTAGACAGAATGTGAACACGGGCACACAGCTAGATAGCAGTTGGTTGAATAACACACTGGGCAAAAAATGCCTACAGGGCAAATAATGCCTAAAAGGTCAACTTATACACTACTACAGCGATGGATACGGATTACGTAAAATTTATTATGGCTGCTTGAAAAAAGTCACTCCGGTGTTTTTTCTGGAGACGGTAATATTATGGATATTTAGACAGAATGTGAACACGGGCACACAGCTAGATAGCAGTTGGTTGAATAACACACTGGGCAAAAAATGCCTACAGGGCAAATAATGCCTAAAAGGTCAACTTATACACTACTACAGCGGTAGTAAAATAAAAAAAAAGTTAAATAAAAAAAGAATGAATATTAAAAAAAAAAAATTAAAGTTGGTGCTGCTGAACTACTAGGAGCAGCAGATTAGCACACCAGTCCCACTCCCCAACACTGCTAGACTAATAGCACTGGGCTCTTATAGTAGTAGTAGTAGTAGTAGTAGTAGTAGTAGTAGTAGTAGTAGTAAAACAACAAAAAAATAAATAAAAGCAGTCCTTACAAGGACTATTGCTATTGCAGCAGTCAGCAGATGAGATCAGAAGCAGGACAGCTGCCCACTGCAGCTACATACAGAGCACTGCAGTAGAAGGTAGATTACTAGCCAGCAAAGCTACCTAAGCTTAAATGTCCCTCAAACCCCTGCAGACTTCTGTCCCTCCAATAACAGAGCAGTATCAAAACGATTACTAGCCAGCAAACTTTCAACTGTCCCTGAAATCACTAACAGGCAGCAGCTCTCTCCCTACACTATCTCTTCAGCACACACAGGCAGAGTGAAAAAAAGCTGCAGGGCTTCGGTTTTTATAGGGAAGGGGAGTGGTCCAAGGGAGAGCTTCCTGATTGGCTGCCATGTACCTGCTGGTCTGGGGTGAGAGGGCAAAAAAAAGCGCCAACAATGGCGAACCCAAAATGGCGAACGTCGCGCGACGTTCGCGAACTTCCGGCGAGCGCGAACACCCGATGTTCGCGCGAACAAGTTCGCCGGCGAACAGTTCGCGACATCTCTACTTTTAATACAAATGTACAATGAACCATAATAAGGACATAAAAGATCCTCTAATGCCCTAGACACGAGCCCACTCTAAAACAAACTTGCCATGCCCCTCAAATGTCTGAAAAAAAATGTTAACACAAGAATCTTTAATAGTTAGGTCTTTTGAAGGCAATCCCTCTTTAAAAAAGTAAAGGTTGCCAGGATATTTTACAACTTCCAGCATACAGAATTGGGTGTCACTGACATAAGATTGAGAAAGATGTAGCTTATTTTTATAAATTCACCTGGTCAGAGGTGGTGAACTAAACTCTGGCGAAAGGTAACTTTCATTAAAATTCTCATCTTAGTGAATTTGCAGAATAACGAAGGTTTCCCAGAGTGAAAAGTTCGCTGGGCGATAGAGTGTGAACGTACGACATCGATGGTCTCTTTCAATAGCGAATTGTCATCTACACCTGTTAGTAAATTGGTGATGTCCATGCGGATGGGATTTCTGTTGAATTGTTGCTAGTGTCGGCCACTTCTCCCTTTAGTGAATCTACCCCCTTGTGTGGATGTACTATTATAGTGGGGATACAGTGGATAAGTTTAGGGACCAGGTAGTTAAACTAGGTCCCACTGAATGGGATTCTGAAAGCTTGGGTGACCCTCTACTAATCTTTGGTTCCATGTTTGACCCTGCTGGGATGTATGTTGACTATTGTGTATTGTGAGGATGTCTAACCACTTGTACCTTGTTCTCCTGCTATACTATTGAAGACTCTGTTGTGGATTATGTGATATAAATGTGTTGCTGTTTAAGGTCAAGAACCACTTGTGCACTTTAAATGATATCTGCACCACATGTGGAGGATCACCCCCAGGGGAAGAAAGTTTCATCCAGGGTAATTATCAGTAAAGCATATGGTGTTTGGGAGTGTTGGTAGCCCATTTTACTATAGTGTTCCACTAATTAATCTAATATTTAAATTATTCCATGAAATGATTTGTCAAAGTGAAAAATGTCATTGTCTTAATGAGATACCCACCACTTAAATTGGAGATTTCTCCTTCTGGGCAGGAGACACAGTCATAGCAGCAAACGTGGAGTCCCTGACGTAGGGCTCTTCTGGACCCTGGAGCGCAACTTTGACTGCAAACAGATTTTGGGACCTAAAAGCATAAACTGTCAGCATCTACTGAATCAGATAAGAATCTTAACATGTTGGATCAAATTTAATTCCATCAAAACAATGCAACTCATTTTTATCTAATAAGCACTCAATTGACCACAGAAATTGTGAGTTAAATTATGATAACTGATAATGACAGCACTTAACAGCCCTGTATAAGCCCTTTAATGAAGGATTGTGCCCAGTGCACTCCCTGCCCAATGGGATTTTCCAACCTCTCAAATTGATAACTGACTGAGACACCAAAATAAGTTTATTTTCCCAAACAGGAACAAATAAGCTTTTGAATATAGGAAATAGAAAAAAGAAACTGTTTTCTTCAATTACTTAGTCAGATATTTCCACATCAATGGCAGATAAAGTAGTATAGATAAATAAAAACTATTGCAAATATTGTTTTTTTGTTTTTCTTTAATAAGGGGCAAATATTCTTTGGCAAGCAATTGTAAAGAGTCCAGCAAATTAATTGTTGGAGTACCCTATAGGCCTCCTAATGTAAGTGAGGAGGAGGAGGCTAAACTCCTAATGCAAATAGAAAAGGCTGCTAGTTTGGGTAAAGTAATGATAATGGGGGATTTTAATTACCCAGATATTGACTGGAGCAATAATACTGCAAGATCAGTTAATGTTTATAAACTGGTTGCATGACAGTTTTATGGCACAGGTTGTTGAGGAGCCAACCAGAAAAAATCTGAGATCTAGTGATCTCAAATGATCCAGAACTTATAGCAAATGTGCAAGTCATTGAACCCCTGGGTAATAGTGACCATAATGTTATATCATTTAATGTCTGGTGCAAAAAACATGAATTTCAGAAATGCTAATTTTATTGCCTTGAGGGCTGCCCTTCAGAGCATTGATTGGGTATTAAGTTTTCAGCTAAAAACGCAGAACAGAAATGGTTGTCATTTAAAATGAAATAAAATCATTACTGTTCTCGATTTATTCTTTTAAGGAGTAAATGTAGAAGCTCTAAGAATCACCCTATGTGGCTTAATATAAAATTTAATAACTTAATAGGAAAGAAGAGAAAGGCTTCCAATTTTATTCCCAAACAATCCTCCAAATGACTTAATAGTCATACTCTTCAACAGGTTGGTGGAGTAGCCATCTCCACAGCAGTAACATGAAGTATGAAGGAAAGTGGAGGGTGCACCAGAGGAAGGACCTAACGGGTCCGAAACATGTAGTGCGTCAATAAAAACTACTTTTTTCACATTTGAAGACTCTCCACTTTCCTCCATACTTCAAGAAGAGAAAGGCATTTAAAAACTACAAGTCTGTTGGGACAGAAGCTGCATTTAATGAATATAAGCACTGTAATAAATGTTGAAATCAGCAATCCGGATGGCAAAGAAAGGAAATGAAGAGTGCATTGTAGCGGAGGCTATAAGTAACCCCAAAAAAGTTTTTTAAATATATTATTAGTAAAAAGATGCAGGTTGAGAGTGTTGCTCCATTAAATAATGCTACCAGTATGGTTGTAACAGATACAGAAAATGCAAATGTGCTAAATCAGTTATTTTCTTCAGTGTATACAATAGAGGAGTCTGAGTTCACAGGCTCACTTCTTAGCTGCACTGATGGCTCAGCTCAATTTAATCACTGGCTCAGGATATGATTCATAAAGCTTTAAAAAAAAAAATAACGTAATCAAGGCTCCAGGGCCTGATGGCATACGTCTCCGGATTCTAAGAGAGCTTAGTTCAGTTTTAGACCAGCCCCTATTTCTGATTTTCTCAGATTCGCTTTCATCTCATATGGTATCTATGGATTGTAGAAAAGCGATGTTATTTCAATATTTAAAAAGGGATTACGATCTCAGCCTGGCGATTATAGGCCAGTTTTACATCTGTGGTGGGCAAATTATTTGAAGGCTTGTTAAGGGATCACATTCAAAATGTTGTCCTTGTGAATGGCATTATGAGCAACAATCAGCATGGCTTTATGAAGGATAGGTCATGTCAGACAGAATTGATTGCTTTTTATGATGTGGTAAGTAAGATGTTGGACAGTGGGGGGGCAGTAGATGTGAACTATTTGGCTTTTGCCAAAGCATTTGATACTGTTCCCCAAAAATGACTGCTTTGTAAACGAAGGTCTGTTGGGCTTAATGAAGTCATTTCCAAAGGATAGGAAACTGGCTACAGGGTCAGGTACAGGTTGTTAATGGGACATTCTCTACTTGGAATAAGGTTCTTTGTTGTGTCCCACAGGGCTCGGTATTGGGTCCACTTTTATGTAACTTGTTTATGAATGACTATGGGGAGGGTATTGTAAATAATGTATCAGTGTTTGCAGATGACACAAAACTATCTGGCCCAATTCATTCTATCCAGGATGTGGCATGCTTGCCAAAATTTTTTGACAAACTGGCAGCTAAGTTGCAAGTGAGATTCAATGTTGATAAATGTAAAGCCATGCACCTGGGATGTAAAAATATCCAAGCTACTATATATATATATATATATATATATATATATATAAAATTCACAGTCTGTAGCACTCCCAAGTGTTAGTAAATGCCTAGGTGCTGGTTAAACATAAACAGCAAAATGATCAAAAAAACCGCACAACCAGGACTTTCGTAAGTGTTGAAAAAACAAAAATTACTTTATTTTCGACGTTTCGGCTCCTAACTTAAGCCGTCTTCAGGAGGTGAAAACTGCACACACAACACACATATTTAAATGCTAAAATGGCGCCAACCATGAAGTGATGACGTCATCACACCACTGTGTTTTCATTGATGATCGTGAATACAACGTGTATAGCTCCCTAATAGGTGGATTCTAGAAAATGGTGTTCTAGTGTCTATAGTTAAGTCCAATTCGGGACTAATAGAGAAAACCATATATTAAAATATATGAACAGTGACACTTGTATTAGCGTGCTGCTATCCGGTGTTGCTAAGTGAATTTAAAAACATTTCTTTAACATAGCGCACACATGGTGCGCTATTGATCTCATGCCCCCAGGAATAAAACAACAGCGCATATGTTTTACCTTATCGCCACCTCTGTAGGACACACACCTCTGATCCATGCAATAGTAAGCCCCTTATGCCCGCATCATAAAACCAAATCCAGCAGCCGTCTGTGGCTTCAGCGAGCCCTTCACGGCCCATACGCATCCAAGCTTCTGATTGGAGTATGTTCATCCATCAATCACCCTGTGGCTCACAGTGTATTCGTCCCCCTGCGTCAGTGTGAGGTACCGGCCTCTCACCATAACACCGTTAGGCGTGAGTCACCGGCTGCCAATAGGAGCCGGTGTTCACGCCCATCAGCGTATCTTGCAGGTATGTGTCAGACTCGCGATGGAACTTCTTCACTCGCAGCTCATCTGGTCTTCATCCTTATTCGGCGATATGCAGCGCCGGCCACTAACAATACCACCGATCGGCGTGCGGTACAGGATCTCCATATATTTCCATAATGCCATCTATCTGCACACCGCTCAGGCATACGACTTCGTCCTCATCAAGTGCCCCTTTGATCCGACCAAAAGGAGCAGCGTGTGGCACAGGTTGTCCAAAGGACCACCGTGCTCACGCCAATCCCTCAGTCAGAGGGGAGCCCTGTCAACACATCACATCGTGATCGAACAACATCTTTGAGTCGTGTTTTAGCTTGAGCTAAACGTCCATCGGTTGTGAACTTTCCACAATCTTGCATCTTAGTGCTCATATTTCTGATGGGTAGGGCAATCAGGGTTTACTTACTTATGCGCAGAGGCATGTATCACTACTCACGGCCGACCTTCAATCGCCACCCTTCATATTCCATAGGGGGTATAGAGAACAAGACACCTGAAAAACAGTATTATAGTTAACCAATCACCAAAAAGATACATTCCATCTAATAAACATTACATCAATCGACATTGGTCTGTCAGTCTTAAACGCTTATTGACTAAATAACAGTATCCATCCATCTTCTATGTGTCCATTCTGAAAGAAACAGTGTCTGTTATTCGCCTTAAAAATGAGACTCTTGAAGACCCAACAAAAGCTTATAAACGGTCGTAGGTTTCCATTATTGAATTAGCCAGGGACTCAGGATGGATAAATGACAGTACACAGAGGTTCTTAGTAACAGAATTTCCAAAAATACCATTTATATATACTTTACCGAAGATACATAAATCCATAACTGAACCCCCGGGGCGTCCCATCATTTCGGCCATGGATTCCTTATTCCAACCAGTTGCCAAATATCTGGACCAATACTTACAGCCCGCAGTACAGTCCATGGAGTCCTATGTTAGGGACACCACGCATCTACTTACACTCCTAAAAGACTTGAATGTATCAGAGGATAGCCTATTGGTTATGATGGATGTGTCTAGTCTTTACACAGTCATTCCACATATGGGTGGTATTGGTGCATGCAGGGATGCGTTAGTCCAAAAACATACAGGGATACCTCCAACTGAATTTCTGATGTCACTTTTGGATCTCATATTGTCCCACAATTACTTTTCATTTAAAGGGACTTTCTTTTTACAAACCTCAGGGACCGCGATGGGCTCTAATGTTGCTCCCTCATTCGCTAATTTGTATATGGAACAATATGAGACCAAATATCTGTTACCTATGGGTGGGAAAAACATCCATTTCTACAAACGCTATATAGACGATCTGCTGTTGATTTGGCAAGGGTCGGAAGAGGAGCTTCAGAGTTTCCATTCCTCTTTAAATAGTTTGGATTTACCCATTAAACTGAGTTTGGAATATGACAAGCAGCAAATACATTTTCTTGACATCACCATTTTCAAACAGGGTGCCAAACTAGGCACTTCTTTGTACAAGAAACCTACTGATCGTAATAGCCTAGTACATGCACATTCACACCATCCACCACACATGTCCCGAGGGGTCTTGTTTTCCCAGTTCTTACGTATTATCCGTAACAATTCCGATAGGAAGATGGCAGAACTACAACTTTCTACATTGAGTTCACAATTTGCCTCCAGGGGATATCCAAGGATGTTGATAGATAAACAGCTACAAAGGGCCAAGGCATTTACACAGGAGGAGTTATTATCTAAAGACGATCGTCACCCCAGAGAAAATCCTGATCTAATTTTTGTGACAAATTGGACAGACAAGAGCACACTGGTCAAGAAATCCTTGGAGAACAGATGGGAAATCTTAAAATCGGACGGCAGTTTGCCTTTTTTTGAGACAAAAGTCCCATTGGTTGCATACAGAAGGGGTCCTAATTTGAGCGACATGTTGGTGAAGAAGGATTTAACAGAGACCCCCAGGAAGGGGACTACATGGCTAGACAAACCACTAAGGAAGGGATGTTTTAGGTGCGCTGGTTGTCTAACTTGTACTGGGATGCTACAGGGCTCCCAATTTACGCACCCTAGGACTGGTCACAAATTTAACATTTCGCACAGGGTGACTTGCACCACAGACCACGTGGTCTATATGGCGTGGTGTCCATGTGGATTGCACTACATAGGAAAAGTTTCAACCACCTACCGTGAAAGAATGAACAATCATAGAAGTGCGATAAGATTGGCCCTAAACTCAGGAAAAGCGGACCAACCGATATCTAAACACTGGCTGCATTGTAAACATACATTACCACAATTCAGACATATGATTATTGACCACATACCAGTCCCCAAAAGGAGTGGGAACAGGGGCTTACTATTAGTCCAAAGAGAATCGATGTGGATTTACAAATTAGACACTCTCACTCCCCATGGTCTCAATGAAACCTTACCTACAGATGAAGCCACTTGGATTTGTGAGTTAAATGCGTCATGACTCAGGGGTAATTGAAGAAACTGTGTTATCTTAAGTCATCTTAACTCATTTAATGCATTTAACCTTTTCATTAGCATACCAAAGCTCCATTGTTCACAATGGTGAATGCTTTAATTAGATGGGATGTTGTGACACAGTTTTCTGTGTTAAATGAGATAAATGGGATGTCTGTGTTTAGCTATTCTGTGTCAAACAGACAAACCAAAGTGGCTGCATCTGTATGTCTCCTTTTTATTAACAGTTACTTTCTACCAACAGATCCATACAATCTTGGACGTGGGATTATCATATACTCTGTTGCAGCTACATAGGATGTTGTGGGATTGTACAATGATAAGCAAACAGCTGCAACTATGTATATTTCTTCAAGAGTCTCATTTTTAAGGCGAATAACAGACACTGTTTCTTTCAGAATGGACACATAGAAGATGGATGGATACTGTTATTTAGTCAATAAGCGTTTAAGACTGACAGACCAATGTCGATTGATGTAATGTTTATTAGATGGAATGTATCTTTTTGGTGATTGGTTAACTATAATACTGTTTTTCAGGTGTCTTGTTCTCTATACCCCCTATGGAATATGAAGGGTGGCGATTGAAGGTCGGCCGTGAGTAGTGATACATGCCTCTGCGCATAAGTAAGTAAACCCTGATTGCCCTACCCATCAGAAATATGAGCACTAAGATGCAAGATTGTGGAAAGTTCACAACCGATGGACGTTTAGCTCAAGCTAAAACACGACTCAAAGATGTTGTTCGATCACGATGTGATGTGTTGACAGGGCTCCCCTCTGACTGAGGGATTGGCGTGAGCACGGTGGTCCTTTGGACAACCTGTGCCACACGCTGCTCCTTTTGGTCGGATCAAAGGGGCACTTGATGAGGACGAAGTCGTATGCCTGAGCGGTGTGCAGATAGATGGCATTATGGAAATATATGGAGATCCTGTACCGCACGCCGATCGGTGGTATTGTTAGTGGCCGGCGCTGCATATCGCCGAATAAGGATGAAGACCAGATGAGCTGCGAGTGAAGAAGTTCCATCGCGAGTCTGACACATACCTGCAAGATACGCTGATGGGCGTGAACACCGGCTCCTATTGGCAGCCGGTGACTCACGCCTAACGGTGTTATGGTGAGAGGCCGGTACCTCACACTGACGCAGGGGGACGAATACACTGTGAGCCACAGGGTGATTGATGGATGAACATACTCCAATCAGAAGCTTGGATGCGTATGGGCCGTGAAGGGCTCGCTGAAGCCACAGACGGCTGCTGGATTTGGTTTTATGATGCGGGCATAAGGGGCTTACTATTGCATGGATCAGAGGTGTGTGTCCTACAGAGGCGGCGATAAGGTAAAACATATGCGCTGTTGTTTTATTCCTGGGGGCATGAGATCAATAGCGCACCATGTGTGCGCTATGTTAAAGAAATGTTTTTAAATTCACTTAGCAACACCGGATAGCAGCACGCTAATACAAGTGTCACTGTTCATGTATTTTAATATATGGTTTTCTCTATTAGTCCCGAATTGGACTTAACTATAGACACTAGAACACCATTTTCTAGAATCCACCTATTAGGGAGCTATACACGTTGTATTCACGATCACCAATGAAAACACAGTGGTGTGATGACGTCATCACTTCATGGTTGGCGCCATTTTAGCATTTAAATATGTGTGTTGTGTGTGCAGTTTTCACTTAAGACGGCTTAAGTTAGGAGCCGAAACGTCGAAAATAAAGTAATTTTTGTTTTTTCAACACTTACGAAAGTCCTGGTTGTGCGTTTTTTTTGATCATTTTGCTATATATATATATATATATATATATATATACAATATATATATATTTATAAACGTCCATTCACCAGAGCAAATTGTCATTTGGTGATAGAGTGAGAATGACTGTTAGCATCTATATCTTTTGTTAGCGAAGTGATGCCTGGGCCAGTTAATAAACTGGTGATGTCCCTGCGGGCGGTAACACTGGCGAATTGACGCTGGTGTTAGCCACTTCACCCTCGAGTAAATCTGTCTGTCGAATTGTAAATGATTTGTGATAGGTTTATGTCAAACTTCCAAGTTATTCTGGTGATTATTCATTGTATATTAGAGAATATGGGGGGAATTACCTGAGTGAAATCAGGGTGCCATCGAATTTTGCTCACATTAAGTTTTAATTTTTCCCCTTGAGGAGCAGAGGAATCAAATGTTCCGACATGAACATACATAAAAGTCAGGTTAGGGAGCATCACAGCATTCCATATATCAAAATAACCTGGGACATTTCCTCTTTTATCAAAGTATATTTCTTTCCTTCCTGGGGTTTTAAAAGATACATTCTTCAGGTGATAGATTAACTGTAGAAATAATTTGTGTATGAATATAAAATATATACGTAGACACCTGTAGCCTTTGCAGATTTACTTTGCAAATAAGGTTATTACCATGTTTTTGTGGATTGACATTAGGGGGATATTTACTAAAATCCAAATTTATCTCCTATTTTATTTAAAAAAAAAACATGAGCAAGCTCCCATGTTTGATTTATTTATTAATAAATTATTATTAATAAAATAACCCAAATGAATCAGATCTCGGAAAAACTCGAAAAGATCAAGCAAAAATCAGACTTGCTCAAATTTTTGGGCTTTTTTGTCCCTCGATTTTTCAAGTGCTTTCTCTGAAAACCCCAAAATGGTCAGAATTATGGGCTAACCCTTGAAAGACCACAATAACTTTAATTTGGCTTATACATGAACCTGACAGGTCTGATAGGGCAGATTTTCAGATACAATGTTTTTTTTTGGCTTTTTTCCCCGAAGTGCTCGATTTTATTGGAGTTTTTGCCTGGAAACCCCCAAAAAGTCAGATTTTTATGCTAAACCCAGACCATGACAACTTCAAATTGATATAGATGCCTTTTCCATTGACTTATGCAGGACCATGACAGGTCTGAGATGGCAGATTTTCAGATTCAGGCTTTTTGCAGAATCAGGGTATAATAAATCTTGAAACATTGCCCCAAAAAGCCCAACCAGATAAATTCTAGATTTAGTAAATAACCCCCTCACTTTTATTATGAGAGCTACGGTAGTGTTAATAATGTGAATGAGGACACTACAGGTCCCAGAAGGCTGTGCTCTGCAGAGGGAGAAGAGGGAGAAAATACATCTTCCAGAAAGAAGAGAAGATAGAGAGGGCCTGTGAAGGATGTTCATCTGAGGGTTGCTGGGAGTTGCTGGAGGCTGCTAAAGGCCAGTGTGTATGCATGCTGCAAGGGAGACAAAAGAGATCCTCCTGAGTAGTTTGGGAAGCAGACTGAAATCCAGCCAAAGCCATTCCAGGCTTCCAGCTCACTACTGAGAGTTTGGGAGTGAGGCCTATGGTCTACAAGCAAGTTGCTAAGTATCAGATTTTCCTCCCTCACATCTCAGTAGTAAGTGCAGAACTGAGATACAGATAACAAATTTATGATTTATGCAATAGCAGCAACACTGGCATCATTTTTTATGGACAAAACTGTCAAATTTGACTAGGGAATTGTTAAAATTCAATTCGAGTTTTTTTTTTAAATTTGAATTTGATTTTTGAAATTTATCATACGCTGGCCCTTTAAGATCTCAAATTAGACTATCCGTGACCTTAAACCCGCCAAAGTGCTGTTTTAACCCATGGAGGATGTCCTGGGATTTGGAGTTGTTTGTGGCCTTCTTGACATTCAAGTTTTATTTTTTGAACCGTATCAAATTCCGATTCAAATTCAATTCGAGTTGCAAGTCGATCCTATTCACCCGAGGACCAAAATTTATTTTTCAAGTTCATTGGAGTTCATGGTAGTTTAAAATAACTCCTATGAATTCAAAATTCGACCCTGGATAAATCTGCCCCTTAAAGTGACAGTACACATTTACACATTTATATATATTGTTCAAAGCTTAGACATCCTGGTAGTTAACTTTCAAGGGCCCCTATATTGCTGGCTTTTAGGACCTTCGGGGAGCTCTCAGACATCGGTATATTAGATATTAGGTGCTTATTTATGTTTGTTGTTAAAATCAAATGCTAGTGTGGATTTAACCAATTTACATTGCATTAATTGTGTTACTGTTGACTGTAAAAACTGGCAACGTTTAATAAATCATTGCCCCTAATGCATTTCATCAATGTAGCCAAGTGTGTAACTATAATGCAGTCAATATTTTCAAATGTTTTTTCTTATTAAAGGGATACGGTCATGGGAAAAAAAAAATTCAAAATGAATAAGTTAATAGTGCTGCTCCAGCAGAATTCTGCACTGAAATCCATTTCTCGAAAGAGCAAACAGATTTTTTTTATAATCAATTTTGAAATCTGACATGGGGCTAGACATATTGTCAATTTCCCAGCAGCCCCAAGTCATGTGACTGCATTGTCAAATGTCCTACATTGCTTGGGGGCATAGATTGTTTAAAATTACATTTTCTGTAGTCTCCTTATTGGTTCATTCAAATGTGCATGTCAAGAATAAGGGAAAGTGTACAATGTACTACTTACAATTTAGTTGTTGGGCACAATAATGCACACTAGGGGGGTTATTTATCAAAATCTGAAATTTATCAGATTATTAAAATAGAAAAAGTCAGACCATACTAGAATCCACTATTTGTCTTTATTTATTATTAAAAGAGCACAATTTAATCGGAATGGGGAAAAAGTTGAAATAATTGAGCGAAAACGTGGATCGTATGATTTTTTCCGGAAATTTATACCTGAATCGAGTTTTTGGAGTTCGGACTTTAATAAATAACCCCAAGGTGTATTTTGGCCAATTTACCATAAAATACACCTAAATCGCACAAATATAGTTGTGAATACCTACAAATAAATTTACCATAACTTAGAAAAGGAAGCAAAGGCTCCATTAATAGTGTCTTCTAAAGAATTCCTAGTGTCATGAATTTGCATATATGAAACACCACAATATATTTTGGGAACCTCAAGTGGTTTAACCCCCTTCTGGCCATGTAGCATGTGCTACACAAGTTTGAATTTTTTTTTTTTTATTTTACCATTTATTACAATTATAAAAATTATAGACCAAGGAATCCAGCACTCACAGGATTTGTGAAAAAAATTATTTACTATTGAGATGGCAATATATAATGTTTGACTTTTTCACAACCTCATGAGTGCTGGATTCCTTGATTTATTGTGTAAGGGTTGGGGCACATGGGAAGATTTGGGGAGCATTAGTCGCCTGGCGACTAATCGCCTCTTCTTTGGGCAACTAATTTTTCAAAAGTAGCCCGAAGTTTCATCGTGAGGCAACTTCATGCGACTTTGGAAAAAGCACTGCATGTGCCATGCTGCTGGTGATTTTTCTTTTTAGCCGGCGGGAAGGCAGGGGAAGGCTTTTCGGGGAGATTAGTCGACCAAAGAAGTGGCGACTAAATCTCCCAGAATCTTCCCATGTGTTCCTACCCTTAGGCTACATACTGAGGTATTCTCAGTGCCATCTCTGCTATGGTGTTTCTATAGATGGATAGAGAGAGAGAGAGAGAAAAGTGTTCATACCTGCTGAGAAATGACATTCTGCTGAATCTGTTGGTTTCTTTTTTCTTTCATATGTGGTTTGAACAAAAGACTGTGAAGAGCATGTGCTGCCGCATATACAGCTGTGTAAATATTGTACAACAGTTTGGTATCATCCTCATCTTGGGAATATGCCATGAGATCATTTTCATTGTCATTATGAAACACTTCCCAAATTGTATCCAAAAATGTATCTCCAGGCAGTGCTGTGGAATTTGCACTCTGTATGAATCCTTTCAAACCCGGCATATCCTCCGAGTGAGCAGAAAACCAGAGTGAACCATTTAAATGAAAAAAGTCATTTAAAGTGATATGAGGTAGAAATTTTCCTTCTTCAGTAATAGTTATAAAAACTTTGCCATTTGAATTTGAAAATAAAAAAACTGTTGAATAAATTAAATATATAGACCAATATATTATTATTATTTTCACATTATAACTTTCCATGTGTTCAACAATGTCGTCAATGTCGTCAACTCTATCAGCGTCGATAAAGAACGCGACACAATAACCGATTTTTGTCAACTCAACTTCAATTTCTTCACTTGATCGCTTCAGATTTCCATGTAAATAAATGGCAATGCCGACCCACTTCCAGTTAAAATACTGAAGCAGTGCAACAATGGCCTCAGTCAAGGAATGGTCACTTGGGATTGTGCTGAAGATGTGAGGATATTGATACTTATTGTCCAACATGGGATCCTTAGCACCATAAGTGATCTACAGACAGAGAGAGTACAGCCATTGTATTCATGAAGAAAGCTGCCTATCACAGTTCTTTATTTGCACTATTATTTGCATCACAAGTTTAAACAAACTGCAAAGATTTTTTGGAGCAGTTCAGTTTTGAATTTTTTTATTATTTAGCCATTATGTTGCCTTTAAATTCCCTTTTCTTTACTTTTATCAGTGCCAGAGAAGTATGAGGTATCCACATAACTCGCATAACGCACTCATCAGAGTTTCAGAATAAATATGGCTGGGAGAAGAAGATGCAGCTGGTGGAATTGCAGCTTTTTTTGTTATCAGAATCCAAATGTATCGAAATGTTTTCTAAAATATACTCCGCCCAAATCTGCACAGGTTATTTCCCTTTAATTATCAATACATTTTTCTCAAAAAATACCAGTGTGGGAAAAAACTTGAAAAAAATCTTTAAAATGCACGAAAAATTGAATCATACAAATGTTTCGGATTTTCCACTGTAAAACTCAGACTCAGATTTTTGCACGAAATCTAGCGCATGTCAGAATATCTAGGGGACCTCTCCCATTGATTTATATAAAACCTCGGCAGGTCTGAGATGCCGGATTTTTGGATTCAGACTTTTTCCATCCTCAGGGTATAACAAATGACAAAAAAATTCTAGTTTGTTTTTTCCACTAAAAAATGTTATAGTAAATTGTTTTTAGAGTTTTTGGCATTCGGTTTTAAATAAATAACCCCCTATGTGTCAAAACCTTGCAAACACTTGCACATGCACATCATAAGGAATCAGATGTATGCCATATGCAGTACTGACTGTTTTGTTTGGGACAGGAGATGGTGTACCCTAAAATTCTCTAAGCCAGACATTGTGATGGACACTGCAGCACCCATAGATGCCATGGTAACACTTTCTTCCTGTATGCCTTCCTCCTGACTCCTATTATCAATTGAGCACAGTTGCACCTATTGATGCAGATTTCAGACCACTATAGGAGCCCTCAATCTACTGTCACCTCTGAAACAGACTGTAGCTCAATGCTCCCTACAGTGGCCTGTGTCAACAACAGGTGTAGCATCTTATTTATGTGAAAGTGTAACTGTGTTAACGTTAGCAAATCAGCCACAACTGTGTAAGGTGCATGGTCCCCTGGCAACAGAGATTGTGGTAAAAATGCTGCATTGCAGGAAAAAGATACAGCAGTTGTGCTCTAAACTGCATTGCTGCCTGCGGTGAATAACCCCTGAATTGTAATGCCTTCTTCTTGCATCTCCCAATACTTGGCATTTAGGGGGCCTATTTATTAAGCCTCATTTTTTTCTGGTCACGTTTTTAAGGGGGAAAATCTGAATTTTTAGAGGGAAAAAAAACTTGAATTATTCAAGATTTATTAGGCTCCATAGCTGCTAAAAATCTGAAACTGAAAATATTCCAGCTAAAACCTGTCAAAGGCATGTAAAAGTCAATCGCAGTTGTGCCTTTACTATTAGAAGATGGTTTTTTTTTTGCCTTCATGATGTTTCAGGGGTTGGAGCTGTTTGACGCTGGTTTTCATTTGAAAAAAAGTTGAGAGTTGAGGGCGACAACCCAAAAAAGTCGAGGATTTTAAGCTGTATGATTACAATTGTTGATCGATTTTGTCAAGACTTTTTCCCGCACGTATAATTTTCATTCAGATTTCATATTAAATTAAGCCAAATTGTGGTTGGGAGTTAGAATTTTTATTTTTAAAATAATGAGATTCATTCAAATTTGATTAAATATCCCCACCCAATTATATGAATTCATGTAAATATATTCTTATTAAATAAGAACAAGGTTAATATTTTATACAGAGCTGCACCATTTCTTGGTGCTTTAAAACACATTATTATTATTATTAATAATAATATATTATATTGTTCTTATCTCAACTCCTGCCACTTCATTTGCTGTGATGGCACTAATAAACTATTTACTTTTTTTTTTTAAACCTGTGTATCAATGTATTATAAGATGCCCAGCTCTTTGTAACCAGTAGATATACAGAAATCCAAATATACATAAATGTTTATATAACCATAAAAAGCTTGTATATGCACTGTATATTCCTCATAGTTACAAAGAGTTCTCAAATGGGAGGAAAAAAATATCAGCATTCTAAAATAATCAGTACCTGTGGATACCTGTAGAGAGAGAGGAGATCAGCTATTGCGTGTGAGCAAGAGGGGACAACATGGCCAATCAGCGCAAGGAGTTTTTCCTGGTTCCTGCAGCTGTAGTTTGGAATTAGTTTATGATTTCCAGATAAAATCCTAAAAGTTCTTTCAATAGTCATTATTTCACTGCTCCCGGAGTCATAGATGTCAAACCCCAGAGTAATATTAGGCAGGAGGTCTTCTCTCTTATTTATCTCATGAATAGCAAATGCAAATACCAGGACTTGCCATATATCTATGACCTCATGACTAAAATAAGATAAATTAAAATATAATAATTTATAGTAATATACAAATGGCCAAAGCTACATGTCATTTATGAATAATGTCCAGCACCTAAGACCAGAGCTGCCTTACCCAAAATGTGTTATAAAGTGTTTGGATTGTGGGAGGAAGCCGGAGTGTCTCCTGTCTCAGACCCTATAGAAGGTTTCTTGGCATTTGATAAAGATAGGGTTACCTTGCCCTTAGCGCTGTTCTTAGGACCTTTAGTTTGGCATTAAGGGGTGAAATTTTAACTTCTTTTTACTGCTTTACCACTATAGTTCAGGCCATGTAAGTGAGACCCTGAATCTTTCATCCTCAGTGCAAGTCCTGCAGGGAGAAAGGGTTTTGTGCAAGCTATTAATTTCTCCTTTCAACTGTAGTAACTTAAATATCATATAGGTATGGGATCCGTTATCTGGACACCTGTTATGCAAAAAGCTCAGAATTAAAGAAAGGCTGTCTACCATGGACTCCATTTTATCCATATAATACAAATGATTTCCTTTTTCTCTGTAATCATAAAACAGTACCTTATACTTGATCCCAACTAAGATATAATTAATTCTAGTGACCCACCATGGCATAACATTACCATGATATACAGATGTCTGCAAATAACATACAGTACATCCTACACTTCAATGCCATCAATAAAGGATTGGCTCATAAAAATAGAAGAGCTTTATGTTTTCGAGGAACTTTCAGCGCACACAGAAGAACAAAACGCAAATTTCTCTGCAGCTTGGTGGAGGTGGCTGGAATTCAAAATTCAAACAGAAGGATACAAAGATTTGTTCCATTGAAGGTATCACCTTTATATTCTCCTCCCCCCTTTATTCCTCCCCTCTTTTTTTCTCTTTCTTTCATTGACCTCTCCCTCTTACCCTAAACATCCCTCCCACCCCTACCCCAATGTTAAATGTATAAATCTCATGACCCCTAAGGGCCCTGGTACGTCAATTTAGAACTGGGCCCCCCTACGTCACACCGACCCCACCGTGCATTGGACTGGAACACAGTCTCCCATAGACTCCATTATAATCAAATAATTCAACTTTTTAAAAATTATGTCCTTTTTCTTTATAATAATAAAACAGTACTTTGTACTTGATCCCAACTAAGATATATGTAATCCTTATTGGAAGCAAAACCAGCCTATTGGGTTTATTTAATGTTTATGTGATTTTCTAGTAGACTTAAGGTATGAAAATCCAAATTATTGAAAGATCCATTATCTGGAAACCCCCAGGTCCTGAGCATTATATATGAGCACAGGAGTCTGAAATACTTTTTTTACTGTGTTAATGACAAGGGTTAATCAGTGCAGCAATAAAGGGGTGCTTTACCTTTACATTAACTTAAATATATGGTGTATGGGATTTTCTTAGAAACCTTGAATTGTTTTTTTATTTTATTTTTTATTTGCAGTTTGCGTTATTTAGCTTTTTATTCAGCAGCTCTCCAGTTTGCAATTTCAGCAGTCTGGTTGCTAGTGACCAAATTACCATAGCAACTATTACTTTATTTGAATGAAATATTGGAACATGAATTGCGGAGAGCCTAAATATAAATATATATAAAGGGGAAGTTATTTGTAAAATAAACTTTCAGTATGATGCAGGCAATTGCGTACATATTTTGCAACCTTTACGTTTGTTGTGGTTTTTGGATTAGTTTCTGCAACTGACACAGCAGTTTGGTTACCTGGTTCTCTTACCAGGTGTTAGTAAGGATTTCAGATTGATTAATTATTCAGGCCCTCTGCTCTTCACCCAAGAATAAAAATATAGCTGGACAATATGATTTCTGGTGGTCAAATGTCACTGACACTAGCAACTTGTTGGCATACAAAGTGTCATTGAGAAGATGAAAGAAGATGGCTCGATCATACCTGAGATACTCTAATTGGTCTTACAGGCTGGTGTAGTACAGACACTTTGAGATTGATGTGGAGACGGAGACTGACACTGACTGGCAGCCACAGGAACTTGGAAGCACGCTGGCGGTGATGTCACACGCAGAGTGCCGGTGGTGACGTCACATGCAGCGTGCCGTGGAGATTGCGATGACGCTCTCCTACGGTTTCATTTGAATCTGGCTCTCTGCTGCTCTTGGACTTGGTTGCGGGCAGCGGCGGGCCCCATCGGAGGTGCATGATTTAATAAATAAATATATATATATATATATATATATATATATAGATATAAATATATATATATATATATATATATATATATATATATATATATATTGTGACAGGGTGTTTTGGAAAACACCACTGTCTTGCAGGAAAGTACATGGAAAAGAGTACATTTAAACTGCAAGATGGGTGTTGCAGAGGGACACTCGGCTCAAGTAGGGTTAATATTCCCTCTCAGCCAGGTAATTAAGTGGCAATTCCACACAAAAGTAAGGCTCTTACTCATGGGCGTTTTTACCTGCACTCCCCTGCGTTCCGTTTTTCAGCGTTCAGCCGCAGGGGAGCGCAGGAATAGACACATTTCATTATTTCAAATAGGGCTGTACTCACACAGGCGCGTGTAGGTGCCGAACGCAGGAAAAATGCAACATGTTGCGTCTCAACCTGCGCCTACAAGCATCTGTGTGAGTACAGCCACATTTGAAATAATGACATGCGTCTATTCCTGCGCTCCCATGCGGCTGAACGCAGAAAAAAGGAGCGCAGGGGAGCGCAGGTAAAAACGCTCATGAGTAAGAGCCCTTACAGCGCTCACCTTTTACTCCATAGACCTTTTCAGGTGTCTGGTGCTAAACAGCATATAAGGCCCCCTGTGAAGAGCCAGCACAGTGTTTTGGACTTTGAGGTAATTAAGTGGCAGCTGAGAGAGGATCTACCTGGCAATTAAAAAGGGCTGTATGAGCTCAGGGCTCTCCAGGGAAGTGAGGTGCTGTGAGAGACAGAGCTGGGCAGAAGGAGCTTTGCTGTCAGCAAGAGAGTTCCAGAGCTTGGAGTCTAAATCCCTTGTGGAGAAAGAAAGAGAAAAGGACTGGCAGAGGCTAGTGAGTCTGAGTCCCAGGAGGGTAAGTGAGTGTGATGCCCAAATACTTCCAAGTGCAAGAGGGTGAGAGTTTCCCTTGATGGTGAGCGACCAGAGGGGGGAAACCCTGAATGTTTTGCAGTGTATTTACTGAACTGTACCCTGCATGTTCTACAGTGAAGTTGTTGAACTGTAACCTGAACATTTTTCTGTTGCCTTTTTGTTGGGAATGTCCAGTGCTTAATAAAGCTGTGTTTTGTCCTAAACCTTGGTGTCCCTGTCTTTAAGCTCCAAATCCTATGCTACCTACCTACCAAACACTAATTCCCCCAAAAAGTGCATGTGCAGGCCAGTGGCATGTTATTATATATATATATATATATATATATATATATATATATATATATATATATATATATATATATATATATATATATATATATATATAGGGCATTCCCCTGCACTGTAATGCAGTGCAGGGTAATGCAGAGGGCTTAGCCATTTGGAAACAGCATTTCCATGTTTACAAAAATAGAACCAGCACAGAAAATAACCTGTTAAATTTGAAAATGTCAGTATTTTTAAAGGGAACTGTAACTATCATTATAACTTGGTAAAATAATAGAGATCTTGCGCCGTTAATTAATAATGGGTTGCTATAAGTAACCACTAGAATCAACCCTGCAGAATTTTTGGGCAGAAGAGCGTGGGTGGCTCATCCAATGCTTAATTCTGGGTTTAAAACTGTCAATCAATTCTGCACATGTTTTATATCCCTGACTAAAAGAATGAATCAGAGAAAAGGAACATAAAAATAAGGCACACTTACCAAGCATAAATGAAAGCAGATTGTAAATCCGACACAAGGATAGTCTGTTGGTACTTATATGGTCGTACTGGTAGTATTCCTCCTAGTATCAGATCCCCGTCCACATGGTAGTGATCTATTTTTACTTTATAAGTCATCATATACTCATCATACTCATAATGCATTGGTGCATCATCCAGAATGTGAGTTCTATTGAAAGAAGAAATCATCATATTATAACCCAGTGTTCAGTAATATTTACATGTATTATTATTATACATTTCCTTGTGATATTACGTCTTAAGTCTAATAGAAAATCATGTAAACATTAAATAAACCCAACAGGCTGGTTTTGCTTCCAATAAGGATTAATTATATCTTAGTTGGGATCAAGTACAAGTTACTGTTTTATTATTACAAAGAAAAATACATTTTAAAAATGTGGATTATTTTTTATTTTTTTATTGCAGAATTATTTGCTTATAATGGAGTCTATGGGAGACAGCCTTTTCTTAATTCATATCTTTCTGGATAATGGATTTCCAGATAACTTATCCCATACCTGTATTACATAGTAACATAGTAACATAGTAAGTAAGGTTGAAAAAAGACACATGTCCATCGAGTTCAACCTTTTTTTTTTTTTTAACTACCTATCTGCCAGTTGATCCAGAGAAAGGCAAAAAGCCCATCTGAAGCCTCTCCAATATTGCATTGCTAGGCATGGGAATTCCCTTTATCATTGCAGAAATAATACATATTTTGAGGTTTGCAAGTTTAGTGGTAATGACACATGCCTTGGAAAGAAAGTAATCACGTGAGATTGCAATGCTTTTATTTGCCTGACACTGCCTGCATAAAGGAGAGAGCAGCCCCTGTGCACAATTAAAACTAGTATAACAGACACAGTACTCAGATACAAACTGTACAATCACACAAAGCTCAAACGTGATGATTTGCAAACCAATCACTATAAAGCACCTTAAAAAAGTCTCTGCACATTCCCTTCTTTGAACAGTTGTTCAACAAGGGGCAGATTTATTAAAATGAAAGATTCAAGCTCACCATAGGAAAACTCACACCCTTTCTATTCATTCCTGTGGGATTTTAAGAATCATATTTATCAAACGGGGAAGTTGAAACTTTGAAGATCTAACTAGCTCTTAGGGGCAGATTTATCAAAGGTTGAATTTTGAACTGATGTGAAATTTATTTTACTCTAATAAATTTGAATGTACCCACAACTCGAATGGGAGGTGATTAATGAAAAAATGTGAACGTCTAAAATACGATGGAATAGGAGCGACCCAAAAAATTTTTCATGTTCAAATCGAATACGAACTAAACTCGAATCTAAATTTTCCTCTGAAAAAAACTTGAATGTCAGGAAGGCTGTTAACATATTTGAGTGGGTCAGCAGACCTCTGCCATTGACTTGTAAATGAATTCTGCAGGTGGAGAATATTGAAATTAGATCTGTTTCCGTGGTCGAGGTGTGATAAATCTCACATTCAAATTTTACATTCGAGTTGGTGCTTTTAAATTTGAGTTTGACACAAAAAAAATTGAAAATTTGAATTTACCATTCGAAACCTTAATAATTCGTCAAAAGTCGAATCTCTAAAAACTCTAAAAAGGCCATGGGATTAAATAGAAAGTGTGTTAGTTTCCTGTGGTGAACTCTAATCTCACATTATGATAAATCTGACCCTAAATTTTGTATAATGAATACAAGTCCTTATCTGCTGCAAAATGTGCTATTCCTGGGCACTTGTTCTGCTGGTTTCTGCCTTATGACATCAATGCCCTGTAAAGCTGCTGAATGAAAAAAGTTTAGTAAAAGCAGGAGACTGAGCATTCTATTGCTAATGCTGTTCCTATGGCCTGGTATTAGCAGTGCTGAGTTCTTCTGAATTTGAGAATCCTAGACATATTTATACTCTGTATTGCTGTTTCTGCATCAACACATTTTTCCTTTTTCACATCACTACAGGGGATAAACAAAAAATAAGTGGTTACAAAATTAAACATGTAACAAAATTAAATACATTATTTACACTTCCTTCCTTCCATTCTAGAAATAATTTCTTTACTATGGTGATGCTACTTACAGAAGAGCATTGGGTCCATAAAAAAGCTGAATTCTGACTTTAAAAACTACAAATTTGGATTTTAAGGGCAAATTTATCAGAGCCCACAACAGAAAAACTAACCCACTTTTTATTCATTCCTATTTGATTTTTAGAAATGTTTAAATCATGTGAAGATGAGGGGCCAATGTACGAACAATGTTTTTATTTAGTTTTCACAACAAATAAATTTAACATAGACAAAAACAAGGAATTTGGAAATGCACATCCTGAAGATAGTAAAGATACATTGTCAGTATAGTTTAACATACATAATGATAATGAAATTATCAACAACGTCCAATTTTTAATTTTGAACATTAAACTGCCCATCCTTATCACAGAATTGAAACAAATAGATTAGTAGCATCTTGTACATATCACCTGATTTATATGATGACTCCTGGAGGGCGAACGTGGGTCTTGTTCCTGTGGATGTTGTAAGTTTTGGATATATTGTTCTGTTTCTTGGACCACCGTGTTATTTAGCAATAATTCCATATCAAACCACGTGGTGTGTCTAAATGCATATATTGTAAGATATCTAATGTGTGTCGGAAGTGAATCTATGTAGTTCATCCAAGTTGAGAAAAACTTGTCGGAAAATTGTTCTCTATTTGTAGTCAATTCCACCCAATCCATATGAAATATACGGTGTCATTTTTGTTTAACTAATGATAGTGGGGGTGCCGATGAAGACGAATGGTTTTCTTAGTTGCTGCCATTAATCTTTCTGCTAACAGTCTGTCAGAGCGAGTACGTTTTAATTGTGGGGGAGGTGTGCCAAAAACAGTCCATGTTAGCGTAAACAAATTTGTCTGTTTTGTTAGAGATTTCCAGTATTCTTGAACTTCCCCCCACAGTTGTTGGATACAAGGGCATAGCCAAAGGCAGGTCAGCTCTAGCCTGATGGCATCTCAAACAGTTATCTGAATTCAAGCTCCCCATGTGGTGTCTACTAAGTGGAGTGAGATAAGAGTTGTGTAGAATCTGTAGAGTCATCTCTTGATATTTCCTGGCAGAAATAGTTTGCATTGCTTTGGTATGATATTGAAGAATTTGAGCGACTTCAGTCTGTGGGATTTTAGAAGTCCAGTAAACAGTAAAGTAGGGAGGTGTCATGGTTGGCACCCAACACCAGAACGAATGCCAAGCACCCTGGTCTTGGCTCGTGCTTCACCTGTAGTGTGACCGCCTTTGGCCTCGGGAGGAGCCCTAAACTACTTGGATGCCACCAGGACTTAAACGAGAGGTGCAAGGCTAGAGGTTCTGGAAAGGCAGAGGGGCGCGACTGTTAGCGAGAGTCTTTGGGCAGAAGGTTGTAGTACAAGGCGTTAGGCAGAAGAGTAATCAGGTCAGGCTGGGTCGAGGCAGGCAGAGAATAGCGTAGTCAGGCAGGCAAGGGTCAAACCAGGATATCAATCAGAAAGGATTTAGCAGAAGAGGTAGTCGGTATTCAGGCAAGGGTCAGGATCCAGAGGTCAGAATAGTCAAAAGCCAGGCAAGGGTCACAACAGGAATCAAAACAGGCTCAGACAGAATTAGCTCAAAGCTCAGAAGCACCAGGAACAAACTCCTATAACGGTCAAGGATTCTACACATGAATGTCCCTTTTAAACATTTGAATTTCACGCCAATTGCGCGCTGACGTCATGACGCCAGTGCGCATGCACCTTTAATCATAAGAGACGCGCAGTGTGCGCGCCTTAGAAAAGATCACTTTAAGGAGGAAAACTGTGTGGCGGGCGTTCCCACCGAGGGGGTGGCAGGCGTCCCTGCCGTCCCCCCACTAGACCAACAGGGTGAGTCGCCTTTATTACAGGAGGTACCCAATGTTTCAAGTTGTAATATGGTCTTAATTGTGCGATATATTTGCGATATGGATTTATCGGTGTCATAACTAGGCCATAATGTGTTTAGCAGGTTATCCTTGTCTGTCTGCGAAAAGTTTCGTAGGACTTTTGTGGGGTAGCAAATATTTTGGTTCAGCAACATGTAGTCTTTAACCAAAAAAGGGAATTTTTGAAGTAACTTTTCCTTAGTTAACACCGTAGACATATCGCTGATAATGTCTTTAACTATTCTCAGATTTTGATTATGCCATTCCAATAAAGTCTTGTTATTTTTCCCCGTAGGGAAAGTGGGGTTATCTAGCCATGTTAAATAAATGGAGTAGCCAGGTGTTAGTTTAAATCTATGTCTTACTGAGTTCCAGGTTCTGTAAGTATCTATAAACAGGGGGTGTTCGCACATATCCTCTTCATATCTTTTAGTGAAGAGTGAAGGAGAAAATTTAGAGATAGTCCTCCTGTTAAAAGTTGATCGAGATCTATAGAGGTATATATATTTCTGTTATATATCCAATCCCCTGCAAAGCCTAGTAAGGATGCCTCATTGTATTCCTGGATGTTCGGAAAATTAACCCCTCCCATGGCTTTAGTTTGTTGTAATTGAAATAGGCTAATCTTTGGGCTTTTCTGTTTCCATATGAAATTTTGCAGCATTTTAAGCAATCTTTTATGATCTGAGGGTTTTATACTGTATGGCAGCATTTGAAATTGGTAAAGCAGTTTTGGGGAAAAAAATCATTTTACCGTATATACTCGAGTATAAGCCGAGTTTTTCAGCATCCAAAATGTGCTGGAAAAGTCTAACTCGGCTTATACTCGGGTCAGCGGGCAGTAGCTGAGATTGCAGTCACTTTTAATCATTCCTATACTAACAGTTCACTTGGGGAGACTGCAATATCCCACAATGCCCTCTGTTGGTTATATGAAAGAATAACAGTTACTGCAATATCACACAGCGCCCTCTATTGGTTATATTAAAGAATAACAGAGACTGCAATATCACACAGCGCCCTCTGTTGGTTATATGAAAGAATAACAGTGACTGCAGTATCACACAGCACCCTCTGTTGGTTATATGAAAGAATAACAGTGACTGCAATATCACACAGCGCCCTCTGTTGGTTATATGAAAGAATAACAGTGACTGCAGTATCACACAGCACCCTCTGTTGGTTATATTAAAGAATAACAGTGACTGCAATATCACACAGTGCCCTCTGTTGGTTATATGAAGGATTAACAGTGATGGCAATATCACACAGCACCCTCTGTTGGTTATATGAAGGATTAACAGTGATGGCAATATCACACAGCGCCCTCTGTTGGTTATATGAAGGATTAACAGTGATGGCAATATCACACAGCACCCTCTGTTGGTTATATAAAGGATTAACAGTGATGGCAATATCACACAGCACACTCTGCACATGGTAGTGGGACAGTGGGACAATGCACACAGTAATCCTTTTGGCAATTCTCTGTCACCAAAGAAGTCCGGTTGATTGCTGGGGGGAAGAATGCGCGCTGCTGGGAGACAGGGCTGTAGTTGTGTCTAGGCTTATACTAGATTCAATAAGTTTTCGTAGGTAAAATTAGGTACCTCGGCTTATACTTGGGTCGGCTTATACTCGAGTATATACGGTAATTAGGTGGATTCAACCTAAAAAGGTTAGATTCAGTGTGTCACATTTTTTAAGATCTTGCTGGATGTTATCAATAGTATGTCTAATGTTGAGTGAATATATATCAGTATGTTTTTTCGCTAGTTTGATACCCAAATACGTTATGTAAGACACTGCCATTTTGAAGGGAAAGTCAATGTGTTTATTTCTTGTACTCCCCCGGTCTCCGAGTTCCAGTGCTTCAGATTTGTTTAGATTAATTCAGAAGCCTGCAAAAATACTAAAAGTTTGAATAGTATCCAAAATTGTGGCCAATTCTGTTTGAGGATTATTGACAAATAACAAAATGTCATCCGCAACAGCTGCTATCTTATGTCTGATATGGCCTAGTGGTATGCCTTTGAATGTTTTATTTAAGAGTAAGTGTTTTATTAAAGGGTCCAAAGTGAGTTGTAACCGTTTACTGTTAGAAAGGTCTGGGGGGTGTCATATAAGGCCCTAAACAGATTGAGCATATGGATCCCAAAATGTTGGAATTTTAAGAGTCTTTGTATATGCGTTTGTGCAACTCTATCAAAGGCCTTATCTACATCCAAATTAATTAATAAACCTTGTCCTCTTTTTTTCAAGGTTGTAGTGATAAACTGTGGCTATGGCTTTTCTAATGGCCTGCACCGGACGTCTGTGCAGAGAAGCCCATCTGGTTGGAGGTAACTATAGATGGGAAAATTCTTTGTAATCTATTTGCCATTATTTTATTCATAATTTTTAGGTCCTGATTTAGTAGAGATATCATATGTCTATATGAGGATGGGTGTGTGGGGTCCCTACCTTCTTTTTTAGAAGCAAAATAACTCTGGCATCTGCCGCTTTATCCCACAATGGTGTAGTTTCAGGTAACAGTCATTTATAGAATTCTACTCCTAATCCATCAGGACCTGGGGATTTACCATTTTTGAATTTTGTGATGGTCATTTGAACTTCTGTTTCAGTTATTGGTGCGTCTAGAATCTCCCTATCCTGAACTGTTCATTTTTCCAAGTGACCTTCCTGAAGAAATTGGAGACCGGTCTCTGGGGAATCGGGGACTTGTTGGTACAGTGTTTTGAATGTGAAATGTGTTGTCATCAATTTGTTAATATCTGATGTGTCACTGGCCTTCCTGTAGGTGATTTAAGTTTCTGAATAAAAGTATTCCTTTTTTGTCTCTTGACTGTCTGTGTGATGACTCACCCTGGTGGTATAGTGAGAGGAGGTCTGCAGGGACGCCTGCAGCCTCCTAGGCGGGGATGCCCGCCACGCCGCCGCTTCTCTGGGCTGCAAAAGGTACAATGTTAGGGCGCGTGGAGCGCCGCTTCCTGATTTGTTTGCACATGCGCACTGGCGTGTGAAGCCACAAAGCAGTTCTACACATTGCCCGTTATAGGATCTAGTTCCTGGTGCTTCTGTGCGTTTGAGCTTCTGATTGTTCTGTATTGATTCCTGTTGTGACCCCCTGCCTGGCTTCTGACTATTCTGACCTCTGATTCCTGACCCTTGCCTGAACACTGACTACCTCTTCTGCGTAACCCCTCTGATTGACTTCTGGTTTGACCCTTGCCTGCCTGACTACATTTATTCTCTGCCTGCCCCAACCTGGCCTGATCTGACTACTCTTTTGCCTAACGTCTTGTACCACAACCTTCTGCCCAAAGACTTTACTA
The DNA here is from genome assembly GCA_038501925.1 of Xenopus petersii. Taxonomy (NCBI): domain Eukaryota; kingdom Metazoa; phylum Chordata; class Amphibia; order Anura; family Pipidae; genus Xenopus; species Xenopus petersii. The sequence continues at coordinate 22,932,432 of CM076686.1, forward strand.
AACATGTCGTGCCTCTCTGTCTATCTAGAACCTCTTGCTTTGCACCTCTCGTTTAAGTCCTGCAATATATGGACAAACAATCCCTGTTTTGTTTAAAGGGTAAGGCATTTTTCAGTAGTAGTATGCACAAAATGTCTCTGTCTTAAATATATTGATAATGGGTTGAGTGCAGAGGACCGCTTGTATTTGTGTATGTATGTGTGTGTATATATATATATATAGCAAAATCGAAGGATCCGCACTCACAGGACTTAAAATTCAAATATTACTTTATTTTGAAACAAAAAACTGACGTTTCGACCGACCCACGGCTCAAAGTGCCAAATAAACAGTAGACAGTGCCTTAAATCTGTGTAAAGGCGAGAAAGTAGCAGCATCACCCATGACGTTAAGTCAGCATCATAATGGAGCGGCCTCCCAATTAACATATCACTGTGAATACATATAATCCTACATCTCTTGTCATACAACAGTTAAAAAAAACAAAATAGGTAACTTAGATGTAACAAAAATCCAGCTGCCAAACATAATCATAGAAAACATTGTTGCTAGTTTGTCACTCTCTGAGTAGATGTCACATCATTTATAAGGTTACCGGTCTATTCGTGTACAATCTCTTAACTACAGTTTAGGCTTTACTTTACTTTACTTTATTACTTAATTAAACATACTTTAATTGATGGTTCATCACTAAATTTAATTCAATATAGCCTTTATACACCCTTATTTAATTCCTCATCTGGCCACTCGTTTGTTATTAAGCTACGGGGTACAGCCTCATTATGTTTTTAATATAAAATTGTTACTGCCTCCCTAAAAATGGTAAAAGGGAAACTAATTGACCCCCTGGGACCTCCCCCCTACCCCCCTTGGTAAATAGTGATGCTAAAGTTCATAAACATATATTAAGGATAACTATGTTATACCTGTTTAATACTACCCAAAATATAAATAAATTAATAGATATAAACCCCATTCTAAACCTACTCATTGAATCAGCTGTGCATAGCATTCCTGGAAATCTTCATTCTATAGACACCTACCTATTTTAGTTAATGTGTGTGATCAGTGAAAACAAATACAAAACAATAAATCGAAATAATCTGCAGAGGTATTATCTGCTAGACGCCCATAGTGTGTATTCCCGTCTGTTAATTATTAAAATAAATTTTAAAATATTAAAATGTTAATACTAGCACCCAGCAATTGTGTGAAGCATTTTGAAAATGTGTCCTACCTCAACAAGTATTTCTTTAAGAAACAGAATGCTATGTTCTTAGCTCTCCTGCTTCAAGTTAGACATTTAAATTGCTCTCTGCTGTTCTCTGATTTCCACAGGTCAGGTCAGTGGTTAACTTTCCAAGTGCTATACATTTAAAAAACATTTAGAATTCATATTTTCCTCATTAAATGTTCTTTGTTGTTAAGCTCCGGCCTAAGAAGGATAATGTAGCATTTTGGAATAAATATGAAACCCAGGAGCCCTGCATTGGAAGTCAGAATAGCAAATACTTCCACAGCCACCATAGATCTGCCTTTGGTGTTTATATAGGCTGGGATGAAGGAGATCCAGACACAGCAGAAGACCAACATGCTGAAAGTTATGAGCTGAGACTCATTAAAGCTGTCAGGTAACCGGCGAGCATAGTATGCTAATAAGAAGCTAACGATGGCTAAGATGCCAATGTATCCAACCATTATATAGAAAGCAACAACTGAGTTTTCATTACACAGCAGAATTATCTTTCCAGCCTTAGATTTGGTGTCAGTATCTGGAAAGGGCGGAAAACAGACCAACCAAATCGAACATATAACAACTTGCCCAATAGAAAGAAGCAACACAATGATGTAGACCGTTTGAGTTTTCATCCATTTTACAAGTTTGCTGCCTGGTTTGGTGGAACTGAAAGCAATAACAACTGTGGCAGTTTTTCCTATAAGTGTGGAAAGCGCAGTTGCAAAGATAATACCAAATATCACTTGTCGAACCAAACAGGTGACTTTTTTTGGTCGACCAATAAACAGCAGGGAGGAAAGGAAAGACAACATGAGGGAGAAGAGGAAGATGTAACTGAGATGTAGGTTATTGGCTCTCACAATGCAAGTTGTCCGATGTTTATAAAAGATTGAGTATATTCCTGTGGTTATCGCACACAAAAATAGACAAGTAACCATCAAAAATATCCCAAGATGATCATGGAATGAAAGATATTCTGTCTGTCTTTGAATACATTTGTCTCTTCTCTCATCAGTCCATTGATGTTCCTTGCATTTGATACAGTTGTCCATATCTAGAATCAAGGCATACATTTTACTAATTCTTTAGCACATTCAAAAAGTCAGTTATAAATGTTATGCAAATTGTGTAGATAATATCAAATTATTTCTTGTTGAAATGTTTGGTGGTGTTGTCCTGCACAACTTAAAAGCACAGGGCCAAAGAGACAATAGACGCAACAGAAGTTATTTTTCAGCAGCCCCTATAACTTCACTGCATAGTACAAGGAGGTTTCTATTTCTGTTAGAAATGCTTTCAATATCATTGACTTCATAAATCCTATTTTACATTATATACGTTGTACACATTGAAGCCACTTTGTATACTATATGATCACTATATGACTATATACTATATGATGATTTTTGTGTTAAACTTGTCCATTATAAGCGATGAGAACCAATAAGAAAACGTGGACATTCTTTAATTACTAAAATAAATAACTTATACATTACTTTTTTGTAGTAAAGTACCTACTATTTTCATTTAACATTAACACCTTTCATCTAGATTCCTACAACAAGATGCCTAGGTATCGCCTTAGACCCCTTCTGTATTTTCTCAGCCTATATTGCATCCCTCACCAGGACATACCACTTGTTTCTTAGAAACATCAAAAAACTATGTAACTGCTGTTCATAAGTGCTGCTGGGCAAAGTGACACACCAGTGCATAATGTCATCTTCTGGTTCCAGACTATTGATTCTTGATTCTGACTACTATGATTGCTGCCAGTCCTGACCTTTGTAAAATTTGACTAAAAGACTTTTTCACCCTTGGATACCACATATTGTACTTTGCCTTCCTACCTGAACTGAGCTTTGTTATTGTAATTGACTTAAAGGAGAAGAAAAGGCTAAAATTAAGTAAGCTTTATCAGAAAGGTCTATATAAATACACAAGTAAACCCTCAAAGTAATGCTGCTCTGAATCCTCTTGTCAAAAGAAACATGGCATTTCATTCCTTCTATTGTGTACTCATGGGCTTCTGTATCAGACTTCCTGTTTTCAGCATAAACTGCCAGGACTAGGGCTTAAACATGCTCAGTGTGCTCCTTCTCCTTTCCCCCATTCCTGCTGTAATCTGAGCCCAGAGCTATGAGTGAGCTCAGGCAGGAAGTGATGTCCCACCAAGCTAATATGGCAGCTGCTATCATAAACAAACAAGAGTTTCTAGAGCTGATTACTCATGTATGGTAAAGCATTCTGCAGAATAAAAAAAGTGTTATACCTTGCACTATTGTGGTTATTCTATTGCCAATAAACTGCTTTGGTAGCTTTCTTTCTCCTTTAATCCCAGGGAAGGGGCAAATGGTTCTGACATTATAATTGAGCCATGAACCCTATTGAGCTCTGTCTGTTCTAGAAAAAGAGTTTACAAAAGATAGAATCATGCATGGAGGTCTATGAAGTTCAGCAGGCTCATACTGGGCAAGTTCTGGAGGCCATACTCTAACATTTGCTTCTACTTCTCTGTTATCCAGAGGTCCTACTACAGCACCTGCTTTACTACCTATTTTAAAAATCACCAAATAAGTAAATATACCACCACCTGCATGCTACAATGGGGATCCTCATGCTTGTGGGGGGGGGGGTTGTGAACTAGTGCCTTATAAAGTTTGTGCTCCATCCTTCCACTATCCATCCAAACAAGATACGGTTGGTTATTTCATCTCTATGTTGGTGGGCAAAGCTTTGGAATAATCATTTCCCTTCTGGGAAAACAATTCCCCCTTAATTAAAGATGCTGAAGCCTTCCTCTAGACCTTTTGGACTGTCCTGGTCTATGGCTTCTGCATCCGTTAATGCAGATCTATCAGGGAAATGCAGTGCTTCCTGAACAGCTGGAAGTTGTCATTGCTTTAGCATCAAAGTTGACACTTGCCTTAGAAAACGTCAGGTGGAGAAAAATGTTGCAGGTGGTTCCATACCAAGATGGCAACACATTTTCAAAGACCTATTCTCCATTGTCCTATTGCACAGTCACTTTCCATTCCTCTAAATTAACCTGTTATTTCTCCAGTGCTGTTTAATTTTGGGTCTTGCACTAACTACTGGTTTATTTAATTAGTGCATTTATGTTTGAGAAATGTCTGTCCTAGGTTATGTTACTTTATCATGTGACCATGCATAAATCCAAATAATGTAGTATAACCATCATCTTTAGATAACCTAATCTGCAGTAATATTACCCCCATCCAGCCCTGTGATAGCATCTGTTACGGCCAGTATACAGAGAAGCCCGTATACTGCCCTAAATATTTCTAGATAACAAGAGAGCCCCACTTACCCTGGTTTTCATCTACGCCCTTTTGGGACCCGGACTTTCTGCTGCAGAAATAGTCAGGGATCATATTCACAACTGAAATGCACTGGAACATGGTGTCAGAAGGGTTAATCAGTAGGCTTAGTCAGAACTGGCAGTGGTCAATGGCAGGCAGCAAAGTTCCTAGTTTAAGGCAGGCAAAGGGTCAAAGGCTGGCAGCAAGACTTGTAGTCTAGGCAGGCAAAGGTTCAAAGGTTGTCAGTAAGGATCAGAGTCAAAACAAAAGGCAAGGATCAAAACCAGTAAAAATAATCAGTGTACACTTAGCAAGTCCAGGAAACTGAAAACAAGCTTGAGCAATGAGTTTGAATCAAAATGCGCCTTTAGTTTCAAATTTGGCGCCGAAAAATGACGTTATCATGTCTGCTAACGTCATGATGCTCTGCGCATGCGTCCAAGTGCCTTATGTGCATGTGTGTGCCACCGCTAACAGAACTTCAGGAGACGGCATGCCTAGAGGTAAGCGCACACGACGGTCCCCAATACCAGAAGAAATGCCAAGGACCCTGGTCTAGGCTCGGATTCACCAGTAGTGTAACCACCTTTGGGCTTCGGGAGGAGCCCTCAGCTTAATTGGGTGCCACCTGGACCTAACGAGGGGTACAAGGAGGAGGAGTTCTGCCAGGCAAAGGGGCATGACCGCATAGCAAGAGTCTTTGGGCAGAAGGTCAAGGAAAAGGTGTCAGGTGGAAACGGAACAGACAGGATCAGGACAGGCAGATAACAGAATCGTCAGGCAGGAAAGGGGTCAAAACCAGTTAGACTGGATAAGGCAGAAGGATGGTCAGACAGGCTGGGTTGAGGCAGGCGGATATCAGAATCGTCAGGCAGGCAAGGGTCAAACCAGGTTGTCAATCAAAGGGTTAAGCAGGAAGAGTTGTCATAGGCAGGCAAGGGTCAGGATACAGAATGCAGAGTAGTCAGGAACAGGCTGGGTCAAACACGGATAATCAGTCAGGATAGCAAATTCAGGAACAGGTAGCAAAAGCTCAGGAAACCACAGGATATGATCCTATAACGGGCACTGGCTATAGGTCTGAATGGGCCTTAAATAGGGATCCAAGTGGCGCCCAAAATGTGCGCAATTTCGTGCCGTTGCGCACTGGCAAACCACCTGCAACATTTTTAAAAGACGCGCCGGCGCGCCGCGCGCGCCCTAGGAATCAAAGATGGCGCCGGCAAGGGCAGGACAGAAGCGGCGCAGCGGGCGTCCACGCCAAGGATGCGGCGTGGACCCCGCTGCCCACTAGACCACCAGGGTAAGTTTCTTACAACTGTCCACTGAAAGAGGGAAACCTTAGCACCTGGGAGAGATGAGGGCATCTCATCTGGGTGATATTAATCCTCTCCAGTCATACATTCCTGATTCCTGTACAGTTCCAACAGCCTAACAAGACCTTACATTTACAAGTATTTCTTAACTGCTGCAGGGAATTTCATGGACTCTGCCATTGCCAAACAATTTGGTACCCCTCTTCTACTATGATAGCTCATTGAGCTCTGGGGTATTTTCTGAAACAATGGAGGAATTATACCTGTCTTTTGGGACCTCCTCATTATCAATTTTCCTTCAGCTTCATTGATCCTGGGATTACCAAGGCCCACTTCCATAACCCCACTATTCTAAAAACAAAAACTTGTTATTGTTTCATGCACTGTCTGTGTTCCCTTATAATTCAATAGACTTGCTGATGTTTTCAATAAGAAATCTGCGGAAACTCTTACACCTCATAACCCATATGACTTTATTTCAAGTTCCATGCCTTCTCATTGCCATTCCTACCACCTGAGTTTCATATCTTGAAACCCATGTTATGAAGTAGTACATGCAAGTACATCCAATGGAGCATATATAAAATGTATTTTATGCATCATCTAAATGCACTGAACTGCATTGTATCAAATCACCAGAGAGCAATACTCGCAATATGTATTCAAGAAATGTAGCAGAGTGCAGAGTTTTCAGCACTACAAGAAAAAGTCAGTAACAGCAAAACAAGCTTATTCTAATGAAGGGGACTGGTAAAATAGCTCCCCCTTTAAATTGTATAGTCTCCTAAGGTTTGGCCACTATAGGGGCCCTTCGTTTATAGAAGGAAATAAGCTCCACTTCCTGGATCAAAGCATGATCTTTACAGTAAGGTGGAACTGTGTTAAAATATATAAACTGAGCACATGAGCTCTGGGTAGATTCTGAGAAGCCCCAACCTGAGTAGGCAGGGAGAAGCAGAGCGGAACCTAGGAATAGTTAGACATTGTAAGTGGTAGGATATACTCTTATATAGATCACTCGTGATAGATTCTTCAAGGTTAGCTAGTGAGGAGCCCAAAGCTCCAGTGAAGAGATTAGTAGGATTAGACCCCTTGGGACAATTCACAATGCTAATTCACTAAAATGCTAAATTGAACGCTGGCGAATTTTCATTAGCGTTACTTCGGCAGTGCAAGCATTTGACAGTAAATTTGTGCTAGCGTTAATTTCTGCCTAGCAAAGCATTTTACACTTACACTGAAGGTCAATTTGAATAGGGCAGGTACATAAAAGTCGTATGGACATCTTTATTAATGATGTTGGTGCAAATGCAGTAAAAGATCCTCTAATGCCCTAGACATGAGCCCACTCTAAAATAAATGTGACATGCCCCTCAAATATCTGGAAATGTTAACACAAAAATCTTTAATAGTTAGGACTCTAGAAGGCAATCCCGCTTTAAAAAAGTTGCCAGCATTTTTTACAACTTTAATGAATTTCAGGCATACAGAATATGATGTCACTGACATAGGATTGAGAAAGATGTCGCTTATTTTTATCAATTCACCTGGTCTGAGGTGGTAAAGTAAACTCTGGCGAAAGAGGTAAAATTCCCATCTTTGTGAATTTGCAGAGTAAAGACCACTTCCCAAAGTGAAAAGTCGCCTGGTGATAGAGTGCGAATGTACACTAGTGGCGGTCTCTTTCACTAGTGAATTGTCATCTACACCTGTTAGTAAATTGGTGATGTCCATGGGATGGGAATTCTGGAGAATTGCTGCTAGCGTCAGCCACTTCGCCATTTACTGAATCTGCCCCCTTGTGTGGATGCACTATTGTACAGAAGTGGGGACTAAGTGTATAAGTTTAGGGACCAGGTAGTTAAAACTAGGTCCCACTGAATGGGATCCTGAAAGCTTGGGTGACCCTCTACTATTGAGCTAATCATTGGTTCTACATTTGACCCTGCTGGGATGTATGTTGACTATTGTGTATTGTGAGTGTAAGCCTAACCACATGTACCTTGTTCTCCTGCTATACTATTGAAGACTCCTCTGTGGATTAGATGAAATAAATTTGTTGCTGTTTAAGTTCAAGAACCACTTGTGCACTTTAATTGATATCTGAACCCATGAGACATAGTTGCACAAAACCCTGCCTGCACCACATGTGTGGCTCACCCCCCTGAGAAAGAAAGTTTCATCCAAGGCAATTATCAGTAAAGCTTATGGTGTCGGGTAGCCTATTTTACTATAGTGTTACACTAATTAATCTAATTTTTAAATGATTCCATAAAATGATTTGTCAAAGTGATTTTTGTGAATAAAACAAAAAATGTCATTGTCTCAATGAGATACCCACCACTTGAATTGGAGATTTCTCCTTCTGGGCAGAGGACACAGTCATAGCAACAAACTTGGAGTCCCTGACGTAGGGCTCTTCTGAACCCTGGAGAGCAACTTTGACTGCAAACAGATTTTGGGACCTAAAAACAAAAACTTTCAGAATCTTCTGAATCAGATAAGAATCTTAACATGCTGGATCAAATTTAATTCAATCAAAAACAATGCAACTCATTTTTATCTAAATTCCCCATTGACCACAGAAAATGTGTGTTCAATTGAGCAGATAACTAATGATCATAGCACTTAACAGCCCTGTATCAGCCCTTTAGGGAAGGATTGTGTTAACAGCCCAATGCAGTCCCTGCCCAATGGGATTTTCCAACCTCTCAAATTGATAACTGACCGAGATATCAGACTGAGCTCTTAGAAATTTTTTCTTTCCAAAGTGAAACAAATAAGCTTTTGAATATAGGAAATAGAAAAAAGAAACTATTTTCTTCAGTCACTTCAGCTATTTTTGCACCAATGGCAGATAAAGTACTATAGATTAAATAAAAACATAGAACACTAAAAAACATTTAAAGGCATGTGCAGATATTTTCTTGTTTTTCTTTTCTTTAATAAGGGGCAAATATTCTTCCGCCCCAAAACGGCATCGGTGAACACCGGTGCGTCCGAAAGGTACAGTCACCGAACAAGGTTCCTGACAATGTGGTCATTACACATTGGTAAAATTTGATTTTGCTTCACACAACACATTACATTGTTTTGCAAAGCATTTTTTTTATTGAGCAAATTAATTGTCAGGAATTGCAGCTGCAGGCGAAGTGACCGTTCCCTCCGATGCCGCATCCAACATGACGGCACTCATGGATTACACATGGGTAGCTGTGGCGCTCGGACATAATGACGTTATGTGCTTGGCGCGAAATTCAAAGTTAACAACCCATCCGGGTCACGGGTTCAATGCCCAAGTATAGGACTAGTTTGCTAAACGTTCCTGGGTGCTATATTATTATTGATTATTGGACTTTGACTCTTGCCTGGACTTCGTTTCTGTATCCATTCTGCCTGCCCTTGAACTTTCGCCTGGATTTGGATTATGTTTTTGCCTGAACCCTTCTGTACTGCGATCTTGGACTTTTACCCCTAAAGCTTCCTCCTTGGTCCTGACTACTCCTGGCTGGGAACCGATAGGCCCCCTGACATTAATTAAGAATCAGAGGTTAATGAACCACTTGACCACACTCAGCAACCCTGAGATAATATTGTCTCTTTGCTGCAATGCACTGCTGAGTATTTCATTGTTACTCTGGAATGGTACAATCTCACTGGTCCGATAGGTAAGAATGTGTATTGCACAGAAATTTCTCTCTTTGTTTTGACTAAAAATGTATGTGTCTGTCTTTGGAATTGTAAATGATTTGTGACAGGTTTATGTCAAGCTTCCATCTTATTCTGGTGATTATTCAATGTATATTAGAGAATATGGGGGGATTTACCTGCGTGAAATCCTGGTGCCATCGGATTTTGCTCACATTAAGTTTTAGTTTTTCCCATTGAGGAGCAGAGGAATCAAATGTTCCGACATGAACATACACAAAAGTCAGGTTAGGGAGCATCACAGCATTCCATATATCAAAATAACCTGGGACATTTCCTCTTTTATCAAAGTATATTTCTTTCTCTCCTGAGGTTTTAAAAGACACATTCTTCAGGTGATAGATTAACTGTAGAAATAATTTGTGTATGAATATAAAATATATATGTAGACACCTGTAGCCCTGCAGGTTTTCTTTGCAAATAAGGTTATTACCATGTTTTTGTGGATTGACATTAGGGGTTATTTATTAAAATCCGAATTGATCTCATATTTTATTTAAAAAAAAACACAACCAAGCTCCCATGCTGGATTTGACCTTATTTATTAATAAAATAAACCAAATTAATCAGACTTTGGAAAAACTCGAAAAGATCAAGTGAAAACCTGACTAGCTCAAATTTTTGGTCTTTTTTCCTGAATCCCTCTATTCTTTCGAGTGTTTTCCCCGAAAACGCCGAAATGGTTGTATTTTCGGGCTAACCCATCAAAACTTCAAATGGATATACAGATGATGCCTTTCACATTGACTTATGCAGGACCTCAACAGGTCTGAGATGGCAGTTTTTCGGACTCTGGCTTTTTGCAGAATCGGGGTATAATAAATCTTGAAATATTCAAGTTTTTATTGTAAAAAAAAATTGAGATTTTGCTCCAAAAAGCCCAACCAGATAAATTCTAGATTTAGTAAATAACCCCTTTACTTTTATTAAAGTAAATAATGTAAATGAGGACACTAATGGTGCCAGAAGGCTGTGCTCTGCAAGGGAGAAATCAAATCTTCTAGAAAGGGGACGAGAGGGGGTCTGGAAAGAATGTTCATGTGAGGGTTGCTGGGAGTTGCTAGAGACTTCTGCTAAAGGCCAGTGTATGTGCAAGCAGTAAAGGAGACAAACGAAATCCTGAGCAGTTTGAGAAGCAGACTGAAATCCAGCCAGAGCCATTCCAGGCTTCCAGCTCAGTACTGAGAGTTTGGGAGTGAGGCCTACAGCCTACAAACAAGTTGCTAAGTATCAGACTTTCCTCCCTCACATTTCAGTAGTGCAGAACTGAGATACAGATAACCAATTTATAATTTATGCAGTAGCAGCAACACTGGCATCAACTGTCCAGTATATTTCCCACAGACAGACTCTGCCATTTGCTCCAATGTGAGTACATTAAAGGCATTACCTAGAGTCAAGAATAACTATATTTAGTGGCAGATTCAAGGGTCAAAGTGTAAATTAAGATTTTAAAATTTTTTATGGCCAAAACTGTCAAATTCGACTAGGAAACTGTTAAAATTAATTTAGAGTTTTTTTTGAAATTCGAATTAGATTTTTGAAATGTATCATACACTGGTCCTTTAAGAACTCAAATTCAACTATTCAACATTTTATGTAGCCCATTCACCAAGCTCGAGTGAAGGATTCGAAGTAAAAAAACTTCGAATTTCGAAGTGTTTTTTGGGGTAATTTGACCATCGACTACGACTTCGACTTCGAATCGAAGGATTCAAACTAAAAATCATTTGACTATTCGATAGTCTCTTTAAGAAAAAACTTCGACCCCCTAGTTCGCCACATAAAATTACATTTCCTGTACTCTCCTTATTGGTTTATAAAAATGTGCATTTCGAGGATAAGGCAAAGTGTACAATGTACTATTTACAACTCAGTTTGTTGAGCATAATAAGGCACACTAGGGGCGTTATTTATCAAAATCTGGAATTTATGTAATTATTTAAATAGAAAAAGTCAGACCAAACTAGAATCCACAATTTGACCTTATTTATTATTAAAATGATTTATTATTAAAAGAGCACAATTTAATCGGAATGGGGTACCCGGATCATACGATTTTTTGGAAATTGTTCCTGCGTGGAGTTTTTAGCATTCAGACTTTAACAAATAACCCCATGTTGGCCTATTTACCATCACATACACCTAAATTGCACAACTATAGTTGCCAATACCTACAAATGAATTTAGCATAAGTTAGAAAAGGAAGCACAATCTCCATAAATAGATATGTCTTCTAAATAATTCCTAGTGTCATGAATTTGCATATATGAAACACCACAATATTTTTTTGGGATCCTCTTAGTGTTGACTGAGGTCCCATGTGTTTCTTTTTTGCCTGGTTTAACCCCATCTGGCCATGTAGCATCTTCATAGTGCTTTGAAGTGTTTTTTATCAATAATTATTTATTATAATTATATAAATTTATACAGTAGACCAAGGAATCCAGCACTCACATGATTTGTGAAAAAAATTAAAAAATATTTACTATTGAGATCAGCAATAAATAATTTTTGACTTTTTCACAAAGCTGAATTCCTAGCTTTATTGTGTTGGGCTGCATACTGAGGTATTCTATTGTTTTTCAGGTTCATCTTTGCTATGGTGTGAGAGACAAAAGTGTTCATACCTGCTGAGAAATGACATTCTGTAGACTCCGTTGGTTTCTTTTTTCTTTCGTATGTGGTTTGAACAAAAGGCTGTGAAGAGCATGTGCTGCCGCATATACAGCTGTGTAAATATTGTACAACAGTTTGGTATCATCCTCATCTTGGGAATATGCCATGAGATCGTTTTCATTGTCATTATGAAACACTTCCCAAATTGTATCCAAAAATGTATCTCCAGGCAGTGGTGTGGAATTTGCACTCTGTATGAATCCTTTCAAACCCGGCATATCCTCCGAGTGAGCAGAAAACCAGAGTGAACAATTTAAATGAGAAAAGTCATTTAAAGCGAAATGAGGTAGAAATTCTTCAGTAATAGTTATAAAAACTTTGCCATTTGAATTTGAAAATAAAAAAACTGTTGAATAAATTAAATATATGGACCAATGTATTATTATTATATTCACATTGAAACTTTTCATGTGCTTAACAATGTCAACTATTTGTTCCATTCAAACATCAGCTATGATAAAGAACGCAACACAATAACCGATTTTTGTCAACTCAACTTTAATTTCTTCATTTGATCACTTCAGATTTCCATGTAAATAAATGGCAATGCCGACCCACTTCCAGTTAAAATACTGAAGCAGTGCAACAACGGCCTCAGTCAAGGAATGGTCACTTGGGATTGTGCTGAAGATGTGAGGATATTGATACTTATTGTCCAACATGGGATCCTTAGCACCATAAGTCATCTACAGACAGAGAGAGTACAGCCATTGTATTCATGAAGAAAGCTGCCTATAACAGTACTTTATTTGCACTATTATTTGCATCATAAATTTAAAGAAACTGCACAGATTCAGTTCAGTATTGAATTTTTTATTATTTAGCCATTATGTTGCCTTTAAATTCCCTTTTCTGTACATTTATCCGTGCCAGAGAGGTATGGGGCACCCACATAATTTGCATAGTGTATGGGGCACTCATCAGAGTTTCAGAATAACTATGGCTGGGAGAAGAAGATGCAGCTGGTGGAATTGCAGCTTATGAGGGTTATTTTTCAAGATCCCAATTCATCTCATTATTTTTTTAAATTTTTCAAAAATTTGAATTGTACAAATTTTTTAAATTTTCTGCCCAAAAACTGAATTTTTTTCAGATTTTTGCCAAAAACCAATGAAATCTTTTGATTTCTGCACGAAACCCAGCACAGATCAGAATATCTGCAGGACTTCTCCAACCAACTTATATAAAACCTCGGCAGGTCTGAGATGCCAAATTTTAATATTGTTACTTTTTCCATCCTTAATAAATTACGAAAAAAAATTGGGGTTTTTTCACTAAAAATTTGAACTCTGGGGGCCCATTTACTTAGCTTGAGTGAAGGAATAGAGGAAAAAATACTTAGAATTTCGAATGGTCGAATATGGCTACTTCAACCATCGAATAGGCTACTTCGACCTTTGACTTCGACTTCATATCGAACGATTCAAGCTAAAAATCATTCGACCATTCGATAGTCGAAGTACTGTCTCTTTAAAAAATACTTCGACCCCCTCCTATTTCGCACCACCTAAAACCTACTGAGGCCAATGTTAGCCTATGGGGAAGGTCCCCATAGGATTCCTAACAATTTTCTGATCGAAGGAAAATCCTTCGATCGATGGATTAAAATCCTTCGAATCGTTTGATTCAAAGGATTTAATAGTTCGATTGAACGATTATTCCTATAGCGATAAATCCTTCGACCGATATTGGAAGTCGAAGGGTTTACATTCGGCAGTCGAATATCAAGGGTTAATTAACCCTCGATATTCGACCCTAAGTAAATCTGCCCCCTAGTATTAGGATCGCCTAACCGTTAGTGTTAGGATCTCCTTCTTCTTGCATCTTCCAATACTTGACACTTAGGAGCCTATTTATTAAGCCTCAATTTTTTTAAGGGGGAAAAATTTCCCCCAAAGCTCCAAAGCTGCTAAAAATCTGAATCAGGAAATAGTCCAGCTAAAACCTGTTGAAGTCATGTAATAGTCAATGGCAGATGTCCCTTTTACAATTGGAAGATGGGTTTTTTTGGCCTTCATGATGTTTGAGAGTTTGACCCTGGTTTCTTTCGAAAATCTGAAAAGGTTGAGGGTTTCAGGCGGCAACCCGAAAAAGTCAAGGTTTTAAAGCTGTACGATTACAATTATTGAACAATCTGGTCAAGACTTTTTCCCACACTTACAATTTTCGTTAGGATTTCATAGTAAATTAAGCCAAATCGTGGTTGGCAGTTGGGTAGAATTTTTATTTTTAAAATAATGAGATTAATTCAAATTTTAATAAATATCCTCACCCAGTTAGATGAATTTATGTAAATGTAATCTTATTAAATAAGAACAAGGTTAATGTTTCATACAGAGCTGCACAATATGTTGGTGCTTTAAAACATGTTATTATTGACTTGTTATTATTCACTTTATTTGCTAATAAACTATTTACTCTTTTTTAAACCTGTCTGTGTATCAATGTATTATAAGATGCCCAGCTCTTTGTAACCAGTAGATATACAGAAATCCAAATATACATAAATGTTTATATAACCATAAAAAGCTTGTATATGCACTGTACAGTATATTCCTCATAGTTACAAAGAGTTCTCAAATGGGAGAGAAAAAGTATCAGCATTCTAAAATAACCAGTACCTGTGGATACCTGTAGAGAGAGAGGAGATCGGCCATTGTGTGTGAGCGGGGACAACATGGCCAATCAGCGCAAGGAGTTTTTCCTGTTTCCTGCAGCTGTAGTTTGGAATTAGTTTATGATTTCCAGATAAAATCCTAAAAGTTCTTTCAATAGTCATTATTTCACTGCTCCCGGAGTCATAGATGTCAAACCCCAGAGTAATATTAGGCAGGAGGTCTTCTCTCTTATTTATCTCATGAATAGCCAATGCAAATATCAGGACTTGCCATATATCTACGACCTCACGACTAAAATAAGATAAATTAAAATATAATTTATAGTAATATACAACTGACCAAAGGCTACATGTCATTTATGAATAATCTCCAGCACCTTAGACCAGAGCTGGTCTCTGCCTTACCAAAAATTTACCACTAAAGCTTTTTTTGAAGTCAAGTAGGAAAATGTCTCAGTTACTCTAATTAAAGGGGAATATGGGTGAAACTTCAGTCACCTTGATGCAAATGTTTAGTGAATGAGCATTAAGGGGTTAAATTTAAACTGCTTTTTACTGCTTTACCACTATAGTCCAGGCCATGTACTGTAAGTGAGACCCTGAATCTTTCATCCTCAGTCCTGCAAGGAGAAAGGGTTTTGTGCAAACCATTAATTTCCCCTTCAAACTGTAGTAACATAAATAATATACGGTATGGGATCCATTCTCCGGAAACCCATTATGCAGAAAGCAAAAAAAAAATGATTTCCTTTTTCTCTGTAATAATAAAATAGTATCTGGTACTTGATCCAAACTAAGATATAATTAATCCTTACTGAAAGTAAAACTAGCCTATTGGGTTTATTTAGGGGCAGATTTATCAAGGGTCGAATTGAAAATTTGAATATAAGTCAACTAGGGAGTAGTCCAAATTCGATTTGAATTTGAAAAAAAATTGAAAATTCGAATATCAAAATTTATCATGTACTGTCTCTTTAAAAATTTTAATTTGACCATTTGCTATCTAAAACCTGCCAAATTGTTGTTTTAGCCTATGGGGGACCTCCTAGAACGTATTTGGAGACAATTGGTGGACTTTGAAAATTCGAAGTTTTTTTTCTGAAAATACTTTGAATCGAATTAGATTGAATACAATGTTACTTTGATTTGAATGATCAAAATAACATCTATTCACCCGCAACAAAAAAAATAGATTTTTTAATAAATTTCGGTTGGTCGTTTTTTTCTTCGAATTTCAATATTATGGGCGTTCAAAAAAACTCCCATTAGTTCTAAATTAAAACCCTTGATAAATCTGCCCCTTAATGTGTACATGATTTTCTAGTAGACTTCTACTAGAAGATCCAAATAACAGAACGATCCATTATCTAGAAAACCCCAGGTCCCAAGCTTTCTGGATAACAGGTCCCATACCTGTACTACATGCCACAAAAAGGATCAAAAGGTAAAACTTATTAAGGAATAAAATATCAGGGAAAAAAGTGAAGATTTATTTTGCCGATTATACTATTGTATATTGAATCTAGATCCAGCCTAGAATATCTCTCCCAGAATGTCCCAGCAGCCATGCTGAAGCAAAGGAAAAGGTGCAAATATAAGGATTCTAAGGAAATTCACATTTACTATAAATATTTGAATAGGCAGACAATTAATAGTACTTATATTGTGTCTCTTCCCCACAGCACTGTACAGAATTTTTTAATAAGTTAACAGTGAGAATATACCTAGAAGGTTGGCACCTTGATACTGTAATAAAGAAAATGTACAGTACATTACAGGTTGTCTTTTCTCTGCTTTGTATTTTTTATATAGATATGGAAGAGCTACAGGTATGGGATCTATTATCCAGACTGCTTGGGACCTGGGGTTTGCCAGATAACAGATCTTTCCCTAATTTGGATCTCCATACCTTAATTCTACTAAAAAATAATTTAAACATTCGATAAGGATTAATTATATCCTAGTTTGGATCAAGTACAAGATACTTTTTTATTATAACAGAGAAAAATGAAATCATTTTTAAATATTTGGATTATTTTGATAAAATAGAGTTTATGGGAGATAGTTTTTCTGGATAACGGATCCCATACCTGTACTAGCAACCAGTCAGATATTTACAGAACTTTCATTGTCTAAATTGTAGCAGAGTGATCCAAACGATGAGGCTGATTTATAATGTATATAAACAGGGCATCTCCTCATAACGATACCCTATGAAATAAATAGGAATTGTATTAAACTTAAAGCAATGCCGGGTAATGCAGAGTGCTTAGCTATTTGGAAACATCTTTTCTATGTAGAACCAGCACAGAAAATAACCTGCTACATTTGAAAATGTCAGTATTTTTGAAGGGAACTGTAACTATCATTATGGGGGTTATTTACTTAACTCCAAATGCAAAAATCACGAATAATTCGTTATTTTTTTTTAAATAAAATCTGACTTTTAAAAAAAATCCAAAATTTTTCAGAATTTATCAAACCCAGAGGATGGGGAAAGTCTGAATCTGAAAATCCGGCATCTCAGAACTATCGAGGTTGCATATAAGTCAATGGGAGAAGTCCCAATGATTTTTTGATGTGCACTGGGTTTTTGGCAACAACCCAAAGTTTTTGGGCAAAATTCTGAATTTTCTGGTGAAAAAATCATGAAAATCAGATGAAAGATCCGAAAAAAAATCTAAATTTTTCCCGCAAACAAAATTTTTGAGAAAGTGTATTGATAAATAAGCCCAAAAAACCCGTGCGGATTTGGAGTTTTTTTCAGAAAATATTGAGATAAATTCGGACTTTGATAAATAACCCCCTACAACTTGGTAAAATAATAGAGATCATGCACCCTTAATTAATAATGGGTTGCTATGGGTAACTGCACTAAAATCAACCCTGAAGAATTTTAGGGCAGAAGACCGTTGGTGGCTCCATCCAATGCTTAATTCTGGGTTCGAAACTGTCAACTCCTTCAGATCTGCACATGTTTTATATCCCTGCCTAAAAGAATGAATCACAGAAAGGAACATAAAAATAACACACTTACTGATTGTAAACTAAAGCAGATTGTAAATCAGACACAAGGATAGTCTGTTGGTACTCATCTGCTCCTAGTATAAAATCCCCATCCACACGGTAGTGATCTATTTTTACTTTATAAGTAGACGTTATATACTCATACTCATAATGCATTGGTGCATCATCCAGAATGCGTGTTCTGTTGAAAGAAGAAATCATCACATTGTAACCCAGTGTTCAGCAAACACATTTTTCCATTTCCTTTTCAATTATTAAAGAAATATATCTCACAGAAAATCCTATAAGAAAACCCTAGAAATTGTCACTCTGTTTTTTTTCTCTATGTGTTTTTTATTTAGTATAGTTCTTAAATTTAGGGGTCTATTTATTAAAGGTTGATTTTTTCCTATCCACGTGCAAACGACTTCATTAAGCCCAACAGACCTTAGTTTAGAAAGCAGTCGTTTGTGGGGCACAGTATCAAACGCTTTGGCAAAATCCAAATAGATCTCATCTACTGCCCCCCCCCACTGTCCAGAATCTTACTTACCTCATCATAAAATGCAATCAAATTTGTCTGACATGACCTATCCTTCATAAAGCCATGCTGATTGCTGCTCATAATGCCATTGACAAGGACACAATTCTGCATGTGATCCCTTAACAAGCCTTCAAATAATTTGCCCACCACAGATGTCAAATTTACTGGCCTATAATTGCCAGGCTGAGATCGTAATCACTTTTTAAATATTGGAATAACATCATCTTTTCTCCAATCCATAGGCACCATACCAGATGAAAGTGAATCAGAGTGAATCAGAGTGAATCAGAAATAGGGGCTGGTTTAAAACTGAACTAAGCTCTCTTAGAACCCGGGGTGTATGCCATCAGGCCCTGGAGCCTTGTTTACATTCATTTTTATTAAAGCTTTATGAATCATATCCTGAGTCAGCCACTGACTAGATTGAGCTGAGCCATTAGTGCAGTTATAAAGTGAGCCTGGGAACTCAGACTCCTCTATTGTTTACACTGAAGAAAAGAACTGATTTAGCACATTTGCCTTTTCTGTATCTGTTACAACCATACTGGTACCATTATTTAATGGAGCAACACTCTCAACCTGCATCTTTTTACTATTAATATATTTAAAAAACTTTTTAGGGTTAGTTTTCACCTCCACCGCAATTAACTCTTCATTTCCTTTCTTTGCCTTCCGGATTGTTGATTTACAACATTTATTACAGTGTTTGTATTCATTAAATGCAGCTTCTGTCCCAACAGATTTGTAGTTACAGATGAAGCCATTTGGATTTGTGAGTTTAAATGCATCATGACTTGGGATTAACTGAAGAAACTTTGTTATCTAAAGTAATTTTAACTCATTGAATGCATTTAACCTTACCATTAGCATACTAAAGAACCATTGTTAACAATCGTGAATACTTCAATTAGATGGAATGCTGTGACGCAAATTTCTGTGTTAAATGGGATATCTGGGTTTAGTTATTCTGTGTCAAACACACAAACCAAAGTGGCTGCATCTGTAAATGCCTTTTTATTAACTGCTTTACTTCTGTATTAAGCCACACAGTATGGTTCTTAGAGCTTCTACATTTACTCCTTAAGGGAATAAATTGAGAACAGTAATGATTTAATATCATTTTAAATTACAACCATTTCTGTTCAGTGTTTTTAGCTGAAAACTTAATGCCCCAATCAATGCTCTGTAGGGCAGCCCTCAAGGCACTAAAATTAGCTTTTCCAAAATTCATGGTTTCTGTTGCCCCAGAATATATTTGTTTTTAGTAAATTTAAATTTTTGAGTTTCAAAATTCACACATTATAATTTTAATCCCCCTATTCAAATGTAAATTTCGAATGTCAGATGTATTACACCTCGACCATGGAAACAGTCCTAATTCAAATATTCACCACCTAAATCCTGCTGAGTTCATGTATAAGTCAATGGCAGTGGTCCGTTGAGTCATTTGGAGATGTTAATAGGAGAAAAACTCAATTCGTATGAATCGAATATGATTAGAATTTTCGGGTCAGAACCATTCGATCGAATATTAGACATCCAAATTTTTTATTCAATAATCTCCCAGTCGAATTGTGAGTATATTCGAATTGAAAAAACATTCCTAAGAATTCAAAATTCGACCTGTGATAAATGAGCCTGTATGATATGCTTTGCAACTCATTGCAACAGAACCTTAAAAGTAAAAATACTGTGCTTATTGGTGTTTATGCTAGTGCACAGCAAATGTAACAAAAATACAATGCAATAAACTGTTGAAAGTGTTGTAATATGTGATTGTTGAAAGTGTTGTAATATGTGAATTTTTATTCTTATAAAATTTCAAACTGTTTTTAAAATGTGTTCATATCTTTTATTCCATATCAGTATTTATTTAGTGAATTGTGGTGAATTCGACTGGATCAGTTGACAAATGCTTTCCTTATAGACATTATGGGGCAAATTTACTTACCACAAAATTGCGTCAGCGATGGCTTCCCTGACATCGCAACACTTCGCCAGGTGTAGATTCACCAGGACAACGCTAATTCACTAAAATCCGAAGTTGAGTCCAGGGTTCCGAAAGCTTGAGAAGTTGCTCTAGCGATAATACGATAGGCAGTTCGAAATTACGCTAGCGATGCCTATTTGGCATATGGCGTGAAGTTAGAGTACAATGGATGTATATGATGCAGTAACTACATTACACTACACAAGGCCAGGGAACCTTAAGAAAATAAAATAGAGGTATAATGTTACCCTACACATGAGCCCAGTGTATAGCTTAGGTGCCATATGTTAGGAAATGTAGGGGGGAAGGAGGGAACTCAAAAAAAAAATGTACAATCTTTTTCAGTCTATCACCCTGTAAAAAGTAAAAGACGCCAGTGTTTTTTGGGACTTAGAAAAATGTTCAACTTTTTTTTTGAGGAAGTCCTATCTTCTCTATTGCACTTCACCTGGTCTGAGGTGGCAAAGGCAAGTCTGGCGCAAAAGGTAACGTTCAGTAAAATCTGCATGTTAGTGAATTTTCATAGTTACGTCCATTCGCCAGAGAGAAAATTAGTCTGGCGTTAGAGTGTGAAGTAGCGCTAGAGTCTATCTCCTTCGCTAGCGAATTTATGCCAACACCCGTTAGTATATCGTCGAAGTTCCGAAATTACGTCATGCTGGCGAATTTTAAAGTCTCTGCACATTCCCTTCTTTGAACCGTTCTACAATAAGATTTATTAAAATGAAAGATTCAAGCTCACCACAGGAAAACTCGCATACTTTCTATTCATTCGTGTGGGATTTTTAGAATCATATGGTGAAATTGAAACTTTAAAGATCTAACCAACTCTTAGGGGCAGATTTATCAAAGGTTTAGCAAAAAAATTCAAACGTCTAAATAATTAGCAAATGGTAACAACCCGAAAATGAGTCGTATTTTCCTCCAAAAAAAACTTGAATGTCAGGAAGGCTATTAACATATTCAGAGGAGGCAGCAGACCTCTGGCATTGACTTGTAAAAGAATTCTGCAGGTTTTTGGATGACAAATATTGGAATTCGAACTGTTTCTATGGTCGAAGTGTGATAAATCTCCCATTCAAATTTGACATTCGAGTTGGTGCTTTTAAATTCGAATTTGTGAGTTTGGCACAAAAAAATCTAAAATTCTAATTCAAATTTGAATTTATCATTCTAAACCTTAATAAATCTGCCCTCAAATATCTAATCTCTGTGTGAGTTTCCTGTGGTGAACTCTAATCTCACATTATGATAAATCTGCCCCTAAATTTTGTATAATGAATACAAGTCCTTACCTGCTGCAAAATGTGTTATTCCTGGGCATTTGTTCTGCTGGTTTCTGCCTTATGACATCAATGCCCTGTATAGCTGCTGAATGAAAAAAAATTAAGAAAAGCAGGAGACTGAGCATGATAACATATTATATTGCTAATGCTGTTCCCGTAGTCTGGTATTAGTAGTGTTTAGTTATTCTGAATTTGAGAATCCTATACATAGTTATACTCTGTATTGCTGTTTCTGCCTCAACACATGTTTTCCTTTTTCACATCACTACAGGGAATAAACTAAAAAAAGTACAACAAACAAGAAGTTAAAAAATTTAGATGTAACAAAAATAAATACATTATTTATGCCTTTTTCCTTCCATTCTAGAAATCATTTCTTTACTATGGTGATGCTACTTACAGAAGAGTACTGGATCCATAAAAAAGTTTCCTGAATTTTGACTTTAAAAAGTACAAATTTAGACTTTTGGGGCAGATATTTCAGAGGGTGAAATTAGAGCCCACCACAGAAAAACTCACCCACTTTTTATTCATTCCTATTAGATTTTTAGAAATGCTTATATCATTGGGTGAAAATGAGGGGCCAATGTACGAACATTTGTAATTTTTTTCATTTAATTTATTTATGGGCAGATTCATTAAGGATCAAGTTGTGTTCTCCATGAAATTTTGAATTTGTGAGGTTATTTTTTTTGGTCAAAAATTATTAGTTTGAGTTAAATTAAAAAAAAAATTTTTTTAAATTTATTATACCCCAACCCTGGAAATAGCTTGAATCCAAAAATACACCATCTAAAACCTGTTGAGATTGTGTAGGAGTCAATGGCAGAGGTCCCTTGAACCATGATGTTTGAATTTTTTTCATCGCTTTTGATGGAAACTCGAACAATTAAAGGTCTTAATTATTATAATGACAGGGAACCTTGCCTTCTATCAGCATTCATTGTCTGCTCTACTTCACAGCATCCCTTTCTCCTGGGCCCCTCCATTTATCTATGAAAACTATGAAGTCTGAATGGTCGGCTACATTTCCTGGGTTTCTGGGCTGTGGACACATCCTAGCAGAAGATGGCTAGAGGGTTGAAAGAGATTTTAAACTTGGCATGGGGGAAAAGGGTGCATTAAAGTATTCCATGGAAGATAAGTTAGATGAGGTAGTGGGCACAGGAAGGGAAAATGAGGGTAGGAGATTTGTTGGGGGTACTGTTAATGACAGGGAGAACCACATGTTATATTTACGAAATTCTCATGCTGGTTCCTGTATTAAATGAATGTTTTCAAATGCAAGTGGTCTGATTGGTAAAATGGGAGAGCTGGAGGTGCTGGCGCTAGAGGGAAAATATGATGCGATTGGTGTGGCCGAAACATGGCTGAATGAATCGCATGATTGGGCAGTTAATAGCAGCAGCTATACTTTGTTTTCGGAGGGACAGAGACAATAGAAAAGGAGGAGGGGTATGTCTTCTAGGCAGGATTTAAAAGCTAATATAAAGGACGAGGTGATGTTAGAAAATGAAGTCTTATGGGTAAAGCTTTTCACAAATTGTAGAGTCCAGCAAATTAAATGTACTAGTATGCTATAGACTCCCTAATGTAAGTGAGAAAAGGCAAATATAAAAGGTTGCTAGTTTGTGGAAATAAATAATGGAAGATGTTTAGTACCCAGATACTGACTGGAACAACAGTACTGCTAGGACAATTAATGGGAACAAGTTTATGCATTTGTTGCATGACAATTTTATAGCACAGGTTGTTGAGGAGCCTACCAGAAAAAATGCTGTACTGGATCTAGCGATCTCAAATGACCCATAACTTATAGCAAATGTGCAAGTAATTGAACCTCTGGGTAATAGAGACTATAATGTGATATAATTTAATGTCTGGTGCAAAAAACAAATATACACTGAATTTCTGAAAAGGATATGTTAGTGCCTCAATGTATTCCCTTAAGAAGTTAATATAGAAGCACCAAGATCCACCCTATGTGGCTTAATATAGAAGTAAAGAACTTAACTACAAGTCAAAAGCTGCATTTAATGAATATAAACACTATAATAAATGTTGTAAAACAGCAATCTGGAAGGTAAAGATTGTAAATGAGGAGTGCATTGTGGCAAAGGCTAAAACTAACCCCAAAAAGTTTATAATAGTAAAAAGATGCGGGTTGAGAGTGTGGCTCGTTTAAATAATTTCACCAGTATGTTTGTAACAGATACAGAAAAGGCAAATGTGCTAAATCAGTTATATTCTTCAGTGTAAACAATAGAGGAGGCAAAGTTCCCAGACCCACCTCATAGCTGTACTGTTGACTCAACTCAATCTAGTCAGTGAATGATTCAGGATATGGTTCATAAAGCTTTAATAAAAACTAATATGATCAAGGCACCATTTTCAGATTAAATACACACTCAGGTTCTAAGAGAGCTTAGTTTAGTTTTAGACCGGCCTCTATTTCTGGTTTTCTCAGATTCTCTTTCATTTGGTATGGTAACTATGGATTGGAGGAAAGATGATATAATTATTACTTTATATTTAAAAGGGATTACGATTTAAGACTGCCAATCATAGGCCAGTAAATTTGAAACCCATGGTGGGCAAATTATTTGAAGGCTTGTTAATTTGCACATTCAATTTTTTTTCCCAGTGAATGGCATTATGAGCAGTAATTAGCATAACTTTATGAAGGATAGGTCATGTCAAACTAATTTGAATGTTTTTTTTTCTTATGAGGTAAGTAAGATGCTGGACAGCAGGGGATCAGTAGACGTGATCTATTTGGATTTTGCCAAAGCATTTGATACAGTGCAGTACATTCTCTACTTGGAGTAAAGGTTCGTATTGGGGTCCTTCAGGGCTTTGTATTTGGCCCACTTAGGTATTGAAAGTAATGTAACAGTGTTTGCAGATGACACAAAACTATCCAGCCCAATTAATTGAATCCAGGATGAAGCATTGTTGCAGCAGAATCTTGACAAACTGGCAATCTGTGCAGCTAAGTGGCAGCAGCTAAAGGGATTGTACAATAACCTTTCTAATGCTTCATTTACCAGTAGGTCCTTCCAGCTGACAAGAGGGCACCCATTCAGATTAGAAGAAAAGAGGTTCCGTCTAAATATTCGGGAGGGTTATTTTACAGTGAGAGCTGTGAAGATGTGGAATTCTCTCCCTGAATCAGTGGTACAGGCTGATACATTAGATAGCTTTAAGAAGCGGTTGGATGGATTTTTATCAAGTGAGGGAATGCAGGGTTATGAAAGAAGATACATTTACTCGACACATTTACTATTAGCAAAGTGCCACGTTTGTCATTGCCCTAATAGTGTCAAGGAGAGTTTTTATTCTTACATTTTTCCATTGTTCTACTAACAGGCTACAGAGACAAGGATCTGTTTCCATAAACTGTTAAGTGTGTGGGGGCAGGTTATGATATTATTTTACAGGGCAGAAGTAAAGAGAGTCTACAACTGAATTTAGACATCTCAAGGAATTATGGGAAAACAAGACATTGGCTTGCCTAATATTATAATGGTAAAGCTAAATACTGTATATATAATATCTATAAAACAGTCCAAAGCATCGATTTTGGGTACACAGTAAATTACAGTAGCAAGATGGACCCACACTCCAGATACTGTGCAATTTTATCTTTTATTATGCATCATAGCATTAACTCAAGGGATGATAACATAATTATGCCTCTTTATAGGTCCCTGGTAAGGCCTCATCTGGAGTATGCAGTGCAGTTTTGGACTCCAGTCCTTAAGAGGGATATAAATGAGCTGGAGAGAGTGCAGAGACTAAGTGCAACTAAACTGGTTAGACGGATGGAAGACTTAAATTATGAGGGTAGACTGTCACGGTTGGGGTTGTTTTCTCTGGAAAAAAGGCGCTTGCGAGGGGACATGATTACACTTTACAAGTACATTAGAGGACATTATAGACAAATAGCAGGGGACCTTTTTACCCATAAAGTGGATCACCGTACCAGAGGCCACCCCTTTAGACTAGAAGAAAAGAACTTTCATTTGAAGCAACGTAGGGGGTTCTTCACAGTCAGGACAGTGAGGTTGTGGAATGCACTGCCGGGTGATGTTGTGATGGCTGATTCAGTTAATGACTATAAGAATGGCTTGGATGATTTTTTGGACAGACATAATATCAAAGGCTATTGTGATACTAAACTCTATAGTTAGTATAGGTATGGGTATATAGAATTTAATTAAAAGAAGGGAGGGGTGTGTGTATGGATGCAGGGTTTTGGAGGGGTTGAACTTGATGGACTTTGTCTTTTTTCAACCCAATGTAACTATGTATAAAAAAAAAAATATATATATATATATATATATATATATATATATATATATATATAAAATCCAAAAAGACAGGTGGACACCAGGATTTTTTTAAAAATAAAACTTCATATTTACTGTATTAGTTACATTGAAATAGAACCGGCCAACGTTTCGGTCTGTCTCTAAGACCTTTATCAAGACCCTGTTTACAATAAAAAGATCAGTGTTTAATTACCTAAAAACATGACACTCAGAAAATGTAAACATTATAACAGATATGCAGACAGAGTAAAGATAAAATGGATACAAGCTAAGGATTATTGCATAAAGTTACGAATATACAGTTTGCAACATTGCATATAGGCAGTTAGTGTTGATTGAGAAAACACACATAAGAGCAGTGCTCATTTAAACCTAAAGGGGACAAAGTATTCAATTTGCATATCCAAAATACTTTGCGTTGAAGTATTTATTTAGACCTATCATCCCCCACGCTTCAGGGGCGGAATGTGGTCTATGGCTATGTATTTAAACGTGGGAAGTCTGTGGCTCTTTTCAAGAAAATGTTTTGCAACAGGTTTATTAGTTACACCATCTCTAAATGCTGTGCTGATGGCGGAACAATGTCTGTCCATATGCAATCTCAGCGTCTGGTCAGTTTTCCCCACATATGAAAGACCACAGGGACAAGTAATTAAATATATCACATGGGTGGTAGTGCAAGTGATATGATGTCTAATTGAGAGGCGTTTCCCTGTTTGAGGGTGAAGAAAAGATGTGCCGGAGACATATTTCTACATGAAGTACAGCTCAGGCAGCGAAAGCAGCCAAGTTTCAAATCACGTAACCATCCGCTGGATTTCTTAGAATAACACTTAGTTGGGTCACTCTTAACAAGCAGATCCCTCAGATTTGTGCCACGTTTATAGCACATCATTGGCGGGCCTGAGGCTACTTGACATAGATCGGGATCAGCCTCAATAATCTTCCAATGGTCCCTTACACAGCTGTTTAATATGATAGTACTCGCTTTGAAGATGGTGCAAAAGGCTAGTCTCGGTTCCATTTTCTTAATTATACTTGTATCGCTAGACCTATTTTGTTCTGCCACAAGAGCCTTATCAAGTACTCTATCAGGATAACCATGATCCTTAAAGCGAGACCGCATCTCACCCAGTTGGAGTTCTGTGTGATGCTCCGACGAGTTATTGCAAATTACTCTACATAACTGTGAGATTGGAAGAGATCTCTTCATAGTGGATGGATGGCAACTTCTATAATGAAGAAGTACATTTTTGTCAGTAGGCTTTCTAAACAGAGTGTAATCAAGGCACTGGTCATTCACAGACAACTCAATATCGAGAAAGTGTATTTTCTTTGGATTAATTTCAAACGTGAATCTAACTGGACTGTCCAGTGAATTTAAGTCATTGACCATGCCTGTAAACTCCTCAACAGATCCACATCCAATGATAATCATATCATCGATATAGCGATGAAAAAACAGCATTTTTTCACCAAACTGAGGTATTATCAAGCATTGCTCATACAAGTGCATATATAGATTGGCATATGAGGGCACCATGGCAGCCCCCATCGCCGTCCCAGACACCCGCAAATAGAAGCAGCTTTCAAATCGAAAATAATTCAGTGTTAAGGCTAGCTCCAACAGTTCTAACACAAAAGGAATGGGAGGGCCTGTATAGGAGTTAGATTCCTCAAGAGCCTTTCTTACAGCCGCAATCCCGGGCTCATGTAGTATTATGGTGTATAGCTCACCACATCCATACTGGCAAGAAGAAACGTTGTGTCATGGGGGAGGGACAACTCACTAATGCATTTGAATAAATGTGGAGTGTCACGTAAATATGTAGGCGTTTTGAGGGCAATGTAATTGATTAAACACTGTATGATTTTTTGAAGCAGGATTTTCCTCTGTGCTCTGTGTTGTTTACATTGCCAAAAGTACACAAGAGCCTGACACGACCCCTGGGTCGTCCTATAGTGTCTGCCCGTGATTCACTCCTCCACCCTATAGGTATATATCTTGATACACTGCTTCAGCCAGTAGTACGTGAAACGCCTACATATTTACGTGTTCACAATGGTGAATGCTTTAATTATGTGGGATGTTGTGACGCAGTTTTCTCTGTTAAATTAGATAAATGGGATATCTGTGTTTAGTTATTCTGTGTCAAATTGACAAACCAAAGTGGCTGCATCTGTAGCTAAGAGTTTAATTTTCTATTCTGAGATGGGTTAAAACTGTTCTGCAAAGACTCTCACATTCATCCTGTGGGTCTACTCAAACCATTGTGGATTGTAGACAGATTTACCAAAATGGCCAATTTCTCTGCTGATGAATCTTCCTTCTGCTGCTGCCATGGCTGAAGTTTTTTTATTAGAGATGTTTTCTGGCTTCATGGGCTTCCACGTTAGATCGTTGTAGAGAGTTGGAGCTGAATTTGCTCAAATGACAATTCTTGTACTCTTCTTATTGATTCATTAAAATTTCATGTCTGGGATAAGGGAAAGTGTACAATTAACTACATAGTACTTGGTTTGTTGGACACAATAATGCACACTAGGGCTGATTTACCAACATTCGGTTAAATTGCACAACTGTAGCTCTCAGTACCTACAAATCATTCAGATGTGCACTTTTTAGTTAGAAAAGAGAGGAAAAGCTGCAAAAATAAGAATGCATTCCAAAAAATTTCTGGCACCATTAATTTGCATCTTTTAATACCAATGTTTTGGTTATCCTCTCACTGTTAACTAAGGGCCCAGTCCTGAGTGAGAGTTTCAGGAGTGGCACATAGCCTGCCATATCAAGGGTTAACCTCCTTCCGGACACATATCTTCCACAATAGTACTGACATAGAAAACATTTTTTTATCCACATTTAGTGTTTTGTGGATGATCTTTTTAATTATAGAAACAATGTAGAATATCTAGATGTAAGAGAAAAGGGAGAACCTATCTGTAATGAAGGGATAGAAATAGTGTTCATACCTACAATCTGTGGCATTTCAGTACTTTTATTCACAGATGATAGATTCTACATTCTGTGGCATTTAAAGGGTTAAAGGTCTCTGGTAAGGCCTCATCTTCAGTACACAGTTTTGGGCTCTAGTCCTTAAGAAGGGTATTAATAAGCTGGATAAAGGAAAGACAAATTTTAAACTATGGGGGTAGAGTGTCATGGTTGGGGTTGTTTTCTCTGGTAAAAAGACATGAAGGGAGATTATTACTCTTTACAAGCACATTGGGCGGCATTATAAATGGATAGCAGGAGATCTTGTATCCCATAAATATGACCACCACTTTAAACTACAGGCACAGAACTTTCATCGAAAGTTGTGTAGGTGGTTCTTCACGGTGAGAGCAGTGAGGTTGTGGAATATTCTGCTGGTTGTGCCTATAGCTGCTACTGACTTGTGCCAAGCAAATCATATGCTTTTATTGGCAAACTGGAAGGTGCCTGCTACTTCTTCTTTATTGGTACCATTCAAATGATGAGTCTGACAAAATAAAAAATAAAGACCTTATTAAGTCTCTCCAAATACTCTTGGGTGTATTCCACCAGGAGCCAGGACATTGTTAACATTATCTTTGTTAATAAGTATGCTATTTGTGATACCAGTTGAGAATTTGTTTAACCTAAACCTTCTATACTACTACACTGTATGTCATATTAAACTAGCTCCTCGTTAGAATATACCATTGATTACTTAAATTATGGGGAAGGAAGAGGCTTGGAGCAGAGGCAGAGAGGTCAGGCTGATTGCTAGTTAAGGTGAGTTTTCAGAAGAATGTTTTATTGCACACTTAGATACACCTAACATCCAACTTTAAGATCAATTTGAGTGAATTTGTGAATTTTCCATTATACATATTATTCTTTTAATGTTTTCCTAGATTGTTAACCTTGAATGCAACTATAGAGTACTATAATGATTGATTAGATAAAAGTCATTTATTTCTTATTAAATGTTGTTTGTTGTTGAGCTCAGGCTTAAAAAGAATAATGTAGCACTTGGGGATAAATATGAAACCCAGGAGCCCTGCATTGGAAGTCAAAATAGCAAATACTTCCACAGCCACCACAGATCTGCCTTTGGTGTTTATATAGGCTGGGATGAAGGAGATCCAGACACAGCAGAAGACCAACATGCTGAAAGTTATGAGCTGAGACTCATTAAAGCTGTCAGGTAACCGGCGAGCATAGTATGCTAATAAGAAGCTAACGATGGCCAAGATGCCAATGTATCCAACCATTATATAGAAAGCAACAACTGAGCCTTCATTACACAGCAGAATGATCATTCCAGTCTTTGATTTGGTGTCAATGTGTGGAAAGGGGGGAGAACAGACCAACCAAACTGAACATATAACAACTTGCCCAAAAGAAAGAAGTAGAACAATGCTGTAGGTAATTTGAGTTTTCATCCATTTTGCAAGTTTGCTGCCTGGTTGGGTGGCACTGAAAGCAATAACAACTGTCATAGTTTTCCCAATAAGCGTGGAAAGTTCAGATGCAAAGATAATGCCAAATATCACTTGTCGAACCAAACATGTAACTTCATTTGGTTGTCCAATGAACAGCAAGGAAGAAAGGAAAGACAATGTGAGGGAGAAGAGGAGGATGTAACTGAGACGTAGGTTATTGGCTCTCACAATGGAAGTCAATCGATGTTTATAAAAGATTGAGTATATTCCTGTGGTTATCACACACAAAAATAGGGATGTGGCCATCAAAAATATTCCAAGAAAATCATGGAATGAAAGATATTCTGTCTCTCTTTGAATACATTTGTCTCTTCTCTTGTCAGTCCA
This sequence comes from Xenopus petersii, assembly GCA_038501925.1. Classification (NCBI taxonomy): domain Eukaryota; kingdom Metazoa; phylum Chordata; class Amphibia; order Anura; family Pipidae; genus Xenopus; species Xenopus petersii. The sequence continues at coordinate 22,963,269 of CM076686.1, forward strand.
TTGATGTTCCTTGCATTTGATACAGTTGTCCATATCTAACATCAAGGCCAAATGAAATTAATTCTTTAGCAGAAACCAAAACAGTCAACATGAATAATACATAAAAATGTTAAACAATAACAATAGCACAACTGCTGAAATGTTAAAAGTCTTATATTAACTATGGTAATCTTGGGGATCTGGCCTTGTAGCTGAGAAACATGTTAAAGGGTCACTGTTGACAATATTGCATCTCAAATTGTCTTACTATAGGGAGAAACTTGTGTTGTATAGTTATACAGTATACACTAAATCACAAGACCAGTCATTGTTATGAAAAGTACTGTTCATGGCCCTTTCTAGCTGTTCAAAGCAGTGTAGGACCTCGCACACCCTGCAGAATGAAAGAGACGCCTGGTGCACAAGGGTAGAGGCTCGGCCACCTCACGATAAGGTACAACACGAAAAAATCCGATGGCAAACAGGACTGAAAGAATTCTTCCAAATTTTATTTCAAAGCGGAGTGCAAATGCAACGTTTCGGGGAATAAAACCTCTTAACAAAGGGGTTTTATTCCCCAAAACGTTGCATTTGCACTCCACTTTGAAATAAAATTTGGAAGAATTCCTTCAGTCCTGTGTGCCATCGGATTTTTTCGTGTTGTACCGTTCTAGCTATTCCCTCTTCTCTGTCATCATTCATCACCATGTTGCTTTCTGTCTCCTTGCAGTGGGATTATCATATTATAGTAGGTCCAGGTGCTGGTTCTTTCTTTGGATAAAATGTCTGCTTGGGCAAAGCTAAAGCTTCGTGAAAAGTCAGCCATGTATGCATGGAAATTTGTGGATTAAAACAGAAATAATATTCTGTAGCCAGTCAAGTTTGTATAGATATTTAAAAGCAATGTAATTGCATTGAGTGCATATCAAATGAGCAGCTGCAAATGAGTACCTATGTGTTTATACATACCTGTATTCAATGGACTGAATTGTATCAAATCACCAGCAAGCAATGTATTCATGTCTATTTATGGGCTGTAGTTGAGCACAAATGGAAGATCAGCACAAGAATAAAAAGCCAACAACAGTGAAACAAACTAATTATTCCATGCAGGCAAACAAAACAAATATGCTCCAAGGTAGTCTGTCTTGAAGAAATACCCACCCCATATATTGGTGATTTCTCCCTCTGGGCAGAGGACACAGTCGTAGCAGCAAATCTGTTGTCCCTCACGGTGAACTTTTCTGTACCCTGGTGAGCAGCTTTCACTGCAAACAGATTTGGGGACCTAAAACAAACAAGAAACAAAGCATTCTTTCAGAATTGTCTCAATCCGTCAAGTACTTTCTCAGTATACCAGCCCAGATTGAATTCATGGAAAACTTTCTCTGATGAAAACCATTTTGTTCTGCATTGGAATCTTTCACTGCATATTTTGATTTTTTTAATGGATAAATTTAGGCAAGTGTATACTTTATCCATGACAGCCACTGGTAGGTGTTTTACTATGTTTTTCAATATCAGCTGCACTCATTAAAGAAATAGGTTGTACCCTTTATCATTTTTGACAAGTGATAGTCTCCACCTCTTACTATTGAGTTGAAATTATGGGGCACACTCAAAGCAAATGTATCTATAATACTATAGTGTAATGGGCTCTGAAATTCTTTTAATACATTGTACCCATGTTGTTTGATGAATGGGTTAGTTCAGCAAATAGGTAGAGTTTTAGCTGGTCACACACTTGGTTTGGGGGACTTAAAATGAAACTTCGTATTTATTATTATTAACATGTATTTATATAGCACCCACATATTGCGTAGCACTGTAGAGTAAATGTGAGTATACAACTACATCACATGAATTACACATAGAATATATGGAGTAACAAAGATCACAATGAATACAGGTACAAAAAGGTGAGGAAGGCCCTATGCATAGGCATACAGTCTAAAGGGAAGGGAGTAATACACAAGGTGTGGGAGTGGGCAAGATCGAATTAAGTGGGTGAGAAATGTGGTACTGTATATGGTGTTGCGTTTGGTAGTTAAGCAGAGTGAGGGTAGGCTTCTCGAAAGAAGTGCGTTTTCAGAGATTTCTTGAAAGCAGAAAGGTTGGGAGAAAGTCGGACAGACCGTGGGAGAGCGTTCCAGAGGAGGGGTGTAGCCCTTGAAAAGTCTTGAATGCGAGCATGTGAGGAGGTAATAAAAGAAGAGTTGAGTAGCAGGGAGTAGAGGAGCGTAGTAAGCGAGTGGGTGAGTATATAGAGATGAGTTCCGAGATGTAGGTTGGGGCAGAGTTATGAAGTGCTTTGAAAGTCAGTGTCATTAATTTGAATTTGATTCTGAAAGGTAACGGAAGCCAGTGCAGGGATTGACAGAATGGCGAGGCAGAGGAGGAGCAGTTGCTGAGGTGTATGAGTCTCGCAGCAGTGTTCATTATGGACTGGAGAGGTGACAGTCTCTGGAGGGGGAGGCCAATTAAAGAGAATTACAGTAGTCTAGACGCGATATGATGAGAGAGTGAATAAGAATTTTGGCAGCGTCTTGGGTGATAAATGATCGTATTTTGGATATGTTCTTTAGGTGGAAGTGACATGATTTAATAAGTGACTGGATATGAGGAGTGAATGACAGGGCAGAATCTAAGATAACCCCAAGGCACTTGCGTAGGGCAATATAACAACTCTATTTTATTTTATTGGTTTAAAATTATTTATTTGATTTTCTTATTAAACAAATGAAATCAAAATGACAACAAATGTTATGCAGATGAACAAAATATGTTGCATACGAGACAATGGCATGATAGTATCAAAACTATATCATTCATGAAAAATAACAAAAACTAACTAAAAATTAACTAAGCCAGTGGATGCACATGTAATAAAAGAAAGAAAAAGCCCATTTATCATCTGGAATGTCAGATAGGTCATCTAACTATTGAAGAAAGTGCATTATTTGATCGCCAGTATTGGAGCTACAGATTTAAATATTTTATTTTACTAAGGTTCCCTAGGCTACTGTAATGTAATGTATTTGCTGTAACATATAGTCCATTCAACTTTAACTTCCCACGTATGCAAATTAGCCAACAGTAGCGCAACTTCGATATGCCGGAGTAATGCTAGTGCAACTACGCCAGCTTTTGCAAAACTTTGCAAGTTAGTGAATTAGCGTTGTCTGAGCAAAGTTGCGAAGTGTTGTGATGGCGGCGGAGCCGTCGCTGGTGAATATTCGCCCTTTAGTAAATGTGCCCCTATGTGTCATTGATCTACAGGGAAACACAAATATTTCATGTGACAATCTTCATAAACCATATATTACCGTTAAGTGAATTACAGAATTATTCAGAATAATAACCTTGAAATGCTTATACACCACAGCTGATTAGCCTCATACTTGGGGGAATTCTTTTTTGTACGATCAAGACTTTTTGATACTAGCCATGCTATTTTATAAACCTAAACTTTAATCTGAAATTTTAATACTCTGGGATGATCACTCTTTCCCACTGACACAGCTCCTCTGCACTCCGCAAAGAAACAAGATACAGGAGTATAATTCAAGCAGGGGTGAATATCTCAGTGTACAGGCCAATGGCAGCATACCATTAATTTAAATACATCCTGATTATAAGAGACAGCAAGCTTGTGGGAAGTGTGAAAGACTGATATAAAAGTTTTTTTTTTTTGCTTTGCAGGAGGTGCAGGTATACTAATTTTACTTTATTTGTTGTGTGCATCTGGTTGTTCTAGTTGTGCAATGTGTAATTTAAGATTGTAAGTTTAACTAAAGAAGTAGTTGTAGTTAGTAGTAGTAATACCAGCCCAAGGCAACCATAGCCCTTTAGCAGTAAAGATCTGTGTCTCCAAAGATGCCCCAGTAGCTCCCCATCTTCTTTCCTGCTTATTCACTGCACATACTCTGTGCTGCTGTCACTTACTGAGCTTAGGGACCCACTCACAATATACAGTACATATAGAATAGAAATGTGACAATATAAGGCTGATTAGTAATTAATATAGATAATTACTACATGGCAGCACAGAAACCAGTGCAATTAGCATCAGAATTTAAAGATGACAAAAATGTAACATAAGCTTCATCATACTGAAGTACGAAACTTTCTAAATACATTCAGTTAAATATTCTGCATCATTTCTAAAATAATCATGCTTATCTTCACTAGAGACCAGGGTGCTTGGCACTTGTTCCTGTATTGGGTGCCGGTCGTGACATCCTCTCTCAGCATCTGTTTTTCTTCATTCTATATTCATGCAGCAGTTGGGTGTCAGATGAATGATGTATATATCTTAAAGGGGGGCTCCTTTCCTAGCAGATGTATTCGAGCTTACTCAAATTCCAGTACAAACAAAATCTAACAAAATAACTGCCTTTTGCACAAATCCTGCATGTAGAGAGACATGATGTTTGGTGATTTTAATAGAGAGAGCTCTAATACATCTTCTAGGCAAAAAGAGCCCCCCTATAAGATATATTGGATCTGTCAATGATTATCAGACACTAAACTCCTGCATGAAGACAGAATGAAGAGAAACAGATGCTGAGAGAGGAATAGTGAAGATAAACTTGATTAATTCAGAAATTATGCAGAATATTTAATTGATTGTATTTAGAAAATTTCAGTATGATAAAGCTTATATTACATTTTTATGTTCGCGATAGTTCCTCTTTAATAATCTGCCCTGTAGCATCATTTTATATTACAGGCTAACCTCATTTTCTGCTTGACAATATCTTAGCTTCTCAACAGCTGCTCAGAGCCCACTGAGCATGTGAGTGTCACAGACACTTTCCAAGATGGTGACCCCCTGTGACAAGTTTGAAGTCCTGGATCATTGCTGCTATTGACAAGCTGAAGCATAAGGCTGGTGCAATAAGTTCAGTATATAAAATATGGCATTTTTTAGCCATATTAATTTTTAGGGTTTAGTTCTCCTTTAAAACTTAAGTTTTCATTTATAGTGCTGCAAACAAAGTTCTGTTTCTTTATTGAATGATTTCTTCTGATTATTTCCAGGTATAACTTGATTCATTTTGATGCTAATCCCAGATTGTATTACCTCTGCTGAATGTGGCCACTGTATTATGCTCTTGTTCAAAAATAGCTGTTCCTCTTCAAGAACAGAGGAGAGATATTTTCCAACATTGACATTCATCATGGTTCTGTCAGGTAAAATCAGAAAATTCATAATGTCAAATTGTCCTGGGACATTTCCCTTATCGTCAAATTTCATGTGTCTGCCTTCTGGTGTTTTAAAATTGACATTCTTCATGTAATGTTTGAGCTGCAATTGGAAAGAGAAAGGGGCAGTTTGAAAATTGCAAATAGATATCAACAGCAATACGGTCAATACTAATTTGGCATAATGAGAGAATATGGCATTTTTCATTGGCATTTACCAAATGAAAGCAATTACCTAACATACTCTTGTATTTAGTAGTGGGCTGGCATGAACTGAACTTCATGCCAATACTTTATGCAGTTAAAAAGTAATTTATTTATTTAAATTCTGTCATAATTTGTATGGTTCCGTTTTTATTTCTAAATTACACTGCAAATATTTCCCTCTACAATATCAAATTTCTTTCCAGAACCAACAAGTGTATTTTTCTCAGTTGTAATATCAGGTCATTTTGCCTGGTCATGTGCTTTCAGAAAGAGCCAGCACTTTAGGATGGAACTGCTTTCTGGCAGGCTGTTGTTTCTCCTACTCCTTGTTACTGAATGTGTCACAGAGGGATCTGGATTTTACTATTGAGTGCTGTTCTTATATCTACCCGGGAGCTGTTATCTTGTTTTAGGGAGCTGCTATCTGGTTACCTTGCCATTGTATTGTTGTTAGGCTGCTGGGGGGGGGAGGGTGACAACTTGCAGTACAGCAGTAAAGAGTGACTGAAGTTTATCAGAGCACAAGTCACATGACTGGGGGCAGCTGGGAAACTGACGATATGTCTAGCCCCATGTCATATTTCAAAATTAAATATAAAATAATCAGTTTGCTCTTTTGAGAAACGGATTTCAGTGCAGAATTCTGCTGGAGCAGCACTATTAACTGATGTGTTTTGAAAAAAACATGTTTTCCAAAGAGAGAATCCCCTTAACAAAAAAAAATAAAAAAACAGATACAGGTTAAGTTAGACTATCCAAAGTTACAAGGTTATAAATAGAGGTACAAACTCTAAAAGCTTAAAAAGTACATATTAGAGATATTCCTGTAGTTAAATAGTATACAATTATGTATATGTTAGGGTGACACATTTAGGGGCACATTACTAAGCTCAAGTGAAGGATTCCAATGAAAAAAACTTCAAAGTTTTTTTTGGTACTTCGACCATCGAATAGGCTACTACAACCTTCGACTACGACTTTGACTCGAACGATTCGAAATAAAAATCGTTTGACTATTCTACCATTCGATAGTCGAAGTACTGTCTCTTTAAAAAAAAAACTTCGACTGCATACTTTAAACAGTTTAAACCTACCAAGGTCCAATGATAGCCTATAGGGATCTTCCCCAGCACTTTTCTACATTTTTTATGATCGAAGATAAATCCTTCGATCAATCGATTAAAATCCTTCGGAATGTTCAATTCGAAGTATTTTATCGTTCGATCGAACGATTTTTCCTTCGATCGATCGATCACAGGATTTGCGGTAAATCCTTCTAATTCGATTTTCGAAGGATTTATATTCGAGGGTTGAATTTGAGGGTTTATTAACCTTCGATATTCGACCCTTAGTAAATTTGCCCCTTAGTGTTAAATATTTTTAAACAAAATAAATATTGTACTCATAATTCATTCCTACTGTATAGTACATATAGTAACAATTCCTAATTCAATATTGTTGTTTCCTGGAAGTTCCTAATACAATGGTCCCTAACTTGTAAGTAGTATTAGCTACTATAACATGATATTCCTACAAGTTTAACAACATCACAACAGTGTACCTGCCAAGGCTGGAGTTTGTTATGCAGAAATTGAGGATGATGGCCTTTTATCTCCAATATCATGTCATGCAGAGCATGTGCTACTGAATATACTGCAAGGTAAACACTGTACGAGACTCTGAGATTGTTGTATAAGAAAGGGGCAATCCGCCGATCTTGCTTATTCCTAAAAGGGTTTTCCGCCTTATCTTTGTCTTCATAAATGAAGGCTTCATACACATTGATATAAAATCCGTTTACAGGGAGTGTTGAGGGACCGTCATTTTGCAAGAATTCGATTAACCCAGGTATGTTTCCATCAGAGATGGAAATTGAGAGAGAACCATGCAAAGGATGCAGTTGATATGTTAAAGAGTTGTCCATTTCAAATGTTATCTCTTTATTTGTCAAGAACAACTTCCCTTTAAGGTTTGCAATATATGCAGCGGTTGCTACCAATTGCAATTCTTCAACACTGCTGTATACAATGATTACATTAGCAGTGCTATTTTTAATATTTTTCATTATTATCTGTTCATTATAGATCACCTCTAGGAACTCAACACAATAGCCACTTTTTAGAATCTTGTCTCTCATGTCATTGCTTGCTCTCAGGTTACTTTCATCTTCAAAAGTGATAATGCCTACCCAGTTCCACCCAAAGTGTTTAAGGAGCGCAATGATGGCCTGGCACTGAGCATGCTCACTTGGCACTGTGCGGAAAAAGTGAGGGAAAATAATCTTATCGTCAAAGACTTGATCCATGGCACCATAACTGACCTACGGAGAAAAGAACGTCATAGAAAGTGTACATTATACTAGTAAAGTTACTCTTAAATCATTTGAGGTTGACCATAGCAAATGTTATCATATTATTTCTTTATTATTGCATTGCTGCTTTCTATCAATCATATTATCACTTTTGCCTTCCTCAAATTAAAACCACTTCTTGATGACAGCCCATACTAAATATGATTAGGAAGTATAAGACTGGTCTTTGGTTAGTTGATTCTCACAATAGTATTTGAAAAATAAAGAACTACATGGGAAAAATTGGGCGGAAAGTAGAAAGTACTTACTAACAAAAAACAAAATCTTTGCTGCCCCACAATTGGCCAATCTGCAAGACCAATAATGACTACCCACATGAAATTAAGCAGAATTAATTTTTTAAGAACTAATATGTTGGGCTTCTTTAGCGGTCCAAGGCTACCAGAGCCCTTTAGCAGTGAATATAATAGCAGTGAATAGTGCCTAGAAATGTGCCCAGTAGCTTCCCATCTTTTTTTTTACTAATTCACAGCACCTAATCTGGGCTGCCAGTTACAAGAGCTTAGGCACTACATGACTGATTATTAATTTATTTAGATTTGCATTACATGGTAGAATTAAAACCAGTGCATTCTGCATTGAGAAATAATCAGCCCTGTAGCATCAGCTTCTGTGAAAGATGTAACCTCATGTCTAATGAGGTTACCCCTAAGCTTGTTAACCCAGAACGCAGTGAGCATGTGCAAAGCCACTGGCATTCAAAAGATATTACAGGTATGGGATTTGTTATCTGAAAACCTGTTGTGCAGAAAGTTCCAAATTACTGGAAGGCCATCTCCCATAGATTCTATTATAAGCAAATAATTTTATTTTTTTAACGATTTCCCTTTTTCTCTGCAATAATAAAACAGTATTTCAATATCATTTCAATTTACTATATATGCAGTATATGAATTGATATTTCTTTTAAATAGGTTACAATCTATGGAATGTCTTTTTAAAATCAAAATACCTGTATATAGTTGTAGGCAGAGAGAAGTATAGCCATTGTATATGAGCAGGAAGACATAATATGACCTATGAATGCAATAAATGTTCCATATGATCTGCAGTTGTAGTTAGGAATCGCATGACTGTTTCCTGATAATGCTCTAAACATATTTTCAGCAGTCACTGCTTCACTTGACCCTGAGTCAAATATATGGAACCCCAAAGTAATGTTGGGCAGGATGTCATCCCTCTTGTTAATTTCATCAACAGCAAATTCAAATGTCAGAAGATGTCGCCAATACCTAAGATTGATGCTAACACAGAATAAAGTGTTTAGTAATAAAATATTTGGAAAATTTGTCACGCTATTCTGTCAAACTTGAACATTTGATAGCTTATTTTGTTGGGGAAGTGCCACCTCTTCCCTAGTACTTTGGACCATTTCAACATGTTCTCAAACACTGGGGGCTAGAAGACCTTTAATCTTTTTCTTTTCCTTCTGGGTGCTCACTTGTGCTTGCAACACATTCTTTTTCCAGCAAGTGTGAAGAGCTCTGTGGGACCCAGTTACATAAAAAAAATTATGGGCAGGCTGTCCAATTAAAATAGCCTAGAAATTAATTAAAAAATGAAGAGTCTAGATTTAGTTATATGGCTCAGCTATAGCATAAAGATTCACAGGACACTCTGGAAAGGACACAAAGAGGAACATTAAAGACAAAGAGGAATAAAGACATAGTTGGTAGCATGATTGCATGTTATAAGTTTCCTTGCCTGTTGTTCCTTATAGGAGATTTAAGTATACCTACCTACATCTAATTTTCTGTTATGTTCTTTCTAATTAAGTTAAGCTAGAGTATCTTGGTTGTATTATTGCATCTGAGTAGTATTTGATTACAGGGCTTCCATAGTTTAGGAGGAGCAATAGTTTATTCCTTGCATAGAGGTTTCCATAGGTACATTTGGGTTTAGTAACGTACAATGAGGGGCCTTGATGTGCCACGTGAGCTTACATATTTTGGCCAAAGTGTGGTACTAACACCTCATTTTTTTGTAAATATTTTTTAAAGGCAAACCAAGCACTGGCAAATTTTCCCTTACACTTGGGTTCAGTGTTGGACTCGGGGAGGTCTGGGCCCACCGGGGCTGCAGCATTGAGGCCCACACACACTTTGGGCGCCCCATCCATGGCCCTTCACCCCAGCCACAACCCACCTCTGCATCCCCTTTACCTCTGCTGGCACTTACCTCATTGATCTTCTCTTCGCAATCGGGAAGGGAGGAGCAGTGATCAGGTGCAAGGGGAGCAGTGGCCTCGTGCAGAGGAGAGTGATCATGATTGTGGCTATTGGCATCATAGATTCAGTGATTTAAAGCCATTTGACTAAAATCATTCAGATGAGGTTTGGCTAGGCACTAAATAAGCTTACGGAGAAACAGTAATCTTTCAAAAATGTTCAGCAAAATCTTGAACTGAATCATGGGTTTAGTCCATGCCAGCTGAAGTCACCAATGGGAAAATTACTATGGGTAAGAAATTTCAAAAAGCAGACCTTCCATTGCCCATAACAACTGGTCAATACACTGGTAGTTGGAAAATGAAAACCAAGATCTATGTAGTTGCTATGGGCAACTAATACAATTTATTATGTAATCATATTCATCATAAGAACATTTTAAAGGTCACTTATGAATAACTTTAAAACCACTGAAAATTGATAATCAATGTGCATGCAGACAATCCTTATTTTTATTTTCCTCTATTTACATTTTCCTGTGTTTTATTGCATTTCATTGCATGCATTTCCTGAATTTTAAGTTGTATATTCCTGTATTTTACCCCTTAAAGTTGAAGAGATCAAGCTTGGGCTGCCATTGCAATAAATATTGTTTTCTTTAAATTCTGGGTAGCTGCCATGAAATGACTTCATCTGGAAAATTTTGCAAACTGACTCTGGACTAATACAGCTCCAGATGGGCCACTAACCACAGGCCAATGAAAATCTAATACTGAATCTGCTAATGTGTCCTCAAACTGTACAGTCAAAAGCTATGAAGTACACAGCAACACGAGGAAATTCCAAAGAGACAAGAAGATAAACAAGATAAATGTTAAGATAAACAAAGGTACAGGACCAGATGTATTCATCCCAGGGTTCTAAACAAACTTAGCTCAGTGATTGCCAAACTTCTTTACTTAATTTCTCAGGATTCATTGAGGTCTGACATGGTGCAGAGAGACTGCTTATTTGCTAATGTGGAGCCGCTATTCAAAAAGGGAACTTGTTCTCAGCCTCAAAACTATAGGCCGGTTATTTGATGTCACTGGTAGGAAAGCATTTCAAAAGGGGTGTTAAGTGATAAGATACTTGACTTGCAAACCATAATACTATGAGTTTGTGCCAGCATGGTTTTATGTGTAATAGATCTTGCCAGACTAACTTAATTTCTTTCTATAAGAAGGTGAGCAGAGACCTTGACTCTGGGATGACAGTGGATATAAACTACTTAGACTTTGCTAAAGCATTTGATACAGTGCCACACAAAAGGTTACTTGTTACATTATGGAATGTTGGAACCGGATTTGAGTATTTGGATAGAGAACTGGCTAAAAGATAGACTACAAAGAGTGGTGGTAAATGGACCATTATCTAATTGGACCAGTGTTGTTAGTGGAGTACCGCAGGGCTCTGTACTAGGTCCCTTGCTTTTCAACTTGTTTATTAATGACCTGGAGGTGGGCATTGAAAGTACTATTTCTATTTTTGCAGATGATACTAAATTGTGCAGAACTATAGGTTCCATGCAGGATGCTGCCACTTTGCAGAGTGATTTCACTAAATTAGAAAACTGAGCAGCAAACTCGAAAATGAGGTTCAATGTTGATAAATGCAGGTTATGCACTTTGGCAGAAATAATATAAATGCAAGTTATACACTAAATGGCAGTGTGTCCCACTAATGAACTTGTAAATATTAATCATGTCCCCTTGCAAGCATCTCTTTTCCAGCTGAAACAACCCCAACTTTGACTTTCTACTGTCATAATTTAAATCTTCCATCCATCTAGCCAGTTTAGTTGCACATCTCTGCACTCTCTCCGGCTCATTTATATCACTCTTAATCACTGGAGCCCAAAACTGCCCCCATACTCAAGATGAGGCCTTTAAAAAGACCTATAAAATTATAATCCCTTGAGTTTATGCCCTTTTCATGCAAGGCAGTTCTTTATTTGCTTTAATGGCCACAGAATGACACTGCCTGGAATTAGACATTTTATTATCTACAAAAATCTACAGATCCTTCTCAAATGTTAGTAAAATGGCCCAATAGTTTTGAGCAATTTAGTATCATCTGCAAAAACAGAAACAGTACTTTCATTAATAAACAATTTTAAGGACCAAGCAAAGGACCAAGGACAGAACCCTGTGATACCCCGCAAATAACACTGGTCGATTTAGAAAATATTCTGTGTAGCAACCCCTTTGTAATCTATCCTTCAGGCAGTTATCTATCCAAGTACAAATTTTATGTTCCAGGTAGTGATAAGTGGATTTTTTTTGCCAAGTTCCGTTGCAAAAAAATGTGACTCCAATGTATTGTGTACCCTGGAACAGATACAAACTGGTCCCGGACAGTTGTTTATTTGTATATCTCCAAGTCTATTTTGAATTTCATTTTGAGTAACCCATGCATCAGTATTTACATTACTAAAATTGGGTCTGTTCTGTCCTCACGATGTATTACCCTGGGGCAGTGTGTAGTTCCACATTCAGCTAAACCTCCCCACACTCAATAGTGAGTGAGGAGACTGAGTGCTGAAGTCTGTAGAATTTAGAAGAGATGAAACTATAATACAAATGAAAGGAAATTCAATGAAAACAAATAATGATATTGCAGATAAACATATGCAGGTAGATAACTACAACATAAATGTATGTGCTGGCAGAAATATGCATAAAGCAATGTCTTGAGCTGCTGGCAGCTTTAGTGATGGTTTAGTGCAGTTTAAGTCCATTAGCTTACCAGCGATGCTACCCTAAGAGGAGATGATAAACTGTAAGTGCTCCAGGGTTTCCAGGTCTAATTTTCAAAAATTAGTAGCCCAATTTGGCTGGAAAACTGCCAACCTGACATCCCTGATGTGCTCCTTCCACAGCATGGCCTACAAAATAGAGGGGCAGATTTACTTAAGGGCAAAGTGGCTAACGCTAGCAACTTTTTGCCAGCGTTGCCACCCGCAGGGACATCACTGAATTTACTAATGGGCGTATGCGCTAATTCGCTAGCGAAAGAGACTGGTGCTAGGGGTCATTCACACTATCGCCAGGCGACTTTTTGGCCTGGCAAACGGACGCTACTCCGCAAATTCACTAAAATGGATGGATGTCAGTAGCGTCCTCAGTGCCAAGGGCTTTCCGTATGAGGAGATCACCTCTCCAGCCGTAGGCGCCTTTCAAACTAGGACGCTACTGACATCCACTGCCTCTAACCAGAGTAGCCGCTTCGAGGCCCAGTGTGTTGACACGGCGCTGAGGAGAGTGTCATTTTGAGACATCAGACCGGCGACTTGTACAGGCGCATCAACCACACAAAAGAGGGGTAAGCGTGGACGGCAACTTACCGTCTATACTTTAGATCAACTATACTGCACTATTGTAGCTTTTTCTCTTTAGGCACGACCAAACTAGACGCATGTCCGGATAAAGCCATAAACACATACAGGCACGATAACTACAAGGCGCTTGTGAGTAGTTCTGCATATCTAAACATTGTGTCCTAGCTATAAGTTTGCTGCACTATTGGGATTGCTTATTCTTTTTTAGATTCTGAGATCGTAACACTGCTGTTTAGTGCACCTAGGCGCGGTTTCTTCAACCTTTTCACGTAGACTTTTTTAGAGAATAGTTGTAGTCACAGCTTTAACCCCTCTACTTTGAGAGTTTAGCACAACAGCACAAAAGTTATTGAAAATCCTTACATACTGCCTTCATGTGGTTGAGGCTTGTCGGTGAAAGTAGGACTTTCAGTGGAAAATGGGCCCATCTGTAATATTCCTCCCAATATAAGATCTCCATCCTTCATGTACTCATACTGTACATTTTCCATCCATAAATGGCACATTTTAGTTTCATTCTGATTTTCAAATGGAGTGCTAATGAACTGACTGCTAAATTAAAAAAAATCCAAAATTAAAAAATATATACAGTATTTAATGCTTTTCATTTGTATTTAAAACTGTCTTAACTAAAATGTACAGTGATCTCTGTACTGGCCTCACTGATTGTCTTATCCAATTATCCAGCAAGCTAAACACCTTTGCGTAACAACAACACGAAGTGATGTTGAAAGTGTTTACTTATAAAAATGGTGTGACACTGTAAATACAAATAAATACAGAAATGTGACAGCTGTATTATGAACATGGCTAGCTACTATAAGCAGCATCTCACTAGCTGGATGCGCAATAAACCCTTATAAACTACAAAGATAGGTAGGGTAACAGTAACATTCCCTAGACAAGCATACTGAAGATGTGTAACTGCAAAACAACATTACTTACAGGGAATGCCTTAACCCTTTCACTGCCAGCCGAATTGGCTGATTTGGTACTTGTACTGGCAGACCATTTTTGAACATTTTGTACTCTTTCAAAATCCAAATTAGGTATGCATGTTTTTCTATTCCAAAGCACTAACCCGCAAACCTTTCCTAAATTTGGCAATTTGGGTGAAATTTCTAAAAATCACCTCAAAACTTCCAACCTGCAGCATCATATTTCCCACATACTTTTAGATATCAAGATATATCACCCCAAATATGAAAGTATGGGGTCCTCTGAACAGTTTTATGTCCAATATGTATAGGTTTACCCAAGCACATGGCATATAGGGGCACCAAAACAAAGACCCCCCATATGGTCTGTCATTTCAGGTACTGTAAAATCAGCACATTTACATCATTTTAAGGGGGGCAAACTTAGAAAAAAAGTAAGTTCACCCCCAGAAAACCATATATTTTCGGAAAGTACACATTCCCCCAAATCCAAATTAGGTATGCATGTCTTTCTACTCCAAAGCACCAAGCAACAAAACTTTCCCAAATTTGGCGATTTTGGTGACATTTCCAAAAATCACTTCAAAATTTCCACCCTGCAGCATCGTATTTCCACACATACTTTTAGGTATCAAGATAAATTACCCCAAATATGAAAGCCTGGGTCCTCTGAACAGTTTTATGTCCAATGTACATAGGATTTTCGAAGTACATGGCATGTAAAGATCCCAGAGTCTACCTTGTGCATACTTATTGTCTTACATTTACACTAATTTATAAACATTGCCAGATTTATATGGGATAAAAGCTACAAAAAGTTATGGTCACCCCTAAAAATCATGTATTTTTGGACAGGGCACCTTTTGACAAATCCAAAATGGTTAATTATGTCTTTCTACTCCACACCACCATACTGCAAAGCTACACTAAAGGCAGCCTAAAATCACCTAAAAATATTGCAATTGGCCGCATTTTTCTTGCCCAATTTCTTACATACAATTGTAAAACACCCTAAATATTGATGCCAATGGTCAACTGAACAGTTTGATACTCAATATGCATAGATATACCAAAGCAGCATGTGCGGACGCCAAATAAAAATAGTGCATAGGAATTTTCTCCGCTGCAGATTTGCCTTCTGTGAACAAAAACCCCTACAGTGTATTATTTGCCACAAGACCCTCCGAACAGCACAAAGACCCCCAAAAACCATTTATTTTTAGAAAGTACACATTCTGACAAATACAAAATGACTAATTGTGTCTTTCTACTCCAAACCACCATACTGTAAAGCTATTCTAAAGGCAGCGGTTTTTATGACGTTTCTGAAAATTGGCTAAAAATATTGCAATTGGCTGCATTTATCTCACCCAATTTCATACATACAATTGTAAAAGACCGTAATTATTGATGCATGTGCGGACCCCAAATAAAAATAGTGTATCTCGGCTGCCGATTCGCCTTCTGTGAACATATCCCGTCACTGAGTATTCTGTGCCACAAAACCACTGAACAGCACAAAGACCCTGCAAAACCATACATTTTTGTAAATACATTCTGACAGATCTAAAATAGGTAAAAACGTATTTCTATACCAAATGATCAATCTTCAAAACTGTTCTAAAAAATGTAATGAACAAAAATGCAATAAGAAAAGGTTGTGTAAGTGTGTGTGTATTTATGGAAGTGTGTTTATTTGTGTGTGTGTGTGTGTTTTGAATGCACAAATAGAAATAGTAATAAAGACAGGAAAAAATCAAATAAAGACAAATATAATAAAAAAAAGTGAAATGTGTGTAGAGGGTGCAGTGTGTGAGCATAATAGTGCAAATCACTAACATGGGAGCAGAAAAGGCTCGAGAATCCACAGGAGGACTGCAGGCAGAAGTTTCCAGCCGATTCCCTGTACAGTTCAGCAGAAAGGGGCGGTGCTGGAGGTCTGAACCAACACCAGCCACGTGCAGATGACGTCTCCTCTTTATGATGTCATCAAGGAGGCGATCCACTGGCTGCTGGGCTTCTTGGGGACTTCTGACTTCTACCTAGGAGATTGGGGGTAAGTAATTGTGGGTCTAGGGCAAGGGATCAGGACTGGGAGGGCCCCAGTTGCTGCTCTCACAGCAGGCATCTGTTTTGATGTATACTGTACGTATAGAGACGGATCCGCAACAAACACACTCAAGTTAATGCAGTTGGGGAGTATCCCCTTTTATTCAGCCACCAAACATTCAACGTTGAGATACGCAGCACTAAATGGCTTGGAAACAATTAACTAGTTGAGCCAGTAACACCTATACATAAAATGCAAAAGAGAGAGAAGGGGAGATACATCATTGGACAGAAGAAAAATAAACGTACAATGGATGTAAGCTGATAAGTGCAAGACAAAATTAAATAATCTAGTCCAAATACCAGGCCAGCATTCAAAAGCAGGTGGCAAACAATATGAAGTCTGTTAAACAGGAAGAAGGACAGGGCAGGCAGAAAGCAAGGAAAGTCCAATAAGCAGGCTGAGGCCAAGACAGGATGAAGACAGAGGGATTCTCTAGAGAACAGGCCAAGCTTAGTACCGGGAGATCAAACACAAAGCAGGCAAGAAACTGGACAAGGGCTCAGGAATTAGGTAGGGACAGGGAAATCCAGGAATAAACAGAAAACCAGGCAGGGATCAGACGAGGGAGCATATTGTTTTGGCAAAAGGAGTTGCTAGAAGCTGGCTTATAAAGCACCTAAATTGATTAATTGAGGACACATGATGTTAATGAGAGAGGTGGTGGCAAGAGAGCAGCAGGGAGAGTTTAAAATGTAAAAATATGGCAATATTATAAGATACCCAGGAGTTACTTGAGCAAACAAATGGCACTTTTACTATAATTTATATAAAAAGTCATAAATGGGTAATGAGTGATGTTATATAAGACCGGTCTGTTGTGCAAAAAGGGCTATAGATATAGTGGATTGTGATATAGTCATTCTAGAACCCCAACTTTTCTTTTTTTAGATCAGCTTAATTGCTGTGAATTTGCACTTCTTTTCCACCATTGCTTATTTTAAAGGTTAGGGGTGTCCAAATTCACCCATATTGTATCCAATGGACTGGTCTGGCAAATGACTAAAGGTATTAGACTTCTTTAAATGTATTTATGTATTGTATACATTTTAACTGCCACGCTCCTGACTTATAATCATGTGTGTTTTCAAGCTAATAACATACATGAAAATGTTGGACCATTTGTGTGATTTTCACCTCCCTACCCTTAAATCAGCAAATTTACAAAATAGATTTGTTAAAAATTTCCAATAAAACAATTTTACAAGAGAGATGATTAAAGCTGATTAAAAGACCTATTGAAGGCCTGACGACTTTAATACATTTTCAAGTGCCTGATCCAGAGTTCACAAAGGAATAAGCAAATATGGCTGTAAGCTGCAAGTAAATATCAAACCACAAAAAATGTTTATTGCATATTGGAAAGTTGCTGTTACTATGCAGTTGAAGTGTACATTTTTACTGGTTATGAACAATGCATAAAAAATTAACCAAGTTCTAATAATCCATGTGATTAGTATTATTTGCAGTGGAATTAAGAATCACAGTTAACTGCAATGCCTTGTGGCAGAAAACAGTATGGGTACGAAAAGATAAAATTTGAAAAGTCACTTAGCAAATCTGCAATTGGACAGGTGACCATTCTAATATATATTAATAATAATGTTTCACGCATGCGCATACATCTGCTGTAACCAACTCTATTGAGAGTTGTAGGGAAAAAATTATGAAATGAAAATAGTGGCACAGTGGGCCCCCAAACACGGGCGCTGCACCAATGAGGAGAGTTGAGAAATGCTGCTCCTATAACTTTAAGAAAAAAAGAAATTCTGGTTTTCAAACCGGAAATTTGTCTCTTCTAGCACAGAGAGCCCAATTGTGCCCTCTGCGCTAGCCTTTTAGACCCCCCTGGACCCCTCTGCTGGCATCGTGGATGCCCCTCGACCTCCTCCAGGGAATAAAAGTGAGTCCTGCGCGGGTCCATTTTTTGGGATCCGTACCCACAACCTGCAATCTGCAACCTGGACCCGCAAGTACCTTATCCGCACCCAGACCCGTGACCCACTGACCATCAAGTTAGTGCTGTCATTGTAAACCGGAAGTTACATCATCGGAAGTAGACATGATCAGAAAAAAAGGAGTAAAACAGGAAGTGCTGTCATTGTAAACCGGAAGTGAAATCATCGGAAGTAGATGTGACCAGAAAAAAGGAGTAAATATCGCTATTGAGAAGACCCACGGCTCGACCCGTGACCCACAAACCCGCAAAACTACCGACCCGCGTCAATACCTGCACCCAGAACTTCTACCTCCAACCCGCAGGGTACCGCAGGTTTTTGCAGGTAACCCGCAGGGACACCTGGTAACATGTAAAATGCCCTTTAAGTACAGGACAGCCTATAACCCAACAGTGCTTTGCTCTACACCTAGCATTAATGCTGTGCTCCTTACCTAGCACCAATGCTGGAGAGCTGATACCAATTAACTGATAAAATTGTCTGCATTTTCATCAGTTTGAGCTCAGTACCTCAGATGAAATGGTCACAGCATTTTTGTTTTTTACTGGCAGCAACAATAGAATGAATCAAGGTTCTAAATATTTTTGTATGGCATGGTAAATTAATGGGAATTAACCATAACCAACATTGTGGTTATTTGTAGTCTGCTTAGGAAAATGAATGCTGTCTACAGTACAGCTCTATCCCATAGGAATGAATAGAATGTGGGTGAATGTTTCAGAGAACTCTAATCTCACATATTGATAATTCTGCTCCAAAGAGACAGAACTACTGCAATGACAATTTCCATCTTTAAATGAGTAGAATATTCTCTCTAAACAAATACCTGTTATTTGATGAGGTGCTGTTAAATAATGGTTGTTCTTGCTCCTGTACTGTGGATGATAGATTTTGCCTTCCTGCTACATGAGAATAGATAAATAGATGCAGTGAGATCTGGAAAACTTGGATAATCATTGATAATCTTGTTACAGTAACAGCCAGTCAGCCGTCTTCAAGTGCATCTGTCATTTTGAGTCTCACAACTGCAGAATATATCTATTGTGTGTGTTTATTTCAGGTCTCTATGGTGAGTTTTTTTTAACATAATAAATAAATTAATAGAACAGAAAACAGCCAACTACAGAAAAGGCCTTACCAAGATTAAACTGAAAGGACCAAAATGTGTGAGTATAATTGTGTGTATAAATATAGATATGTTGTGTTAACTTTGAAAATAAAATATTTTTAGATAAAGGTAGCCATTTTGCATAAATGGTATTTTTTTTTTTTTATTTGATTTTGCATTTGATTTGTTAATATGTTGGGGTGGTACAGGAAAGAAAGAAAGGCTGTTTCTAAAACAATTGAGGAAGCAAAGGCTAAGTGTCACGGTTCACTGTACTTCCAGCCGCACATGACTTTAGGGGGCAGATTTACTAAGGTTCGAGTGAATTTTCTAAGTACAAAAAGTTTGAATTTCAAAATAATTTTTGGATACTTCGACCATCGAATAGGATACTACGACTTTGAATTTATTTCGATTCAAAGTAAAAATCGTTCGAATATTCGACCATTCGATAATCAAAGTCTCCTTAAAAAAAACTTCGACTTCAATACTTCGCCAAATTAAACCTGCCAAAGGGCTATGTTAGCCTATGGGGACCTTCTACATACTTTTTCTAAATCTTTACACATCGAATAAAAATCCTTCGATCGTACGCTAAAATCGTTCAAAACATTCGGTTCGAACGATTTAATCATTCGATCAAACGATTTTTATTCGATCATAGGATTGCCAAATACGGTGAAAAAACTTCTAATTCGATATTCAAATTCGAAGTTTATCAATTCGATGGTCGAATTTCAAAGTTTTTTGTACTTCAGAAATTAAACCCTTGATAAATCTGCCCCTAGGCGTGGCTATCAGGGGTAACTAACTCAGTCTCTCACCCACCTTGCACACATGTTAGACTAGCACAACACCCCAACCAACACCCAGAAAAGGAATTAGCTGCCACCATCTATCATTCACAGGCGATAGAAACCTAATGTGACTATTTCCCTGTTCTCTCTAACAGAAAATAACTCACAATACACCAATGCATTAAACATTCTCTCACTATAGTCAAGGTTAGTTCCTTAAGGTTGCTTCCTCAAACATTCACCTCCCCAAACATGACCTTTAAATGATGAAAAGAACATTTTGAGAAACTCCTGGACCCAGTACACAAGATCGCCAAACAAGAGGCATTGCTGGAAACATCTGGGGGAGGTTTTGTGTCATGCTAGAGCTGCAAATATCAGGTTAAGATGATGGTTAAGGGATGATTTAGCCATAAAATGTATGCCACCAGCATTGTCTTGGTAATCAAATGTACTAGTCATCTAGAGTAATAAAGAAAGATATAGGATTGTAAGAAGTCTAACATACATCATTGCTGTTGTTTTCCTTATGGGGAAAGTGTTTGGCCTCGGGAGGAGCCCTCAGCTACCACCAGGACTTAAACGAGAGGTGCAAGGCTAGAGGTCCTGGATAGGCAGAGGAGCACGACTGTTAGAGACTGTTTGGCAGAAGGTCGTAGTACAAGGCTATAGGCAATAGAGTAGTCAGATCAGGCTCGGTCGAGGCAGGCAGTGATTAAGCACAGTCAAGGGTCAAACCAGGAACAGGCAAGGGTCAAACCAGGAAGTCAATCAGAGGGTTAGGCAGAATCGGAGTCGGTAAACAGGCAAGGGGTCAGGATATGGAGAGTAGAATGGTCAAAAGCCAGGCAGGGGGTCACAACAGGAATCAAACAGGTTCAAAACAGATTTAACAAAAGGTCAGAAGCACCAGGAAAAAACTCCTATAACGAGCAAAGATTCTACATATGAATGTCCCTTTTAAACTTTTGAATTTTGAGCCAATTGCGCTCTGACGAAGGGTTGATTATTTCAATGATGGGATATGGACCAATAAACCTAGGACCCAACTTGAGGGAAGGGACTTTCAACTTAATGTTTTTAGTAGATAGTCACACAGACTCTCCTACCTGATATTTGGGTGCCTCTTGGCGAGACCTATCAGCTGCTTTTTTCTGAGCGGTTGTAGCTGCAGAGCGAGAGAGAGCCATGCACCCCAGACCAAATTTTTGCAAACTGTTTGACAGAAGAGTTGTTAATTGTTTGGGATGTAAACAATTAACAATAAAGAATGGAGATTCACCAGTGGAAGAATGAGTTGCATTATTGTAAGCAAACTCTGCCCATGGTAATAGCTCAGCCCATGAGGATTGATTGTCAGATACATAACACCTTAGAAATTCCTCAATGGATTGATTAACCCTTTCGGTTTGACCATTAGTTTGGGGGTGATATGCAGTAGAAAATGATAATTCAATACCAACCAAAGAGCAGAATGCTCGCCAAAACTTTGAAACAAATTGTACCCCTCTGTCAGAAACAATATTGACCGGAAAACCATGTAACTTAACATTTACACACTGAGACAGGACTGGACAATGGGGTAGACGACAGAGCAGGTACGTGCCTGGTGCCCCCCCAGCTTTGCGCCCTAGGCACGTGCCTACTCTGCCTACTCCTAGTTCCGGCCCTGGCTGGCTGTCTCTATAACTGACTTGTGCAAAGCAAATCATTTTGTTTTTTGTGACAAACTGGAAGTTTCTTGCTACTTTTTCTCTATTGGTACCATTTAAATAATCAGTCTGACAAAATAAAAAATAAAGACCTTCTCCAAATACTCTTGGGTGTATTCCAGCAGGACCCAGGACATTGTTAACATTATCTTTACGAATAAGTTTGCTGTTTGTGATACCAGTTGAGAATTTGTATAACCTAAACCTTCTATACTATTACACTGTGTGTCATATTAAACTACCTCCTAGAATATATCATTGATTACTTAAATTGTCGGGAAAGAAGAGGCTTGGAGCAGAGGAAGAGAGGTCAGTCTGACTGCCAGTTAGGTTAAGGTATCAGAAGAATGTTTTATTGCACACCTAGATACACCTAACAGCCAACTTTAAGATCAATCTGGGTGACTTTGTGACATATTTTCTATTATACTTTTAATGTTTTCATTAAACCTTGAATACTATACTTGTATAGTACTATAGCATACTATAAAGACTGATTATATAATAGTCATTTGTTTCTTATTAAATGTTGTTTATTGTTGAGCTCCGGCCTAAGAATGATAATGTAGCACTTGGGGATAAATATAAAACCCAGAAGTCCTGCATTGGAAGTCAAAATAGCAAATACTTCCACAGCCACCACAGATCTGCCTTTGGTGTTTATATAGGCTGGGATGAAGGAGATCCAGACACAGCAGAAGACCAACAAGCTGAAAGTTATGAGCTGAGACTCATTAAAGCTGTCAGGTAACCGGCGAGCATAGTATGCTAATAAGAAGCTAACGATGGCCAAGATGCCAATGTATCCAACCATTATATAGAAAGCAACAACTGAGCCTTCATTGCACAGCAGAATGATCATTCCAGTCTTCGATTTGGTGTCAATGTGTGGAAAGGGGGGAGAACAGATCAACCAAACTGAACATATAACAACTTGCCCAAAAGAAAGAAGTAGAACAATGCTGTAGGTAATTTGAGTTTTCATCCATTTTGCAAGTTTGCTGCCTGGTTGGGTGGCACTGAAAGCAATAACAACTGTCATAGTTTTCCCAATAAGCGTGGAAAGTTCAGATGCAAAGATAATGCCAAATATCACTTGTCGAACCAAACATGTAACTTCATTTGGTTGTCCAATGAACAGCAAGGAAGAAAGGAAAGACAATGTGAGGGAGAAGAGGAGGATGTAACTGAGATGTAGGTTATTGGCTCTCACAATGCAAGTTGTCCGATGTTTATAAAAGATTGAGTATATTCCTGTGGCTATCGCACAAAAAAATAGGGATGTGGTCATCAAAAATATCCCAAGAAAATCATGGAATGAAAGATATTCTGTATCTCTTTGAATACATTTGTCTCTTCTCTTGTCAGTCCATTGATGTTCCTTGCATTTGATACAGTTGTCCATATCTAAAATCAATGCAATTTTTTAAAAAGTGTTTTAGCACAAACCAAAAAAGTCAACATGATGTAACTCTAACTTGGGCTATTTACATCAACGGGGTTAATCACCAGCTAGTAGACTAGAGCATGGGTTATGGACTCTAACACTTAAGGCAGGGCCTTCCCAAAGTGAAAGAAATGAAGGTGCGGTGTAGTGCAACTACAACTCCTACAGGCCACTGTGCTTTTAACCAAAAAAGAAATGGGCGCCAGGAGGTTCTTGCAATTAAACAGAACAAACTTTTATTTGTCAGAGACAAATGATCCACAGGGTACTTACATCAGTACAGAGGCATTTGCCGAATATATAGGCACACAGCTTACACAAAGCTTCAGAGGTAGATGCAGTTGCATCCTCTAAGGACGTAGTCAAGGAGTACAGCACCTCCAGGCAGAAATAACTCACACATGGTCAGAATCCCTCCCAGTGGAGTGGTCAGGGAGGAGAACCTAAAGCCTGACACCCTAGCCACTGCGTCCCTTCACTGTAGGCAAATCTTACATCCTGGGAAGCTACTCCCTGCTACAACTCCTTGAAGGAGCACAAAGCTGCTCTTTCTCTCTTCCCTTACTGTCTTACTCTCCTAGAGAGTCTATAACAAATATATTCCTGCCACTCACTAGCCTCATTCAGGGGGTCCCTGCTCCCTGACTTATCTCTCTAGAGGTACTGGTCCCTCTAGGGCACATGGCTCCACTGGACCTTGCTGTACCCAGGCTCCCTGGGTACATCTACCTGGGTCAGCACCCAGAAGCCAAAGAGGAATATCAACCCCTTCTCACTCACTATACCAAAGTGTGACAGCATGTGGTCACAGCGCCTCCTGGCCAATAATGTGGATATGAAAATTATAACTAGCTACATGGGCAACAGCCCAGCAACTAGGGAGATCAGGAAGTATAGGCATTTAAAGGAGAACTAAACCCTGAAAATGAATAGGGCTAAAAATGCTATATTTTATAAACTGAGCTTATTGCACCAGTCTAAAGTTTCAGTTTGTCAATAGCAGC
Organism: Xenopus petersii; assembly: GCA_038501925.1. Classification (NCBI taxonomy): domain Eukaryota; kingdom Metazoa; phylum Chordata; class Amphibia; order Anura; family Pipidae; genus Xenopus; species Xenopus petersii. The sequence goes on from CM076686.1 coordinate 22,987,655, forward strand.
AATGATCCAGGACTTCAAACTTGTCACAAGGGCTCACCATCTTGGAAAGTGTCTGTGACACTCACATGTTCAGTGGGCTCTGAGCAGCTGTTGAGAAGTTAAGCTTAGGGGTCATTGTAAATTATCAAGCAGAAAATGAGGATGGCTTGTAAAATAAGATAATGCTACAAGGCAGATTATTAAATTCTGATTTTAGTTGCACTGGTTTCTGTGCTGCCATGTAGTAATTATCTGTATTAATTACTATCAGCCTTATATTGTGACATTTCTATTCTATGTGTACTGTATATTGTGAGTGGGTCCCTAAGCTCAGTGACAGCAGCACAGAGCACGTGCACTGAATCAGCAGAAAAGAAGATGGGGAGCTACTGGGGCATATTTGGAGAAACAGATCTTTACTGCTAAAGGGCTGTGGTTGCCTTGGGCTGGTACAGAAGCACAAAACATAATGTATGTAAGTTGTAAAATTTATGTGTATATCCAATGCCTCTGGTATATTTGAATACAATGTAATTTCTCCTACCGCACACCTATAGTTCACCAATCCTGCAACTGGTGCTGCGTTTCTTCCGTTGACCCGGCTGGGTCCCTTAGCAACGTATGTATATAGAAAACTGATCTGCACACACTCTGATTAATGCAGTCGGGGAGTATCCCCTTTTATTTAGCCACCAAACATCAACGTTTCGGGGGGGAGCATATGCAAATGAGGGTTGGGTTAGGGGAAAACATTTTTTACTTCCTTGTTTTGTGACAAAAAGTCCAGTGATTTGCATATGCAAATTAGGGTTCGGATTCGGTTTGGAATCCTGAATCCGAATCCTGCTGAAAAAGGCCTAATCCTGGCCAAATGCCGAACCGAATCCTGGATTCGGTGCATCCCTAGTTGTTTTATAGGAAATAACTTCTGTGCTGTGTTAGTTCCAGGTTTAATATATGCAATAAGGTAATTTCAATTTGTTTTTAATAAACATTGAACCTGTCTGCCCTCGAACATTTTTTAAAGTTTTTTAGATCTAGACTGCTTGGTTTAAACAGCTAGTCGGTTACTGATACAAAAGATTGTACAGTGCTGCAGAGCACCCTGCAGGTATGCCTTTAGGATAACTTCATATCTTTGATAGATTTTACTTGTCATTTAAAGACTCACTCTGGTATATTGGAAATCATGTCTCTTTCTGAAATACAGTCTCAGATAAGCTGTTCATGCTAAATATCTCATTCAGCCGCCTGGCTCTGTACGACTTGTTTCACAGTCTCTGTTCACATGGATTATATTTAATACATTTTAGTTCATTTGGAATCTAAGTTAAGATGTTTATATTTTTCCTGTTTTTTCCTTCTGCATTCCAACACAAAGCTAACCCATATCAATTTGATGATATTTTTTTATTTACCTGGGTGAAATGTGGAAGCCATTGGATTTTGCTGTCGTTAATTTTTAATTTTTCCCCTTGAGGAGCAGAGGGATCAAATGTTCCTACTTTAGAATATTCCAAAGTCTGATAAGGGATTACCAGACTATTCAATATATCAAAATCACCAGTGACATGTCCTCTCTCATCAAAGTATATTTTATCGCCTCCTGGGATTGTAAAAGACACATTCTTCAGGTGATAGATCAACTGTACAAAGAAATTATATTTAATATAGAATATACAAATGGACTCTCAAAAGAAAGAAAGAGAAAAAGGTAAAGCGTGGCATGTCACTGGAAAGGATATAATATAGTTACTAATTTTAGTTTATTGTCATCTATAAATCTCATAATCTGAGGGAACAGGTTTGATTTGGCCTGCAATTGTCTGCAATCAAATAAATACATATAAAATCTGCACTTTTGAACAATAATTATGTAACTCTTTTTAATCCCTCCCTTTAATATAGGATATAGATCACCAATATCTTACCATATACATGTCCTGAATCCCCTTTGCTAAGTGAAAGGGTACTTGGAATTTACTTCTCAAGGCAGTGCCTCCACCTAATGGGATCCGGGAATACACCTTCGGGTGGCCCCACTAGGAAACAATAATTAAATACACACAGTGCTACAAAACAAATGACTTATTTAATAGTAAAAGTACAGATTAAATATGCAATTACATATTAATGACCCACTACCCTGGGGAACCATTTATAGTCCAATTTTGGCACCTCCTTGCTAGGCATAGTCCCACACTCCACTCCTGGTGGACAAAGAGAGTCTCAGTCCCTTTTCCCCAAAGAGATCTTAAACTTTTCCCAGGTAGTGCTACCTGCCCAAATACCTCTCCAGATGGACAGAGGTAGTTGTTGCTACATAGCAGGCATACAAACAAAGCCTGTTTCTCAAACAGGGGACACACTTGATCCTTTCACTACTCTCCCACATGCACAACTCCCCTGGGGACTCACACAAATTGGCAGGCTAACACAGAGCTGGAACAGGCATCCACAGCAATGAAATCCTCCAGCCATGCACATTAAGCTTGCTTTATCTTCTGGGTACAGCTCCCAACACTATCCACAGTGCGATCATTACAAACCTCCTTTACTTCTCACGACACAGCGCCCAGCACTATTCATAGTGCGAGCACACAAAAGTTTTCTTTTGCATTTGAGCTTAAGACTCCTGGTCAAACTCCCAGGCTTGGGGCTATAGCCCTCCAGATGCTCTTCACATCTTTGCAACAGTTCCTGTTTACTCTGTTCTCAGTGAAAATGAAACTAACTTTGAGCCTGAACATATGGCACTAGCTGTATAAAGCAGTTACACAGCAGTGACACCTTCTGGCCAAACTTGGAATCTGCCAGAGCACACTGCATTTGGTACAAAGGGCTCACTCACTTTAATTTAGATCCAACCCATTGCTGGCCAGGCAGAGAATTTCCCATGTGGATCCCTACATTTATATATATATAACAAATACTTAGGGGCAAATTCACTAAGATGCGAAGTTGCACCAGACGCAACTTCGCCGCACTTCGCCAGGCGTAGTTTTGCCAGCGCTCCGCAAATTCACTAAAATCCGAAGTTGCGCTCAGGGGTAGTGTAAGTCTGCAAAGTTGCGCTAGTGTTGATTTGCTATGTAAAGCGAAGTTATGCTATCGAAGGCTAATTTGCATACGGCGCGAAATTCAAATTTCAATGGAGGAACATGTATCAGCACTACAAATGCCTAGAAAACCTGCAAATAAAAATTTTATTTTGCCCTACACATGTGCCCACTGTCTAGGTAAGTTGCCATGAGTCAGGAAATGTAGGGGGGAAGGAGGGGAGCCCCAAAAAAAAATTGATCTTTTTCAGCCTATCACCCATCATGTAGAAAACACGCCAGAGTTTTTTGGGACTTAGAAAAAATTTGGACTTTTTAGGAAACAATCCCTATCTACTCTATTGCGCTTCGCCAGGTCTGAGGTGGCGAAGGAAGTCTAGCGTAAAAGGTAGCGTTCAGTACACTGCGCAAGTTAGTGAATTTGCGCAGTTTTGTCGCTAGCGAAAATTCGCCTGGCGTAAGGTTGCGAAGTAACACTAGCGAAACTACGCCAGCGTTCGTTAGTGAATTTGCGCAGTAGCGAAAATGCCAAACGCTAGCGAATTAATGCTAGCGTTCGGTCCTTCGCGGCTTAGTGAATTTGCCCCTTAATGAATTAGTCAGGTGTACAAGTTTCAAATTAATTCACATCCATTGAAATATAAAAGACAAACAGCATGTTCCCACAACCCTACTAGACATCCTCCCACTTTTGTTCCATTCAGGGTTCATTGGAACACTCTAAAACAACCCTGAAGATGAATTGCATCTCCCCTCTTGGAAATCTTAGCATGGTAATCGATTATGTGCACCAAAGCCATAAGATGTAATACAGATTGTATTGGTACACCACTCATGTTAAAATATCCTGTACCATAAAAACAAAGCACAGTATTCGGAGGGGCTCCTTAAGTTAATACATATATCCTATGCCCATATTTGGCCAGGTTATAAGACTTGGGAAAATTGCCAAATTATTGTTTTACTAGCTTCTGATGGTATTGTGAAATTATTAATTGGTATTGGGTATTATATTGCTCAAAATCATAATGCACTTTTAAGGAAAAGTTAACAGCCAAAATTGGCATTAGAGACAATCTGTGTAGCATATAACTAAGTAGAAGTCTCCTTTATGGTATATTCAAGCCCAACACCAACTTATTAGGCACATAAATATCACAATTTGGTGTTAGCTGAATTCCATCATAGGATAAATCAGCATTATAGCCAGATAGATCTCCTTTTAACATATAACAGTAGCACAAGTACATAGCCATGCGCCTTCAAACATTTCCGATTTTTCAAAACAGCTGTGTTTGCATACAAGGGCCCTTCTCCATTCTTGTGCTGGGGATGCAATAAATTAATCATAGCCATACATCCTATATAAAATCCCAAATAAGAAATACTCCATAAATACAATAAAATAGGTGAAGACAAAGTCTTATAAAACAGACCTATTTAAGGTAATAATTAAACAAATAGGTGAAAACAGAGCCTTATCATCTAACCCTACTTAAGGTAACAATTTCATCGGTGTAAGCAGAGTCTTATAGTACAACCTTACTTAAGGTTACAGTTAAATAAATGGGTGGAGGTATAATCTCACAGTTCAATCTCACTCAAGGTAACTCAAGGTAAGTCATAGTCGTATAGTTCAACCTTACTTACTGTAGCAGTTAATATCAATTTCAATGTTTAGACCATATGGATAAAGGTGGCGTCCGTTTTTTCAGAAAAAAAATTTTGACGCTGGCAAATTTTTGCCGTGAATTTTTTTGAGCGTTTCGCGAATTTATTCGCTAGCAGTGAATCACGCAAATTCGCCGCAAATTCACGCCAGGCGAATAAATTTGCCCATCACTATTTGACAGTAACATTTCCATTATCACAGATCATTGAGGAAAATTACAGATATCCTCAGTGAACTGAAATCAGAGGTTCACAAATACAAACAGGATGCATTACAAGATCTAGTGTGGAAAGGAACTACTCCATGCAAAAGTATCAGCAATACAATGTTGGCTTTATTGATAAATGCAGAATTTGCAACATCTCCTCTAAAACCTGGAAACAAGAGGTTATCCACAACAACTGGTGGCAGCCTAGCATCAAAGACCAGCATCAACGACTAGCATCAGAAGTTGAAATTTGTAACTTTGTTGGAATGGTATAAATATATATCTTAAAGATGTGCTTGGGATCAGCAATCTATTTGTAGTACTGGTCCTCACAAATGGTCCATAGAATTATGTGTAATAAGTCTTCCTAGTCTTCCTACTGGTCCTCACAAATGGTCCATAGAATTATGTGTAATAAGTCTTCCTAGTCTTCCTACTGGTCCTCACAAATGGTCCATAGAATTATGTGTAATAAGTCTTCCTAGTCAGAACTAGGTTTATACTTTTGAATGAACTTAAACATAACTTTTACAATTCAACCAGAAATGAAAAGCCCAACCTGTCTAACCCCTTCATCCACAACTTCTTTAATAACCCATGCTAACTTACAAAGAGAATTCCCCTCTGATAGATATTAATAACAATTCAAACATAAGTAACTCAAGTATCATAATTAAATGGGAAAAATGGATACCTAAATATGCACTTTTCCTTAAAGGGGTTGTTCAACTTTGAATCAACTTTTAGTATGACTTAGAGAAAGAAAATTTGCAATTGTTTTTTATTATTTGTGGTTTTGAGTTATTTATCTTTTTATTCAGCAACTCATACATACATACAACTCAACAAGGAGGCTGATAAATCATACAAGAAAGCAGACAAGCAGTAGATATAATCCAAAATATTTATTTAAATATGTGAATAGTAAAAAATTAAGCAGGAAGGGGTGGGACCCTTAATATCAGAGGGGGGGTCAACTGGTTGATGAGAACAGAAAAATAAGCTGAAATTCTGAACTGTTGTTTTTGTCTGGCAGCACAAATGAGGAACTATTAAATGAAGGTTTCCTTCTTAAAAGTCCTAATACTAGTAATACAACTAATAAAGCATGGTTCACACATGAGGAAATTCAAAAAACATGTTAAGATAAACAAAGGTCCGGGGCCGGATGTTATTCATCCCAGGGTACTTAACGAGCTTAGCTATGTGATTGCCAAACCTCTTTAATTAATTTTTCGGGATTCATTGAGGTTTTTCATGGTGCCTGGGTTATTGGCCAATGTACTGCCAGTATTCAAAAAGGGATCCAGTTATCAGCCTCAAAACTATATGCCAGTTAGTCTGACATCAGTGGTAGGAAAGATTTAGAAGGGTTAATAAAGGATACAATACTGGACTTGAGCAAATGATAATACTATGAGTTTGTGCCAGCATGGTTTTATGTGAAATAGCTCTTCCCATCCTAAATTAATTTCTTTTTATGTGAAGTTGAGCAGGGACCTCGATTCTGGGATGGCAGTGGATGTGATTTACTTAGACTTTGCTAAAGCATTTGATACAGTGCCATAAAGAAGGTTACTGGTTAAATTAAGGAATGTTGGCCTGGAACATTTGTATTGAAGTATTTGTACCTGGATGGAGAACTGGCTAAAAGATAGATTACAATGAGTGGTGGTAAATGGAACATTTTATGATTGGACCAGTGCTGTTAGCAGAGTTTCACAGGGCTCCTTTGCCTTTCAAATTGTTTATTAATGACCTGGAGGTGGGCATTGAAAGTATTGTTTCTATTTTTTGTTGATGATACTTAATTGTGCAGAACTATAGGTTCCATGCAGGATACTGCCACTTTGCAGAGTATTTGACTAAGTTGGAAAACCGGGCAGCAAATTGGAAAATGTGATTCAATGTTGATAAATGCAGGTTATGAACTTTGGCAAAATAATATAAATGCAAGTTATACACTAAATGGCAGTGTGTTGGGAGTTTCCTTAACAGAGAAGGATCTAGGGTTTTTTGTAGATAACAAGTTGTCTAATTCTGGCAGTGTCATTCTGTGGCTACTAAAGCAAATAAAGTTCTGTCTTGCATAAAAAAGGGCATAAACTCAAGGGATGAAAACATAATTATGTCTCTTTATAGGTCCCTGGCGAGGCCTCATCGGGAGTATGCAGTGCAGTTTTGGACTCCAGTCCTTGAGGAATATAAATGAGCTGGAGAGAGTAAACTAGTTAGAGGGATGGAAGATTTTTAGTTAGGGGTTATTTTCTCTGGAAAAAAGAATGTTGCGAGGGGACATGATTACACTTTACAATTATATTACATAGTTTGAAAAAAGACAAAGTCCATCACGTTCAACCCCTCCAAATGAAAACCCAGCATCCATACCCTCACATAAATTCTATATACCCATATCTATACTAACTAGAGTGTTAGTATCACAATAGCCTTTGATATTATGTCTATCCAAGAAATCATCCAAGCCCCTCTTAAAAGGATTAACAGAATCAGCATCACAACATCCCCGGGATCAAATTCCACAACCTCACTGTCCTCATTGTAAAGAACCACCTCCAATGCTTAAAATTAAAGTTCCCTTTTTCTAGTCTGAAGGGGTGGCCTCTGGTACGGGGTAAAAATGTCCCCGGCTATAATGTCCTCTAATGTACTTGTAAAGTGTAATCATGTCCCCTCTCAAGCACCTTCATAGTTGGGTAAACTTATGATTAAACATTGCTGCTCATTTCCTGGAAATTAAATATGATCATTTCCATAGATAGTACATGCATTTACATATAGTACAGTACATTTTCAATATATACATTTCTATTAAATTAGTATAATAGGTCTCTTGCGATTGATCCCTTACCTATAAGACAGATGTGATCCTTATTGAACAGAGGATTTGAACATGCCATGTTATGTTTGTTATACTACATTTTACTATACAATGTTCCATTATTCTTTAACTGCTTGTACTTTGGTATGTGAATTTCATAACAGTCTGAATGTCGTTTTTGAAAAAGTAGAAAAAATGTTTAGTACAAACGATTTATGATAAAAAATACTTAACAACCGAAATGCATGTGTGTCATTATAAGGTTGGTAGTTTTATACCATATTTGCTACAGACCTGTTTATTGGCCCCATAGTAATCAATCAGAAAAATCCAACCATTATATTACAGGAAAACTATACCCCCAAAGTGAACACTTAAGCAACAGATAGTTTACATCATATTAAGCGTCATATTAAAGAATTTTATCAAACTGGAATATATATTTAAATAAATCTTGCCCTTTTACATCTCATGCCTTGAGCCTTCATTTTGTGATGGTCTGTCTGCTGCCTCAGACATCACCTGACCAGAAATACTGCAGCTCTAACTGTAACAGGAAGAAGTGTGGAAGCAAAAGACAGAACTCTGTCTGTTAATTGGCTCATGTGACCTAACAAATATGGTTTGTTGGTTTGTTTGAATGCACAGTGAATCGTACAATCCCAGGGGCGGCCCCTATTTTTTTAAAAAAAATTTAAAATTTTCTATTCATGATTACCCAATGCCACATACTACTAGAAAAGTATAATTATGAAAATGGTTTATTTATATGAAGCAGGGTTTTACATGTGAGCCGTTTTATGCATGTTTTTATATAGACATACATTGTTTGGGGGGTATAGTTTTCCTTTAAGGAATGTTACGATTAGTGGTGAGTCATTAGCCTCCATTGTCTATTCTATATGCCTAAATACTTACAGATCCACTTATTTGGCTAAAGGGCTAAAAAAACACTTCTATAAGTGATCAGTGCAATTTAGCTATGTTGCACACTGATTGTAAGGTTGATTGTGTTATGTGAAGGCGATTGGATGCCTAATTACTCATACAAATGTTTGCATTTCTTATGTTAATAAACATAGGTACAAAACACAATCATCACTTAACGGTGAAATACCATGACAATTTAAATTATCATTTTAGTGGTGGATTTGTCAAATATTGATTCTCAAAAAATTTTCATAATTACTTTGAGCTGAAACAAAAACAATTGTCCTGCACTTAACCAAGTTTTACTATAGTCTTTAGCCCTCAGCACAGCTTGATTCCTGCCTCAGAAGTCAACCTTGAGTTGGAGTTGAATTTGTTTGAATGGCTAAGGGTAAGTGTACAATGCTCTACATACAAATTGGCGTGCTGGACTCACACACACAGGGGCTGATCTATGAATATGAAATATGATATGAAATCTCACAACTGCAGTTGCTAATACAAACCAATTGTTAATTTGTTTACAACAATTTGGAATGAAAGCAAAGCAAAGATCAGCATACTTTCTCTTGGCAACTACACAAATGCAGTTTAGCAAAAATGTTGATGAGCCATACTATGTATCAATTGGAGAGTTATTAAACACAAAATGCAGGCATTGTTACAATCATTTGCATACAAATACAACTGGAGCAGTTGTTGCTTTGCCACAACATGGAAAGGGTGATTGGGATTTTCATTGTATTGTGATGTTGTTGCACAAGGTTCAATCCAAAACTATATACAGAATAACTGGCTGTACTATATCTCAAGTTTATTACTTCTCAAGTTTATTAACTTCTTATTTTATTAAAACATATTTATCTGATTTTGGAATTTGGGGATTTTAATTTGTATAGTAGATTGCCTTTAATTTATAGAAACAATGTGGAGGGATGAAGGGATGGTTAGAAAGAGGTGCTCAAAGTGTTCATACCTGCCATGAAATGAGGTTGTATTGTTTAATTAGTTCATTTCTATTCATTGTAATATGTGGTCTGTATAAAAGACTGTGCAGAGCATGTGCTGCCACATATACAGCTGTGTAAACATTGTTCTTCAGTTCCATAGTTTCATTCTTAGACAAATATTTCAGGAGGTTGCCATCTTTGTCATTGTTATAACACTCTTCCAAAATTACATCCAAAAATGTATTTTCAGAAAGACCGTTGCTTGCGGTCTGATTGAATCTTTGAAAACCTTGAACATTCTTTTTATTTTTAAAAATCCAAAGAGAACAATTTAAAGGTTTAAATGTCAAAGTTTTAGGTAAAACGTTTTCTCCTTCGTTAATCATGATCAGTACTTTGGCACTTGATCTTGAAAACAACGAAACTAATATTTCAGCTTCCCTTAAATAGCAATATATTAGAATTACATTTGCATGGTATTTCTCTGGAATGTTGTCAGTTTCTTCAAATACTATATAGAGCTCAACACAATAACCAATCTTTATTATTTCTGTTTTAATTTCTTGACTTAATCTCTTAAAATTCTCTTCTTCGATAGTGACAATGCCAACCATCTTCCACTCAAAGTACTGAAGCAGAGCAAGTATGGCCTCATTCTGCAAATGGCCGCTTGGGATCGTACTGTGCAGATATTGATCCTTATCACTCTTAGCACCATAACTGATCTATAGACAGAGATAGTAGCAATTTCAAAAATGAATAAGACTTCTCCTAATAATCATGATTATATATACTTTATTATTATTGTAAGACATGATCAGACAAACTGAATTTCTGTTCCGCAGGATATATGTATTCACTGTTTTTTTACCCCATGTTATTAATGTGTTTTAAAGGAGAAGGAAAGGCTGAAATTAAGTAAGCTTGATAAAAAAGGTCTATATAAATACACCAGTAAACCCTAAAAGTAATGCTGCTCTGAGTCATCTGTCAAAAGAAACACAGCATTTCTTTCCTTCTATTGTGTACACATGGACTTCTGTATCAGACTTCCTGTTTTCAGCATAAACCGCTAGGGCTTGAGCATGCTCAGTTTGCTCCGCTCTCCCTACTGTAATTTGAGCCCAGAGCTATGAGTGAGCAGAAAGAGACTCAGGCAGGAAGTGATGTCACAGCAAGCTAATATGGCAGCTGCTATCCTAAACAAAGAGAAAGAGCTTCTGGAGCCGTTTACTCGGGAATATCAAAGCAATCTGCAGAATAAATATATTGTTATAGCTTGCACTGTTGTGGCTAATCTATTGGCATCGAACCGATTTGGTAGGTTTTCTTCTCCTTTAAGAAATGGTCAAAAATGTGTAAACTGGTATAGCTATAGAAATACAAATATGCATAATTAAAAAACAAAACTAAGGAATATATTATGCAATACTTCTAAAATGTACAATGTGTTCCTAAATGGGAAATACAATTAAAACATTTACATTTTCAAAAACCCCAGTACCTGTGGATACTTGTAGAGAGAGAGGAGATCAGCCATTGCGTGTGAACAAGAGGGGACAAAATGGCCAATCAGAGCAAAGACTTTTTCTTGTTTCCTGCAGCTGTAGTTTGGAATTAGTTTATGGTTTCCAGATAAAATCCTAAAAGTTCTTTCAATAGTCATTAAATCATTGATTCCAGAATCATAGATATCAAACCCCAGAGTAATATTAGGTAAGAGGTCTTCTCTCTTATTTATCTCATGAATAGCAAATGCAAATGTCAGGACCTGCCATATATTACTGCAATCAAACCTAAAATAAGGGATATTAAAACAGCATTGAATATGCAGCAGCTAAAACATAAATGTGAGTTATACCATCATTACACCTACATAAATAATCCTCAGTAGTAGGGATGGGTGAATTTGACCCGTTTCGCCAAAAATTCGCCGCCGGCGAAATGTCGCAGACGCCCATTAAAGTCTATGGGCATCAAAAAAATTTTGTCGCGCGACGAAACTGTTTTGACGCGCGTCTTTTTTTGACGCACGCCGCCATACAAGTCTATGGGCGTCATTTTTTCGGCGAAACGAGGCGAAAAAAATTCACCCATCCCTAGTAGGTAAGAACAGGTTATCCTTCCTAAACCTTCCTTATGTACCGCTAAATAATTCCTATAAATCAAGGAGGATTATATTTGGTGAAGCTTACTTATTGCGACTTGATATTTATAGAGCAAAGTTCAGATGGGTCACCCTGTCTCACGTTCCACTTCACTTAAACAGATGATTTATCATGCCTATTTCACCAAAATGAATTCTATGCAATAGTGTGTTATGGTGAGATGTCACGTGAGCTGTGTGATGTCAAAGCAAAGAATATTCATCAGAAATCTAAATGGAGAAGAGTGCATTTATATTTACAAAAATTAGCCAAAGTACACCATAGTCAGACTTAAGCTGCCAATATTTTGGTTGAGCCATTTGATTCGTATACCTCGGACATACAGATTTTTTGGGGGAAATTTATTAAAGGGCGAAGTGGCTAATGATGGCGAAAATTCGCCAGCGTGACGTCATTTCAACACTTCGGCGATTTACTAATGGTCGCTGGTGTAAAGGAGGCAGGCTCTGGCACAACTTCGCACTCCAGATGAATTTTCACTCTGGCGAAAGAGTTTTGTTTTTACTGACCGTTACCCCTTTCGCCAGACTTGCCTTCTCCACCTCAGACCAGGCGAAGTGCAATAGAGTAGATAGGAGTTCCTCAAAAAAAGTTAAAATTTTTTATATAAGTCCCAAAAAACATGGTGTCTTTCCCTTTTTACAGGGTGATAGGCTGAAAAAGATTGAATTTTTTTTGGGGTACCCTCATTCCCCCCTACATTGGATAACATATCGCACCAAAACTAAATTGTGGGCACATGTGTAGGGCAATAGAACACCTCTATATAATTTTATTAAGGTTTCCCTGGCCTTGTGTAGTGTAATGTATTTGCTGCAGCATATACGGTCATTGTACTTTAACTGCACGCCGTATGCAAATTAGCCAATGCTAGCGTAACTTCGAACTGCTTAGAGTATTTTCACTAGTTCAACTTCGCCAGCGTTGGTTACCCTGTGCGCAACTTTGGATCTTCATGAATTAGCGTTGTCCAGGCGAATTTAACGCCTGGCAAAGTGTTTTGATGTGCGCGAAGCCAGCACTAGCGAATTTTCGCAGATTACTGAATTTGCCCCCTAGAATAAGGCTTTAAATGTGGTGGCAATTCAAACAAAGTACCACACCTTCCAGGACATTAATGGTAAATCATAAGTTTATTTAATAAAGTAAGAACATTTATTAGATATTAAGCAGTAAAACAAGAGGGAAAGTCTGACTTCCATACCAACCTGGTCCATGACATGGGCAGGGACAAATACCTGACTGTGCGTCCTCTTTAATCTAAGTCCCAGAAATAACAGACCATGCACATTTATTTCTGATGGAAAGTTTTATCAAATAAACCTGTTACATAGATTTCTGCAATACCAATAAAACTTTGAACATAATAACAACCATCTTTCAGTAACATTAACACTTCTTAACGTGGCTGAGTAATCCCTACGTCCCAGCATTTAGGGAATAGTGATCATAACATGGTCTCCTTTGAGATTCTGTTGCAGAAGCAATTCTATAAGGGAGTAACTAAAACACTAAATTTCAGACGTGCAAACTGACAGTATAAGGGCATCTCTGCAACATATTAAGTGGGAAATGCTTTTCACAGGGTTAAACACAGAACAAAAATGGGAAGTCTTTAAAATGCTGCTTAATAAATATACTGTACTTGTCAGTATATTCCACTTGTAAGCAAGGAACGTCGTTGCAAAGCAAAACCTTTTTGGTTCAATAGAAGCGTTGGTGTTGAGGTGGGTAAGAAAAGACGTGCTTTTAAGGCTTTCAAGTTAGCTGGTACAGCCGAAACATTTAGAAGGTACAAGGAGGCCAACAAATCATGCAAAGAAGCTATAAGGCAAGCTAAAACTGCTATAGAAAAGGATATTGCAGCAAGCAGTAAAAAAAATCCAAAATTATTTTTTAAATATGTTAATAGTAAAAAAATGAAGCAGGAAGGGGTGGGACCCTTACTATCAGAGGGGGGTCAGCTGGTTGATGAAAACAAAATAAAAGCGCAGATTCTGAACTCATATTTTTCATCTGTCTACACAAATGAGGAACCAGTAAGGGAAGGTTTCCTTAACAGTCCCAATTCTAGTAATACAAGTAATGATGCATGGTTCACACATGAAGAAATTCAAAAGAGACTAGAACATGTTAAGATTAACAAAGGTCCGGGGCCAGATGGTATTCATCCCAGGGTAATTAGCGAGCTTAGCTCTGTGATTGCCAAACCTCTTTACTTAATTTTTCAGGATTCATTGAGATCTGGCATAGTTCTGAGAGACTGGCGAATTGCTAATGTGGTGCCTCTATTCAAAAAAGGATCCCGTTCTCAGCCTCAAAACTATAGGCCAGTTAGTCTGACATCAGTGGTAGGAAAGCTTTTCAAAGGGTTAATAAAGGATAAGATACTGGACTTCATCGCAAATCATAATACTATGAGCCAGCATGGTTTTATGTGTAATAGATCTTGCCAGACTAACTTAATTTCTTTTTATGAGAAGGTAAGTAGAGACCTCGATTCTGGGATGGCAGTGGATGTGATTTACTTAGACTTTGCTAAAGCATTTGATACAGTGCCACACAAAAGGTTACTGGTTAAATTAAGGAATGTTGGCCTGGAACATAGTATTTGTACCTGGATAGAGAACTGGCTAAAAGATAGGCTACAAAGAGTGGTGGTAAATGGAACATTTTCTAATTGGACCAGTGTTGTTAGTGGAGTACCGCATGGCTCTGTACTAGGTCCCTTGCTTTTCAACTTGTTAATGACCTGGAGGTGGGCATTGAAAGTACTGTTTCTATTTTTGCAGATGATACTAAATTGTGCAGAACTATAGGTTCCATGCAGGATGCTGTCACTTTGCAGAGTGATTTGTCTAAATTGGAAAACTGGGCAACAAGTCACATGACTTGGGGCAGCTGGTAAATTGACAATATGTCTAGCCCCATGTCAGATTTCAAAATTGAAAAAAAATAAAAAAAAAATCTGTTTGCTCTTTTGAGAAATGGATTTCAGTGCAGAATTCTGCTGGAACAGCACTATTACTGATTCATTTTGAAAAAATTATTTTTTCCCATGACCGTATCCCTTTAACAGTACCCCCAGCCAAATCTTCCATATTTGAAGTCGAAGGATTTTACTTCGCCGGTCGAATATCGAGGGTTAATTAACACTTGATATTCGACCAATAGTAAATGTGCCCCTTCTTGTTAAAGAAATACGATTATTCATTAACCAAAAAAAAGTCTGATATCAAAATGTGTCCTTACACACAACTTATGTCTTTTTAAATAAAATTTTATCTACAAACAAGTGGTACAGCGAACTTCCTGTGCTCCATCTTATGCAAATGTATTCTTGTGCTGGTGGGAGGGCTTTCATAAAAAATACTTAGGGGCAAATTCACTAAAAGGCAAATTTTCACTATTGACCAATTCCTTACACTTCAGGCCACCTCACCAGGCATAAATTCATTACCACTACGCTAATTTACTAAAATGCGAAGTTGCATCTCTGCAGCCGAGCGTTGGCAATTTTTGCTAGAGTTACTTCGGCAGTGTGATCATTTTATACCCAAGTTTCTGCTTAGGTCAATTTGAATAGGGCAGGTACATAAAAGTCTTATAAACGTCTTCATTAGTGATGTTGGTGCAAATGCTTGACAGTATCCCTTTAAGGATTGGGAGGACCACATTTCATATGTTCAATATGGTACTAGTATTAAATGTATGTTTGCAAATGCAAGAAGTCTGACTGGTAAAATGGGAGAGCTGGAGGTGTTGGTGTGGAAACATGGCTGAATGAGTCACATGACTGGGCAGTAAATATCAGTGGCTATACTTTGTTTTGGAGGGACAGAGGCAATAGAAAAGGAGAAGGGGTATGTCTGTTTGTTAGGCAGGATTTAAAAGCTTATATAAAGGAGGAGGTTATGTTAGGAAATGAAGGGGGCAGAAGTCTTATGGGTGGAGTTTACCAATTGTAAAGAGTCCAGCAAATTAATTGTAGGCTTATGCTATAGACCCCCTAATGTAAGTGACGAGGAGGAGGCGAATAGAAAAGGCTGCTAGTTTGGGTAAAGTAATGATAATGGGGGATTTTAATTACCCAGATATTGACTGGAGCAACAGTACTGCCAGATCAGTTAATGGGAACAAGTTTATAAACTTGTTGCATGACAATTTTATGGTACAGGTTGTTAAGGAGCTAACCAGGAAAAAATGCTATTCTGGATCTAGTGATCTGAAATGACCCAGAACTTATAGCAAATGTGCAAGTCATTGAACCCCTGGGTAATAGTGACCATAATGTTATATCATTTAATGTCTGGTGCAAAAAACAAATATATACTGAAAAACAAAAACCATGAATTTTGGAAAAGCTAATTTTAGTGCCTTGAGGGCTGCCCTACAGAGCATTGATTGGGGCATTAAGTTTTCAGCTAAAAACACGGCACATAAATGGCTGTTATTTCAAATTATATTAAATCATTACTGTTCTCAATTCATTCCCTTAAGGAGGAAATGTAGAAGAATCATCCTATGTGGCTTAATACAGAAGTAAAGAAGTTAATAGGAAAGAAGAGAAAGGCATTTAAAAACTACAAATCTGTAGGGACAGAAGCTGCATTTAATGAATATAAAGACTGTAATAAATGTTGTAAATCAGCAATCCGGAAGGCAAAGAAAGGAAATGAAGAGTTAATTGCAGTGGAGGTGAAAACTTACCCTAAAAAAGTTATATATTAAATATATTAATAGTAAAAAGATGCAGGTTGAGAGTGTTACTCCATTAAATAATGGTACCAGTATGGTTGTAACAGATACAGAAAAGGCAAATGTGCTAAATCAGTTCTTTTCTTCAGTGTATACAATAGAGGCGTCTGAGTTCCCAGGCTCACTTCATAGCTGTACTAATGGCTCAGCTCAATCTAGTCAGTGGCTGACTCAGGATATGACTCCTAAAGCTTTAATAAAAATGTATGTAAACAAGGTTCCAGGGCCTGGTGGCATACACCCCCAGGTTCTAAGAGAGCTTAGTTCAGTTTTAGACCAGCCCCTATTTCTGATTTTCTCCGATTCACTTTCATCTGGTATGTTGCCTATGGATTGGAGAAAAGCCGATGTTATTCCAATATTTAAAAAGGGATTACGATCTCAGCCTGGCAATTATAGGCCAGTAAGTTTGACATCTGTGGTGGGCAAATTATTTGAAGGCTTGATAAGGGATCACATTCAAAATTTTGTCCTAGTGAATGGCATTATGAGCAGCAATCAGCATGGCTTTATGAAGGATAGGTCATTTCAGACAAATTTGATTGCTTTTATGAGGAGGTAAGTAAGATGCTGGACAGTGGGGGGGCAGTAGATGTGATCTATTTGTATTTTGCCAAAGCGTTTGATACTGTGCCCCACAAACGACTGCTTTCTAAACTAAGGTCTGTTGGGCTTAATGAAGTTGTTTGCACATGGATAGGAAACTGGCTACAGGATCGGGTACAGAGGGTGGTTGTTAATGGTGCATTCTCTACTCGTAGTAAAGTTCTTAGTGGGGTCCCTCAGGGCTCGGTATTGGGTCCACTTTTATTTAACTTGTTCATTAATGACTTAGGGGAGGGTATTGTAAGTAATGTATCAGTGTTTGCAGATGACACAAAACTATCCAGCCCAATTAATTCCATCCAGGATGTGGCATCCTTGAAACACGATCTTGACAAACTGGCAATCTGGGCAGCTAAGTGGCAAATGAGATTCAATGTTGATAAATGTAAAGTTAAGCACCTGGGATGTAAAAATATCAAAGCCACTTATACCCTTAATGGGACTGCACTAGGCAAATCCATTATGGAAAAGGACCTAGGAGTCCTTGTAGATGATAAAGTTGGCTGTAGCAAGCAATGCCAGTCAGCAGCATCAAGGGCAAATAAGGTCTTGAGCTGTATTAAAAGGGGCATAGAGTCAAGGGAGGAGGGGGTCATTCTTCCACTGTATAGAGCACTTGTAAGGCCCCATCTAGAATATGCCGTACAGTTTTGGTCTCCATCACTCAAACAGGACATTATTGTATTAGAGAGGATACAGAGAAAAGCAACTAAACTGGTAAAAGGTATTGAAAATCTTAGTTATGAGGAAAGACTGTTCATTCTGGAGAAGAGGCGCATAAGGGGAGATATGATAACTATGTATAAATATATAAGGGGATCCTATAATAATCTCTCTAATGCTTTATTTACCAGTAGGTCTTTTCAGCTAACACAAGGTCACCCATTCCGATTAGAAGAAAAGAGGTTCCGCCTAAATATTCAGAAAGGGTTTTTTTACAGTGAGAACTGTGAAGATGTGGAATTCTCTCCCTGAATCAGTTGTACAGGCTGATACATTAGATAGCTTTAAGAAGGGATTGTATGGTGTTTAGCAAGTGAGGGAATACAGGGTTATGGAAGATAGCTAATAGTACAAGTTGATCAAGGGACTAGTTCAATTGCCATTTTGGAGTCAGGAAGAATTTTTTTTTTTTTTTGTGTCATGTCTCCAGCATAAGCTTCTGCCACATTTGTGGGGATCTCTCTCTGCTGGTGTTTTGTTGTATATGCAGGAAACCATTTTCAATGTAACATTTGACCACCATCCTCCCAACATGTGACCCAGCACAGCGTCTTGTAGGAGTTCAGACACATTTTGCAGTTCATGGTCTGAAAGAAGCACACTATTTTACTACTCTTCCTATGGTGGCATCACTGGTAACCAAATGTACTAAGCCACTTATACAGACACCAGTGTATATAATCTTGTGGCATCATATCAATGATTATGCAGCTACTTCACCCATGCAGCCATGTTTTTATGTGACGTGCTCATTATGGTAGTTATTGTATGCCATCTAAGTTGTGTTTATTGCTAATTACTTCTGTAATTTTTTCAGTTTCACCTCTCTCACCTGCATAACATCCAGTAACATTCTACAGACTTCACTTTCAGTCTCTTTTATTGGATAATGGAAGATTTATCTACATGTCAAACTACACACTGCCTCTGGGGTAATTTGAATGGTCGGGGGGGGGCAGAACACTAGGCTTTTATTGTTAGGATGTTCTATCTGGTTACCTAATGACCTATAGGAGATAAGATGCCGTAGATGAAAAGCTTTGAGATCATGTTTTAAACAATGTGTTTCATTAAAATGGATAACTTTATGAAAGCATCGCAGCTTGGTAGTTTGGAAGACATTTACCTATTTTGGATTCATCAGATTCAGTTTTTTCCAAAAATGTATAGTTTTCTACTGCTAAAGTATACAGATTTGTGAAGCGGAGCTTTGGAAATTGAGTAGTGTAATGCTGGTAGTTTTTGGCCTATATAGAAACCTTCATAAAACTATAAATATTTGTTATTGGCATATTCAGGAGGCAAGGGACTTTATAAATAAATTGTATTGCCAAGGAAAAAGTGAGTTATGTTTCTGATATATGTATTTATATTATGGAAAATATTTTTAGAGATTTAAAAAATCTATATCTTGTTACAGAAGTGGAATTACATAAACATTCTTGCATATTTTTAGAGCTTAGGTCACCCACTCAAAATATAATTATATAAAGTTTGTTTTTTTCTTTGCAAACTAAAAGTCCCTCCCAGGAAAGGCCCTAAAGTAAAAGGGCTCAAAATATTCAAAACCTTTGGTCT
The DNA here is from genome assembly GCA_038501925.1 of Xenopus petersii. Classification (NCBI taxonomy): domain Eukaryota; kingdom Metazoa; phylum Chordata; class Amphibia; order Anura; family Pipidae; genus Xenopus; species Xenopus petersii. The sequence goes on from CM076686.1 coordinate 23,007,125, forward strand.
CTTTCTGTATTTTTTTTCCTCTTTTCTTTTTTTTTATTGTATTATTTTATATAAATGTTTTAATGCTAATCGGTACAGCCACTAACTAGCATATATAGTATGGACTGTGAGAATAAGCGTGAGGCGTGAATGTGTAACTGAGACCTCATATTGTTCCTTCTGCTTCATGTGTAATGACTGTACCAAACATGCTATTGTCTTGTATTTTCTTCTTTGATGTGAAATAAAATATAAGTTACAAAAAAAAAATATTCAAAACCTGGCAATAAAAATGTGCAAGTGGCCAAATCAGCTGACAGTGAAAGGGTTAATTAGTCATGCAACACTTAGGGGCAGATTTATCAAGGGTTGAAGTAAAAAAATTTGAATTTCGAACTATTTGTGTGTACTTCAACTATCGAATAGGCCAAAATTCGAATCAAATTTGAAAAAAAATTGACTATTCCAATATCGAAATTTATCATGTACTGGCTCTTTAAAACTTCAACTTCAAACATTCACCATCTAAAACCTGCTGAATTGCTGTTTTAGCCTGTGGGGGACCTCCTAAAATCAAATCAAAGTTTTTTGGGGCAAATCCTTCTATTCAAATTCTATCGAATGCGGTAAAACTTAAATTCGAACGATTCAAATACAGCCTATTCACCCGCAGAAAAAAAAAAAAAACTTTGATTTTTTTTATACATTTTGACTGGTCTTTTTTTTCTTCGAATTTCAAAGTTATGGGAGTTCAAAAAAACTCCCATTACTTCAAAATTCGACTCTTGATAAATCTGCCCCTTAGGGGGTTATTTGCTAAAATCCAATTTTATCTAATTCTTCAAAATAAAAAAGCTTGAGCAATCTCCCATCCACATCTAAAATAACTAGAATAAATTGGATTGGAAAAAACTCAAGAAAATCAAGCAAAACCCAAATCATGTGATTTTTTTTGGACTTTTTTCTCGAATCACTCACAATTTTTGTGGGTTTTTGCACAAAAAGAGCTAAATTGAGTTCAAACCACAATATCTTCAAATTGGGAAAGGGACATCTGCCATGACCTCGACAGGCTTGAGATGGTGGGTTTTTGGATTAGGGCGAAAAATTTTAGTTTCTTTTCCACGAAAAATTTTAGTTTTAGCCCCAAAAAGCCTGACCAGAAAAAAACGAGTTTTAGAAAATAACCCCCTTAATATGAATCTAATTTAAGAGATGATTTACCTACATTATACACAAATGCAAGTATTCTCCTAAATATATGCTGAAATATAGTAGCACTGCTTTAGGTAATCTTCCTCTTTCAGTGTTCCGGTATAACTGTTGTAATATACACAGTATGTTTTCTTATGAATTTATGTTGAGTGGAAGGAAAGGTTAAAGCTATAAAGGCTCTAAGAAAAGAAATATGAGGTAGAATGGCAAAGACTTATTTTTTCAATAATACTCTTGTATAATGCATCTAGATCCAGCCTAGAATTCCTTGTAGACAAGCTCTTATCACTTAATAGTAAGATTTACACCATTTTACACTGGCAACAACACCCTGTCCTTTCAATACAATAGAACAAAAAGAATGTATATTTCCAACTAGCTTGTCTAATACATTTTTAATTCTGGGTTTAAGCCCATATACAGTATTGCTTTATATAAATCTTGCACTTGCTATGAATTCCTGCTGGAGAATGTATCATAGAAAGGAACATAAAATGAATAAACACTTACAAACTGCAGTCACAAGCCGATTGTAAATCTGACACCATCAATATATGGTCACAATAGAGCAAGCATACTGCCATTACTCCTCCAAGTATCAGATCCCCATCCATCCTGTACTGGTCTACTTTTATTTTAATCTGGTACATCTCAGCCTCATAATACTTTGGTGCATCTTCCAGAATGCGCATTCTAAAGAAATAAAAACATTATATTCTAGCTCAATGTTCTGCAACTTATTACATGTTGTATGTTATTCCACATGTTTGAGGAGTAGATTATATGAAAATATATTAGAATTATATTTAAAGGAATTGTTCAGTATAAAAATAAAAACTGGGTAAATAGATTAGTTATCCAAAAGGCTGGAGTAAGCGGATGTCTAACATAATAGTCAGAACACTACTTCCTGCTTTGCAGCTCTCTTGGTTTCCAAAGATTGGTTACCAGACAGTAACCAATCAGTGATTGGAGGGGGGGGCACATGGGTCATACATGTTTGCCTTTTGATCTGAGCTGCATACTAAGGCTCAATTGCAAACTTACTGAACAGTCCCATGTGGCCCCCCTTAAAGTCACTGACTAACTCAGAGTTAGAGAGCTGAAAAGCAGGAAGTAGTGTTCTGGCTATTATGTTACACATCCAGTCACTCCAGCCTTTATACATTACATTTTTGCCTAACTAACTATATTAGAATTTTATTTTTATACTGAATTGTTCCTTCAAAGGGGAATTATCACAAACATGAAAATGTAATGTAAGTTCCATCATGCTAAAATAAGAAAAGGTCTAAATATAGTCAATTTAAAAAATTCTGTACTGTTTCTGAAATAATCAAATTTATCTGCATTATCCCTCTCTCAGCATCTGTTTCTCTTCATTCTGTCTTCATGCAGGAGTTGGGGGTCAGATATTCATTGACAGATATGGGGGGGGGGCTACTAATATATTTTTTAGATGGGGCTTCCTTTCCTAGTAGATGTATTAGAGCTCACTCAAATAATTGTTTCCAGCAGAAAGAAAATGTAACAAAATAACTGACTTTAGCACAAATTCTGACTGTAGAGAGACAGAGATTTTAAAACAGTGAGCCTTAATACATTTTCTAGGCAAAAGGAGCACCCACTCCATACAATATATATATTAGATTTCACTGAAATCAGACTCCCAACTCCTGCACTGGGAGAGAGAACGAAGAGAGACAGATACTGAGGGGGATAGTGAAGAGTAACAAATAATTCAGAAACGGTACAGAATGTTTAGTTGATTAGATTTATAAAAAAGTTCTTATTTCAGTATGATAAAGGTCATATTACCTTTTCAATAGAACCCCGGAACAGACTGAGGACTAAAGTATAATTTTGTTACAGTGATTCTCCATTTGGGCAGCTCTATTTTAAACCATCTTAGTTTAGGACAGTTACAAAATAATACTAAGGGGCAGATTTATCAAAGGTCGAAGTGAAAACTGGAATTAAAAAAAAATAGAATTTGGAGCTAATTTTTGTGTACTTCGACTAGGGAATAGTCCTAATTTCATTTGAATTTTTAAAAAAAATTAGAAAATTCAAATATCAAAATGAATCATGTACTGTCTCTTTAAAAATTTGACATTGACCGTTTGCCATCTAAAACCTGTGGAATTTCTGGTTTTAGCCTATGGGGGACCTCCTAGAACCTAGTTGGAGTCACTGTTACTTCAATTCGTATGATTTGAATTCAATTGAAAACTGACCTATTAGCTCAAAAAATTTTTTTAAAAAAGTCGATTTTTTGATAAATTTCGATTGGACTTTTTTAATTCGAATTTCAAAGTTATGGGAGTTCAAAAAAAAAAAAACTCCCATTACTTCAAAATTCAACCCTTGATAAATCTGCCCCTAAATGTCATGCCTGGTGGCACAATGTTTAAATTTTACATGTTTGAGCAGTTTCTCCCTGCAAAATCAGTTCAAGACAAAGTTCCTGTAGCTGTTTTTGTAAAGCTAATGGTAAAAAGGGTTTTTTAATCTGCCCAATCATCTACAAAAAGCTTGCAATGACCTGGTTATTGTGCACTATACATGGGAAAAAGGAGTTAAAGCAAAGCAAGGTTGAGTTTATTTGATTTAGCTGACAGAACCATGAATCAAGCCAGAATCATGTCCTGGCAGTCACCACCATGTTCTGCAGGTTCTTCATGTGTGAAAAATCCTAAAAAATCCAAAATAATATGCTTATTCTAATAAGAGATCATTTTTTTACTGTTCGTGAAGTTGTTACTTAAAGCGGTGTTTACTTGTCCAACATTTCCAATGAGTGGAGTATTTGGATATGTTACCCATATATTCCCAATATAGATTTTTTTCATATTGGCCTGAGTATTAACCCTTTCAATTACTTCTTGGATTTGGGAGTATGAGGGAGGTTTCCAATTCTCTATTGTAAATCTAGCCACTGTCAAGATACGGGAGACTGTGGAATCTTGTTAAAATGTGTCCATGCCAATATTTAATAGCGCTTGAGCTGGGGTAAGGGGACTAGAAATTGACATAGTTGTCTGGATTAAAAGTTCTATGTCCTTCCAGAATGTTTTAGTTAGTTCCACCTGATATAAAGGGGTTTTAAAGGGCAAATACACCTCAGAAAAAAAACCTGGACATTGGGTGATATTGAAACATATTGCACTATTTTGTGTTTCTGTCTTTCTCTGTTGCCGTAGGCGCTGATCTACATATACATTTTGGATACATCTCAGACAGTACTAGCTTCATTCTAAATAATCTAGGTGGGGTTGTTTTCCCATCGTAAAATGATTTTCCTGCTCATTTCAACATGGTTAATGCCATGCACCTTGACATTATTCTAGGCCATTTCATAGCATCGATCCATTGTTCTAATGTAAGCATTTAGATCTTTTTTCCCCCATTTATGAAATGGGGTTGGCTTATTGGAACCTTCCAGAATGTTAAATAGTTTGGAACATAGCAAAATGTCGCAGGAATTCCACATTTTTTAAAAGCTCCAAAGTGCGCGGTCATGCTCTTTTAAAAAAGGTTGGATTATGTACCTAAATTGTAAATAGAAGGAAGTTCATCTTTGAGCAGGACAATAACCCACAATACTAGGCCATAATAATAACTTCAATGTTAAAAAATATCCTACAATGGTCCCCTTACAATGCTGATCCCCAAAAAAATATAAAAGCAGGTGTGAAGTCTGTTTATTTTGAACACAAAGAGCTTCAAGCAGCAGTTAAAATGTAACAGAAAGAAAACAGCTTCATTCAGCAACATAAAGTCCAGCAATAAACAAAATAGCTTACTTCAGCGTTTTTAAGTTTTCAGTACCCCCAAGGTACTATCCAGGCTTGGTCTGCGGGGAAAACAACAGGAAAATATCCACCTGGCTATCAGGCCCCACAGGTCTCTGAAAATACAGCCATTCCAACCCAACTGCCCAGCCCTCCTGTGCAGCTCCTTCTCTCACACACTCCACACCTGCTGCTCACCCCCTTAAACACCCCCTTGGCTGTCCAGCCAGCCCACCTTCTGGCTGCTTAACCCTCTGGTGTTTCTTAAAGGGAACATTCTTAAATGGATGGCTCAGAACCTAAAAACCGGGGATACATATCTGCCATCCACTATAAATCCCGTCCGGCTTGTACACGGGATAGAACATGTACACATTGATATACAGTAGTTATATACAGTACTTCATAGAAAAGCTGGTCCACACTAGAATAGAGCCGTGCATTCATCTCATTAAAGCCCTGCACGTGGGGAACTATTCAGTAGATCTTTATTATGAAGTTAGCAAAAGGCAATTAAAAAAGGCCAGTTAGAAAATAGGTACGTAAAGAGTTAAACTCACTATTGAGCTTTTAATGTTCTGGTTCTTTCAACTGAAATAACTCTTTAATGGCATTTTTTTGAATAGACTAGTCCTCATTGTAGGCTGGAAACCTTTGATATGAAACAACAAAAGTGGTGTAAAGGTGATACCTTTATTGGATAACTAAGATGAAAATAGCAGCAAGTGCATTTTGACTTTCATTTAAATTTTCACTCTCTCTCTCCCCCCTGTTTCTCTTCCCTCTACTTGTATTTCATTACTCTCCCTTTTATTTTTATTTTTTTTGCTGAACTGTCTTTAATTTGCATAATTTTGTCATTTATACTGTAACTTGCCCAAAAAGTAACTCGTACTTTGAGCATGCAGGCATTTAAATGAATCTTTGGCAAGCCAGAAAATAAACTGCAAGGGATGTACTAAACCTTTCATCTGATTTAGCAGTATATCAAAACAAGCACCAACATTTTATTTTCAGATCAGAGCACAATTTAGAAAACAACAAAGCATAGCAATTATGGCTTTGGATGGAATAGAAACTAAAGATTTGGTTTAATCAGATTAAATTCGACTATTTTTCATTATACACATTATTGATGATCCGCCTGCTGCTCTCCCTATGCTGAATGTCCTGAGCAGAAATGTCAGACTTGGTGCTCCTTTATGTATGACTTGGCTGCTGCCACAGGACTTGATAAAAGGCCGCATGGCCTGAAACATTGCAGTGATGCCCACAAAAAGCATAAATAAAGGCTTTTTAACCATTTGAAGAGTTGGTGGTGCTGTTCAATCTTCTACTATGCTGCCACAGGACAGACATCTGAGAGAGGGATTTATTTTTGTTTGTAGAATTAGAAACATGTACAGTTGCTAGTAATGGGAATTTACCTAGAAGCGAGATATACTTTATTCCTGTAGTAAAGAAACATATTTTGAGCTTTGTTAGTATATTAAAAATGACATGTGCCTTGTGTGAGCTTTCAATGCCTCGATTTGCTTGGCAGTCCCTTAATAAAGGCACACCATCTCCTATTTACAACTCAAACTAGAATAACAGTCACAGTTACTAGAAATACTGTAGACTTGAAAATCACTCATTAGCCCAAATACAGCACTTTGTAAACCAAGTATAACATACATAATCACACACCATTAAATCCATCTTCGACAAATTATACAAATCATTTTTGTACACTCAGTGCAAGTCCTTACCTGTTGCAGAATGTTTCATTCCAGAGGATTTGTTCTGATTTCAGCCTTGTGATCTGGATGTCATCTGTAGCTTGTAAGTGGAACAAGGTGAAGAGAAGCAAGAAATTCAGCATAATAACAAATGCAATTAAGGTTTTTTGCCTTCCTCTGGATCAACTAGCAGTTAGGCAGGGTAAATGCAGACTCAAAAGTCTGAACTTGATAGATGTGTCTTTTTTCAATCTTATGTTATTGTTAATTCAGTTCCTGCAACCTGGAACCAGTACTGCTGAGTTCTTCTGAATTGAGTCTGTTGGCTAAATGTATATATATTGCTGCTTCTGCATAAACATGTCTTTTCTTTTTTTATATCACTGCAGGGAATAAATAAAAAGTACAACTAATACGTGATTGCAAAATTTAACATGTAAGAAAAAAAAATATCTTTTAATATTGGGCGGCTACTTCTGGAAGCACTGGGGTAAAAAAAAGGTTGATTGAAGTTTGAACTTTGAAAAAGATAAACATTTTAACAGATTAATCAAAATGTAATATTTTAACAAAAACTTCCCCACTTTCTATTCATTTCTATAGGATTTTTAGAATCGTATTTATTGGGTGAAAGTTAGAATTCATTATTTGTTAAATACGCTTCCAAATATCCCATAGGAATGCATAGAGCATGGGTGTGTTTTTCTGTTTATCTCACATTTTGATAAATCTATTTCTTAATCTCAAAATTTTAGACACTAGTGCATAAAATCCATAAACTGAAAAGCAAAATTAGACTTTGATGATGAGCACTCAGATTTCTTAATGTCATAATACTATTTATATACATTAAAAACTATTTGGAAATACATGAGTAGTGATGGGCGAATTTCTCCCGTTTCGCTTCACCAAGAAATTTGCGAAAGGGTGAAAAATTTGCGAAAAATCCTGAAATCTTGAAACTTTCTGATTTCAGGATTTTTTGCTAATTTTTCGCAGTTTCGCACATTTTTCCGTGAAGCGAAATGGGAGAAATTCGTCCATCACTACTCATGTATTCTGACATTTTCACAAAAAAACGTGAAGTTAGAACGGTTTCACTAAAAAATCGTGAAATTTGAAGATTCTCACAAAAAATTGTGAAAATCTGACATTTTCGCGAAAAATGTCAGACGCAGAAATTCGCCGAGAATTTGTGCCAGGTGAATTTATTCGTCCATCACTATACATGAGCCTTTTTTAGGGTGAAATCTCAAATTTTTAGAAGGGAAAAAAACTCAAATTTTTAGAGATTTGTTATACCCAGAAGCTGCTAAAAATCAAAATCTAAAACCTGTCAAGGTCATGTTGAAGTCAATGGAGGCTGTCCCTTTTACAATTTGAAGATGTTGGCTGGCTCTATCTCTAGGCCCTTGTGAGAAATAAAATACCCTACGAAATGTACGGAGGGAACCTCAAAGACACATTTTTTGCCGTAAAGCTGTTTTTTCGTTAACCTATGTAACACCTCCTGAACATGGGCACGATTATCAGTTAGACTAGAGGAAGAGATTAGAATGTTATCTAGATATACCACTACGTACCGGTCAGGAACTACTGGGAATTGAACTCCGAGCTGTCTATTTATAAACTTCTGTAGTTATCTGGTGAGCAACTAGGGGCTTTTGGAGCTGGAGCTCATCGATACCCAGAAAATGCATCCAGCGTCTGTCTTCCCTGTGTGTGCCATACTCTGCCTTCCCTATGCTCCTTGTGTGTACCATACTCTGTGTTCCTTATGCTCTCTGTGTGTGCCATACTCCTCCTGTGTATGTCATACTCTGCCTGTGGTAGTTCAACTATGGCTCTCCCACACCCTTAGTAAATTAAAGTAACGACACCTGGTGCATGAAGGTAGAGTATTGGCCGCCTCACAAACAGTCCAGCAGAAAGAATCCCAAGGCACACAGGATAATTGCAAGCAAGCTGCCTTGCATGTTTATTGCGAAGTGCAACGTTTCGGGGTCACGCCCCTTTCTCAAGCATGATCAAGCATAATATGCTCGAGAAAGGGACGTGACCAGAATCAATACTAGACTCCCTGTCCTCTGCTCTTGCTTCGCCTTTAACAGCCTCCTTTCACCTCGGGAGGAGCCCTTGGCTAATCGGATGCCTCCAGGTCTTGAAAGAGAGGAGCCAAGCGAGGGTTCTGGACGAGCAGATGGGCACAAACAAAAAGCAACGTCATTTGGGCAGAAGATCACAGTAAAAGGAACAAACGTGAGCGTAGTCAAACAGGCCAGGTCAATGCAGGCAGGATTCAAGCTAAGTCAGGCAGGCAAAGGTCAGATAACAGAGTTCAGCATAGTCAGATAGCAGGCCAGGGTCAGGATCACAGAAGTTAGAGTAGTCAGGCAAGCAGGGATCAAAACAGAAATGAACCTATAACGGGCAATGAAAAAATACAAAAGGTCCCTTTAAATATCTTTGAATTTCACGACATTGCGCACTGACGTCATCACGCCAGCGTGAATGTGCCTATAAACCAAGAGGATGAACGCCGCATGCGCCCTAAGGAACTGGCACACAGGAAGAAGAGGAGCGGCGTGGCGGGCGTCCCCGCCGAATCACTAGACCACCAGGGTGAGTTGTTACAGTTAGCATATGAAAATTGTTGTTGGGGGCCCCAAAGGTGTTTAGTTATGTGCTGTTTTATCCACAGGGGAGGATGAGACATATGGATTTAAGGGTATGTATTAATATGTCTTAACTTTATTTCACATATGAGTGATAAGTGATATCCCTGCAGTGAACACCAACTATTAATGTGGACATAGTCTTGTGGAAACATGGGTGCGGTTTAAAATGGGTGTGGTTTAAAAACAGGGAGCGGTCAATATTGATGGGCGAATCTGTGGCGTTTCGCTTCGCCGAAAAATTTGCGAATTTACCAAAAAAAAAATTTCGAAATGGCAAAACATTTGCAAAAGCATTGAAGTCAATGGGCGTCAAAATAATTTTGAAGCGCGACAATTTTGGCACAATTGACAATTTTTATATGCGCGACTATTTTGTCCAAATGCATTAAAGTCAATGGGCGTCCAATAATTTTGATGTACTTAAATTTTTATGCGCGCAACAATTTGACACGTGCTGATTTTTTTGTCGCAATTCCATGCCTGGCGAATTTATTTGCCCATCACTAGTGGTCAACACTGACTTCCATTATCAGTCCTCCACCATGTGAGCCAGAAAAATTCTGTCTATTGTTACTACAGAAGTTGGACAACACTGCCTTAATCTTTTAAGGTTTTTAAAACCAGGTATTTTCAATGATCTTACTGATGTCTGGGTAACAGGCCAATAGTGTAAATTAATTAGCCAACTAAGTCTACAACCTGCCTCTTGATACCTTTAGTTGATGTTCCTTTTGAAAGCTTGCGTTTTTGGTCTTTTGGAGCCTTTTGGGTCATAAGTTGCTTCCCAGTTTTTTGAGTTATTCTCAAGGGTTGAACTTCTAAAGCTAATAACTTACTGATCAAGGGACTGGTTTTATAGCAACATCAACATCATGAAGAAGTTACTGCTACTTTTAAAGGTACAGTCTGTCAAAATGTCTGTGTACCTCCTAAAAATGAATGTGTTTATAATTAAGCCAAACACTAAAGAATATTTGTGGATTCTGAAAGAAAAACTGGGATGAAATGCCCTTTACTACTCTTTGCAGCCTAGGAACTTTTACAGGATATAGAAATGTCCACCACTGAACATTCCAGCCAGAAGATAAAGTGTTGTTGCAATTTTTCTCTTTAGAAAGCAAGCTCTTGGTAGAGGCATGTCCATTTGAGGTGTTGTACATAAAGGGGAAGTAGAAAAGTAGTAGAAAAGTGCTAGACCCAATTTCAAAGAGGTAAACTAATTTATCATTTTGCATTGTCAGAACCTTACCATGTGTGTTGGTCCTGCTGCACGCATGCACATTTCTTCACACAGCCATTATTTCCTGGCTGTTACTTGTGAATTTATGCTGATTTTCTTTAATTGGATTTGATGCTTTGCCTGCTTGAACTTTCTTTCAGCCTTGGTACTTTGTCTATGTTCCTCAATTTCTGCTGCTGGCCTCTGGAATGAACTTGGACTTTGTTTATCTGCCTATTGCCATTGATTTGATTTCTGACCACTGTTGCTGACATCTAATTCCCTTCCTCTGAGCCTGCCCTGACTCAAGCCTGATTCCTTTGCAGCAATGCTACCGTATTTCTTCAGAGAGTCACTCTGCTCATCTCTGTATCAAGACTTTGGGCCCTTGTGCCTCACTTTCACCTCTCATTCAAAGCTGGGGTGTTCTAGTGGGGAGTTATAAGAGTGGTCTTCCTTGCATTCTGGTTCTAATACTCAGTATATTTGACAGAGACAAAAAATTTGAATCACCTGGGGAGTGTGCTTTAGAGACTGTGTCCCAACAAATTGCTGCTGTTACCATGGCCGTTCTGAATCTTTAGAGAGGTTATCAAGGTACAGTATTCTGTCTCAGCTAGTTGATCTGCCACCTGCCTGTTTGTTGCAGTCCACTTCTGTGACTTATGACTTTGTAGCATCATCACCTATGCCCTTAGAGCCTAAGAACCATTTACCAGACAAGCTGTCCAGAGATCTTAAATGGTTGCAGGTTATTGTTTTCTATGAAGCCACAAACATATGCTGAAGAACAAGCAAAGCAGGGATTACTGTGACAAGAGCTCTGATAATGCTGAAAGCTGCAGGCTTGAAGGGGTGGGGCTGGGAGGTCACATGGGCAGGAAGCTGTTTGCTCAGAGAAGTAGGAGAAAGTGGGAGTGCCTGCTGGGGATGAAGTAGCAGGAAAGACTTGCTGCAGCGTGGGCTGGTGGCTGCACAACAGACTAGGATAAGCTGCAGCATCCCCTCCATTTGGGCTGTGATTCTTTAGAGCTGCACCCCATATTATGTTACTGTTGGACTGTTGAACTATAACCCTGTAATACAGAAGTGCAGCTGGAATACTCACATTGACTTTCCCTCTTGCTGGACTGCCTGAAAGAGACTGAAGAGGTGAATCTTATATGAGAATCTTATGTGAGACTGTTGCCTGGGGCCAGGTGCTGCCTGAAAGGGACTAGGCCATAAATACACACTGAGTTGTGCTCCTGTTGAGCAGTTGTTCCCTACCAGATGCATAAAGGGATTGCTTGTTATTAAAGTTTCCTTGTGCTGTTACCTGCCTGTGTGCTTCTTATGTGCCCATAGCCAGTCCTGTGCTCTGGGACATCACAAACTGGTGGCAGATATTTTTCTCTTTTACTCTTCACCCCTCACTCACTTCTCAGGAGGCTTTAATAGGTGTATGCTGACTTCTGATGGGAACAAGCAGACCCCCACATCCTCCAACACTGCTTACACTATGATGCCTGCCCATGACTGGAGGAAGTGAAGTCACATGACTGCTCACTGTCCTTTCCCGTGATTGGTGTGGGTCCTTTCAAGTGTCCAGCATGGAGCGGCTGGAGAATTGTGCTCAGATGTTCCAGATAAAATTTCTCAACGAGGCCTTCAGCCGGCATTGCCCTGCATTGTTGGCTTGTATCAGCACTGGGTGGGTCACTGCTAAAGGAACTTTCCACCCTGCCGGACTCCTATTGGAAAAACAAGAGGAATGTTCTGAATGTGTATTTTGTAAAATTTTCCTGGGTTTGGACACTGGGGCTGCTTCTCAAATTATAAACTGACTGGAAGCATAACCAAATCTTTTCCTGTACATTGAGCACATCACTGGCAGTTGCTATGAGTCTGAAGCCCTGTTGGACCCCAGAGAACACCAAGACAGAAGAGAATGCCAGCTCCATGGCGGATTCTGGAGCTGCTTTATATATAGGCACACTGCTTTCTGCAACTTCCTCCCCAGCAGGCACTCCCACTTCCTCTTGACCTCTCTGAGCAAACAGCTTTCAGCCCATGTGACCTCCCAGCCCCACCCCTTCGAGCCTGCAGCTTCCAGCATTATCAGAGCTCTTGTCACAATTACTATTTCTTTTTTTCGAGCGGGAACTCAGACTTGAGCCCATAGCTGTCTGAAAAGTAGGTTACTGTTAAATGTTCCTTTTTCCAAGATATGATGTCTCTTCGTTATGGCCCCTTAGAGACCAGTCACTGCAGAAGTCGCTATCCTGTTCATTATAAAAGGGAAGTGCCCTATGGATGTGAAAAACTACATTGCTAAATTCAGGAGGTGGGCTTTATATGCTAGCTGGAAAGAACCTGCACTAAGAAATCAATACCTTTCTGTCTGTTCAGCTTACTGATGAGTTGGCAAGAGTTGGGGTCCCTAATTCTCTGGAGGAACTTATTCAGCTTACCAATTACCATACAAACTGACAGATGGCTAAGGGAAAAGTGTTCTAAAAGAGTCTCAGTCTCTGGATTATGGGTTTTTTCAAAAGCTCCACCTCCTAAACATTATTCCTAAACCTTCTTTAGTCCCAACTGTGGAACCAAAACCAATGCAGCCCAGTTTTTTTATACCAAATTTAAGCCCAGAGGAGCATTTAAAGGAGAAACAAACCCCTTATTAAAAAAAACCCCTACCCGTCCACCCCACATAGACCCCTCTCTCTCCTCTGTCCCAGCCTAGCTGTTACCCCAGGCAAATGTCCCTAACTTTTTACTTACCCTTGTTCATTATAAAGGGGAAGTGCCCTATGGATGTGGAAAACGACATTGCTAAATTCAGGAGGCGGGCTTTAGATGCTAGCTGGAAAGAACCTGCACTAAGACATCAATATCTTTCAGTCTGTCTGTTCATCTTACTGATGAGTTGTCAAGAGTTGGGGTCCCTAATTCTCTGGAGGACATTATTCAGCTTACCATACAAACTGACAGATGGCTAAAGGAGAAGTGTTCTAAAAGAGTCTCAGTCTCTGGATTATGGGTTGTTTCAAAAGCTCCATCTCCTAAACATTAATCTCAAACCTTCACTAAAATTCGCCAACGTAACATCATTTTGCCCGATTTACTAATGGGTGCTGGAGTAAATTCGCTAGCAAAGTGGACCTACTCTATCGGTCGGTGCTTATAAGAATGGCAGATGGGTCACGATTGGGTTCTGGACCTGTCTACTTAGAGACTCTACCTGAGGTGTCAATAAATCATATTATCCAATTATCATTGGTTTACTCTGGCTGAAAACTCACAACCCCGCATTTTTACTTGGTGACTTTTTTGACACAAAATACATCAGTCTATTGTTGTTTTTTCCATGGTATTTGCGGGAACTTTTCCAGTGCAGAATACATAGTAGTCCAGGGGTGTTTTTCAAAATACATAAGGCTCTATTGGGCTTTTTTTGTGGTGACATTTTTTGCAGTTGTACTCCTTAAAACCTTCATTTCTAGTGAAACTCCAGGTCACTGACCTCTCTTACCTGACCCTGTTATTATCACTGATCATGAGTTATACAAAGTTAAATCAATTGTGGACTCACAGTTCAGAAATAGAAAAGTTCAGTATCTCATCAAAAGGAGTTTGGTCCAGAAAAATGTCCATGCTCCCAAACGTAAAGACTTTTCACCATAAATTTCCAGACAAGCCTATTCATGTCCAGAGGCCACTCCTAAGGGGGGGGGGGTAGTGACAGCACCTTCCTGGTTGTGCTGGTCCTGCTCTGTGCATGCACCTTTCATCATGCAGATCCCTTGCAATAGCATCAACCGGTGTGTGTCATGATGCAAGATGGTGCTCATCGTGACAAAATAATGCTTTTTAACTTGACCTTCCTTTTGGACTTTCCATGGTACTTTGCTGTGCTGTTGCCTTTCTGCTTTTGACCTATGGTCTGAACTTAGACTTTATTTAAATGCTGATTGCCATCAACTTGTTTTATTGATGTTTTGTTGATGACTTGGTCTCTGCTGCCTACCCTGATTCCTTTCAACAACCCTATTTCTTCAGAGAGTGCTTGAGCATGAAAGCTCAGCCAATCATAAATTAGCTCCTTCCTTTTCATACATCAGGACCAAAGCAAGTATCAAACAATAATTGCAGTTTTGTGTAAGTGTTTTCTTTACTCTATCTCAGTGTATAGCTTTTTTGTTTCTGTTTACTGTATGGTAAGCACAGCTGAATATGTCTTGCAATTTATTTCTTATCGGAAAATAAACAATTTGCAACAACTATGACATGCCATGCATTCCCCCTAGGGATTCGTTCTTTACCATATCTTGGGACACTCTCAGAATAGTCACTTTTTTTAAAATCTGAATTGTTTACTTAATTCTTGCTACTGAATTACCTGTGGACATGGGGAGAATACTCTACATTAGATTACTATGTTTATTTTCATGCAAGAACAAAACACATTATTGTTATCTTCAACTTGAAATATGTTGTTGATAAATAAAGAAGAAGGAAAGTCACAAAAGTTAGGCATGTCCATGTGATTGTAATCATTTACCTGATACCTGGCCCGGTGCCCCTGTTAGCAGAAAACTGCCCTGCTCTGGGGGTTCTTCACCACAGAGTGATCCTCTGCTTCCACTTTTTCTTTCTTCAAGATCCTGGGGCCAATGCATGTGCAGGAGAGTGAAAAGGCCATCTTTTTCATATAGTTTGACTTGTCACTCTACTCTGCATGCACACCTGCACAACAGAAGGGTATGCAGGAAGAGAATTCTTCCTTTGTGTTCGCTGAAAGAACCCTGGGCTGGGGCAGTTTTCTGCTGATAGGATTACCAGCCTGGTGTATCTGTTGAGTGAATACAATCATTGGGGGGGTGCCTAACTTTTGGCACCAACTCCCCCCAGTGATTTTTGTCTTTCCTTCTCCTCTAAAAGTTTTCACAATGTAATATTGTTACTTAGACATTAATTATTTATCATGCACCACATATTACACAAAAGGAAGGCGGTACATTTTTTGCCACAAAGTATATTACATTACTTCTTTCTTTCTTCTGGTAGTAGATGAGTATGTTTATTACATTTTGAACAAAAAATTATATAAATTAAGCTCTAATACATGCAAAGTAATTGATTACAATGCTAACATTTTAGTTACATTCCCCGTGAACATGGCAAATATACATTAATTATTACTGTATTACTACTCTTGCTTTTTGTTTTAATTATAATATAATAATATAAAATATGGCCTTTGAAAAATACACAAAGGCCATGAAAAGAAGTAAAATGTGTGCACTTATAAATGTTGCTTAGCAATGTCATTGGTATAATTCCCTGGTGGTCTAGTGGCCAGCGTGGTTGTTTGCTCCTTCAGTGCCGGTTTCTCTATGGCACGTGCTGCACACACTGCCTGGTTTTACATGCCGGTGTGATGACGTCATTGCGCATTGGCAATGGTATTTAAAAGGACTTTGGATTTGAATGAGTTGCCTGTTGTTAGGTCTAACTTGTTTGTTTATACTGGTATTGACCCTTGCTTGCCTGCCTGACTATTCCAAACTCTCCATTCCTGATCCTTGCCTGCCTGATTATTCTGAACTCTCCAATCCTGATCGTAGCCTGTCTGACCTTGATTGAACTCTGCCTGTACCGAGCCAGCCTGTCTGACCACGCTTTTCTGTTTGGTTCATTTCGCCCTTATGTTCAAAATCCTTGGTAAATAATCGTGCCCTTTTGCTCCTCCAGAACTCTTGCTAGGCTCCTCTCTTATTAAGACCTGGCGGCATCCAATTAGCAGAGGGCTCCTCCCGAAGTAAAAGGCGGTTGCTACAGGCGGAAGCGGAGCCAAGACCAGGGAGCCTAGCACTTATTCTGGGAGCCGATCGTGACATTAGTGATGTAATTTATGTCACAGTACTAATCTAACTTCTTTATTATGTGCTTATCTAGTCATGGAACATCATGGTAACGTCTGATATACTTATATATCATATAAACATACATATATAATGTATATATAATAATATAGGGGCATATTTACCGAAAAATAAATTGCCAGTGGGCTCATAATATGATAACAAATTATGTAAATTAGTATCTACTCTCAGTTCCATGACTGTGCCTTTTAGCACAATTTACAGATGAAGCCACTTGGATTTGTGAGTTAAATGCGTCATGACTAAGGGGTAATTGAAGAAACTGTGTTATCTTAAGTCATCTTAACTCATTTAATGCATTTAACCTTTTCATTAGCATACCAAAGCTCCATTGTTCACAATGGTGAATGCTTTAATTAGATGGGATGTTGTGACGCAGTTTTCTGTGTTAAATGAGATAAATGGGATATCTGTGTTTAGTTATTCTGTGTCAAACAGACAAACCAAAGTGGCTGCATCTGTATTTGTCAATACACATTAAATATATTGACAACTCAGCAAGCAGTACAAGACCCTATATATCACGTTAAGGTCACTTTGTATGGCCAGATTTAGAAACCTTTATAATAAATATTAAGGAGCCCATACAGTATATCATGAACTATGCTAACAGAGATAAGCATTTTAGAGGGGTACCAAAAATTACATAATTAAGAGCTATTTAAAAATAGGACATCAATAAGCATCATTAATAAGGGTATATTTCACAGGCTTTGCATGGCCTTTGTGCATTATATAGTGAATAAAGTACTCCCTCTTGTAAAAGATAATTATATTATAAGTTACAGAGGAGTTCCATGACCACATAAAAGCACAAGGCCGAAGGTCGAATGTTTTTATACAGGTCATGGAGCTCCGAGGTAACTTATAATATCCTCATATTTTACAACAGGGGGTACATTATTTATTATAATACACAAGTTTCAGTGAGCTGTGTGACAAAAATGACATCACTAAGCTTTGATTATAACCACTCACTAAGCACTGCTTATAGGGATATAATTTACAGGACATTCATGACTCGTGTGTATTATAATTATATAATTCACAAAAGCCAGGAATATCTTGTAAATTACATCCTTATAAACGGTGAGTACTGATGTCATCAGTTATAAACGGTGAGTAGTGATGTCACTTCTGTCACATGACTCACTGAAACTTGTGTATTATAATAAATAAAGTACCCCCTGTTGCAAAATATGATGATATTATGTTACCTTGGAGTTCCATGACCTATATAAAACACTCGGCCTTTGGTCTCGTGTTTTTATATGGTCATGAAACTCCTCTGTAACTTATAATAATTTATAAGAGGGGGTACTTTATTCACTATATAATATGCAATAGCCTTGCATATCCTGTAAATTATTCATGTCTATTGTGTATTATTATTATAACAGATGTACTGTAGCTGTACCTGTCTTATTAAGTAGACAGTACATACTGTAAGTTGTTTGTTTTTTACGTCTGTGTCTAATTATCCACAAGAGACTAATCAAGATGTTACATGGTATTCACAATTTTTATGGGATTTCTTGTCATGTGAGTGGGAAGGTATAAAATGGCAACATCTTCCCAAACTGACATCAATGTTAGCATAAGAAAGAATATTTTTAGTAGATTACAAAATCTTTACTACAATCTCAGGGCAGATGGACTGAAAAGATGGATTGAAAAGATAAAATATAGTAAGTAAAATTGCTTTTACCCCCATTTTTAATAGCGTGAAATTAGCATTCCAAAATTGTTGTAAGCTTTTACAGCTACTAGAAATTTCTGTTCTATCTCACAAAGGTAAAGAGACAGAACAAATTGTTTATAACTTATTTAGTCTTTTTAATCAGTGTCATTTAGATATGTTTGGCTTATATTATTTTGTATTTATATGATAATTTGAATCCTACTAAGGTTTTTCACGCTGGAGGATTTATATTGCATATTTTACTTCCAACATATACTTACATTATCAGATAAATATTAACTGTGGTGTTAATATGTAAATATTTATTGAAGCAAAAATTAAACATATTATAAGATGATTTTTAATCATACAGGGTACATGCTCTGTTGACTCTTAATAAAGTTGTTTATACTCTTTGTCCATTCAAGAGAACATGACAAAAACAACTTTCTTTAATTCATATTAACTCTAAAGGGGTTACTTATCAAAGTCCGAATTTATCTCAATATTTTCTGTAAAAAAACTCAGACCAAATTTGCACAGGTTTTTTCACCTTATTTATTAATGCACTTTTCTGACAATTTTGTGAAAAATAATAATCGTATACATTTTTACAGATTTTCCACCCAAAAATGATTTATTTTTCTTATTTTTGCCCGAAAACCCTGAAATCTTCGGATTATTGCACAAAACCCAGTGCAGATAAAAAAAATCCAATTGACTTATATGCAACCTTGGCAGGTCTGAGATGCCAGACTTTTTCCATCATCGGGGTATAATACATTTTTTTTTACTAAAAATTCAGATTTTATATAAAAAAAACATGAATTTGTTGGATTTTTGGCATTCAGAGTTTAGTAAATAAGCCCCCACATCTTAATATAAAGTCTTATGTATATCCAAACCAGTATTGGATAATTTTAAAAAAATAAATGAAAACCTGCCACCAGTGGCGTAACTAGATATCACTGGGCCCCACAGCAAATTGTTTTTCAGGCCTCCAAAATGTTCTGGGGTTGACTTGTTTCTCTAATATTTATTGAAATTGTATATGAATTAGGGCCTCATGGGGCCCCTATACCTCCTGGGCCCCCCTGCAGCCGCAGGGTCTGCTTCCTCTATAATTACGCCCCTGCCTGCCACCTCAACAAAGAAACAGACACAAAAACAAAGACAATTTACTGTATATTTGAAACCTTTATTTTATACTTTTAATTTGTTAAATCAAAATCTTAGTCTATCTGTGTTTATGTCTAACTTGCTTTATCTTATGTCTACTTTTAGTAGACTTCCAGGACAAATTGTATATTTGTCATGAGTATAACGTATTAGATATCCTGATATGCATGTAGTTCCACACCTATAAAACATCTCCTAAAATTTCTGTTTCAAGACAGCTTTCTGATGTTTGCACAAAAGGGTAGGGGGTTATATACTAAACTCCGAATTCAAAAATCATGAAAAACCCGTGATTTTTTTTATAAAATCGGACTTTGAAAAAAAATCACAAATTTTCAGAATTTATTAAACTCAGAGGATGGAAAAGTCTGAATCAGAAAGTCTGGCATAAATAACCCCTTTAGTGTTCCCCTTGAAATACTGCTTCAAATAATAATGAAAACTGTTAGATCTCAGTTTTAATCAGATTTCATTCAAAGCTTTGTTTTAATTTGAACAAAAGTACTTAAAAGGGACAGTAAATTAAATATAAGTTGTTTTAGAAGTTTCTATCTTTCTATGTAAATAAGCTCCTTATAGAACTGTACACAGTAATATGGGGCCCTAGGACACATACTCCTTAGTGAATAACAGATGAGCAAGTTAGAACAGAACAGTTTAAGAACATAACATAGTATAAGCAAAGGTTAAATGTGGACCTCCACACCCCTCTAAAATTAAAAATATTATTCAAAATGTATCATAATATTTTATTTGTAATGGCTGAACCTAAAACCCTCATTTATAAACGTACAGTACATATATTTGTGTGTTTGATTTGTTCTTGTGTACATGTTGGCCACCAGATATAACACTCACAAGTACATTATGATATAGAGAAACTTAATGGAGTCTGTGTGGAACCTCATTGGTGAAATCATTCAGTAGTTGCTGACAATTTCGAATTATTCATTTATTTATCAAAGGGGTTTTTAATGGAACTTTTGAAATGCGATAGTCTTTATTAAGAAATAACTAACCGAAACTATGCTTGTGCTCCTCTTCAGAAAAGGCAATCCGGCGATCCATCATGCGGCACTCGATTTCTCCTCCCTGCTTTCCTTATAGGAAATAGCCAGGGAAGAGAAATTCGAGTGTCATGACCGGCACCCGATACCAGAACAAATGCCAAGCACCCTGGTCTCGGCTCGGCTTCACCAGTAGTGTGACCACCGTTGGGCTTGGGGAGGAGCCCTCAGCTTACTTGGGTGCCACCTGGACTTAACGAGGGGTGCAAGGCGAGATGTTCTGGCTAGCAAAGGGGCACGGCTGTTAGCAGAGTCTTTTGGGCCGAAGATCACGGTACAAATGGAGCAGGCAAGAGAATCGTCAGACAGGCAGAGTCGAGGCAGGCAGATATCAGAATCGTCAGGCAGGCAAGGGTCAAACCGGGTTGTCAATCAAGGGGTTAAGCAGGAAGAGTTGTTGTAGGCAGGCAAGGGTCAGGATACAGAGTTCAGAATAGTCAGGATACAGGCTGGGTCAAACACGGATAATCAGACAGACGAGATTCATATCAGATGCACAAGGCTCAGGAAACCACTAGAAACAAGTTCTATCACGGGCACTGGCCGGGAGTAAGAATGAGTCTTAAATTCTTTTGAATTTCGCAACAAAATGTGCGCCAATGCGTGCTGGCGTAATTGCGCCAGCGCGCCTGTACCTTTAAGAGGTGCGCAAGCGCGCCGCGCGCGCCCTAGAGAATCAAGATGGCGCCGGCGCTGGAGACCGGACCAGGAGCGTGGCGGCCGTCGTAATTTTATTACATCGAGCACCACAAAATGGAGCGTTGCCGTGTCGCCTTTTCTGAAGAGGAGCGCAAGCAGAGTTTCGGAAAGTTATTTCCTAATAAAGACTTAGCAATTTTAAAGTTTAATGTCTTTGTGTTTTTTTTTTCGTTGTACACTAATGAATATTTTTAATAAAAAAATTGATGTTACTCATCCTTTAAATAAACAAAATAAATGTAAGTAAATTATTTTCTGTTTACAAAGTAGATGAGTGAATGTTTGAATGGCAACAACTACAGGATTGCACAGCAGCTCATAGTAAATATATTGCACATCTCAAAATCTTTTTTAGAAGATTTGAATTAAATAAGTTGCATTACAGTTTATTTCTGTTCAGAATGCTGTATAATCATGCGTGTAGGACTTTTTATTTTACTCTGTAAAATGAGTACTTAACAGTTTCAAATTTGTTACAGGTTGAACAACCTTTTGTTTTAGGAAACAAATGTGCGAGAACAACAAAACCATGGTGACTGAATTATTTCTCCTTGGATTTAACAGCCATACCAATCTGAAGATCTTGCTCTTTGTCATTTTTCTGCTAATCTACATTTCATTACTAATAGGCAATCTCCTCATCATCGTATTGGTGTCAACAAATCCAAATCTTAAGAACCCCATGTATTCCTTTCTAAAACAGTTGGCTCTTGCAGACATTCTGTTCACCACCAATATTATACCCAACATGCTGTATGTCATGTTAAATGATGGAGGAAGCATTACTACAGTGGGCTGCTTCACCCAGTACTACTTTCATTGCTTCTCAGTATTTGCACAATCTCTGATTCTCACAACAATGGCGTTTGATCGTTACCTGGCAATATGCTATCCCTTGCGGTATTTATCTATTATGAAACCAAAAGTTTGTTCTTTACTCATTTTCTGGTCTTGGGCTACTGGCTTCATCCTTCTTTCAATTGAATTTACTTCATTATCACAACTCAAGTTCTGTGGCTCCAATGTTATTGATCATTTCTTTTGTGACTTTGCTCCTGTCCTTGCCATCGCTTCAACAGACACCTACAGGGTACAACTGGAAGATTTTGTACTTTCCGTACTTCTCATAATTGTTCCATTTGTCTTTGTTATTATATCATACATCTGTATTTTTTGGGCCATCCTGAAAATCTCAACCACTGATGGTAAAATGAAAGCTTTTTCCACTTGCAGCACTCACCTTGTTACATTATGTACATATTATGGAGCTATTATTACTATATACATATTTCCATTAGGACAAGACACACCCAGTGAAAGCAAATTCAAATCTTTGCTATATACTGTGTTGACACCTTTCCTTAATCCTGTTTTATATAGTATGAGGAACCAGGAGATTCAGAAATCCTTATGTAAACTATTTTGTAAAACAAAGTAAGCGAGGGTGCCAGCACATATATATATAAATCATACAATGCACATTGTCTTTGAATGTGCTTTATTTAGTACACTGTAGGCAGTGAGGAACTCAAAAATAAGGAGTGCTGACATGGCGCATGTACTTACATTCTAACACCTCAGTTTTTATAAAATGTTTTTAAATTCACACAGACTGAATTTGAGTGTTGACATGTTATTTTCCTCTTTTTGTATATATATATATATATATATATATATATATATATATATATATATATATAGTAAAATAAAATACAACAAAGTATTTTAACGACTTGCTCATGAATGGACCATGCATAGGTTTTGGCTACAGTGGATGCAAAATATTGCTTAATATTCCTAACCTTTAAGAAAACTCAGTAAAGTCTCATGTTTTATAGGGTGTAATATATGTTTGTCATGTATATTGTTTAATGTTAATTAATATCCACTAGTTACATGTAAGACTGTGAATCAATGACAAGCTAAGATGCTGCCAATCCATGATACCAGTATCTACAATCCCATTTATCAAATTGCAGATCAGGAAACAAAATCAATATTGGAAATTGTTATCTCGTCATATATTCTCTCATTGGGGGGGTTAACTAAATTCTGTTTAGGATTAAAAACTAAAAACAGGATAAAAAGCCATGGACGGCTTATCCAGGTGAGCGAAACAAAAACGGTAGCCTGTTGGTTTCATGTATTAATTGTACTGATGAACAGAGAGCTATAATTCATTTAAGAAAAAGAGGGAATACCCCACATGTGTTTATAATTAAATAAATTAGGTAACAATTAAAAGTGTGTCTTCTGTGTGTTGTGCCTATTTCTATGACTGGTGCCAAACAAGAAAGTATGTAACATTGGATGTATAGTATATATGTTAATTGCACCTGTAAAATGATAGACAATACTGTCAGTGGCAGCTTGTAACCTGGAATCCTGTGTGATGGTGGTTAATAGAAAAGACAAATGAGGTAGAGGACTGGTAAAAGGATAGAGAAGATAAGGCAAGACATGAGCATTGGAGTGTTAGTGAAGAGTAACTCTTGGGATAAGATGGGTATAGGATATGGGGTGCATAATGCTGAACTTAACAAATAAAAAACTAAATTTTTCAATTACAAACTTGTAAACAGTTAGCATTGGTAGACATTTTGTTTACCTTGAATATTTTACCAAAACCTGCATGTCATGTTTACAAATGGAAACAGAATAGCTTAAAGTGTTTGCATTTTCCAATACTATGTCCATAATACCTAGGGGCACATTTACCTAAGGTCGAATATCGAGGGTTAATTAACCCTCGATATTAGACCATCGAAGTAAAATCCTTCGACTTCGAAGTCGAAGGATTTTGCGCTATTCCTTCGATCGAACCATTAAATCCTTCGAATCGGACGATTCGAAGGATTTTAAGCCATCAATCGAAGGATATTCCTTCGATCAGAAAATTGTTAGGAAGCCTATTGGGACCTTCCCCATAGGCTAACATTGGCCTCGGTAGGTTTTAGATGGCGAACTAGGGGGTCGAAGAATTTTTTAAAGAGACAGTACTTCGACTATCGAATAGTCGAACGATTTTTAGTCTGAATCGTTCGATTCGTAGTCAAAGGTCGTAGTCGAAGGTCAAAGTAGCCCATTTATGGTCGAAGTAGCCAAAAAAAACATTCGAAATTCAAACTATTTTTCCTCTATTCCTTCACTCGAACTAAGTAAATGGGCCCCCTAGTCTTTAGTACCCAGTCTTTAATAATAACAGTCATGTCTTTTCATAAAATCTGGCCATCTACTGCTTACTATTCCTCAAACATGAACCAAAAATTCTGTTTTTATCTAACCTTTCGGTCCTGGGCAACTGGAATCATTTTGATCCCAAGTGAATTTTTGTCATGATATGGTAGTTGAAGTTCTTATTCTCTAAATGGGACTGCACTAGGCAAATCCAAAGGTTTTTAAAATTCTTGTAGATAATAAACTTGGTTGTAGCAAGCAATGCAAATGCAGCATCAAGGGCAAATAGGGTCTTGAGCTGCATTAAAAGGGGCATTGATTTATGGGAGGAGGGGTCATTCTTCCACTGTAAAGAGCACTGGTTAGGTCCCACCTAAAATATGCTGTACAGTTTTGGTCTCTATCAGTCAAACAGGACATTATTGTATTAGAGAGGGGACAGAGAAGGGCAACTAAACTGGTAAAAGGTATTGAAAATCTCAGCTATGAGGAAAGACTGGCCAAGTTGGGGATGTTCACATTGAAGAAGAGGCGCTTAAGAGGTGATATAACTATGTATAAATACATATAAGGGGATCATATAATAATCTCTCTAATTTATTTACCAGTAGGTTTTCCAGCTGACATGAGGTCACCTATTTGGAAGGGGTTTCTTTTTACAGTGAAGATGTGGAATTCTCTCCCTGTATCAGTCATACAAGCTGATACATTAGATAGCTTTAAGAAGGGATTTTTTAGCAAGTGAAGGAATACAGGGTTATGGATGATAGCTCATAGTACAAATTGATCCAGGGACTAGTTTGATTGCCTTCTTGGAGTCAGGAAGGAATTTTTCCCCCTGAGGCAAATTGGAGAGGCTTAAAATATTTTTTTTTGCCTTCCTCTGGATCAACTAGCAGTTAGGCAGGTTAAAATACAGTTGAATGGTTAAACTTAATCAGTTTTTTTACCAACCTAACTTACTGTGATTCCCTATATCATTGATATAGATATCCTATAGATATATAAGATCTTTTATTTTTGTGATATTGTTATAGCACTTTTTTCATTGAACACTACAATAGTGAACTGGGAATATAGGTATGGGACCTGTTATCTATATTGCTCGGGACCTGGGGTCTTCCAGATTAGAGATTTTTCTGTCATGGTTGTTCCCAGGGCTGCCATCAGGGGGTACAGTTATTCCGGCCCCTGAGGTTTTTTGTGCCTTAGGGAGTCTGGCCGTGCAGAGAGCTGCAGACTAGGGTTGTCACCTGTCTGGATTGGATCCAGATAGCGGATTCCCTAAGATTGATGCTGTGATCAGCCAGGCGCCAATTGCCATAGCCACCCATCATTACTGCCTGGCCCCCATGATGAGCGGGGAAAGGTGGCAACCCTACTGCACACTTCAGAAGGGAGGATGGAGCTCACATGCAACATAATCTGTACTGTAATAACTTTCTCGACTTGTCATTGTTCGCTGAAGTTTAAGGGAAAAGCTGCATGGGGATGGAATCTTCGAATTTGCAGTGGTAGGCTGGCACAAAAACTGGACTTCACTCCAAAAATAGATGCAAATAAAAAAAGTTTTATTGTACAAAAGAATCATCTCAGAGGATGACTTTACGCGTTTCGTGCCTTCTGGGCACTTAGTCATAGGCTAATTGGATAGGCTGGAGGGGAAGTTCAAACTTGAACCATCCAATCCCTGTGCAGCTGTATTGGGACTTAGACTTCAGTGACCAATCAGCAGAAAGAAAATGAGGGCACCTGAGCTCCTGCCCTCCCTTCTGAAGTTTGCAACTCCCTGGCAGCAGTGGGGGCTGGCAATCAAGTAAGTAAAAAAACTTTCACCCTGGCCACCACATTTTTTTAAGCTTAGGGGGACCCTGCCACCAATATTTTTTTTAAAAAAAAAAACGTTTTTGGGGGGAGGGGTTGCCATTAATGTTTTTAAATGGCCACCAATGGGTCTGGAGCTGGTCTGGAGTGGGTGGAGCCCAGTGGACCAAAGACTTTTAGATGTATGATGCTCAGTGATTTCTGATGGTTGTCTTGGTCGTTCCTGACTTGTGATTTGGAAGTGCAGAGATGGCTGACTTAACTGCCTCTAAGGTTCTGCAGTGGTTCTCTGGTCTCTATGAGCAGATGTATAGCTATGGATATCTATCTCGGATAGATAGACTTGTGCATCTAACTGTGAGAAGAAGTGGTTGCTGTAGAACATCTGGGAGAAACGTCAATTTATGCAGGTTGTCCCTAGGGATGTAGCGAACGTCGGAAAAAAAGTTCGCGAACATATTCGCGAACTTGCGCAAAAATGCGAGCGGTTCGCGAATGGTTCGCGAACCCCATAGACTTCAATGGGAAGGCGAACTTTAACATCTAAAAAAGACATTTCTGGCCAGAAAAATGATTTTAAAGTTGTTTAAAGGGTGCAACGACCTGGACAGTGGCATGCCAGAGGGGGATCAAGGGCAAAAATGTATCTGAAAAATCTGCCTGTGTGTGCTTGGAAGAGATAGTGTAGGGGGAGAGCTGTTAGTGATTTCAGGGACAGATGATAGTAAGTTTGCTGGCTAGTAATCTGCTTGATACTGCTCTGTATTGGAGGGACAGAAGTCTGCAGGGATTTGAGGGACATTTTAGCTTAGGTAGCTTTGCTGGCTAGTAATCTACTGTTCTCTTTAAACAACTGCCATACGTTGACCTTGTAGGCATTGTTTGCCCAGTTTTTTTGGACGCAGCCACTGAAGCACAGTTGCCAGAAAAAATATGCCATATAAATGCTGAAAATAGTAATTTTTCGCCATACGTTGACCTTGTAGACATTGTTTGCCCAGTTTTTTTTGGACGCAGCCACTGAAGCACAGTTGCCAGAAAAAATATGCCATATAAATGCTGAAAATAGTAATTTTTCGCCATACGTTGACCTTGTAGACATTGTTTGCCCAGTTTTTTTGGAAGCAGCCACTGAAGCACAGTTGCCAGAAAAAATATGCCATATAAATGCTGAAAATAGTCATTTTTTGCCATACGTTGACCTTGTAGGCATTGTTTGCCCAGTTTTTTTGGTCGCAGCCACTGAAGCACAGTTGCCAGAAAAAATATGCCATATAAATGCTGAAAATAGTCATTTTTTGCCATATACGTTGAGTCAACGTATGGCAAAAAATGACTATTTTCAGCATTTATATGGCATATTTTTTCTGGCCTCTGTGCTTCAGTGGCTGCGGCCAAAAAAACTGGGCAAACAATGCCTACAAGGTCAACGACGTTGACCTTGTAGGCATTGTTTGCCCAGTTTTTTTGGCCGCAGCCACTGAAGCACAGAGGCCAGAAAAAATATGCCATATAAATGCTGAAAATAGTCATTTTTTTGGTCGCAGCCACTGAAGCACAGTTGCCAGAAAAATTATGCCATATAAATGCTGAAAATATAAATTTTTTTGGTTGCAGCCACTGAAGCACAGAGGCCAGAAAAATTATGCCATATAAATGCAGAAAATATGCATTTTTTTGGTCGCAGCCACTGAAGCACAGTTGCCAGAAAAATTATGCCATATAAATGCTGAAAATATAAATTTTTTTGGTTGCAGCCACTGAAGCACAGAGGCCAGAAAAATTATGCCATATAAATGCAGAAAATATGCATTTTTTTGGTCGCAGCCACTGAAGCACAGTTGACAGAAAAATTATGCCATATAAATGCTGAAAATATAAATTTTTTTGGTTGCAGCCACTGAAGCACAGAGGCCAGAAAAATTATGCCATATAAATGCAGAAAATATGCATTTTTTTGGACGCAGCCACTGAAGCACAGTTGCCAGAAAAAATATGCCATATAAATGCTGAAAATAGTCATTTTTCGCCATACGTTGACCTTGTAGACATTGTTTGCCCAGTTTTTTTGGTTGCAGCCACTGAAGCACAGAGGCCAGAAAAAATTAAACCAGTAGGGTTTGCACCCTAGTTTGTAACGGTGGCGGAGGGAGGAGGACGCTAAAGGACAGCTGTGTGTGGAGTCATGAGGCTTGAAGAGAAGGACAGCTGCATAGAAGTCAGAACAAGTCTTCCGGCGTGCAGTAACCCTCCGAGATCCACCCCTCATTCATTTTAATAAAGGTCAGGTAATCGACACTTTTGTGACCTAGGCGAGTTCTCTTCTCAGTTACAATCCCTCCTGCTGCACTGAAGGTCCTTTCTGAGAGCACACTTGAGGCTGGGCAAGACAAGAGGTTCATGGCAAATTGTGACAGCTCTGGCCACAGATCAAGCCTGCGCACCCAGTAGTCCAGGGGTTCATCGCTCCTCAGAGTGTCGATATCTGCAGTTAATGCCAGGTAGTCCGCTACCTGCCGGTCGAGGCGTTCTTTGAGGGTGGATCCAGAAGGGTTGTGGCGCTGCCTTGGACAGAAAAACATTTGCATGTCTGACGTTACAGACCGGCCAAAGGGCTTTGTCCTTGCAGGTGTGCTCGTGGCAGGATTACTGGCACCTCTGCCCCTGGAATGTTGATGAGTTCCTGAAGTGACATCACCCTTAAAAGCATTGTACAACATGTTTTGCAGGCTGGTTTGTAAATGCCGCATCTTTTCGGACTTGTGGTATGTTGGTAACATTTCTGACACTTTATGCTTGTACCGAGGGTCTAGTAGCGTTGCGACCCAGTACAGGTCCTTCTCCTTAAGCCTCTTGATACGGGGGTCCTTCAACAGGCATGACAGCATGAAAGACCCCATTCTCACAAGGTTGGATGCAGAGCTATCCATCTCCGCTTCCTCATTATCAAGGACTGCATCATCCACGGTCTCCTCCCCCCAGCCACGTACAAGACCAGGGGTCCCCAAAAGGTCACCACTAGCCCCCTGGGAAGCCTGCTCCTGTTGGTCCTCCTCCTCCTCCTCCACAAAGCCACCTTCCTCCTCTGACTCCACTTCTGGCACCTCTCCCTGCGTTGCAGCAGGTGCCTGGGTTCGTTCTGGTGATTCCGACCATAAATCGTGCGCTTCCAGCTCCTCGTCACGCTGGTCTACAGCCTCATCTGTCACTCGTCGCACGGCACGCTCCAGGAAGAAAGCGAAGGGTATTAGGTCACTGATGGTGCCTTCGGTGCGACTGACCATATTTGTCACCTCTTCAAAAGGTCGCATGAGCCTGCAGGCATCGCGCATAAGCACCCAGTAACGGGGGAAAAAAATCCCCAGCTCTGCAGATCCAGTCCTACCACCCAGTTCAAAAAGGTACTCGTTGACGGCCCTTTGTTGTTGCAGCAGACGTTCCAACATAAGGAGCGTTGAATTCCAGCGAGTCTGGCTGTCAGAAATCAAACGCCTGACTGGCATGTTGTAGCGCTGCTGAATGTCAGCAAGGCGTGCCATGGCTGTGTAGGAACGTCTGAAATGGGCCGACACCTTTCTGGACTGGGTGAGAACGTCCTGGAATCCTGGGTACTTGGAGACAAAACATTGGACTATTAAATTTAACACATGTGCCATGCAGGGCACATGTGTTAAATTTCCCAGTCTCAACGCTGCCAACAGATTGCTTCCATTGTCACACACCACTTTTCCGATCTGCAGTTGGTGTGGGGTCAGCCACCGATCGGCCTGTGACTGCAGAGATGACAGGAGTACAGATCCGGTATGGTTTTTGCTTTCCAGGCACGTCATCCCCAAGACAGCGTGACAACGGCGTACCTGGCACGTCGAATAGCCTAGGGGGAGCTGGGGGTGCACAGGTGTGGAGGAGGAGAAGGAGGACCCAGCAGCAGAGTAAGAAGAAGAAGAGGAAGAAGACGAGGTAGAGAGCGATGGAGGAGTAGAGGTGGTGGCAGAACCGCGTGCAATCCGTGGCGGTGACACCAACTCCACTGTTGTTGTTGTTGAGCTACCCATTCCCTGCTTCCCATTCCCAGCCTTTACCAAGTTCACCCAGTGGGCAGTGTAGGTGACATACCTGCCCTGACCATGCTTGGAGGACCATGCGTCAGTAGTCATATGGACCTTTGGCCCAACACTAAGTGACAGAGATGCGGTAACTTGGCTCTGCACATGTTGGTACAGGTGTGGTATTCCCTTTTTAGAAAAAAAATTGCGGCTGGGTACCTTCCACTGCGGTGTCCCAATTGCTACAAATTTGCGGAAGGCCTCAGAGTCCACCAGCTGGTATGGTAAAAGCTGGCGGGCTAAGAGTGCAGACAAGCCAGCTGTCAGACGCCGGGCAAGGGGGTGACAGTCAGACATTGGCTTCTTACGCTCAAACATGGCCTTCACAGAAACTTGGCTGGTGGCAGATGACTGGGAATGGGAACAGGTGGTCAAGGTGGAAGGCGGAGTGGAGGGTGGTTCAGATGGGTCAAGGAGAGCAGAGGTAGAGCAGTAAGATGCTGGACCAGAAGGAGTGTGGCTTTTAGTTTGCCTGTTGCCTTTGAGGTGTTGCTCCCAAAGTGCTTTGTGCTTGCCGCTCATGTGCCTTCGCATAGAAGTTGTACCTATGTGGCTGTTGGGCTTACCAAGGCTCAGTTTCTGACTGCACTCATTGCAAATTACAATGCTTTTGTCAGAGGCACACACATTAAAAAAATCCCACACTGCTGACTTTTTGGAAGTGTGCGATCTGGCGGTAACAGTAGAAGTTGGCGGCATTGGCGGCAATGGCGGGTGCGTTGGCCGGCTGAACACAGGTGCCGATACATGTTGTTGCCCTACTGATCCCTGCGGGCTGTCCTCCCTGCTTCTTCTAAGTCTTATTCTCCTACTGCCTCTCTGACTCTCCGTCTCTCCATCTGAACTACCCTCCTCTTGCTCTCTTCTACTAGGCACCCACAAAACATCAATCTCCTCATCATCATTCTCCTCAGATGCATCAATTTCTTCTGACACATCACAGAAGGAAGCAGCAGCGGGGACCTCCTCCTCATCACTCATCATTATGTCCATCTCTGTCGTGTTCTCTGCCAGAATTAAATCTGGTGTAACGTCCTCATCTCCTTCATCTTCTTCTGCCAATAATGGTTGCGCATTACTCAGTTCAAGAAACTCATGGGAAAATAACTCCTCTGACTCCAGTGAAGAAGGGGCACCGGTGGTGGAGGAAGTGTTACGTGGGGTGGCCATAGCAGTGGAGGATGAGGAGGATGTTGTGGTAAAGTTAGAAACGGTAGAGGATGGGGTGTGCTGTGTAAGCCAGTCAACTACCTCTTCAGCATTTTGGGAGTTCAGGGTCATTGGCTTTTTAAAACTGGGCAATTTGCTAGGGCCACAGGATTGCATAGCAGCACGGCCCCTAGCACGGCCTCTGCGTGGCGGCCTGCCTTTGCCTGGCATTATTTTTAAAAAAACAACAACAACAAAAACTCAGTTGGTTTTTCTGGAAACGATAATACACATAGCTAGATGGCAGTTTGAAGAAAACAGTGTGCAAATAATGCCTACAAGGTCAACGTATACACAGCGGTGGATACGGATTACGTAAAATATATGAATGCTGCTTGAAAAAAAGTAACTCAAGTGGTTTTTCTAGAGACGATAATATTATCAATATTTAGACAAAATGTGAACAAGCTCACACAGCTAGATGGCGGTTTGAAGAAAACACTGTGCAAATAATGCCTACAAGGTCAACGTATACACAGCGGTGGATACGGATTACGTAAAATATAAGAATGCTGCTTGAAAAAAAGTAACTCAAGTGGTTTTTCTAGAGACGATAATATTATCAATATTTAGACAAAATGTGAACAAGCTCACACAGCTAGATGGCGGTTTGAAGAAAACAGTGTGCAAATAATGCCTACAAGGTCAACGTATACACAGCGGTGGATACGGATTACGTAAAATATAAGAATGCTGCTTGAAAAAAAGTAACTCAAGTGGTTTTTCTAGAGACGATAATATTATCAATATTTAGACAAAATGTGAACAAGCTCACACAGCTAGATGGCGGTTTGAAGAAAACACTGTGCAAATAATGCCTACAAGGTCAACGTATACACAGCGGTGGATACGGATTACGTAAAATATAAGAATGCTGCTTGAAAAAAAGTAACTCAAGTGGTTTTTCTAGAGACAATAATATTATCAATATTTAGACAAAATGTGAACAAGCTCACACAGCTAGATGGCGGTTTGAAGAAAACACTGTGCAAATAATGCCCACAAGATCAACGTATACACTACTACAGCGGTGGATACGGATTACGTAAAATATATTATGGCTGCTTGAAAAAAGTCACTCCGGTGTTTTTTCTGGAGACGGTAATATTATGGATATTTAGACAGAATGTGAACAAGGTCACACAGCTAGATGGCAGTTGGTTGAATAACACAATGGGCAAAAAATGCCTACAGGGCAAATAATGCCTAAAAGGTCAACTTATACACTACTACAGCGATGGATACGGATTACGTAAAATATATTATGGCTGCTTGAAAAAAGTCACTCCGGTGTTTTTTCTGGAGACGGTAATATTATGGATATTTAGACAGAATGTGAACAAGGTCACACAGCTAGATGGCAGTTGGTTGAATAACACACTGGGCAAAAAATGCCTACAGGGCAAATAATGCCTAAAAGGTCAACTTATACACTACTACAGCGATGGATACGGATTACGTAAAATTTATTATGGCTGCTTGAAAAAAGTCACTCCGGTGTTTTTTCTGGAGACGGTAATATTATGGATATTTAGACAGAATGTGAACAAGGTCACACAGCTAGATGGCAGTTGGTTGAATAACACACTGGGCAAAAAATGCCTACAGGGCAAATAATGCCTAAAAGGTCAACTTATACACTACTACAGCGATGGATACGGATTACGTAAAATATATTATGGCTGCTTGAAAAAAGTCACTCCGGTGTTTTTTCTGGAGACGGTAATATTATGGATATTTAGACAGAATGTGAACAAGGTCACACAGCTAGATGGCAGTTGGTTGAATAACACACTGGGCAAAAAATGCCTACAGGGCAAATAATGCCTAAAAGGTCAACTTATACACTACTACAGCGATGGATACGGATTACGTAAAATATATTATGGCTGCTTGAAAAAAGTCACTCCGGTGTTTTTTCTGGAGACGGTAATATTATGGATATTTAGACAGAATGTGAACAAGGTCACACAGCTAGATGGCAGTTGGTTGAATAACACACTGGGCAAAAAATGCCTACAGGGCAAATAATGCCTAAAAGGTCAACTTATACACTACTACAGCGGTAGTAAAATAAAAAAAAGTAAAATTAAAAAAAAATGAATATTAAAAAAAAAAAATTACAGTTGGTGCTGCTGAACTACTAGGAGCAGCAGATTAGCACACCAGTCCCACTCCCCAACACTGCTAGACTAATAGCACTGGGCTCTTATAGTAGTAGTAGTAGTAGTAGTAGTAGTAGTAGTAAAACAACAAAAAAATAAATAAAAGCAGTCCTTACAAGGACTACTGTTATTGCAGCAGTCAGCAGATGAGATCAGAAGCAGGACAGCTGCCCACTGCAGCTACATACAGAGCACTGCAGTAGAAGGTAGATTACTAGCCAGCAAAGCTACCTAAGCTTAAATGTCCCTCAAACCCCTGCAGACTTCTGTCCCTCCAATAACAGAGCAGTATCAACACGATTACTAGCCAGCAAACTTTCAACTGTCCCTGAAATCACTAACAGGCAGCAGCTCTCTCCCTACACTATCTCTTCAGCACACACAGGCAGAGTGAAAAAACGCTGCAGGGCTTCGGTTTTTATAGGGAAGGGGAGTGGTCCAGGGGAGAGCTTCCTGATTGGCTGCCATGTACCTGCTGGTCTGGGGTGAGAGGGCAAAAAAAAGTGCCAACAATGGCGAACCCAAAATGGCGAACGTCGCGCGACGTTCGCGAACTTCCGGCGAGCGCGAACACCCGATGTTCGCGCGAACAAGTTCGCCGGCGAACAGTTCGCGCCATCTCTAGTTGTCCCTGCTTCATCCAGGATCTGAGTGATCACACTCACTTACACTGCTTTTTAATGTAGCATGAGTTGCTCATAGTTCTGGGCTTTTGCGGCTTGTGAGCACATATGCTCAGCATTTTGCAACTTGAGTACTGATATGAATTTCTGCAGCCGTCCTGCCATGTTTAATGCATGCAACTTGGGCAATCAGGGACCATCTAAGATATGCTTTAAACATTTCCCTTAATAACATTTAATCAGTGTCTACGTTATTGGCATCAAAGAACACAGACCAGTCTTGTTCTTGTAGTTCTTTATCTGGGAACAAGGTTAGCCAGAAGACATTACATTTCCAGGAGGGTAGAGGTTTGGTCTTATGTCATCTGGGTGTTGTTAATACAGGGGAATGGTCTAAAATACCCCTTGGTAGGTGCTCAATCTGGGATATAAGTGGGAGAGGCAGTTTATTAAAAAGAACATAGCCCAGACTATGATGAGTTTTTAGCTTATGAAGGCACCATGGATCAAACAAACCAAATTCACATGCCAGTTTAGCAAAGGAACAATTCCAGCAGGAGGCATCTCCAGGCTGCATTGGAGCTTTATTGATGTCCCCCTGCCACATTGCTGGGGTACTGGAAAATTGTGACATATACAGGGCCCTTTTACTGATCACATCAAGGTGATAAGGTGATGGTATACTGTATATACATTCAGCAGTAGCAATGTCTTAGAGTTCATAATACAGTTAAGAAATAGGTATCTATCCTGGGGGTCTTTTTGTATGGAGACCATTTGGAATTGCACTGTATACCGGATTAGTATTGTAACACCTCTGGAATACTGTGACTGTGATCACACTGTGATGAAGAAAAATAAGCCCATCCCACTTATGGGTGCTTCAGAGCTACTACCAGTGATATGGGTTTCCTGAAGGCACACTACTTCAGGGGTATACTGCTTTGAGTAGTTACATGCCATTAATTCTGTCATTAAGGCCGTGGACATTCTATCCTACAAACTGCAATTGTTGACAGGTTGTAGAATTAAAGTTGTATGGTAACGTGTAGGCATGAGTGTACATGTGTCTTGTCCTTGATAAATATACATTATATAGGCTACTTACAACCTCTTGGGAGATCCTAAAGTTTCATTACTTGCCTCCACAAAAAATGCAGATGAGAAGGCGTATCTGCCAAAGGTAGCACAGGTATGGGATCTGTTATCTTTAAACCGTTATCCAGAAAGCTCTGAACTATGGAAAGGCCATCTCTCCCATGACTCCATTTTATCCAAAAAATCCAAATTTTTTTAAAAATATTTTCTTTTTCGCTCTAGTAATAAAACAGTACTTTGTACTTGATTCCAACTGAGATGTAATAAATCCTTATTGTAAGCAAAACCAGCCTATTGGGTTTAATTTAATGTTTGAATGATTTTTTAGTAGAATTAAGGTCTTCACATAAAGATCTGTTATCCGGAAACCATTTGGGATTGTCCTATACCTTTAGTTATTTCTTTTGGCAGATATTGGCTGATTGCAGCAAAACTAATGACAGAGGGATTAAAAAGGGTGGAGGAGTGTGTTTGTATGTAAAGCCTGAATTAAAACCATGCACTAAAGAAATAACAATAGCTGGCACTGGTGAGGGTATAGAATCACTCTGGGTAGAGATTTTGACTGGGCAAAAGGTAACAAAAAGAATTATCATTGGTGTATGCTATAAACCACCTCGTATAAGTGTCGAGTATGAAGCCCAGCTACTCTTGCAGATACAAGCGGCTTCACAGCTGGGTCAAGTTGTTGCTATGGGTGACTTCAATTATCCAGACAATGACTGGGGTAATGGGGTTGCTAAGACAGAAAAAGCTAGTAGGTTTGTAAATATGCTGAATGACAACTTTTTATTCCAGCTCGTTCAAGAACCTACTAGGAATAACTCTCTTTTGGACCTTGTAATAACTAATAATACTGAACTCATCTCTAACATTTGTGTGGGTGAGCATTTAGGGAATAGTGATCATAACATGGTCTCCTTTGAGATTCTGTTGCAGAAGCAATTCTATAAGGGAGTAACTAAAACACTAAATTTCAGACGTGCAAACTTTGACAGTATAAGGGCATCTCTGCAACATATTAAGTGGGAAATGCTTTTTTCAGGGTTAAACACAGAACAAAAATGGGAAGTCTTTAAAATGCTGCTTAATAAATATACTTGTCAGTATATTCCACTTGTAAGCAAGGAACGTCGTTGCAAAGCAAAACCTTTTTGGTTCAATAGAAGCGTTGGTGTTGAGGTGGGTAAGAAAAGACGTGCTTTTAAAACTTTCAAGTTAGCTGGTACAGCCGAATCATTTATAAGGTACAAGGAGGCCAATAAATCATGCAAAGAAGCTATAAGGCAATCTAAAATTGCTATAGAAAAGGATATTGCAGCAAGCAGTAAAAAAAATCCAAAATTATTTTTTAAATATGTTAATAGTAAAAAAATGAAGCAGGAAGGGGTGGGTCCCTTACTATCAGAGGGGGGTCAGCTGGTTGATGAAAACAAATTAAAAGCGCAGATTCTGAATTCATATTTTTCATCTGTCACCACAAATGAGGAATCAGTAAGTGAAGGTTTCCTTCTTAACAGTCCCAATTCTAGTAATACAACTAATGATGCATGGTTCACACATGATGAAATTCAAAAGAGACTAGAACATGTTAAGATTAACAAAGGTCCAGGGCCAGATGGTATTCATCCCAGGGTAATTAGCGAGCTTAGCTCTGTGATTTCCAAACCTCTTTACTTAATTTTTCAGGATTCATTGAGATCTGGCATAGTGCCGAGAGACTGGCGAATTGCTAATGTGGTGCCTCTATTCAAATAAGGATCCCGTTCTCAGCCTCAAAACTATAGGCCAGTTAGTCTGACGTCAGTGGTAGGAAAGCTTTTTGAAGGGTTAATAAAGGATAAGATACTGGACTTCATAGCAAATCATAATACTATGAGTTTGTGCCAGCATGGTTTTATGCGTAATAGATCTTGCCAGACTAACTTAATTTCTTTTTATGAGAATGTAAGTAGACACCTCGATTCTGGGATGGCAGTGGATGTGATTTACTTAGATTTTGCTAAAGCATTTGATACAGTGCCACACAAAAGGTTACTGGTTAAATTAAGGAATGTTGGCCTGGAACATAGTATTTGTACCTGGATAGAGAACTGGCTAAAAGATAGACTACAAAGAGTGGTGGTAAATGGAACATTTTCTAATTGGACCAGTGTTGTTAGTGGAGTACCGCAGGGCTCTGTACTAGGTCCCTTGCTTTTCAACTTGTTTATTAATGACCTGGAGGTGGGCATTGAAAGTACTGTTTCTATTTTTGCAGATGATACTAAATTGTGCAGAACTATAGGTTCCATGCAGGATGCTGCCACTTTGCAGAGTAATTTGTCTAAACTGGAAAACTGGGCAGCAAACTGGAAAATGAGGTTCAATGTTGATAAATGCAGGTTATGCACTTTGGCAAAAATAATATAAATGCAAGTTATACACTAAATGGCAGTGTGTTGGGAATTTCCTTAAATGAGAAGGATCTAGGGGTCTTTGTAGATAACACGTTGTCTAATTCTGGGCAGTGTCATTTTGTGGCTACTAAAGCAAATAAAGTTCTGTCTTGCATAAAAAAGGGCATTAACTCAAGGGATGAAAACATAATTATGCCTCTTTATAGGTCCCTGGTAAGGCCTCATCTGGAGTATGCAGTGCAGTTTTGGACTCCAGTCCTTAAGAGGGATATAAATGAGCTGGAGAGAGTGCAGAGACGTGCAACTAAATTGGTTAGAGGGACGGAAGACTTAAATTATGAGGGTAGACTGTCAAGGTTGGGGTTGTTTTCTCTGGAAAAAAGGCGCTTGCGAGGGGACATGATTACATTTTACAAGTACATTAGAGGACATTATAGACAAATGGCAGGGGACCTTTTTACCCATAAAGTGGATCACCGTACCAGAGGCCACCCCTTTAGACTAGAAGAAAAGAACTTTCATTTGAAGCAACGTAGGGGGTTCTTCACAGTCAGGACAGTGAGGTTGTGGAATGCACTGCCGGGTGATGTTGTGATGCTCATTCAGTTAATGCCTTTAAGAATGGCTTGGATGATTTTTTGGACAGACATAATATCAAAGGCTATTGTGATACTAAGCTCTATAGTTAGTATAGGTATGGGTATATAGAATTTAATTAAAAGTAGAGAGGGGTGTATGTATGGATGCTGGGTTTTCATTTGGAGGGGTTGAACTTGATGGACTTTGTCTTTTTTCAACCCAATTTAACTATGTAACTATGTAACTATGTAATGAGCATAGAGCAGCACTTTAGGCTGTAATGAATCCTAATTGTAAATAAAACCAGCCTAATGGGTTTGTTTAATGTTTTAATGATTTTCTAGTAGACTTACGGTATGAAGATCCAAATTTTGGGAAGATCTATTTTCCGGAAAACCCCAGGTCCCGAGAATTCGGGATAACAGGTCCCATACCTGTAGTCAGGAACTGTTCCACCTCCACACTACTCTCCACAAGCTCTGGAAGGCCTACTATCCTAAAGCTGCTGCCTAATGGGA
This sequence comes from Xenopus petersii, assembly GCA_038501925.1. NCBI lineage: Eukaryota > Metazoa > Chordata > Amphibia > Anura > Pipidae > Xenopus > Xenopus petersii. Next base: position 23,045,985 of record CM076686.1, read on the forward strand.
TGTGAAAGGGCATTTGAGGATTCTAGTCTCTTTCCTGAGCAGAGCAACATCAGAACATTTCTCTGTTTTCTTTCTGAAGGTATATCGCTTTGACTGTACAGTTACAGGAACTGACCAGCAGCTAGTGCAGTTTTTACCAAATTTATGTAAATTGCAAAAGTGCTTAGAAAAGCACCATGAGCATTTTAAAATGATATTTCTTAGGGTTTCTTCTCCTTTAAGCTACAGTATATGCCCCACCTTGGCAGATATTCCATTAATAAAAATTACATTTACGCTTGGTTCACTTTTATGTAAGGTTTTTATTATTCTTTTACTTTGCTTTTTTGCCCTTTGCTTCACATGGGGCCAAGATATTTAGATTTTTACATTTCTGTTCACAAGCTACACTTTTCTGATAGAAGATGGTGAAATTATACACCAAATGTTTTGGGCAAGTGGGCTGGCATGAAATGCATATTTGTGTTGCACTGATCAGTACAGATACATATTTACCCACTTCATACTCAATCCCTGTCTCTGTGGTAAGCCCCTTAGTCCTTGTGTAACCAATGACTAGTTTATTAACATTCATATAAGTTGATTATGGGGCTGCCCATTAAAGGAAAAATATAACTAATTTTTGAAATTAGCTCATTTAGTTGGGCTTATATGAACAAGGCACGTAAACACTGACACTAAACATTAAAATATAAATGCATTTCTTACACACACAGATATATCTGATCTACAGACTAAGAATAAACAATGATAGACAAGCCAACATCAAATCCCCTTTAGGCTCACAATGTCATGCAATACCTCCCTCAACTTGTTTCCTTGTGATGTAATGAATTCTCATAATGCTCTTTTGTACATTGCAAGAAATAATAAGTCCAGCTCAAAGATCAAGAATAACAATAAATACATAATTATGTTTTTTACAATGATATCAGGTACGTTCTTGTTTACCAAACAAGTAAAATGTGCCATGCTTGTAACCACAGTGCTATGAACTTTCCTGATGGTTGGGCTTCAACAATCAAAACAAGTAAAGTATCAAACAATAACTGTAGTACTGTGTAAGTGTTTTCTTTCTCTTAACTGTATGGTAAGCAAGCTGTACAGTAAGTAATTTATTTCTCATCTGTTAACAAACAAGTTGCAACAATTATGACATGCAACGCAATCCCCTGCGAGATTAGTTCTTTACCGTATCTTGGGACACTCACTCAGCATAGTCATTGTTTTTAATCTGAAATGTTTACTTATTCCGATGAGACTAATTACTTGGTGTTGCATTGCCTGTGGGACATGGCGAGAATACTCTACATTAGATTACTATGTTTATTTTCATGTAAGAGCAAAATATGTTATTTTTATCCTCAACTTGAAACATGTTTCTGATGAATGGGGGAAAGTATTACAAGCTGTTAGATCAAGAACATAAATATATGTAAAAAAACAAAATTACATTGATTCACAATGTAATTTTTTTTTTTACATAATCACTAAGCACATTTTTTTGCTAAGGGTTTTTTAAGACCTACATGAAGGCACATTTTAGCCACATACAGTATAAAGTTTTATTTCATACAATTTGCATAGGTGCAAACAAAAAGGAAAGCGTATTTCTTCAGGGGTGTAACAACACAACACTGGGTCCCCCCACAAAAAAAAATTGAGGGGCCTGGTGCTCACGTGCCTGCCCACTATAAATAGGTTGCAGCGGGTGTGCAAAAGATTACCCCCCCAAACACGAGGTCTTCTTCCTTCACACTTATGCAACTTTTTCCAGAAGTGGATCAGTCACCAAATAATTTTTTTTGAAAGCAAATTCATAATAAATGAGCTCTAATACATACAAATGAATTGTTTTTGATGCTAACAAGTTTTATTACATCCCAGAGGAATGTGGTATATATATGGACAAACAATCACTGTTTTGTTTAAAGGGTAAGGCTTTTTTCAGTAGCAGTATGCACAAAATGTCTCTGTCTTAAATATATTGATAATGGGTTGAGTGCAGAGGACTCTTGTAATTGTCTATATGTATTTTGTGGTCACACCCTCATTGCACCCCCGCCTAATGGTTTTAAAAGTTAGTGGTGAGCACAACTTTCCCTTGTTTGTTATAGTTATACAGGAGCAGTGACCAGCTCCATGTTGTAGCTCCCACCCTCTCCAACTATAGTCAGGTGATCCCACTGGTGTCTAATAAAAGGGCAGCCAAGTTTGGGAGTTTTACTTTGAAAGCAGCAAGTAAGTTGCAGGTAAAACCTAGTCCCTTTGTAAAATGTATAATGAAGCAATAGAATTCTTAATGAATCAGATAAAAGTTTAGTGTAGGACTGGCCAGATATGGGATGACTTTGACGTAGTTGGCCAGCTTAAATATATTGCAATATATGGACAAACAATCCCTGTTTTGTTTAAAGGGTAAGGCATTTTTCAGTAGCAGTATGCACAAAATGTCTCTTGTCTTAACTATATTGATAATGGGTTGATTACAGAGGACCTCTTGTATTTGTATACATATATATATATATATATATATATATATATATATATCTTCCAGACTAGTATCTGCACTCCAAGGTTAATCTTAATAGAAGGAGGGGTGCATTGTAAATAGTGTATACACCAATAGTTTCCAAACCAGCACTCCCTTTTATGTATGTAAAACATATAATCTTTTATTGTTGCATCAATATCCAACGTTTCGGTCCCTATAATATTATTTGTGCTTCAATACATTATGTTATTGTAATAATATAAATATAATACACCATGAAAAAACCATAAACCCACATGACTTAATGATATTTGTGTATCATAATAAATAATACACCTCCTGTTGTAAAATAGAAATCACTAGGCCCAGATCTATGGAAAGGCCACAAAGGCGGCAGGATATTAGGGGGCGGCATGCTGCCCAACCATATCTGCATTCAGGGCTGGATTCCATGCCAAGGTGCCCCTAGGCCACTGGGTCCTAGCGCCCTGCTTCCATGCACCCCTACCCTCTGCTCGCGTGCAGATGCTTTGGAGTGCTTGGGATTGCAAAAGTGTGCATCCCTAAAATCTTGTTGCTCTAGACCCGGCCTGTCTGCATTGTTTGGGAAGCACTGGATATGGGCAGGAGATACTATAGTTTTTTCCATTTCTCATGCACCAACCCCCAGTGCTCCGGAACCAATGATGGAAATTGGTGCTTAAGGGTGCCTGCCATGTATAGCCAGCCCAGGAAATCACCTTAAAGTTCCATAACTTAGATTGAAGCCTTTGGCTTTGTGTCTTCTATGGAGCTCCCGGTGGACTTCTAATAGCCATATATTTTACATATTTAACCCCCTCCCTTTGCCCCACCCACCAGCCTATCAACAGAACAATTGGCAGGTAACAAGATAATAGCACTCCCTGATACCTCTCCTGAAGGAAGGCATCTTCTGGAGTATAGTGCTTCCAAGTTTTTATATAGCTGCCCCACTCTGCTTTGACCAATAGTACTGCTGGTAGAGATATTGTCCTGTATTTTAGCCTCTCATTCACTTGAGGGTGATTTTACATGTAGTGATTTAGTACCTATGTGAAATCTCCACTACCCACAGGCAACAAATCTCCCCAGGATAAATTTGCATTGGTTTCAGTGGGAATCTTCTGCACTAAAATATATGAATTGCAGAACTGCTTAATAATTGCCATCACCTGCATTTTCCAATGCTTACTTGATTCATATGTTTACTACCTGCAATTCACACTAAAGAAAATGTTTTTTTTCCTGTACATTTCCTGTGGGCGATAAGTGTACCTTAAACCCATAATGGCAATGGCAGACAGAGCATATGTACTTGCCATGTCAGGCAGCTCCAGTTTACAATAGGAAGTGGCACGGGTGCCTTCAGGCTACGGCTAATATTCACGGCATAAAAATTTGCCCCATGTGCAATTAGTCCCGTAAAGGATATATCCATACACACACAATTTACATTTGTACAGTGACTTTCCAAACACATTATATAGTGGTAATCTAAATCACCCTTACCCTTCCAAAAATCAGGTTACCTGAATCCTGAAGACGTTTTCAGCTTTGTATAGATCAAAATGAATTAAGATACAATCTGAATTGCTAAAAATGCTCCCATGCCCCATTTAGGGGGATATTTATCAAAGTCCGAATTTATCTCAATATTTTATGCTACAAACTCCGATCAAATCCGCTCAGGTTTTTTACGCTAATTTTCACAAATATTTCAGATTTTTTTCATCCGATTTTCAAGATTTTTGTCGGGAATTTTCACCAGAAAACTCAGAAAACTTTGGTGTATTGCATGAAACCCAGCGCAAATCATTGGGACTTTTCCCACTTATATGCAACCTCGACAGGTCTGAGATGCCGGATTTTCAGATTCAGACTTTTCCATCCTCGAGGTTTAATAAATTCCAAAAAATTTGTGATTTTTAAAAGCCTGATTTTATTTTAAAAAATCATGAATTTTTTGTGATTTTTGCTTTCGGAGTTTAGTAAATAACCCCCTTAGTGATGGACACGAGACTAGCACCCAATATGGAAAAATAGGAGAAAAAAACAAGTCGACTTGGAAAATAACATTGAGTAGGAGAAACAGTAGCTGTCTCAAAGCAGTTGTGTTGTACAGTGCTGGCTGTTTCTGAAGGCACTGGATTAAGCACAATGACCTGGATGGCTACCAACACACAAGAATTAAAAAAAAATATTGGTTTAAAGTGGTGGTTGACCTTTGAGGTAACTTTTATATCACAGAATGACCAATTACTAGCAACTTCTCAATTGGTCTTCATTATTTATATGTTATACTTTTTGAGTTATTTGCCTTTTTCTTCTGACCCTTTCCAGTGGGGGTCACTGACCTTATCTAAAATACAAATGATCTTTAATGCACCACATTTATTGTTATTGCTATTTTCTATTGCCCATGTTTCTATTCAGGCTTCTCCTATTCATATTCCTGCCTCTGATTCATATCAGTGCATGGCTGCTAAGGGAATATGGATCCTAGCAACCAGATTGCCAAAATAGTTGGAGAGCTGTTGCATAAAAAACATAAATAGTAAAAAATGAAAACCAATAGCAGAATATCACTCTCTACATCATACTAAAATGAATTCAAAAGTGAACAACTCCTTTAAGATTACAATTTTAAATGGTAGAATTAATTATTTCTAATGCACACAGTGTTTTATAGTGATAAATGACATAATCCTTTAAATCAAACTCTCTGTATACTAAGATACTCCCTATATTAAACCCTGACATAGACTGCATTGTTTTTTTCATATAGAGCTCATCATCTCTATTTAAACAAACTATTCTGAATAGAGGGGCATGAGGGGGGCAGTAGGAAATGTGATTTATAATAAAAAAGCAGAAGGCAAACACATATATTTCATTATATTAATAAAATAGGCAGAATTGTTTAAGCACATCCTTTTCATTGTGCTCATGTATGCTGCCCCTTTAATAACTGATGCATTGTAGCTGTTTATCTGCATTATTAATTAGACATAAATTGTTTGTTTGTTTTTATGTCTGCTTCTAATTATCCACAGGAGACTAATCTAGATGTTACATGGTATTTACAGTTTTTGTAGGATTTCCTGTCATGTGAGCGGGAAGGTATAAAAAACCAAGATCTCCCCAAAACTGACATTAATGTTAGCATAAGAAATGATTTTATTTTCAGTAGAAAGCCTAGATTACAAACACGTTCCTACAGTCTTGAAACAGATGAATTAAAATCGGAGGGCAAAGATAAAATATAGTAAGTAATTATTTTTCCTAAGATTCCAGAGAAATTATCTTGCAACAACAAAGGTAAAGGGACAGAACAAATACCTACCTGGTAAAAAGGGACAGAAGATTAAAATTATGAGGAAAGATTTGCAAAGGGGACATGATTATGTTGATAAAAAGGGGACATCAATGTTGATAAATGCAAGGTTATGCACTTTGGCAAAAATAATATAAATGCAAGTTATACACTAAATGGCAGTGTGTTGGGAGTTTCCTTAAATGAGAAGGATCTTGGGGGTTTTGTAGATAACAAGTTGTCTAATTCTGGGCAGTGTAATTCTGTGGCTACTAAAGCAAATAAAGTTCTGTCTAGCATAAAAAAGGGCATTAATTCAAGGGATGAAAACATTATTATTCCTTTTTATAGGTCCCTGGTGAGGCCTCATCTGGAGTATGCAGTGCAGTTTTGGACTCCAGTCCTTCAGGGGGATATAAATGAGCTGGAAAGAGTTTAGAGACTAAGTGCAACTAAACTGGTTAGTGGGATGGAAGACTGTCATGGTTGGGGTTGTTTTCTCTGGAAAAAAAACAGGCGCTTGCAATGGGACATGATTACACTTTACAAGTACATTAGAGGACATAGACAAATAGCAGGGGACCTTTTTACCCATAAAGTGGATCACCGTACCAGAGGCCTCCCCTTTAGACTAGAAGAAAAGAACTTTCATTTGAAGCAACGTAGGGGGTTCTTCACAGTCAGGACAGTGAGGTTGTGGAATGCACTGCCGGGTGATGTTGTGATGCTGATTCAGTTAATGCCTTTAAGAATGGCTTGGATGATTTTTTGGACACACATAATATCAAAGGCTATTGTGATACTAAGCTCTATTGTCAGTATAGGTATGGGTATATAGAATTCATGTGAAAGTAGGGAGGTGTGTGTGTATGGATGCTGGGTTTTCATTTGGAGGGGTTGAACTTGATGGAATTTGTCTTTTTTTAACTCGATTTAACTATGTAACTATTACTCTTTAAAAGTACATTAGAGGACATTATAGGCAGAAATGGGGGGTCTTTTTTCCCATAGAAAGGAGGGGTTGCAGATATGGGTTAATGTAGTAAATGTAAATATTTATTCTTCAAATGGATTGAAGCAAAAAGTACACACTTTATAAGAGTATTTTTAATGATATATGCTCAGTTCAATATAAAAAATGTTATATTGTTTATCCAAATGAGCATGAAAAAAAGAAAACTTTATTTAATTAACATTAATGCTAACTCCCCATTTTGAGTATAATGTTGATGGTATAATGAATAGAAACCTGCTATCCCAATACAGAAACAGACACAAAATCAAAGAAAATCTGTATCTGAAACCTTTATCTTAAACTTGCAAAATCTTAGTCCTAGTCTATCCATATTTATGTCAAACTTGCTGTACCTTATGTCTACTTTTAATAGACTTATTTTCAAGATACATTTTATATTGGTCATGAGAATGTAGTATTGTATTTCCTGTTGAGACAAAAGTTCAACACCTATCTTTTACATTTTGGTTTTAAGACAGCTTTCTGAGGTTTGTTTAATACAAAAAGTTAGTGTTCCCTTGATATATTAAATAATATAAAATTTTTAGCTATTTTGTTGTTTTTAAAGGTTCTAATATCAATGTAAATAAGCTCATTCTTGCTATATGGTACAGCACCCCAAATTAACTCTATATGATGCACCTGAGATGAAATGAGAGTACAGGTATAATGTCTTATTTATGTTTATTTGAAAAGCAGTCTGAAATGTAATTAAATCACAGGCAGTTGACGAAGTTTTAACACACAATTGATTTTATTACTGCATTCTCCTTACGAGAAAAAAAAACAATCAAAGCCTTCTCCTGTAATTACTTTTATAGGGGCCCCATGAGGCCCTAATTTATATAGAAGTTAGATAAATATTGGTAAAACAGGTCAGCCTCTAGAAATTTTGGGAGCCTGAAAAATAATTTGCTGTGGGGCCCATTAATATCTAGTTATGCCACTGATTTGACCACCTTGTTAATTAATAAGCACTTCTCTTTTGACTCTGTTTGGTAGCCTTGGATCTCCTATCTTACAACAACAAATCATATAATGTGACATCACATCATACACAACAGAAATGTTATTGAATATACTGTACAGTATCTATTGAATATACTCAAATAATATACTTTATTTTCCCTTATGTTCTTGCAAATACATATTATATATTCCTTCATGATCACTATTTTTGCTGTTTCAGTTTTTTAAATGTTTGCCTGAATTTATTTTGTACATCGCCATGTGAAAATTGCTTTATTTTGTACATATTATAGGCTGTACTAATTATTGATTCTTCTCTGCATTGTGAATATTAAGTGGCACATTTACTAAGGGTCAAATATCAAGGGTTAATAAACCCTCGAATTGGACCATCGAAGTAAAATCCTTCAACTTTGAAGTCAAAGGATTTACAGCAAATCCTACGATCGAATGATCGACGGAAAAATTGTTCGACCTGTTCGACGATGAAATCCTTCGAATCAAACGATTAGAAGGATTTTAATCCATTGATCGAAGGATTTTCCTTTGATCAAAAAACCTTAGAAAAGTAATGGGGAAGGTTTAAACTACCGAAGTAGGTAGTCAAAGTTTTTTTTAAAGAGACAGTACTTCAACTATAGAATGGTCGAATAGTCGAACGATTCTTAGTTCAAATTGTTCGAGTTGAAGTCGTAGTCAAAGTTCGTAGTAGCCTATTCGATGGTCGAAGTACCCAAAAAATACTTCGAAATTCGATTTTTTTTTACTTCAAATCCTTCACTCGAGCTTAGTAAATGCGCCCCTAAAAGTTAAATACAAGTATGGGATCCATTATCCATTAGTAACTATTAATTTATCTGCAACAAGGTTTTAATTAACACCAGGGCAGATTACAAAGTGAATAAGCTGGTGAAAGCCACCATGTTGTCATAATTTTTTTGTGCTCTCCTGTTATGACTGCCCATTGGAGCAGGTTCTTGCACTCTAGAATAATACACAAAGGCCTGAGCTTTTCAAATAAATGCATCCCTACCTGTGGCATGTATTCATGAGGGGTGTACTGGGGGAGGAAAGTAAGCAACTCCCTCGCTGCTAACTTCAGTCATACATTTTTAATTCATTTTTGAGTGCAACAAAGTGCTCATTCAAGTGCTTGAATTGAATGAACACTAAGGGGCACAATTTTGCATCCTCAGTACTCTAACACTTGCATCCATGATCCTCATGTTTCTCATGTGTATGGCTATTCTGGCCATTGATTCAGTTGATCAACATAAAAACTAAATGATGTATGTTCTTATTACAAATTATACGAGAAGGTTTGAATAACAGAACCATAAGCACAACAACAGGGTTGCATAACGACTTATAGAAAACATATAGCATGCCACATAACCTTTTTAAGAAGACTCTAGTAAATAAGTTCCATTAAACTTTCATTTTGCCTCCAGATAACATTTCTGATTGAGAATGCCGTATACCGTATATACTCGAGTATAAGCCGACCCGAGTATAAGCTGAGGTACCTAATTTTACCTACGAAAACTGGGAAAACTTATTGACTCTAGTATAAGCCTAGACACAACTACATCCCTGTCTCCCAGCAGCGTACATTCTGCCAAAGCGACCCCCCCATCAACCGGACTTCTTTGCAAAGTTGATGGTGACAGAGAATTGCCAAACGGATTACTGTGAGCATTGTCCCACTGTCCCACTACCATGTGCCGAGGGTGCTGTGTGATATTGCCATCACTGTTAATTTTTCATATAACCAACAGAAGGCGCTGTGTGATATTGCAGTCACTGTTAATCTTTCATATAACCAACAGAGGGCACTGTGTGATATTGCAGTCACTGTTATTCTTTCATATAACCAACAGAGGGCGCACTGTTATTCTTTCATATAACCAACAGAGGGCACACTGTTATTCTTTCATATAACCAACAGATGGCGCTGTGTGATATTGCAGTCACTGTTATTCTTTCATGTAACCAACAGAGGGCGCACTGTTATTCTTTCATATAACCAACAGAGGGCATTGTGGGATATTGCAGTCTCTCCCCAAGTGAACTGTTGGTATAGGAATGATTAAAAGTGACTGCAATCTCAGCTACTGCCCGCTGACCCGAATATAAGCCGAGGTAGACTTTTTCAGCATATTTTGGATGCTGAAAAACTTGGCTTATACTCGAGTTTATACAGTAATCATGTTTTTTATAATGTTAGTTCACTTCTTCTTTGTAAAATGAATACTTAACAGTTTAAGCTTTTTTTTCTTTTAGGAAACAAATGTGTGACAACAACAAAACCATGGTGACTGAATTATTTCTCCTTGGTTTTAACAGCCATACCAACCTGAAGATCTTGCTCTTCACCATTTTCCTGCTAATCTACATTTCATTACTAATAGGCAATGTCCTCATCATAATATTGGTGTCAACAAGCCCAAATCTTAAGAACCCCATGTATTCCTTTCTAAAGCACTTGGCTCTTGCAGACATTCTGTTCACCACCAATATCATACCTAACATGCTGTATGTCATGTTAAATGATGGAGGAAACATAACGACAGCGGGCTGCTTCACCCAGTACTTCTTTCATTCCTTCTCAATAATTGCCCAATCTCTGATTCTCACATCAATGGCTTTTGATCGTTACCTTGCAATATGCTATCCCTTGCGGTATTTATCTATTATGAACCAAAAGATTTGTTCTTTACTCATTTTCTGGTCTTGGGCTACTAGCTTCGTCCTTCTTCCAAGTGAATTTACTTTAATGTCACAACTCAAGTTCTGCGGCTCCAATGTTATTGACCATTTCTTTTGTGACTTAGCTCCTGTCCTTGCCATCGCTTCAACAGACATCTACAGGGTACAACTGGAAGATTTTGTACTTGCTGTTCTTGTCATAATTGTTCCATTTGTCATTGTCATTATATCATATATTTGTATTTTTGTGGCCATCCTGAACATCTCAACCACTTCTGGTAAAAAGAAAGCTTTTTCCACTTGTAGCACTCACCTTGTTACAATATGTACATACTATGGAACTATGATTACTATATATGCATTTCCATTTTGGCAAGACACGCCCAATGAAGGTAAATTCAAATCTTTGCTATATACTGTGTTGACTCCTTTCCTTAATCCTATTTTATATAGTATGAGGAACAAGGAGATTCAGAACTCCCTATACAAACTATTTTGTAAAACAACATAAGTAAGGGTTCAAGCTATTTGTTTTTATCCATGAATATTGGTCTTTAAAAAACATTAAGTTATAAACAAACAAAAAGAAACAAACAAAAATGAAAATGTATAGCCCGGGTAACAATCAACACATTTTTGTAAAGGCTAAAAAACAGTATATATATTTGTATGGCAATATATATCAACCTTGTAAAATAAAATATAATAATGTGAGTAACCACTTACACATGAAAGGACTATGCACAGATTAAACCACTGCAGCAGCAAAATTCTGTTTAAATCGTTCATCTTCAAAAAAAAAAGACTCAGTACACTCACAATTTATAGGGTGTAATAAATGTCTTTGTAATGTATATTGTCCAGTTTAATGCTACTTTATATTTGCCAATTAATAGATAACATGCAAGAATCAGAAGCTGTCAATCAATGATAACTGCAAGCCCATATCTCAAAGTGCAGATCATCAAAAAATAGATACTGGAAATTGTTTAACTCCAGAAATTCAAAGATTGAAGGGATTATTTAAATCCTGCTACAATCCATTATAAGTATTACCAAATGGAGAACCAGGTGGGGTTGTTCACCTTTAAATTAACCTTTAGAATGATGTAGAGAGTGATATTCTGAGACATTTTGGAATTGGGTTTAATTTTTATTATATTTAGTCTTTGGGTTATTTAGCTTTGGGTTATAGCTCTCCAGTTTGCAATTTCAGCTGTCTGGTTTTTAGGGTTTAAATTTCCCTAGCAACCATGTATTGATTTGTATAAGAGACAAGAATATGAATAGGAGAGGCCTGAATAGAAAGATGAGTAATAAAAAGTAGCAATAACTATAAATGTGTAGCCTCGCAAAGCATTTGTTATCTAGAAAGCTGGAAAAAGTCGGAAGTAAAATGCAAATAATTTTAAAATTATAAAAAATAAATAATGAATACCAATTGAAACATTTCCTATAAATGGCCATACTAAAAGTTACTGTAAAGGTGAACCACCCCTTTAATGGAAAGGGGGAACAACCTATGTGTTTATAATAAAATAAATGGGTTAATATTTACAAATGTGTGATCTTTGTATGGTGTCTATTTCTGTAATGATCGGTTTAAAACAAGGATGTACAATACTTGTATTTTAACATATAACATATTATTTACAATACACTGAATTAAGTAATACTAACGGGTTTTTACTAAACTCCGAATGCAAAAATCACGAAAAATGTGTGATTTTTTTATATAAAATCTGACTTTTAAAAAATCAAGAATTTTTCAGGAATATATTAAACCCAGAGGATGGAAAAGTCCAAATCTGTATGGGAGAAGTCCCAATGATTTTTGATTTGCATTTTGTTTCATGCAATACCCCAAAGTTTTCGGGTGAAAATTCCGAATAAATCGTGAAAATTCGATGAAAATATCCCAAAAAAAGTGAAAATCGGATTTTTTTTACCGCAAATCAAATTTTTGGGAAAATGTAATAATAAATAAGTGTAAAAAAACCCAAGTGGATTTGATTGGAGTTTGTAGCAGAAAATATTGAGATAAATACGGAATTTGATAAATAACCCCCTAAGACACATAGGGCCCGATTCACCAATGGTCGAATATCGAGGGTTAATTAACCCTCGATATTCGACTAGGAATTGAAATCCTTCGAATTCGAATATCGAATTCGAATATCGAATTCGAATGATTTAGCGCAGGAAATTCGATCGATCGATCGAAGGATTATTCATTCGATCGAACGATTAAATCCTTTGAATCGAACGATTCGAAGGATTTTAATCCAACGATCGAAGGAATATCCTTTGATCAAAAAAACTTAGGCAAGCCTATGTGGACCTTCCCCATAGGCTAACATTGACTTCGGTAGCTTTTATCTGCTGAACTAGGGGGTCGAATTTTTTTTTAAAGAGACAGTACTTCGACTATCGAATGGTCGAATAGTCGAACGATTTTTAGTTCGAATCCTTCGATAGTCGTAGTCGAAGGTCGAAGTAGCCCATTCGATGGTCGAAGTAGCCCAAAAAACACTTCGAAGTTTCTTTAATTCGAATCATTCACTTGAATTCACTCGAATTTAGTGAATCGGCCCCTAAAACTCGTATTAGTATTTTTGGATTTGGGCTTTTAGCAGTTTTGGGGCATAATAAATCTCTAAAAATTTGAGGGTAGTAAAACTACCCTCGAAAAACTAAAAATTTTTGGGAAAACACAACTCGACCTTTATTAAATAACCCACTTAGAGGTGAGCACAACTTTCCCCTTTTTGTAACAGTTTATACAGGTGCAGTAGTCAGCTCCATGTTGTAGCTCCTATCATTTTCCAGTCAGGTAATCCCAGTGGTGACCAATAAAAAGCAGTTTAAAAATTGAAATCAAGTTGCAGGTATCTTAGGGGTAAATTTATCAAAGAGTGAAGTTTCACCACTAGAGTGATATTCCGCAGCTCTCCATTCATTTCTATGGGATTTTGATAGGCCTATTTATCAATGGGTGAAAGTGAAAGTTCACCCTTTGATAAATACGCCTTTAAAAATCCCATAGAAATGAATGGGGAGTGGAGGAATTTCACTCTAGTGGCGGAACTTCAATATTAACTTCACTCTTTGATAAATATACCCCTAGTCCCTGTGGCCCATTTACTTAGCTCGAGTGAAGGAATAGAGGAAAAAAAACCTTGTATTTCGAATGTTTTTTTTTGGCTACTTCGACCTTTGGCTACGACTTTGAATTGAATGGTTCAAACTAAAAATTGTTTGACTATTCGACCATTCAATAGTCGAAGTACTGTCTCTTTAAAAAAAAAATTGAACCCCTAGTTCACCACCTAAAACCCTACCAAAGTCAATGTTAGCCTATGGGAAAGGCTTTGCTATCTTTTTTTGGTCGAAGAAAAATCGTTCGATCGATGGATTAAAATCCTTTGAATCGAACGATTCGAAGGATTTAATCGGTTGATCGAACAAATTGCGGTAAATCCTTCGACTTCGATAATCGAAGTCGAAGGATTTCAATTCTCCAAACAGGAGAATTCTAAATTAATCAAGTTAAGTCTTTATTAAGGTTCCCTGGACTTGTGTAATTAACAGTGGAAATGTAATGTATTTGCTGCAACATATAACATAAAGACGTCCATTCAACTTTAAATTTCTTGCCATATGCAATTTAACCTGAGCGCAAGATCTCTAGTGAATTTGCAATAGGCAGAAATGAACGCTAGCGCATCTTTGCTTTGGAATGCTCGCATTCCCGAAGTAACGCTAGTGAAAAGTTACCAGCATTCGATGCCCACAAAGAAACTACACATTTTAGTGAATAAGCGTTGTCTGAGCAAATTTTTGTCTGGTGAAGTGTACCGATGGGTGTGACTTTTCGCTGGTTAGTGAATCTGCCCCATAGAGATAATTATTGAATGGACATGAGACATACTGTAAGCACTGGAGTGCCGATGAAGAGTAACTCTTCAAATAAGAAAAATAAGATATGGAAAGGAAAGTGAAGCAGTATATCAGATTATGAACTGAAGATCAATGGGTGATTTTCTAATCAAATGCAATGGGGAAGAATGTCTATATAAATGGCTTACCAAAACTCAGAAGAGGAATATAATACTTTAGTAAAATGTAAGTAAGACCACATCTTGGTTCAGATGGCTCACCATGTGTCACTATGCCACTCAATTTAAATAGATTAGATTATCTCACAATATCAACCTTTTCACAACCTATGAAGAAATTCTTGCTGAGTATTGCCCTGCAATCCCATTACCAAAAAAACAGCCACAGGGCAGAATAGTAAGGGGCCGATTCACTGAATTCGAGTGAAGGGTTCGAATTTAAAAAAATTTGAATTTCGAAGTTTTTTTGGGCTACTTCGACCTTCGACTACGAAAATCAAACGATTCAAACTAAAAATCGTTCGACTATTCGACCATTCGATAGTCGAAGTACTGTCTCTTTAAGAAAAACTTCGACCCCCTACTTCGGCAGCTAAAAGCTACCGAAGTCAATGTTAGCCTATGGGGAAGGTCCCCATAGGCTTGCCTGGGATTTTTTGATCGAAGGATTTTCCTTCGATCGTTGGATTTAAATCCTTCGAATCGTTCGATTCAAAGGATTTAATCGTTCGATCGAATGAAAAATCCTTCGATCGATCGATCGCAGGAATTGCGCAAAATCGTTCGACTTCGATATTCAAAGTCGAACGATTTTAGTTCCTAGTCGAATATCGAGGGTTAATTAACCCTCGATATTCGACCCTTCGTGAATCGCCCCCCTAAGTAAAGTCATCCTTATAGTAATTAATCCTTATAGTAATTCATACTTATTGCTAGCAAAACAATCCTACTGGGTTTAATCAATATTTAAATGATTTTTTAGAACACAAAGGGGGTTATTTATCAAGGTCCAAACTTATCTCACTATTTCTAATATCCAACTCCAAATTCCCAAATGGACCTTATTTGTGAAGGAAAAAGCCCGAAAAAATAAGGTCAGGCAAAACTTCGGAGCCTTCCCCGAAAACTACGAGTTTTTAGATTTTTTTTGCGCCAAAACCCAGAAATCATAGGATATCGGTACGGACATCAGTGCAGACACTGGGCCCTTCCCCCATTATTCGAGGTTCTGATATTTGGAGCTTGATAAATAACCCCCAAAGTATAGAGATCCAAATTATGGGAAAAAAACAGGCCCTGAGCATTCTGGATTACAGGTCCCATACCTATACTGATGAAAACTGAGGCTTACACAAGTCTTAAAATGACTGCAAAGTCAGTTACACAAAGCAAGAAGAATATAACGTTGCATTCACAGCTCAATATTTCCAGTAGACAAATCCAAAGGTAAAACAGAAAAAGCACAGTGCTTCTTTAAAGAAGAACAGAACTCCCCAATGACCAAACTGGTCACCCCCAGTAGAGACACCCTTGACGCCACCTTAACTACATCAGTGCCTGCCCTAAAAAGTCCATGGGTCCTCCATCCTGCACTCCCCATTTTCAACTAATACTCAGGACCAGAAACAAAATCTGCAGTTAAAGCACTGTTAAAAGTAGAATTTGTGAAATCTCCAAAAATTTGAGTTTTCACTAGAAAACTCAAATTTTAAGAAGGAAAAAGAAACTTGATATTTTCGAGATTTATGATGCTGGAAAAAGTCAGAATCTGAAAATCTTCAATCTCAGACCTGTCGAGGTCCTGTATAAGTCAATGGGAGAGGCACCTATTCCAATTTGAAGTTATTGTGGTCTGTGCTGGGTTTAGTCAGGAAATCCGACTTTTTTGGGGTTTTTGGAAAAAATGTATAATATTGAGCAATTTGGTAAAAAACGCCCAAAAAAAATAATTCGATTCAAGTTTTTGCTTGATTTAATTGAGTTTTTGCACAATCCAATTGAATCAAGATTTTTAAAATAAATAATCTAAAATTGGGCGTGGGAGTTTTTATTATTATTATGAGATACATTTGGATTTTAGTAAATAACCCCATTAAGGTTAGTCACTGATGCAGATTTGATTGGAGCAGGGAGCCTCTGCCAGGTGCAGCAACCAGTTAAATATATGGAGGGGGTTGTTCCCTTTAAGCCACACAATCTAAAATGTGTATTTTACTAATTACTGTCACTGTTACTAATTATTGTCACTAATCACTGCACAGTGCCTTGCAAAATATTGGTGACGTACATGCATATAGAAGGAATACAAATGCATTAATTAGTTGCTTCTTGTTTGTTCTCTTTATTAATTAAACAAACATGTATCCCATTGTTTTCCCTGGTCTTTTAATTACTCCCATGGGGCAGCTATAGTTACCAAAATATTACTGCAAACCATATAATGGGCTGTTAACCCGGCAGTGGGAGACATATAAAAGGGCATGATCCTGTAACCATTAGAAATAACTCGGTTGAGATCAAGTCGATCGTTACAGTTTACTTTTTAAATCTCACAAATTCAAAAGAACTAAAGACAAGACTGTTTGTTAAATAGGTAAATCCTTCTTCGGAGGCTTGGTGTCTGGAACAGAAAATAGTAAGTCAGATTATGCCATTTTTTACTAATCAATGAATTTTGTATTTAATTTGCCCAATCTTTTTAATAGAGATGTTTTATGCCTGACAGAACGAAAAACAAAAGCATAGGTGTATGATTTGTTATGCAGAGTGACTCGGATGTGCGATTTTCTGGATAATAGGTCTTTCTGTAATAATTAAATCAAATATTGAAAGGTTCTATGAGTTTTGTTCATGAGCTCTGTTCCTATTTAGATGAATATTTTATTATAAATATATTCTGCAGTAGAAACCTTCATTTGTTTATCACGTGCAACAAAAATACATATAAATAACTAAGAATAATGCAGACAGTTTACAAAAGACAGCTTTAGTTAGTAGTCAGGACCTTTTCTAAAATCCTTTACCCATTCATAAAACACATACATTTATCTGTAGCAAAACTATTGTTTTTCCTATGCCAATTGATTCAGGAATCTGCTTTACTGACTCATACAGTATAACTCTTTTTCTGCTTGAGAAGTATAGTAAGAAAAGTACAGGAGAGCCTTTTTTTTGCATTGGTGTGCAGGACCTATATCCTAAATTTTACCCAATGTATATATAAAATAGTACAATGAAAAGGCAGTCGAATGTAAGGTGTCTTATAAATTTATATCTGGGTTTAGTTATTCTGTGTCAAACACACATACTAAAGTGGCTTCATCTGTAGATAGATAGAATATTCTGCGCCCACAAACACAGTAAACAAGTCAATCATTTACTTTCTATACTTTATTACTTCTACAGATAAAAAAGGTATGTTTGAATCTGTTTTTAAAAATGATAGCAGCTGCTGGTATTTTCTCTAAAACCCAAAGCTAATATATATGTATTTGTTTTGTGAAGAGTTACTTAGGGGCCGATTCACAAAGGGTCGAATATCAAGGGTTAATTAACCCTCAATATTCGACTGGGAATTAAAATCCTTTGACTTCGAATATCGAAGTCAAAGGATTTTAGCACAAATAGTGCAATCGAACGATCGAAGGATTATTCCTTCGATCGAACGATTCAAAGGATTTTAATCCAACGATCGAAGGATTATCCTTGGATCAAAAAAACTTAGGAAAGCCTATGGGGACCTTCCCCATAGGCTAACATTAAGTTCGGTAGCTTTTAGATGGCGAATTAGGGGGTGGAAGATTTTTCTTAAAGAGACAGTACTTCGACTATCGAATGGTCGAATAGTCAAACGATTTTTAGTTCGATTCCTACGATTCGAAGTCGTAGTCGAAGGTCGTAGTAGCCCATTCGATGGTCGAAGTAGCCCAAAAAACACTTCGAAATTCGACGTTTTTTTACTTCTATTCCTTCACTCGAAGTTAGTGAATCGGCCCCTTAGAGTACACCCTTATACCATTTAGAAAGTTATATTGATCCAAATGATTTTCCCAATAAAAATGCATCCAGGCATTTAAATAATGATGTTCTGGGTAAACCAATGTCTATTTTAAATACATTTTATCGATGTGAATAGATACATTTTTTCTGGACATGAACAAATTGATGGTTGCGGAAAATATTCTGTAAATACACTGCCCTCTTAATAAATAAAAGAAGCAGAACAGGTGAATGTTTCACATCTGAAAACGTTTTCTGATCTCATCAAATTGGCATATTTATATCAGTAAATAATTGTCCTTTCACGTCTTTTACCTTGAGTCAACATTTTGTGATGCTCTGATCACCAGATAAGAAATAATGGAGGTTTTACAACTGTAAAAGGAAAAGGTGTGAGGGCTTTTTATGCCCCACATTTACTTGGTCTTACCCCTTCCATATTTTTGATCTCCCACTATGCCTACCTGCTACTTAACTGCTTTTTTTTTTATTTCCCTGTATTCTTATATTTTTTACCCTGTCTATGTTCTTTTGTCTCCACACATTCACCTTCTCTTTGCTGCTTCATTTTCTCCTGACTTTACCCATCAGTCCTATCTTGTACAACTACTGTCCTATATGAGTTTCAAATGGTGGAAATGCTTAGGAGTTGTTCAACCTGCAGCTGACAGAAAAAAGTCATCATTGATTGTATGCTATTATATACTGCCCTGGTGCAAATTTGCCCAGTATTGATAAATTAACCCCAATGTTTGGACACCGGTCCAAATGTCTGAACTTACTAAAGGTAAGACAAAGAACCATACCCACTATACCAAAATAATGATACCAGAAGAGAATTTAAACCGGGTAGAGTTTCCATTAAAGCCTGGGCCCTCAAAAAGATCCCCTGCCATCCAAAGCAAGTATGTAAAAAAGGTACGACGTGCCCCAGATCTAGTAACCCATAAAAGTCATCAGCAGGTATCAGCTGAAAACATTTGATTGGTAGCTATGGGTTACCATACATGGCAAGCATTGCCTCTTTTATTTAATTTCCCTGTTTAACAAGCTTCAGAAGAATGACATGCACTCCATGGACTCTCGGACAGAGGTGAAGATTAAAAACAGAATTATTTTACTGAAACATTTCCTGACGCATTTCGTGTCAGGAAGTGTATCAGCATAGTAAAGCTGTTTTTAATCTTCACTGTTGTCAGAGAGTCCATGCAGTGCACTTCTTTCTTCTGAAGTTTGGTTGGTCTCCCCTGGCTGCAGGTTCAGGACCATCAATTCGGAGAGGTGAGTGACCTGCAACAATACCTTGATGAAATGAATTGTTGTTTCAAGTGAGAGGTTCGGGGTGTGAGCATCAAACCTGCCAAGTTTTTTGGTGAAACGAAACAGGTCGTATTCGCCCATCCCTATGGGTGAGCACATAAAAGTTATAAAGGCCCATAATCATTTCTCGCTTGATTTTGAATTGTATTGGATGGGAATTAGCATTTGGGTTGGAGCACTTCCGAATTTTTGTATGTTTTAGTGATCCTGTGTAACAAGGACAGAAATAATCCCTTCTAAAATCCTTGGAAAGCACAACAATAATACATCCTCTAATACTCGTGTTACAAAATACAAAGGAGAAATAAGATAAGTTATCAGTAAAACGGATAAAAATAGTGCTTTTCCTTTCAGTGTTGGTTTCATCTTCTAGGTGCCGATACAAACAACATGATTTATATCATAATTCTATGTTTTCAATTTTAATAACAATTTCCCTTTAAAGGATTGTATTTTAGTATTTTAAAATCTGTGTGATTATCACAAACTGTGTTGAAACCTCACGTCATTTAACTTGTTACTAGTCTAGTTCTTCAACAATTGTCAATACATTTTTGGATTATAAAGAATAATTGTGCTTTCTCATGTGATACAGGAGTACAGAAGCCCTTATCTCCTGGAAGATGTGCGAAAACAATTCAGGGGTAACTGAATTCCTTATGCTGGGATTTCAAGGTTCATACAACTTCAACATTATGATCTTTACTATATTCCTAGTGATTTATGCTGTGATATTAACGGGAAATCTGCTCATCATTCTCCTGACTTCAACAAGTAAAAACCTCAATTTTCCAATGTACAGTTTCCTGAAACACTTGGCATTGGTGGACATTTTATTTACCACTAATATTTTACCAAAACTGCTCCATATCACATTTACAGAGGGAAACTTGATACATAAAAACGCTTGCTTTTTCCAGTACTATATCCATAGTATTTCAATATATAGCCAGTCTTTAATTATCACTGTCATGTCTTTTGATCGATATTTGGCCATCTGCCACCCATTGCGTTATTCCTCAATAATGAATCAAAAACTCTGCTTTTATCTCATCTTTTGGTCCTGGGCAACCGGATTCTTTTTGATTCCAAGTGAATTTATTATGATATCACAGTTAAAGTTCTGTAAATCCTACATCATTGATCATTTTTTCTGTGATATTGATCCAATTCTAGCACTTTCTTCATCAAACACGGCCATTGTGAAGTGGGAAGACTTCACTCTATCGATCCTTCTTTTGTTTCTACCCTGCTTGTTTGTTCTTCTGTCATATCTATATATATTTATAACCATAGCTAAGATATCATCATTTGCTGGGAAAAAGAAAGCCTTTTCCACCTGCAGTTCCCACTTGGCTACTGTTTGCACATATTATGGAAGTATAATAACAGTGTATATTTTCACAGATGGGAAAAGGGCTCTTCAGGAAAATAAGCTCAGATCGCTAATTTACACAGTCCTAACACCGTTTTTTAATCCCATCATGTATAGTTTAAGGAACCGAGAAATCCAGAATGCACTGAAAGATCTGATTTCTAAAAAGAAAAGAAGAAATAACACTTCAAGGAGATGAAGCATGGTGGCAATAACATTCAGCCCTAGGCAGGGACAACTACACTTATAGTGAATTCACTTAAGCCTTTGCCCTATATATTTTTGGGAATATGCACTTTTGTACTATGGTGAATAACTTGAATCAACAAGCATTTGTTCATTTACTTCCCCATGTATTTTTATTTATTTTATTCATTTACTTCCCCATCTATTATTGATGTTTAGTTTTATGAAAAACATAAACACATATATAAAGAAGGAAAAATCACTGGGGGGTGCCAAATGTTAATTGTGCTCTTGTCAACAAAATACTGCACTGGCCCGGGGTTTTTTAGCACCCAGCACAGAGTGATTCTCTTCCCACTTCTTCTTTCTTTTTTATTTTATTGCGCAGCCCAGAGGATTGAATGATGAAGAAGCGGAAGAAGAGGATTGCTCTGTGGTGCTTTGTAAGAAGAAACCTGGGCTGGTGCACCTTCTGCACCTTCTGGAGAACCAGCCTGGGGTATCAGGTAACTGATTACAATCACCAGGGGGTGCCCCCCAGTGATTTATACTTTTCATTTTATTCATTTTATCAAAGGCATACAGTTTGCCCAAGTGCAAAAACCTAAAGCAACAAATTAGATCTTTGCCTGCAAACCAATGACCAGGGAATGATTCTGGTTGATTGTCTGCTAACACCCGAAAAGTTGATTTTTTTGATATAGGTTGATTTTACTAAAATCACCCTATTAATTTATTGGACTCTCACAGATGCTATATGTAAGCAATGTTTTTGAGACTTTTTAGGTTTATTTATAATACTGTGCTGCAACCTATGTATGTGTATTCATTAAGCTGGCCATAGATGTTCAGATTTTTAAAAGATCAGATCCTGATCGTGAGACCACGATCTTCTCAGAACGATCGTACGATCGTACTAATTTACCATCAACTTAAAAGACCCATTTACCAGGGCAACAAAGGGGAGCTGCCTTCTTGGCCCTGCAAACATAGATAGATTGTACTGGGGCAGACAAAGATTTTTTGACCTGGCCGATCAATTTCCCGACAGATGTCGGCCGAAAAATGGTAAGATGTACGATCAAATTCCACTAACCGCACGATAATTTCGAAGGATTGGTCGGGCTTCCCTAAAATCAGTCGTTCGGCAAGAAGAATCGTCGCATCTATGGGGAGCTTTACAGATTTGTGATTTCAGAAGGCACAGTTCTGCTAGAATTCTGGAATAGAAAGTGCACCACTTTGAAAAATGAGCCCTATAAGTCTTTTTGTGTAAAAGACCTATCTCTAGAAAAGACTCTAGCAGTCAACGAGCACTGGAAATCATTTAAAAAGAAAGAAAATGATGAGGCAGAATAGGTCTTTAACTTTTCATTTGCTTCTGTACTAACGCGCAGTTAGGCAAGAGAGGATGCCAATAACCACCATTAATCAATAGAAAAGAAAACATACTGAACAAGTGAACAGAGCTGTGATTAAACTCTTGCATGCCGACATAATGGCATTATGACTCAAAATGTCTAGTTCCACTCCAAACCTAGCAGCTCCTTGCATTGTGCTGGTAACTTAGAGAATGGCAAGCATGTGCACATAACAGCACTTATAGTATGTCGGTGTGTATCGTCAGTGTCTGTTATTTGCTAATGATACCTTCAGTGGTGTGGGGCAGCAACTATGGAAGAGAATCTAAATATCCCCATTGATAGCAATAGATCTTGGGGCAAATTCACTAAGCGCCGAACGCTAGCGTGAATTCGCTAGCGTTTGGCATTTTCGGTACTTCGCAACTTCACTAACGAACGCTGGCATAAATTCGCTAGTGTTACTTCGCACCCTTACGCCAGGCGAATTTTCGGTAGCGACGTAACTTCACTAATTCACTAACTTGCGCATTGTTCTTAACGCTACCTTTTACGCTAGACTTCCTTCACCACCTCAGACCAAACGAAGCGCAATAGAGTAGATAGGGATTGCTTCAAAAAAAGTCAAATTTTTTTCTAAGTCCCAAAAAACGCTGGCGTGTTTTCTACATTATGGGTGATAGGCTGAAAAAGATCGAAAATTTTTGTTGGGGCTCCCCTCCTTCCCCCCTACATTTTCTGACTCATGGCAACTTACCTATACAGTGGGCACATGTGTAGGGCAAAATAAAATTTTTATTTGATGTTTTGAAGGTTTTCTAGGCATTTGTAGTGCTGATACGTATTCCTCCATTGAAATTTGAATTTGGCGCCGTATGCAAATGAACCATCGTTAGCGAAGCTTCGCTTGGCGAATTAACGCTAGCGCAACTTCGAAAACTTACGCTACCCCTGTGTGCAACTTCGGATTTTAGTGAATTTGCGGAGCGCTACCGAAAATACGCCTGGCGAAGTGCGGCGAAGTTGCGCCTGGCGCAACTTCGAATCTTAGTGAATTTGCCCCCTTGAGTTTCATAGACTGACCATCTACAGCAGCCCATTGACTTATTTTAGGCTATAATTACAGTATCTCTATAAGTCTATGAGAAGAGATAGTGTTAAATGTACAGTAGAATCACACCTGGTAATATTTAATAACATATACATAAATGTAATTATATTAAAAAGCATATCAAATGTATATATATATAACATACTGTATATTTATCCTATGATGTTTTTATAGTTATTTTTTTGTTATGATCCCTGCACTACCATGTCTTAAAAATACCTGTCTTTATATGTGCTTGCAGACATTTTCATTTATTTACTCCATTATAATAAAAACTTAATTCAAATTATTTTTTGCTTTACTGACTGATTAGACCTAAACAGCTTTAAAAATAAAACACTATGGACAGCTTTGATACTTGAATAAACTATCCATTATTAGCAACACTTGTCATTTTATTTATTTATCAGTGTATTGTGAGTTCAGAGTCGTCAGCATTCAGCAACAGCTTTGGGGTGAAAACTAGTGAGATGTTTAGAATACTCATGCAACATTATAGTAGGGTAACTATTATGGCAATATTGTACCTCTTATTGTGACCACAATGCAGCACTTAAAAAAAATTCTCTGTTACATTTTTAATATATTAAGACTGGCGAGGAGAGGCTGCATGTCTTGGGTGAGCTCCACCATTATCACATCTCTATATTTGCTGGTATATTTTTAATATAGTCAACATTTTTCTTACTTATATTGTAGTTGCTAGTTAAGGGGGCGATTTTATTTGCCAGACGTGAATTTGCAGAGAGTTTCCACGTTTTGTCGCTATCGAATAAATTCACAGAATTGCCGAAAGTTTTTTTGACTCCGGTTTAAAGTTTCTAAACCTGAATGTTTTGCCAACCTCACTGTCCCATCTCAGCCTATCAGTTAGAGTTTCTAATGCTAATGGACTCCTGCTGCACAAATATGGCAGCCCCCTGATACAGGAACGTGGGGCATCAGACTGGTAAAGTAAAAGCATTGTACAAATACTTTATGGCAAAGTTATAAGTTGCTTTCAAAGGCAATGTTATGATAGAAAAAAAGAGTTTAATTTTCTGGTGTCAGTATCTCTTAAAGATAATTCACTGCCTGCAGCCTGTATAATACACCCCTCTACCTCAGCTATATAGGCGGAAATGGGAACTATTTTCCCAAAATGCAGTGAACACAAGGCACATTTTTGTTTACAAACATTGTGGTCCTGCTCGAATGCCTCCAGTCCATGCAACAGAAACACTGAAAATAAAATGCCTTTCCCCAAGGTTTGCAGACACACCACCAAAATACCACTCCCAGTTAACAAAAACACACCCCTTTTTACATTTTTCAGGTGACAGGCACACTATGGTTCCTACACTGAGAGACAGCTGTGGCCAAAGAATGAAGATTTTACTCCAAAATAAGCAAAAGTAAATGAGTAGTGCTTCCCTAGGCATGGTGGCCCTTTACAAAAACATCAAGAAAATAAGACACACACACACTTTAAATTTAAAACGGCTCCTAGCCTGTTTATTAGCCATGGATGGCTTATATGTGGTCTCGATGACACACACAGTGGGGACCCTAAGTAGTTCATGAAAACACAATGGTGGCCCCCAAAACACACTGTGTATCTTATGACAGAAACAGACATTGGAGCCCTGCACTTTATGATAGACAGCAGTGGTGTCCCCCCTGCACATTATGATAGACTCAGTGGTGCCCTCTGCACTTTATAATAGACAGCGGTGCCCTCTACATTTTATGACAGACTCAGCGTGCCCTCTGCACTTTATGATAGACACAGTGGTGTCCCCCTGCATTTTATTACAGAGACATTGGTAACCTCCCAAGCGTTCCATGACATACCTACTGTATGTCTGTATTCCCCTTTCCTCAAGAGGTTCTTACAAACATTTAAAGGAGAATTCAACCCTAAACTAAAACCCCTACCCTACATAGACCCCCCTCCCTCCTCCCTCCTCCCTAATGTTACCCTGGGCAAATGCCCCTAACATTTTATTTACCCTTTGGTGCAGATTTATGCATTAGAGTTCACCGGCACCATCTTCAGATGCTTGGGTAGTCTTTGTAATGAGACCGGCACTTCTGCAATTTTTGTGAGTTTTGGCGCATGCACAGTTTTCGCGACAAATGCGCATGCACCAACATGCCCGTCTCATTCCGAAGAGAAGAAGATGGCACCCGTGAACTCCGATACCTTAATCTGCACCGAGGGGTAAGTAAAATGTTAGGGTGATTTGCCTGGGGTGATACTTAGGCTGGGGATGGAGGGAGGGGGTCTTTGTAAGGTAGGGTTTTTTTAACTGTAGGATTGAATTCTCCTTTAAGGGGCTAACCAGCAAGAAAAGGGCAATAAATGTATGAAGTATGTGTCACAGGGACATTTACTTATGCTCTGGATACAAGTGCAAGAGCACTAAGGGGGTGCAAAACTGTGTCCCTCAGTACAAAGTCACTAATCACATGTGTCCGGGACACATTCTACATCCTGTGCTGGTGTACTGAGCTGTAATGGTGTGCGGGTTGAGAAATTATTGACCCGACCCTAAACTGCAACCGCCCAGCGTTCCCCCTCTATTTATGGACCCATGCCTGACCCACAGTGATGTCACAAAAAGGGCGGCACGAGTCTATAATGAAGTCGCCGGAAGCCCGGAAGCCGGCAGTGCTAGGTCACGGGCAGGGACAGCAGGAGAAGAGCTCAACGCTGACCAAAAGATTTTGTGCAGGAGTTAACCCGAACCAGCTGACCCGCGAACAAACCGATGGGTTTTGGGCCTGCACACACATCACTACTGTGCAATGCTGGTGGGGGGTTCAATGCAGCCTAAAGCTGGCCATAGACGCAAAGATCCTATCGTACGAATCAAGGATTTGTACGATTTTCTGAGCGCGTGGAGAGTCCCATCATTTTTTGTCCGTTGCGCTCTCATCGTAATCCGATTGTTCGCCCATAGGCCCGAACGTTCAGATTACCCCAGATATAGCCATGCCTGTTAGTGGCATATCGGGGAAAGATCGGCTCGTTTGGCAATGTTGCCAAACGAGCGGATCTTTGCGTCTATGGCCACCTTAACGTGTGTACCTGAAAAAAGTGTACACGGCTTCCCCCCAGCCCTCGTGAATATAGCTCTGATCAGGTCTGGACTGAGATTCAAAATAGGCCCTGGTATTTCAGCTACACAGAGGCCCAAACAGCACCTCACCAGCCCAATAAAGAGTGACTGTCTATGGCAACTTACAGTAGCCCCAGGGCAGCCATCAGGGGGGGACAGGGGGGAGACTTGTAGGGGGCCCTGAGGGTAAGGGGGGCCCTGCCACGCTGCACTTTCTTGATTAGCTGGGCCCCCCTGCTTTCTGAGAGATGCTGATTTCGGAAGGCAGGGCGGGAGTACAAGTGTAGGTGAGGTATCTTCTGTCCATTACTTCCCCTTGTTGGTCACTGAGTTTAAGTCCCTGTTGAGCTGCTCAGGGATTGGATAGCTGAGGTTTGAACTTCCTCCAGCTCATCCAAATACCATGCAGCTTTACCAGGACTTGAAATTCTGTGACCAATAAGGGAAGAAAATGCTGTTACTGGAAGTAGATTCAGCCACCTGTGCTCCCCTCCTCCCTTCTGTAGTTGGCATCTCACTGACAGCTAATGAAGTAAGTGTAACATGGCAGGGCCCCCCTAGAGGTAACCCTTTGTGGTCCCTGTTGTGTGGTGGGGTTAAACTTCTGGGAGGGCAAGTTTTTTTCATGGACGTTCTTATAATGTGGGGGGGGGGCCTGGCCACCATTTTTTCCCCATGTGGTGTCCTAGCCACCAATATTTTTTAATGGGAGGCCCTGACCACAAATGTTTTTTTTCAATGGGGGGGCACTGACCACCAAAATGTTTTCATTTTTTTATTAACATGTGGGAACCATAGCCACCAAAGTTTTTTTTTTTTTTGTGTGGTGTGTGGTGTGTGGTGGACCTGTGGGGTGGGGAGGGCGGACCTGTAGGTGGGACTTGTGGTGGGCGCAGCCCAGGGGGCCCAGGAAATATTTTCGTATGGGGCCCTGTGATTTCTGATGGCGGCCTTGAGTAGCCCCACTGATTGCCAGTCCGGTCCTGGCTCTGATAAACACAGGCAGGGCTGTGCTCTTTACCTTTTGTATCATTTACAGGTCGCTATGTATGTAACTCTGTATTTTCTTTGTATAAACCCGTTTATTGTACAGCACTGCGGAATATGTTGGCACTATAAAAATACACGTTAATAACCTGCAAAGGACCCACACCCGCTCACTGACAACAGGGCAAGGTGCAAAATATGAAAAACGTGGGCTCTCGTCTGGTAGGGATAGGGGGTGACCATTTGTCTGTGAATAAATCAGTTTGCTCAGTAAAAAGCCAAGTGACAGTTAGAGCACAATGGCTGGTTTTGCTTCATGTTAAATGTCATATATAGCAGATGCTGCTGCCAATGACATATGAGAGTGAATAATGGGGGACACAATAGAACTTTACAGGTCAGGGGAGCTGCAACTTGACGAGAATGAACAATGTGACACGTTTAGTCAGGAGCAGAGAGAGAAAGGCGCATACAAGAATTGTGCTGAGAGCTGCTGAGAGAAGTGGGGCGGGACTTGTGCAGGGCTTGGGCTGCTATTGCACAGTGTTCCTTGTCACTCACAGTTGTTACCACTTCCTGTGGGAGAATGAAAGGACACGCCCAGCCCTCATTTCAGCCCAGACACCAGGCAGAGAGGATCTGTCTGCAGCTCCAATATATTTACATTTTTAAGAGGTAAAAACTCAATTTAAATCATTTTTTTTCCTGGGGCACTATACATGCAAAGGAAGGGGCATATCATACAAGAAGAGGAGGATGACACAGTATATACCCATTAAACAGTTTCCAAATGGTTTTTAATTTCTTTGTTGATAGGAACTGTCATTTGGTTGCTAGAGTCCTCCTTTCCCTAGCAACAAGAATATTGTTTGAATACCAGGTGACCTGAACAGAAATATAATTAATGTCAGTCACATGATGATGGTTGTTACCTGTAACCCAGATTATATCTTAAAAATGATAGAATAGAAAAGCATAAATCAAAATATCACATATAGGTGGCAATATAATAAACATAGCACACGGGGGGGGGGGAAATATGCACAATGCCTAAAAAATTGTTTGTCTGTGCATGTGTTTGCCTTTTTTAACACAGGTTCTATTATACGGAATGCTTGGAACCTGGCGTTTCTGAATAAGGGATCATTCTGTAATTTGGATCTCCATACCTTAAGGCTGCTTAAATCATTTACACATTATATAAACCCAGTAGGATTCTTTCCATCAAGTACATTATACTGTTTTATTACAGAGGAAAAAGGAAAACCTTTTCATTATTTTATTGAAAAGAAGGATACGGGAGATGGACTTCCCAAAGGCGTATATATCAAGTCGTCCACTGACAGGGAGTAAGATGCTATGTTTTGCCAGTGCAGTGTAAATTTTTTTTAACAGAGTCATATCTCACCTTTCATTGCTTACCGGCCATAGATTGTAAGCTGTATGGTGCAGGGTCCTCCTCTCTTTTACAGGTATGGGACCTGTTATCCAGAATACTCGGGACCTGGGGTTTTCCAGATAACGTATCTTTCCGTAATTTGGTCTTCATGCCTTAAGTCTACTAGAAATTCATTTAAACATTAAATAAACCCAACTGGCTGGTTTTGCTTCAAATAAGGATTCATTATATCTTAGTTGGGATCAAGTACAAGCTACTGTTTTATTATTACAGAGAAAAAGGAAACCATTTTTAGAAATTTGGATTATTTGGATAAAATGAAGTCTGTGTGGGACAGCCATTCCGTAATTTGGAGCTTTCTGGATATTGTGTTTCCGGATAAAGGATCCCATACCTGTATCTCCAAACACTTTGACTATAATTGTACACACTCTATCCTGGAGTTGCGCACAGTAGAAGGGGCATGGTTAGGTGTGTAATGGTGGGGGCCCCAAACAGTGGATGAATGTGTTGTATAGTGATGTATTTGCAAGTACCACTATATCAATATATATAGCTATATAAGTCCCAGCAGAATGAGTGCACACCGGGAACCTTTAAGCAGGTTTTATTTTAAAGTCATCATTTTATTAAGTTAATTACAAAACAGGCCAACTTTTCGGTCTAACTCTATACCTTTATCAAGACGAGGAACTAGAGGAGTTATCAAAGTCTTAGGGGCACATTTACTTAGCTCGAGTATGGAATAGAATAAAAAATACTTCGAATTTCGAAGTATTTTTTTTGGCTACTTCGACCATCGAATTGGCTACTTCGACCTTCGACTACGACTTAGAATCGAACGATTCAGCTAAAAATCAATAGTCGAAGTACTGTCTCTTTAAAAAAAACTTTGACCACCTACTTCGCCACCTAAAACCTACCGCGCATCAATGTTAGCCTATGGGGAAGGTCCCCATAGGCTTTCTAGCCAATTTCTGAAATCGTTCGATCGATGGATTATTCCTTTGATCGTTTGACCGAACGGATAGCGCTAAATCCTTCGACTTCAATATTCGAAGTTGAAGGATTTTACTGAGACGGTCGAATATCGAGGGTTAATTAACCCTCGATATTCGACCCTAAGTAAATGTGCCCCTTGGAGTTAGACCGAAATGTTGGCCTGTTTAACTTAATAAAATTATGGTTTCAAAATAAAACCTGCCGAAAGGTTCCCGGTGTGCACTCATTCTGCTGGGACTTATATTGACTACATTAAACTGAGTAGTACCTGGGTGTTTTGCTAAATACAGTGGAGTTCGGATAACCTAGGATTTTCTATATAATATATATATATATATATATATATATATATATATATATATATATATATATATATATATATATATATATATATACCTTAACCTTTCAGTCTGCACATGCTAAACCAATGTCTTTCACTTCTGGGTGCTGGGAAGTGAGACCACTGCTTTCTTTTTATATATATATATAGATATATAGATATATAGATATATATATATATATACACAGTTACACATATAAAAGAGAAGAATAGGAGGGGTACCAAGTTGTTTGGCACCCCCTAGAGATGCTAGTCATTTACAACATGTTACTTTTGATGCCGCCATAAAGCTTATACCACTTCCCTGATCGTTGCCTTGCTCTCACTGTGCTAGGTACCAGCAGTATGAGTTGTAAGAAGGCCGAAGATCAAATCGATGAGGAAAATGAAGACGGTATGTTAGAATTACTGAATTCTTTCTATGGCATTCATAGGCTTATGTCACACAGAGCTATTTTGACTTACACACTGGTCAAATCACCCATCAGCTTGTCACTGCTCCTGCACACAAGGCAGTGAAAGTCGGAATTCTGCATACGAAGGGTCTGTCTGTCATCATTTTGTTGCTTTCCAATAAATAACATTATGAGCACTGACTCTCAGAATGGGACTTATTCATCATTGCTGACTGCCTCTGTTGTTTTTTTTTTTTTGCTGTATGGCAGTACCAGGCAAACCCCTATATGTAATGTAAGGCATTAAAGGGGAGCTGTCACTCTAAGAAATAATTCCAAATTCTTTATTATCATGTTAACTGAGCAAAATAAACTTTACTTAGATTATACGGATTATTTAAATGTTGTTTCCTTCAGTCTTGGAATTACACTATCACAGCAAGCGGGCAGGAGCCATTTTGTGGACACTGTTATTAAGATAAATTTTGTATCACCCCTAAATCTTGTGTATGCACCAGAATGGGGAACGTAATGCCCATGCGCAGTGCCCTACACAATTATAGAGCCTGAGAAGGGGCAATGTGAGAAGTGCAGTGATATGTAGGAAATGCTGAATGGAAAGAGAAAGTAATTGACTGCCCCGCCTCTATGCCTCAGGCATAGATTCAGAATAAATAATATTTGATTGACAGCTCAAATATTTAAATACCTTTATAACTGGTATGGATGTCTTAATGAAAAAAAAAATAATTTGTGTTTCATGTTTAATTTGCAAAGGACTTTCATCATGCAGCATTTTATGTCTAGGTGACAGGACCACTTTAAGTTTGCCCAGGAGCAGTAACCAAGGGCAACTGATAAAATGCTTGCATTTAAACAGGTGACTAGTAATTTCTATCTGCTGATTGGTTGCTATTGGTTATTGCCCCTGGGCAAACGTAGTGCATTTTAGTACCAGACCCCAAAAATGTCCTTAGTGCTATTAGCCTAAAAATGGAATTATATATGTGTTACAGTACAGTACATTGCTGACTATTATTGACACTGTCCATAGATGTTGGCCTAGCAGCCAAGGAAGAAGCAAATTTGCCATAATAAATATAATAAACATATACATACAAGTACAAGCATGAAAGGCCTAATAGTAGGATGGCAGCATAATTTAATTTAAAAATGTTTTTCTAAATCTAGTGAATGTTCCTTTTTACCTTTAGGTTGATGAAACACAGGGAAATTGAGCAACTCATCTCTTAAAAAATGCATTAGCATTGGTGCAAGTGTGAATAGCTAACAGTAAAACATATAAATTGTGTAACTGTCGACAGTTGCTTTCTCCTGTATTTTCTGGCAGTTGCGAGATTTATATGTTCTACCACCAGCAATTCACACTGACACCAAATTAAAGGTTTCTTCTAGAGAATTTTCAAGCTAACCGAGGAACCCAAAGCTCCAACATGTTAGTTGGTTAGTGCCCTGTTAATACACAGGTAGACAGACACCTGGCAACCCAGCATAGAGTGACAACTTTCCTAGAGAAAGGCTCCCCATTTCATAGGTAGTTATGTATTACTGTACTACTCACCGCTTAATTTGCTGCATAAATAAATATGCCTTCTTATGAATTCCCATTAATTTGCATGTTTCAAACCCCACAATACTTTTATGTTCCTCTCTATAATAAACAGAGGTCCCACCCCTCAGTGTGAGTCCCAGGATTGGCCTGTGCTTTATTCCAACTTACCTAGGTTTACACCTCTTCTGGTGTGTATACCCCTTCTGGGGTATGGAGAGCATAACACAGTACTATTAGAGACATGAATACTGTTAATTTACTGGTACATGAGTAAAAGGTAAACCTGATTTGTAATCCTTATTTTCTAGGGATGCACAGAGTCCAGGATTCGGTTTGGGATTCGACCAGGTTTCTGCCTTTTTCAGCAGGATTCAGATTCGGCCGAATCCTTCTACCCGGCCGAACCAAATCTTAATCCTAATTTGCATATGCAAATTTTGGTGCGGGAAGGAAATTGCGTAACTTTTTGTCACAAAACAAGGAAGTAAAAAATGTTTTCCGCTTCCCACCCCTAATTTGCATATGTAATTTAGGATTTGGTTCGGTATTCAGCGGTATTTGCGAAGGATTTAGGGGTTCGGCCGAGTGGAAAAGTGCATTTGGTGCATCCCTATTATTTTCTACACCTATTCCTATTGTTCACATATACATTTTTAAATTGTACACTAGACGGCAGTGCTGTATAACATAGTCACTTTAGTTTTGTGTGGCATATATATATATACTATATATATTTATATATATATATATATATATCACAATTCATTTCACTCTCTCGCTTAAGGTACCTGTGTTGCACTGCCTTATAAAATACATTGCACTTGGGGGTACATGATTTGTGATTGATGATCTGAAGTGATGCCAAACCTGTATAATAATTGTATAATACTTCCAATATTCAGTGGATATTTGATATCCCATGCATTATTACACGTTGGAATGATTAGTAGTCTATATAACCCACGTTCTTCATGTTATCATTAGCACAGTGTTGCTCAATATTGGGTGCAAGAAATGCCTGACTTCTCTGTCATTCATAGACTAAACCATCCTGTTGATTTAATTACTCAGGTGACTGCATCATTGTGAAGAGAGGTGAGACAAACAGAGGGTTAAAATGGACAAGTCATACAGAAGAAAATGCTGGTATTGCGAATAAAACAATAAGTCAGAGAGATCTTCTGCCTGACAAATCCTGCCCAAGTGCAGGGGAAAGCCTTGTTGTTGCTGGTGAATTTGATCAAGAAGAAGCTGAAATTAAAGAGTATTTCAGTGCAAAGCCAGGGAATAGAGTCAAGTTCCGTATCAACAAAGCCACTTGGGAAAATGTACATAAAGGCAGCGAAAGCAGTGAGAGCTCTTTGGATGAATCAGAAAGTAAAATGGATTTCGACGTGCAGAAAAGATGTGTTTGTATTGACTGTGGCAGGAGCTTCAATTACGTCTCACATCTTATTATCCATCGACGATCCCACACTGGGGAGAAACCATTTGAGTGCGGCATGTGCGGCAAATGTTTTGCCAGAAAGTGTTCTCTGGTGATACATGAGCGGATCCACACAGGGGAAAGACCTTACCCGTGTCCCGACTGTGGCAAGAGGTTTACTAGCAGCGCCACACTAACGACACATAAGCGAATCCATACAGGGGAGAGGCCATATATATGCTGGGAATGTGGAAAAAGCTTCACCAGTAACTCTTCTCTCTTTCTGCATAACAGGACTCATACAGGGGAGAAGCCCTATGAATGCAAACAGTGTGGTAAAACATTTTCATGCAGCTCTGCTCTTGTGACACACACTCGAACCCACACAGGCGAGAAGCCATATACATGCGCCGAATGTGGGAAGAGCTTTTTTGATAACTCGCGGCTCCTTAAACATCAGGCCACGCACACAGGAGAATGGGCCTATATGTGTACCATATGTGGCAAAGGTTTCACTTGTATCTCCAACCTTAACGTGCACCAGAGGTCACACACGGGAGAACGGCCCTTCTCATGCGGTCAGTGTGGCAAGAGCTTTACAAATAACTCATATTTGGTCAGACACCAGACAACGCACACTGGAGAGAGACCTTATCCATGCCCCGTATGTGGCAAAACCTTCACTCGCAAGGGACATGTTGTTACACATCAAAAAATACATACAAAAATAGACAAAACAAAAGGCTGCCTTTAAAACTGTTTAAATGTACTGTAAAAAACTACAAAATAGTGTTGGTTTCCTGCAGTGAAAGCTTTTAGATGTTCAATAAGCTAAAGAAGAGCAACTGCCATTTGTTAAATTGTTTGTTAAACTGTTTAGTTTTTATACAGGTATGACCAAAGAAATGAGCCAAACTTAGGACTAGTTTCAAAACATTTGACTACTATAACCAAAATAGGCTTTTTTTCTGTGTTTAGGGCAGGGACACACGGGGAGATTAGTCGTCCGGCGATAAATCTCCTTTTCTTTGAGGCGACTAATCTCTCTGAACTGCCTTCCCGCCAGCTAGAATGTAAATCGCCAGCGGGATGGCACTTAGTTTTCCAAAGCCACCCTAAGTTTACTTGTAAGGCAACTTCGGGTGACTATGGAAGACGAAGGGGAATGCAGTTCAGGGAGATTAGTTGCCCGAAGAAGAGGAGATTTGTCGCCGGATGACTAATCTCCCCGAATCTGCCCATGTGTCTCTGCCATTATTGGAAATTATGACCCCAAATAATGTGGACCATAGGGCTGACCACAGAAGCTCTTTGATACTGTGTCCTCTTAGAATCACCTGATGTCGGAGGGGTTGGTAAACAGTACCGTGGAAAGAATGGGCAAATGGGCCTGGCCCATTAGAGGATCTTCTGGTACTCTGGCAAACCTGTTTGAGCCTATCCTCAAGTTATGCATTGCTGTATGTGTTTGCACATACTCTCTCTGGAATATGCACTCAAAATGCATTCTCAAAATGGTTTTTAACAGTCTTCTTCCTCAGATAACTACAGATTAAAGAACAATAATTCACTTGGTTGAATAAACTAGTCCACATTGTTGC
Organism: Xenopus petersii; assembly: GCA_038501925.1. NCBI lineage: Eukaryota > Metazoa > Chordata > Amphibia > Anura > Pipidae > Xenopus > Xenopus petersii. The sequence continues at coordinate 23,081,584 of CM076686.1, forward strand.
ATGATGCATGAGTCATCAGTCCTAGAGTTATTATATCTATCAGTGAAGTGTACGTTGTATATACAAATGCAGGGCCTGACTGGGTGGCCCGGGCTGCTGTTCCAGGGCCCCCCTCCACCACCCCACTGCACTATGTTTTTGCCGCTACTGCCCGAAAAGGTAGGTTGCTGCAGGAAGAAGGATCTGGGTGCAGATCTTGACCGGCGGGGCCCACATGAGCCACGGGCCACCAGATTTTTTCCCGGTGTCCTGACAGCCCAGTCCCTCTGTATAAATGCGCAGTAAATTTATGCACTAAACCAAACTTTGAGGCACATTTGAATGTGCAGTGTCCCTTTAATGTAGAGGTTCCCAAACTTGGGTTGGGTCCCTTTTGAAAGAGTCAAAGTTCATAAGGAGACCAAGCTTGGAGTCCAGTTGAAGCCATGTAGGGATTAGGGATGTCTATTTTCATTATATATATATATATATATGCCTAATTGCTAGTTGATCCAGAGGAAGGCAAAAAAAAAACCATTTGCAGTAAATATTTGTAAATGGTAAATGTAATGAACACTAGTTAAAATGAGCTTTTTTTTAATGTATTTGTTTCTAGTTGTGGCGTTATGTTATTAAACATTCCAGTCTGAGAAAGCAAAAATGTCCATTGCTTTATAGGATATGGGGGAACATTTTATACTCCTTCAGATGTTCTGGTATGTTTATTACAATTGTTCTATATGTCTGGTTTTTACCAGGCTTGTCTCAATGAGCCATGAAAAGCACTTAATATTTTGCTTTAAAGGAAAAGGAAAGGTAAATAAACAACAATGTCACTGACGGGGTTATTTATTAAAGTCCGAAAACAGTAATCCAAATACGAAAAAATGTGAGTTTTCGCTGTGTCGAATGCAGAAAAAAAACATACGATTAGAATTTTTGCATGATTTTATCAAACGTATTGATAAATAAGTGTACAAAAATCAGTGCGGACTATTTTACCGAAAATTATCAGAAATGTTCAGATTTTATTAAATAATCCCCTTACTGTTAAAGGAGAAGGAAAGCTCCAAGACAATATATTGCCAACAGATTAGCCACAATCGTGCAAGCTAGAATGCTATATTTATTCTGCAGAATGCTTTACCAAACCTGAGTAAATAGCTCCCGACACTGTCTCTGTTTGTTTAGGATAGAAGTTGCCATATAAGCTTGGTGTGACATCACTTCCTGCCTGATTCTCTCCCTGCTCACTTACAGCTCTGAGCTCAGATTACAGCAGGGATGGGAGGAGGGAGGGGGAGTGAAGCAAACTGAGCATGCTCAAGCCCTGCCCTAGATGTTAATGCTGAAAACAGGAAGTCTGATACAGAAGCCCATGTGTACACGATAAAAGGAAAGAAATGCTCTATTTCTTTTGACAAAGGACTCAGAGCAGCATTACTTTGAGGTTTTACTGGTTTATTTATATAGACCTTTCTGATAAAGCTTACTTAATTTTAGCCTTTACTTCTCCTTTAAGCCAACTGAGTAGCTATATTAATTGTATAAATCTCCTGCCTCACTAAAGCTATTAGGGGTCATTCACAACCCCAGGGGGGAGGGGGTGCAAGTGCAAGAGTGCCTCTTAGTGCAGCCTCAGCTACTCCTGTCCTAAACGTCTGCCTTTGGGTGCCATCTTTGTCAGGACAGCGTCACTTCCTTTCCCTGCTACAGACAAATACACATGCACAAGTTTTTTTCTAGCTAACCCCGAGCGCAACATTCTCTACTGAAAAAAAAAAATGTATGAAACAGATGAGGAGTCTTTTGTGCATGCGACAGCCGCAGACCAGAATGGTATCCATTATACATAAATCCTTTATCCAAAAAGCTCAGAATTACTGGAAGGCCGTCTCCCATAGACTACATTTTATCCAATTAATCCAAATTTTTAAATAACGTTTCCTTTTTCTCTGTAATAATAAAACAGTCCCTTGTATTGATTCCAACTGAGATCAAATTAATCCTTATTGGTATCAAAACCAGCCTATTGGGTTTAATTTAGGGGCAGATTTATCAAGGGTCGAAGTGAATTTGAGGGAATATTCAAAGTAAAAAAATTTGAAATTCTAAGTAATTTTTTTGGATACTTCGACCATCGAATAGGATACTACGACTTTGAATTTGATTTGAAGTAAAATAGTTCGAATATTCGACCATTCGATAATCGAAGTACTCTCTCTTTAATAAATTTTCGACTTCAATATTTCGCCAAATTAAACCTGCCGAAATGCTATGTTAGCCTATGGGGACCATCTACAGAAGTTTTCTACGTTTTTTGAAGTCGAAGAAAAATCGTTCGATCAATGAAATCCTTCGATTCGAACGATTTAATTGTTCCATCGAACGATTTTACTTAGACTGCAAAACGGTGAAATTCGAAATTCGACCCTTGATAAATCTGCCCTATAATGTTTAAATGATTTTCTAGTAGACTTAAGGGCTTTACAGAAAGATCTGTTATCTGGAAAACCCCAGGTCCCAAGCATTCTGGAAAACAGGTCCTATACCTGCAGTTATTTCTATTGGCAGGTATTGGATGATTGCAGCAAAACGAATGTGCGCAGCACTATAGGCATGTTAGTAATTTTATCATGGCAAACAGATGTAGACTTTCCTTCTCCTTTAGCCTTCATTTCAATAAAAAATGTTTCAAATATTGTGTGGTCAGTTTGTATGTTTCGTTATCTGAAAATGGAATGTTTCAATATATATTTTCATAAACTGAAAATCAGTTCACTCCAGTATTGTGTTATCACTGTTAGATAATTCTTCTTTTTTTAAATCACAGTTCATTTTATGCTGAAGATTTATTAGTCCTTTGTTATTTTCTATCATGTTTTGTCTTCCATCCATCATGTACTGTATTTATGTTTAGTAGGGATGCACCGAATCCACTTTTTTGGATTCGGCCGAACCCCCGAATCCTTCGTGAAAGATTCGGCCGAATCTGAACCCTAATTTGCATATGCAAATTATGGGCGGGAAGGGGAAAACATTTTTTATTTCCTTGTTCTCTGACAAAAAGTCACGCAATTTCCCTCCCCGCTCCTAATTTGCATATGCAAATTTGGATTCGGTTCGGCTGGGTAGAAGGATTCGGCCGAATCCGAATCCTGCTGAAAAAGGCCGAATCCCGAACTGAATCCTGGATTCGGTGCATCCCTAATGTTTAGTGGCTTTGTTTTATTATCTAGAGGTCTACTACGGTGAATACAAGCTACACAAAGCTATTTGTCACATAGAAAGTATCTGGACACCTGACTTTCCAACTTCTCATTCCAAAATGCACATTTACTAAGGGTCGAATATCGAGGGTTAATTAACCAAAAGATACAACTCGAAAACTCAATTTTTTGTGGAAAAAACAACTCGAACCTTAATAAATCCTAATAAATCGTATGTAGTTTTAAATAGGTAAACAAATCTTGCTTTGCCCGGTGGTACCTGATAACAGGAATAATTGTTGTCCCTTTGGTAATAACTAAGATAATGTGATAACATCCTATGAGATAAGACGACTGTTTATAAAATGTCTCTAGCACCATGTCATCCAAACACACATTACTAAATGTCAATGAATCTTTTGTCTATGGTAAGTGAAATATACTGTATAGCTATAATGTGAGGCATTTGGTCATTTTGTGGTCTTCCAAATACTTTTTAAATACTTTGTACATGATGTATATTATAAGACAAAATCTAGGGCTAGGGTTAAACCTGATTCTTATTTTCCTTTTTTACAATTATAGTGCGACAGATATAACAAAATATACAGAATATTGAAATTCAAATTCTATTGGCTAAAAAGCTTATATAATATATTAAAAAAAAAAACATTGCATGTATGGTTCAATTTTTGCAACGACCAGCATACCCTTGTTTATTCAAAGCATTTTGTCGTTATTTCGGTTGAAGCTCGTCAGCATTACACAGTGTGTCTATCTCTGTATCCATCTGTTTTGTGACAGTTTAGTCACTGAAAACACAAATATTGGTTGGCAATTAATCCAGGAGTGTCAGCAACCCTTTTATAACACCGATTCTAATCAGCTAAGGCAAGACTGGACATTTTGACTGCAGGATATAATGGTCACAGTGGACTTATTGAGAACATTAAGGGGCAGATTTATCAAGGGTCGAATTTCGAAGTGTAAAATAGTTCGAAGTTCGACCATCTAATTAAAATACTTCGAATAACGAAGTCGAAGTATTTTTCACCGAATTTGGCCATCGAACGATCGAAGTAAAATCGTTCAAATCGAACAATTCGAACGATTTTACTTCGATGTGTGAAGACTTAGAAAAATGGTCTAGATAGAAGGTCCCCATAGGCTAACCTAGCACTTCGGCAGGTTTAATTTGGCGAACTAATGAAGTCAAAGTTTTTTTAAAGAGACAGTACCTCGATTATGGAATGGTCGAATATTCAAACGATTTTAACTTCGAATCGAAGTCGTAGTATCGTATTCGATGGTCGAAGTATCAAAGAAATTACTTTGAATTTCGAATTTTTTTACTTAGAAAATTCCCTCGAATTCACTTCGACCCTTGATAAATCTGCCCCTAATTCTTTATTATTTATTTATTAATGTTTACCCACCCTTGTTTTGGCAACCAACCAACAAGCCTTGCTGCTGAATAACACTTTAAAAAAAATATATATTTTTTTTTTATGTGAGCAAGATTTTGCAAAAATTTTAAGCTCCCCAGGTTTTAGGTGCAATAAAATTAACATCTGCTTTGATAAGAAATTATTTTCAGACTTAATTGGTGCACCTACACACAAACAACTGACACTTTTCACCATACCAGAAATGATACAATTCATGTTGCCATTGACACACCTACACACAAAATAACCTCCTCAACATGTCACTTACCAGTCATACGCTTCTTGAGTTTGAAACATTATTTCATGAATTTAGGGAAATGATAACGCCTATGTGGCTTATTACCTGTAAATTTTATAATTTACACATCATTGCACTTGCCCTGCAAATGAGCCTTTAAGTATATTGCATAGACCTTGGGATAGTGACTGCTGAGAAGCCAAATCATATCATCAAAGGTCTGTCTATGGTTCCCCTTTAAAGGCTTTGCTGTGAAGAATGGCAATTTCTAACTATACCACCAATAACGGTATTTTATAGTTGTGTAAAGCTTAACACTAAGAGGGTTATTTATCAAAAGTTGAATTTTAGAGTTTTATATACCTCGAATGAACACACAACTCGAATGAGTTCTTATTTTAAAAAAATTCAGAAAAACTTGAATCAGCGAGTTCAGGATTCAAAACCCACAAACTCGAATTGATCGAGTTTTTGGCAAAAACCCTCCAAAAGAACTTGAACATCATGAAGGCCATTAACATCTTCAAATGGTTCAAGGGACCTCTGCCATTGACTCCTACAACCGCAACAGGTTTAGGTCATTATTTTCTGATTTGAGCTATTTTCAGGGCAAGGGTATAATAAATTCTAGTTTTATTCAAAAAAAAAATTGTTAACCCAAAAATTTTAATTTTGACCAAAGAAATAAACTCGAAAACTTGAATTTTCATGGAAAACACAACTGGTACCTTAATAAATCTGCCCCTAATTCATTTGTAGTTAGGAAATAATTCATTATATAATACTAGAAGGGCATTTCATTCTATTCAGTCAAATGACATCAATTCATTGATAATATTTCCACATAATGTATAATAGCATGTAACACTGGTTATGTTGTATTTTTTTGGTTATATGTTACAGTTGTGGGAAAGACTGTTCCAAAAGCTACTATTATTCCGTCATGGACCGGCAAAATGAAACCTTTGTCACAGAGTTCTTTCTTGTAGGAATCCACGGTGTTCATGACTTCAACATTTTGCTCTCATGTGTGTTCCTCGTGATTTATATGGCAACAATAGCAGGGAACTTTACAATTTTCTTCCTAATTTTTTCTAGCCAAAGTCTAAAATCACCAATGTACTTTTTCCTAAGTCACTTGTCTTTAGCCGATATTTGTCTTGCGACAAACATTGTTCCTAACATGTTGTATGTAATTATGAAGAAAGGTGGCACTGTATCCTTTGTGGGCTGCATAACACAGCTGTATCTTTTTGGAGTGTTTGCAGTTACTGAGTGTCTTCTACTGGCTGTAATGTCCTATGATCGATTCCTGGCAATCAGTTATGCTCTCCACTATGCTGGTATCATGAACCCAAGGCTTTGTGTTCATTTGACCTCTTGTTCTTGGATACTGGGTTTTATCCTCACCATGATCACTGTTGGTATGGTGTGGGAGCTGAGGTTCTGTGGTCCCAATGTCATTGATCATTTCTTCTGTGATCTTGTTCCTCTCTTAGCCCTTTCCTGTTCAGACATTTCTTCAGTGACATATTGTAACTTTATTATTGCTGCTCCAGTAACGTTGTTCCCGTTTGTGTTCATACTCATGTCCTATGTCAGAATCTTTCTGACAATTTTAAATATACCATCCAGCACTGGGAGGCAGAAAGCCTTCTCTACCTGCAGTTCTCATCTCATTGTTGTGTGCAACACAAATTGGGAGGGGATCATACATCACATCCATGCTACAAGTGCTTGAAGATCTTTGATTCTATACTGGATGATGCTGGAAGTTGCCAACAAAAATCTGGGGACTTGTGGTCAAGAAATAGGAGCTGGAAGAAAAATAACAAAACTGGATTTACGCAGTCACTCCGACAATATCATTTCCTCTGTTCTCTTAAACTTTGGTGTAACACAAATGAGAGGGGCACATGGGTGTGTCATACCAGGGCAGCAATGCTCTAGTGAGTACACATGAGAGCCCAATGAGAAACCTCTAGTCAGAGATTCCATATTCCCTCTAACTTATATTTACTAGTCAGAATGAATGGTTTCTTGGGGTCTGTAAACACCACTTATTTACAGCAAATCATAAACAATAAATTCCTGTGCACTCCTCATTTATACGTGATGAGAAGGGGAATTAAAAGCCACAGCAAAAAATGTAATCCCTGACAACAGACTCCACTCCTATTGGAATATGTCCAGTTTTCACCTTGCCTCAGGTATCACAAAGTAACTTCTTAATTAGCAGCATCCTAGTGTTTTTGTTCCCTTTACTTTTGCTTACTGTTTGTACTTTATGTTTGTGAAGATTCTCATTTATCCAGGTCACGGTATGGCTACAGAAATAAGTCAAATCAACTGGACTTGCTGTGTTTTTTTTTCCTTGAAGAAATTTCACCAGTCATCCAACTGGCTTTCTCAATTCAGAATAACTTGTAAATAGGATCTTCCTTCGAGAATCTATCCTCTGGAATGCAGTGCAGTGAGGAGTGTTCTGATATGTATGTGGGAGAAACCAAACAACAGTTACACCAGCGTATGGTGCAGCACAGAAGAGTCAGCTCTTCTGGTCAGAACTCAGCCGTGTACCTACATCTAAAAGAAAAAGGACACACATTTGAAGACTGCTAAGTCCAGATTCTATACCGGAAGAGCGACTGGTTCAAACTGGTGTTAATGAAGCCATATATGTAAAAACTAAAAAAACAAGTTTGAATGGGGGGGGGCTGCGACATCTATTGTCTGCCACTAGGGATGGGCAAATAGACTTGTATGGTCGGCATGCGTCAAAAAAAAAAATGAGAAAAAAATCTCATTTTTTGGACACCCATAGACTTTAATGGGCCTCTGCGACAATTTGCGGCGGCAAATTTTGGCGAAACGTAACGCCCATCCCTATCTGCCACTTACAATGCTGTTTTGGCACCTCTCACTGGAAGGTTTAATAACACATCAAGGCTCCAATCTTGCTAATTCAATCAACACCTAATTTAATGAAAACATTGTGGATTATGATAAACAGATTATGCTGATTGGAGCAACATTCCAGAGGATAAATATTCTCGAAGGAAGATTTACAAGTTATTCTGAATTGAGGAAACCAGTTGGATGACTGGTGAAACGTCTTCAAGGGAAAAAAAACACAGCAAGTTGATTTGACTTATTTCTATAGATATGTTTGTACTTTATATATAACTATATGAGCCTAAAGGCAAAAGGGGAAAGTTGTGCTCACTACTAAATAACTAAGTATAAGTGACTAAACGTTCACATGTTAAACCTTGATTCTATGCACAATAGGCTAATGAGTTAACATTCTCAGTTGTTATTTCTATTGCAGTCTGAGTGGCATTTGCTTGTAGTATTCTGGTATTTTTCAGTATATAATATATAGAGTTGTTATATTGCCCTATACATGTGCCCACTGTATAGTTTATGTGCCATATGTTAGGAAATGTAGGGGGAAGGAGGGTAACCCCCAAAAAAATTATGATCTTTTTCAGCCTATCAACCTGAAAAAGGAAAAGACGCCAGTTTTTTGTGATTTCGAAAAAATTTCAACTTTTTTTGAAGCAATCCTTATCTAATCTATTGAACTTTGTCTGGTCTGAGGTGGTGAAGGCAAGTCTGGCTCAAGAAGTAACGTTCAGTAAAATTTGCAAGTTAGTGAAATAGCGTAGTTACGTCCCTTCGCCATAGCGAAACTTTGCCTGGTGTAAGGATGCGAAGTAGCGCTAGAGTAGGTCCACTTCGTTAGCGAATATACGCCAGCTCCCGTTAGTAAATAGCCAAAGTAACGAAATGACGTCACGCTGGCGAATTTTCGCTAACGTTAGTCACTTCGCCCTTTAGTAAATCTGCCCCTACAAGTCTTGATAAATAGCTAACATCTTTAGTCTCAGAATTAGAAAAGTTGATTTTGAGAGAGGTGCAGACATTGTAGGACATGACCAAATGAGAAAAATAGGTGATGCATGACTTGCAATAAGATACAAATGTTTTACTGGATACAAAGTAATTCATATATTCTTTTGTCTTTATTCATTTGGGGTAGATTTATCAAGGGTCAAATTGAAAATTCGAAATCGAACTTCAAATTTTCAAAAAATTTTATGGTCAAAAATGACTAGGGAGTTATTCAAACTTGATTCAAGTTTTTAAAAAAAATTTAATTCGATGTTCAAGATTTAGCATACACTGGCCCTTTAAGAACTGAAATTTAACTATTCACCACTTAAAACCTGCAAAATTGTTGTTTAAGTCAATGGGAGAAGTCCAGGGATCAATTTTGAGTTGTATGCAGCCTTCCTGACATTCAAGTTTTTTTCAGAGAAAAAGCTCAAATCGAGTTTTTAAAATTCGAATAAATTTCAAATTTTGGGGAGTTTTTAAAAACTCACATGAATTTGAAATTCGACCCTTGATAAATCTGCCCCCTAATGTATTCATTTATCTTCATGCATTTAATGTATTCATTTTGTCTTTAAGGATAGCTTGGGGCAAATTAACTAAAAGTTAACTGAGGAAATTCCCCAGCATGACGTCATTTTGGAACTTTTACTACCGATTTACTAACGGCGAAAATTCACTAGCGAAAGAAACATACACTATCGCTCATTCACTCTTAATGGACGTAATGGACGTAATTCACTAAGATGCACATTTTACCGAACGTTACTTGTTCCACCAGACTTGCCTTCACCAGTTCAGACCAGGCAAAGTGCAATGGAGTGTATAGGGCTTCCTCAATTTTTTGTTGAAAAATTTTCCAAGTCCCAAAAAACCCTTTTTCAGGGTGATAGGCTGCAAAAGTCCGTAAATTTTTTTTTGGGTACCCGGGCTCTCCCATAAATTTCCTACCATATGTCACATAAACTATACACTGGGCACATGTGTAGGTCATTATAACAACTCTAATTTCTTTATTAAGGTTCCCTGGGCTTGTGTAATGTAATGTATTTGCTGCAACGTATACGTGCTTTGTAGTTTCACTTCCTGTTGTATGCAAATTACCCAACGCTAGCTCAACTTCGCTTTGCTTGCAGAAGTAACACTAGCAAAAATTTGCCAGTGTTCAGCGCCCTGGATGCAACTTTGCATTTTAGTAAATTTGCTCTGTCCTAGCGAATTTACGCCTGTCGAAGTGTTGCGATGGCTGCGAAGCCATCGCTGGTGAATTTTCACCGCTTAGTAAATTTGCCCCCTTGTCTTTAAGGATAGATGTATTGGGTGTGACACCTAGACCTCTAAGGGTACCTGGGTCAGTGTCTTGGGGCTGCTTTCCACAGTCTTTTAGGGTAAACAAAGCAGCCACATAAGTTGCTCTCTAAAGGCAAGTGCCTGTAGTTTATTCTGTTGCATAGTCTTTGGTAACAAACACACACAAAACAAATTAAAAACAAGAAAAGCATATCCGTGTACCAGAGTGCTGGCTAAACACAGTGGCTGCCTAACTACAGAGTCCTAACAGAAGCTTGTCAGAACGAGGGAGAGAGATCCCCATGGCATTTTTCACTTTATCTTGTAAAATCCAAAGACAACAACAAATTTGTCTATGGAAGAATGCCGTCCCGCCGGCAATTCACATTCTTGCAGACGGGAAGGCATTTTGGGGCCTGCGGTAGAGGAAATTTGTCGCTAGGCAACTAATCTCCCCGTCTGCCACCACCCTTAATTATTCCATGTTCCAGGGTGTCATATTATTATTATTAACACGCTGGGAGCAATATATTGTCCATCTACAACTAACCCAGGTTCTTCTTTACCCAGGGTTTTATGGGTTTTTTGAAGGTTTAAATGACTAATAACATATATGAACTGAGATTCTGGGTGAAATATTGAATATTGTTTATGTAATATTTGTTTTTATTCTGTCCCTGTTTTATAGGTATTCATTGGCAAATATATGAAATATATTGAAATTCAAAATGTTTTATAATTGAGTTTGAATATTAGAAATCATGGGAAGCATTTATATGTTTGGTGTTTGAGTAAAACTTATGTCAGTGTGAGGTGACTGCACAATAAATAAAGCAGAGATTTTATTTCAATAGTATAAACTACATAGAACGCATTGTATAAACTACATAGAACGCACTGTATTAAAAAAGGGGTCCCCAACCTTTTTTACCCATGAGCCCAGGCCTGGATTTGTGGCAAGGCCACATGGGCCCGGGCCTAGGGAGGCAAAAATTTAGGGGCGGCATGCCACCCAGCCGTAACCCTGCCCCCACAATTTAAATTGTGCTCGATGACGCTTCACACAGCCGGTGCTAGGACCATGTAGCGCCGACAGCGGCAGGGGGGCGTGCGCAACAGTAGAAGTCGGCGCTTGGACAATGCGGCCTTGTGGTGCCGCGATTTGAAATCCTGCCCTGCATGAGCCACGTTCAAGTGTTCCAAAGTTCCTGGGGCCTCCAAATAAGGGATGTGATTGGGTATTGGTAGCTTCTATGTGAACTTGTAGACAACCGGAGACTCTGTTCGGCAGTAAACATGTTTTTTATGAAACTAATCCTTTCCTTTAAACCAAGTATTTAAAAATAAGCACCTGCTTTGAGGCCGATGGTAGCAACATTCAATGGGTTGGTGAGCAACATGTTGCTCATGAGCCACTGTTGGGGATCACTGCATTAGATCAACATGGGAAAAGTATTTTATTCTTTACTACATATAAACACACATATTGGGGAACAGAAAGTGGATAGGAAGAATCATTTGCACAAGTGCAATCATGTGTAAAATGAACATTAAATATGCCAATACATATGTTGCTTGAAATATTGATGAGTATGTTACCACTTTATAAACAGAAAGGGAAATGATAAAAATATAAAGCTATAGCTTACAGTGCTTTTAGCAAAAGGTGAACAACATTGGTTTATTTTTTTTAGAAGCTGTTTTCCCCTTGCCATTCCTTTTGGGTTTTAAAAGGATGATGTAACATTTTGGTAGAAATATACATCCCAACAACCCAGAGCTGGAAGAAAGTATAGCAAATATTTCTACTGCCACCATGTATTTGCCTTTGGAGCTTATATATGTTGGTATAAAAGTGAGCCACACACAGCAGAACACCAACATACTAAAGGTGATGTGTAAGGCTTCATTGTATATATCAGGTAACCTGCGGGCAAGATAAGCTGTAAAGAAGCTTACAGAGGCCAGCATTCCAATGTATCCTACTGCAATGTAGAATGTCACAGCAGAACATTCATTACACTGCAACGTCATCACAGATGTTTGGGATCTAGCATCATAATCAGGGAATGGTGGGCAGTATAATACCCATACGGTGCAAATGATAATCTCGCCCAATGAGAAGAAAATAACAAGACATCTTGGAACTCTATTTCCAACCCAGATCTTTAACATACTTCCAGGGGTTATAGCATGAAAGGCAATCAGTACAGTTATAGTTTTCCCTAAAACAGATGCGATGCTAATGGTAAAGATGATTGTAAAGGTTACTTGTCTTAGCAAACAGGTCACCTTCATGGGTCGTCCTATAAAGAGTAAAGTGCAGAGAAATGATAGTATAAGTGTCAGGAGAAGACTGTAACTAAGTTCCTGGTTATTGGCTTTCACAATCTGGCTTTGTCTGTTCTTGATAAAGATTCCAAGGACTAGAGATGCTGTGATGGATAACAGAATTGTTAAAGTTACTAAACTGAAACCCAGAGGTTCATTGTAAGACAGAAAGTCAACGGTTTTCTTAATGCACTTTTTTCTATTCGCATCAGACCACTCATCTTCTTGGCATTTTATGCAGTTCTTCATGTCTAAAAGAGGAAGAGGAAAATGTGTAAAAGCATTACCTAGAGTTTATCCTTTAACCATTATTTGAATTATTCCAGCATGGAAAATAATTGTTTCAATTGTTAATTCCCAAAAGCAATTTGCATTGAAATTGAATAATCTGGATATATTTTAGCATGCAGTGCTGCTCCTGGTCAATGCTCTCCCATAAGAAATGAGGTAGTCAGATACATTGGGGTCAATTTGCACAACTATATTCTTCAATAAATGAATACATTGTGTAACACTTCCTGATAGAAACTGGTTGGTAAATCATAAAATTATGTTAATTGAACTTTAAAGAATCCTTATGGTCTCTGGAGTTCAAACTATAATAATTCAGCCCCTACGTCTGTCTGAACTCGTGGGTTAATAGGGCATTTGGTAGTTTAAAATACAACTATGAAGGAAAGAAGAAATTCTCCCAAAGGTAGAAGTGTTATTTGACCATTAGTGGTGCTAAACAAGTGGACTTTCATGCTTCTACTTTATCAGATATAGGGCCTGTGAGAATACCTGCAGGTCTTGTGTGGTGGGGAAGATCGCCACTTCCTTTCCCCTCGCGCACGAATCCTCATTTGACGTCATCGCACTTGGAGTGAAATTTGAATATTCAAAGGGCATGTGGCCAAATAATGATTGCCCAACATAGGTCTGTTTTCAATATTTCCTGGGTCCTCTCTATTGTCTGTTCCTGACCTGTCCTGTTACTGAACATTCCTAGTTTGCTGCCCATCCTGACCTCTGCATGTTTATTGACCATTCTCTTGAATCCTGCTTTTGTACTGCTATACTGTTGGTTTTGACTCGGCCTGTGACCTTGACTATGTTCGTGTCTCCTGATTTTTTACTGCTCTCCCTGATTTGTATTGGCTCGGCCTGCCCCTCAACCATGCTACTTGTTGCTTGTTCCTCTAGTTTACATTTGGTTCCCTTGTTTGCCCAGGATTCTCTCCTTGGTCCTCTCACTATAAGGACAGGTGCTATCCGAGTAGTGGAGGGCTCCTCCCAAAGCAAAAGGCAGCTGTTATAGGAGTAAGTGGGAGCTGAAGCCGGGACTTTGGGGTTTGTTCTGGGTTTGGGATACCTTATGTTACACGGCCAGATTCAATTTGATGAGAAAAGCTTATTTCCTAATTCAATTCCATCTCACACCACATGAAATCTCTATTGAAGTTTATGGGGGGAAAACTAGAACTGGATTAGGACATCAAATTATTATTATTAATGTATATTTCTAGTAATCAAAAGAAATCTTCAGTCCCGTGCTTCAAAATCCAAATTTACATAAATGTTATATTTTATGTAAATTGCAGAAGAGCATAAAATAAAAAAACTAAGATGGGACAGATATAGCTAATTTGCTTAATGTGCATTCTAACTAAGACACTTGGAAATAAAGTTCAAATCAAGTAGTTATTTATTGCCATTTGCACAAGGAATTTCTTGTGCAGCATAGTGCAGAAGACACAGCTTGGTAGTAAAGTGCAGTTAGTGCATTTTAGTATAGAATTACAAAGTATGATAGTACTGTAGGTGCAGTAAGTGCATATAACTTATAATATAAATCTATGGTGGAAAAGATAGTTCCTAAAGGTACTAAGGCTTGTTTGAGGGAAGCATGGAAGATGTCTGTGTAGGTATCACCAGAAGATCTGCATATATTTGAAGGACTCCATCAGATCCTGTGGCTTTTCGAGGCTTGACCATTTTAAAAGATTTAAGAATGTCATGCTTGGAAACACGCATGATATGGTCAGATTGCATGGTCCGATGATCTATAGGCAGGTTTGTCGATGTTGACTTGGATTCACTAGCTGCAGTCTTATCTTTTGTTTCAAAACGTTCATAGAAGTTGAAGTCTTCCCAGAAGATTGGTATTTATGTGTGTGTAGCTGCTTTTGTTGCCTTTGTAGTTAGTAGTGTTTTAAAATGCTTACCAGAGTTGACAAGGGTTACCTACAAAATGCAGCAGACTGCCTTCGTGCAGCAGACAGCTCTGCCCCATTTGCCCTCCGATGGGGGCACCTGCACCTCCCACTGCCTCTCTCCAACTTGCCTCGACGCCACCCTCCCTTGGAGATCTGCTGACAGTACTGACTCCCTCTGCCCACGAGAAACCCAACACCACTCCCGCTGACATCTCCGCGCCTGTGTCCTTCTTTTGCAGATATCGGGGGACAGGGTGTTTCTTTAGGGAGCTGTTGCTTGAGTCGCATGAGCTCTCCTCTGCTGTAGGATATATGGGAGATCGGAGTATGTGTCCCTGCTGCTGTGATGTCACACGCATGGAGCGCCATCTTGTATTTGGCAGTTCATGGTAATCATTTGCACCACCTATGTATTCCAAAAGCAAACCCCATACAGTATAATGTTTTTTCTTTCACAAGAAAAAACTATTACTATATATATTACACTATAACTATTATATATTATCACCTGATACATTGGAAATTTCTCCATCTGAACACTGTATACATTCATAACAGCAGACCGGGTAGCCTTTTTTTTCAGCTTTTCTATATCCCGTCTGGCAGATGTCATTGCACACAGACTGCGGGATCTATTATCAATATAAACAATACACTTAAGATTAATATATTATTTAACTTCCCATAATATTTTACAAAATGATCGTTATTTTTTCATGTTGTTTTAAAAAATAGCCTCAGGTGGCTATTCAGTAGCCCTTAAAAACCCAGGCTGGTCAGTCTCTTGGTAGCGCTTAGACAGGTGTGTACCTAATACAGAGGAACCTATGCACTTGTACACACAATCAACCATGTGGAGTTCTGTAATTCTGCTGCCTTTAAGTTGTATTTGAATTATTATTGCTGCTTAAAGCTATTTTTAGTATTCAAACAGTTTATGGAAGAAAACTGCCTTTATTTTTTTTGCTGCTGGCTGAAATAATTGCCATTTTTCTTTAAGAGACTTTTGTTGTCCTGACGTAGGTCCACTTTTATTTAACTTGTTTATTAATTACTTAGAGGACTTTTTTTATTGTATGATCATTTGCAAATAACATACAACATTGAAGCCCAATTAATGCCATCAAGGATGTGGAATCCTTACAGCAGGATAAACTGGCAATGTGGCAGACGAGATTCATTGTTGATAAATGTAAGGTTGAGCACCCTGGATGTAAACATATGCAAGCCACTTATACTCTAATGGGACTGTGCAAATACAGTATGTGATGGGGAAGCAAGTAATGTCAGTAAGCAGCTGAAAGGCCCAGCATTAACATCATTATGCACCCCTACATGAGGTATATGCAAGCATACAGAATTAAAAACCTGATGTGGCTATGTGGGGTAAGGACTATTTTTTGCTTGCAGTTATATAGAGTTTGTTCTCTGCCTAATATTTCAAAATGTACAATTCAGCTGACCACAATTTGAAAACTGTAAAGATGCAGAAAGAGTAATTAGAGCTATGAAAAAATAAATATAAATTGAAAGGTTGCTATGAATTGGAAACATGAAAACATGGGCAGGGAATAGGGATGGGCGAATTTTTTTCGCTGTGGAAATGACCGCCCATAGACTTGTATGGCGGCATGCTTCGGAAAAAAAAAAAAAGCTCATCAAAAAATTTCGCCGCGCGACAATTTTTTTTGACGCCCATAGACTTTAATGGGCGTCGGCAATATTTCACCGGCGGCGAACTTTTGGCGAAATGTAACGGGTCAAATGTGCCAATCCCTAGCAGGGAACGACCTATTAAAAAGTCATTTTAAGGTAATTTTAAAGTCCCTAATGAACCTAGAAAATTGACATTACAGTGTCAAATAGCCATTGTAATATATTATGGTAGGGAAATAGTAACTTACATCATTAAGTGGAGTCCCCCAGATGATATCTTGCTTTTTGATAAGGAGCTGTTCACCAGGTGGGGCTGATATATTGAAGATTCCAACCTTTTTAATGGCTGTTGTTTCATTTGGGTAAGACATCCAGTTTTCAATATCAAGGTTTTCTTGAACCTCTCCATGTTCATTAAAAAAGATTTCATCTCCCGAAGTTGCCTGGAAATGGACTCGCTTTAAATGGTTATTTAACTGGAAATGAAACATAAAAGCAAATACAGTAGTTTCAAGATTAAAGTAAAACAAATGTGTGACTATACATGCACAACTCCATTTGCCATTTAATCTAATAATTGCTTAGCCAAAAAATTGCCAAAATACATTTAAGTTTATAGGCATAATTTCCGCTGCAAAACTTTGTGAAAAATTTTGCTCGTCACTAACTGTGTGTCACGCCTGGCACCCAATACCAGAACAAGTGCCAAGTACCCTGGTCTCGGCTTCACCAGTAGTGTGACCACCTTTGGGCTTCGGGAGGAGCCCTCAGCTTACTTGGGTGCCACCTGGATGAGAGGTACAAGGCGAGGTGTTCTGGCTGGCGAAGGGGCACGGCTGGTAGCAGAGTCTTTTTGGCTGAAGGTCACGGTACAAAAGGATTAGGCAGAAGGATGGTCAGACAGGCTGGGTCGAGGCAGGCGGATATCAGAATCGTCAGGTAGGCAAAGGTCAAAACCGGGTAGTCAATCAAGGGGTTAAGCTGGAGAGTGGTCGTAGGCAGGCAAAGGTCAGGATACGGATTGTTGGATTGTCAGAAAGCAGGCTGGGTCAAACACGGATAATCAGATCAGAATACAGATGCTCAAGGCCCAGGAAACCACAAGAACAAAGTTCTATCACAGGCAAAGTCTGGAAGCCCTTTCACACTATTTATACCTTTTGAATTTGGCGCCATTGCGCGCTGGCGTCATCACGCCAGAGCACCTGCGCCTTTAAGAAACAAGGAGGCGCACATGTCCCTAGAAGGACAAGATGGCGCCGGAACAGGACCATGCAGCGGGTGTCCTCGGCGCACAGGTATTTTTATTACGATGTGTCATTTGTATTCCTAGTTGTTCCCTGACACCTGGAAGTACATGACATTTCTAAAGCAAGGCACCAGCAGACATTCCTTTTTTTAATAGTGTGTGCTCTGTATCCTGAATACAGTTTTGGGTCAGTTGTTTTACTGAGAGGCAGAGGCAACTCATAAAGCCTGCCTGGCTTTGGAACTATCCATATCTACCTGTGCAGAAAATTAAACTTTACAAGCATAGATTTCTACCTTACACAAGTTACGCTGAAGTCTTGATTTAAAGGGTTGCTTCTCATGAGGTTCACCATAGAACATATTGTGCAGGGCATGTGCCAGGGCATACACGGCAATGTACATATTGTATGTGAAATGCAGGTTGTTGATAGAATAAAATGATGTACTGAAGAATCTCAGTGTATCATTCATTGAGCAGGCTGGAATGTGTTTTCCAGAAGAATTGTCCCCATCTTTTAAACAACCAAAGAATATGAACCACAAAAGAGCTGTTATATCATCATTAAGGAATTTTGTAGGATGAGCCGTGTAGAAAAATTCCTTGAAGTGGGGAATGTCTCCATGGTGACCTGAAATTACCAACGACCCATTGAGTGTAGAGAACACAAAATCACTTTTGTTGTCCAGAGATGATGGAAATAATAAATATTTTTTTCGTTTAGTGGTCCACTTTATATTTATTAAAATATTGAGCAGCATGTGGGAGCTGCTGCTGACAATGATAACATTTGCTAATGAATTTTGTATTTTGTATATAGAAATCGATGCTTTCCATATATTTTCAGTAGCGTACAGAGCCACAAATTCCACACATCCTCCACTTATTGTGATTTCAGAACTTATTTTTTCGGCAGCCCTCTGGTGACTTTCATCATCTGAGCATATAATTCCTACCCATGTCCAACCAAACATTTTGAGTATTTGACTGATAGTTACAAAGTGATAATTTTCATTGATTTTAGTTCTGTAGAATGTTGGGAACTGCTGCCTGTCATCCAGAACAGTATCATGAGCCCCATAGCTGATCTGTAAAGAATGAGACATTTTGAGACTTGGCTAGGAATTTATTGAAACCATAATACTGTCAAAAAACAAATCATACACAAGTGCTAAAATAAGGTGAAACCAGCTATCTGCTAGACAGAAGGGTAATTTATATGTACCAAGGTGCAAGTTCTAGAGCACAAGAATGCTCCTAAAGCACATGCACCCCTGGCAAAGCAGCACTCCTAACATCTGGCATTAGGAGCAAAGGGGAGCACCTGAATGATGCACAAAGTAGGGGGCATGAGGATGAATAGGTGCCTCCCCCTGCTGCACTTAGATATGGCACTGCTGATTTTTATTTCACTTTTCACACAATGTTCTCTGCAATGTAAATGACCCTTATGGTTTTGCAGATTAAGCATGTTACTCCCATAGTATACTGCACAATATAATTGCATGATAGCAAAATAAATACAAAAAGAATGACACCATAATAAATCACACCACATTTAGATTTGTAACTACAGTAAACAAATATATTTGAATGGTGAATTTTGAATGCCTACCTGGTGTCTACCCACAGCACATAGTAAGAACCACACAAATATATTAGGAGAAAAGTGTGCAAAATGCTTGTTAGTGAAAAAGTAAAAGCACCACACCAAATATATTCATAAATCCAGCCACAAAAATGTAAAGATAAGGGAGGATCTCACAGTTCACCCCAGTATGGGGGGCATGTCATAAGCTGAAAATTGAAAATGTGGTGGGAGATTACCCAAAAAAATCAAAACAAAAGTAGTTAAAAAATTCAAAATAATGTATTAAGACATAATGGAAAGGGCCTGTAAGATAAGATATCCCAAACCCAGAACTAACCCCAAGGACCCAGTCTCGGTTCATTCATCTGCCTAAAGCAGCTGCCTTTGGCTTCTGGAGGAGCCCTCAGCTACACAGATGCCACCTGGTCTTAATGTAAGAGGACCAAGGAGAGAGTTCTGGGCAGGCTAGGGAAACCAAATGTATTGTAGAAGAACAGAAAACCAGAAGTGTAGTCGATAGGCTGAGTGGGAACCAATCAGGCAATACAGTAGGGGTCATGACTATGAAGATTTTCACAGTAGGGGTCACAGGCCGGGTCAATACACCAGGTCAGTACAGGAACAGGATCCAAGAGAGTAGTCAGTATATGGGCAAGGTCAAGACAGGCAGCAAACTAGTCAAGGTCAGGGTCAGGTAGGGTTCAGAACAGATCAGAAACACTAAAAAAAGTTAAAGGTTATTTATCTATGTAAAGGACAATTTAAAACTGGCATATAGAGATACTATATGACTATACATTTGAGAAAATCTACAAGCTACCATACAATATTTTTAGCATTAATAAGCTATTTTAATACACCTTTACTAATTCTGCTTTAAGCTTTAAAATATAGAACATTTGAATTAGTACATCTCACCTGAGGGTACCTGTAAATTGTTGTAATGTCTAATAAAACATGGGTCAATGTAGGAAGCAAATGACCGATAAAAGCAGCAAGCATTCCCTTGTCATTGCATGAATAATTGGGTACAGATGCTGTCCTCCCAGTCAATATACTTAGGGTGTTAGCTACTGCCCGTCTTTCACTGGTACAGGAATCATAAATGCGGTAGCCAAGGGTTAGGTTGGGTAAGATATTGACATTCTGATTGATCTCCTCAATGGCAAAAATAGCTGCCAGATAATGTTGATAATAACTAAGGGATGGACTAGAAAAACAAAAACACAAGTTATTCTTAAGTCATTCTTAAGATGCATTAAAGCTGTTCTCCTCATCTAACACCACCATATTAAGACCATTTATGTATGTGCTTTGTTCTCTCTTTTGATAGTTACCGGTATATCTCTCAAGAGAAGGATTGCAATAATGATGCTTTGCTCTGGTACAGTATGGAGCTAAAGAGGTTTAAATTGAAAACATGAAAAGAACAAGATGTTTCATACAATTTGCTTAAGCTTAAAGATATACAGTATGTATTATAGTAGGACATGCTACCTTCATTAAGCAGAGTGTGAAATACTTCTAAGAATATCAGGCTAAAAACTGTGAAATAAAGAAAATTTGAAAACCCAATCTATGGGAAAATATGGAATGGAATTAAGAGAAAAGATGTTCTCCTCAAATTGAACCTCATCCATTATAATATTATAACAGATAAGTAGATAGCAGACTTAAGCAGAAAGAGAAAGGCTTGATGCCAATAAGGGTTCTGTTGGACTGGCCTGGCCTTGACCTGGGAGTATGGCAAAAACAGGATCTGGAAGAGATGGGAGGCATACAATACATATTTACCTCCCTTGAACCAATAAATGTTATAACTTTCACAGAAAACTTTTGTTGTAAAAGCAATGGGAAACACTTTTTCCACCAATGAAAATTACTGAAAACTACAATGAATGAAAATTACTGAAATTAATGAAAATAGGACTTACTCATGGCATCTGGGTGGGGAAGGTTTCTGGGTGAATTTGTTTTTCATTCCATACCTACTTGACCTAAATAAATAAAAAACGATCCCCAAGATTATATCTCCATCTTGTTGGACGCCACTTGGACTCTGATCATCCAGAACACAAGCAGATGACGGATCACCCGCAATACTTGGTAGTGTCAGTAATAAACCCACAACCACAAGCAAGACAGGAAACAGACAAGACAGTCCATTAAAGATTTTCAAGTAACATTTACATTTTCTGATTTTATCTAGGAGAAAGGAGTTCCACTTCATTGATAAGATAGAATGAACAGAACAGCACTCGTAAAATTAAGAGGATTGATTACCTGTAACAAAATAATTTTGGTTTAGGGAATTTTAATGCAAACATCAATGTTTCATCACATACTAAAGAAGCATATACTAAAGGAGGAACAGAAGATTTGCATGCATTTAAAATTGTTTGCTCATGTTGGTACATTTAAGGACATCCTGTTAAAATAATACAACCGTATTATATTTGTTTGGCTCTCGCTTGCTTGATTTTTCAAAATATTATATCACTGCTAAAACTGTCATCAGACATAATTGTATATGATAGATATAGTACATCTCTGAATATAGAAACTGGTATATGAAATTGGTGACATTGCCATTACTGTACAGTTTGGAAACGACATTATACTGAGCAATTCCACCCTCTCCTTTAGTTGTAAGTGCTCCTGTTGTCTTGCAGAAAACTGATTATAGAACACTGAGTTCTGTGCCACTGGTAAAGCTCATATGAATTATAATCTGTATATATATTCAGTATGTCTATCGGTATATCTGTCAGTATAGATGTATATGTGTCTGACAGCCTATCTGTTTGTGTGTGCCTGTCTAATGATATTAAATGCAAAAAGGAAAGGTTGTGGGAGCACTCCATGGCTAAATAAAAATGTACTAATATACAATGGAAGTGCTAATGATCTGGCCAAATTAACTACAGACATAGGCGCAAATTCACTAAGCGCCGAACGCTAGCGTTAATTCTCGAGCGTTTGGCATTTTTCGCTACTGCGCAAATTCACTAACGAACGCTGGCGTAATTTCGCTAGTGTTACTTCGCACCCTTACGCCAGGCGAATTTTCGCTAGCGACGTAACTACACAGATTCACTAACTTGCGCAGTGTACTGAACGCTACCTTTTACGCTAGACTTCCTTCGCCACCTCAGACCTGGTGAAGCGCAATAGAGTAGATAAGGATTGTTTAAAAAAAAGTCAAAATTTTTTCGAAGTCCCAAAAAACGCTGGTGTGTTTTCTACATGATGGGTGATAGGCTGAAAAAGATCGAAAATATTTTTGGGGCTCCCCTCCTTCCCCCCTACATTTCCTGACTCATAGCAACTTACCTAGACAGTGGGCACATGTGTAGGGCAAAATAAAAGCTTTATTTGCTGATTTGAAGGTTTTCTAGGCATTTGAAGTGCTGATACGTGTTCCTCCATTGAAATTTGAATTTCGCGCCGTATGTAAATGAACCATCGCTAGTGAAGCTTCGCTTGGCGAACTAACGCTAGCGCAACTTCTAAAACTTACGCTACCCCTGTGCACAACTTCGGATTTTAGTGAATTTGCGGAGTGCTGGCGAAAATACGCCTGGCGAAGTGTGGCGAAGTGCGGCGAAGTTGCGCCTGGCGCAACTTCGCATCTTAGTGAATTTGCCCCATAGAGAAAAAGAAGAAAAATTGATCAATGCACATTCCCTGGTCCCCTCTCATATAAGTAATCTATGCAGATGCATGTGTCTAATGATATTAGTCTCAGAGCTTGTGTATTGGGGGAATGGGACAATAGTCACTTAAGTATTTCCCCTTGTTTACTTATGATATCATTTTCATGAACCCCCACCCAAAAAAAAAATTATTTAGCAATTCATCCCCTACTGGCTTATATATAATTTGGGCCGGTATGCAATCTATATAATAAAACTTTTATTGGAAAAGACCTTATTTTTTTTTGCAAAAAAGAAAAAAACATACCACCTTCATATCGTTCTTAAGAAGGGTTCAGATTCACAATGTTGTGATTAATATTAAAGATAAAGAAAAAGAAATAAAGATAAAGAAAAAAGATAATGTTTAAAAGTAATATTGCAAGCAAGATATATTTTGGTCAATTTAGCGTGTGTTTATCTAAATGTATATGTCTGTATCTAACCATCTGTCTTAGTATATTTGTGAATATATATACTGTAGATCTGTGTATATAGAATATCTTTTTAAATAGCAGCATTTTAAAGGACTTTGGGACTTGAGCAGATTACTGTAAATTGTGTATAATATAAGGTATGAAATGACTCTTTAGGCTAATGCCACATTGAGCTTATTCTCAGCCTATAGAGGGGGCTCATTTATAAACTTTGCGCAGGGCAGATTTAAATGAATAAGAGGGTCCAAACAGATTTGTTTTTCACACTGCGAATGTCTATAAGAGCTTTTTAAATATGGCCAAAATCTCAAGATGCAAATATTTCTGTGCACACTCTGTGTTTGAATTACGCCACAAATGTGGTGGCGGAGAAAATAGGCGCAAAAGTTACTGTCAACGCTATTTTCGCACACAACAACCTCGCACAGTGCCTGTACTCATGCAAAGAAACTCTCATTTTTGCGAGCCATTTGCAAAAATGTATTCACAATGCAAATTCGCAAAAAACTGGAAAGACGGGCACAGCAGTGCAATATTTTAGCTTTCAGAAAAAAGCATGAGCAAAACAACCATTTGCGAATAAATATGCGCTGAGCGAACTTTATAGATGACTCCCAGAGAGTCAGCCCCTATACTCAAATCGACCCTCTCGTGTGAAATTCGCAAAACGCCGAAAAATTTGTGAAATGGCTCGTTTTTGACGCCGGCGCCCGTTTTTTTTACGCCGGCGGTCGTTTTCTTGACGCTGGCGTCATTTTTTTCCAATGCGGCGAAATTTTTTTTTGACGATGGCAAATTTTTCGGGTGAATTTGCACGGGCGTTTTGCGAATCACGCAAATTCGCCGCAAATTCGTGCCTGGCGAATAAATTCGCCCATAACTATTATTTAACATTTACTATCGTTTTATTCTTTTTTTGTAAGTATAAGGAAGGCACTTTAATGCTGCAGAAGTGGATCATTGCAATTGTCATTCATTATTAAAATACTGTATAGTTTCCATTGTGATATGTAAGGAGCATCTCTTTAAACATATGAATTGAATTGATTATTTGTCTCATGTCTATATCATGTAAAATGTAATGATAGCTTGTAGTCACTGCTATTAAATGAAATGCAGTCCGTTTTTTAGATGTTTTAGATGAATAAAATAGTAACTTGTACTTGTTCCCAACTAAGAAATAATTAATAGTAGACTTAAGGTATGAAGATCCAAATTACGGAAAGCTCTGTTATTCGGAATACCCCAGGTCCCGAGCATTCTGGATAACAAGTCCCACACCTGTACTCTATGTGCCAATGAATGGATACAATGTTAACTTCACTGCATATCTTAATGAAGAGATGAAATCTAATGTGCTCAACCAAAAAAAGTAGGAACAATGAAAGCTTGGTTAAAAAAAATAAAAGGGGCTCCTAATTCAGTTATACCCTCCCTTTAAATGCACAACAGGAAATGTAAGACATAGGGAATTAAAAGACACACCACCTCTCTTTAAACAGTTGAAGTAAATAAATGACCCATATTCATGAGTTACTCACCACAGATCCTCCCTGGCATGTGTTTCATTACAAGGGCCACTGCTTCTTTATATCCTACAGTTCCCCTGCCTGCTGCATCACATTTAGATGCTAGTTCCCAAGGTGCAATGCAGTAAACTTATAAATACTACTGTATTTATATTTTTCTTGCAATAATACCAAATAACACATGGCCTGCCATGAGGGAAACACAACTCTATAATTTTCTTGTGAGGGAAAAAATGGTCTGTGGTATATTGGTATTGAAACAAACTTTTATTTTAGTTTGTAAACCAAACAATCTAAATTGTAATGTTTAGTTGGTTTAATGTTGTTGCCTGAAAGGATCACAGTGAGGTATGCAATATTTGTTAGGAGTTTAATGTAATAATATTAAAGAAGCAATAATATCTGAGACGTTAACAGAGTCTTTGATTTTCAGGTACTTTGTAGAGGAAGATTGGAAAAGATTAGCAGAAGCCTCCAGTAAAGTACAGCTGTAATGTACTTTTAAAGAGACAAAATGAAAACCAATGTTCATATTCTAAATACTATGTTATCAGTCCTCCAAAACGACACAAACCCTCATTATTGCATAGCAACAGTGCTTTAGGGGGTACAAATGAAACTGGGGCCACTGCCCCACTAGGACCCACAGAGGAAAGCTACGCAACATCTGCTACAATATTATTCCATGCTATGAATTTTCAAGGGGTCCAGGTGCAAGTTTTCCCAGAAGGCCCATATGACTGTAGTTATGCCACTACATAGCAATATGACTATTGGTCTGACCAGTGCTGAACCAGTTGCTGCTGGTTTATTAAACATAGTTGATAAAATGATAAGCCAGATTGGAAAAAGTAAAAAAATGTATCAGAAGTCTTAGAATTGATACTGAGTGTAGGCTGAATGGAAGCACTTCAAATCAGCATTTTCTATACAAAATATAGGACATCAACACTAAAATGTAAGACGCACAATTAATTTAATGCCCAGCCTTAGTTGAGAAGGGCAGGACTCACCAAACTTTTGTTTACTCTGCTCCAACCAGGCTGAGGGACACTGCATCACTAATACAAATATTCTATACCAGAAGAGATTACATTCATTTAATTACTCTTTTTCCCATTTCATTGTAGCACTGTGCTGTACTTCATCTACTTTATAAACAACTTGTATGTGCCTAGTGGTTACAGCATATGTTAGTATTCTGGTGGGGTGGTTGGTGTGGAATGCATGAGGTACAGTTAGAGAGGTAAGTATAACTGCGCAACAAACTGCACAATATACTGTCCTTAAAAAGGCAGAGAAGGCAATCGCAATCTCCGAAATGGAGCAGCTGCGCCTTACAATATTACATTGTGTTTCGTGGCCTATGCACTTTGGGGTTTAAGGCACAATTTTATCCACTCTGGGATGAGGAATGGCATGACTACCTTGTGTGTGGGTGTATGGAAACTTCCCTAGTTCAGGCCTCACCAGAAAGTGCAGAGACAGGGTCAATACCACACCATGGACCCCAAACCTTGTCAATTTTGGTGGGTGACCCTCTAATTTCATATGTGAGTTTGAAGAGAGGGGCAGCATTGTTAACCAGCTGCTTCCAAGCTCTGAGGGAAGTTGGAGAGTTACCCATCCAGTGCGATGCAACTGTTTTCTTTGCATAGAATAGTAAAATACACAATCTTAGACTGGTATGTTTGGCAGGGATTACACCCTCTACGACCCCCAGGAGACATATAGTTTGTGTTATTACCCTTGGGAAGTCCAGGTTATCCGCCAAGTACTGTAATTTAGGACTTGGGTCCAGAAGTTAAAGATTTGTGGGCATTCCCACATCAAGTGAAAAAAGTTGGCTGCTGGTTCCTGGCACCTAAGGCAGGAGTCATCAGGGGTTTGACCCATTAGCTTAAGTTGAATGGGAGTTACATTGAGATGATGTATGGTCTTATACTGTATAAGCCAATCCTTAAGTGTGATAAGACTGGTATAAGCATTGTCTATTGCCTCATCCCAATCATCTTGTTCAAGGCCCAGAATCTTGCTAGACCACCACTCTTGTGCTATTTGGAAAGGTTTGGGGGCCTGACAGAAGTGGGTACAATAGAGATAGCAATTAGAGGGATTGGGGTTTTGGAGGGAATTTTCAATAGTAAGTGAAGAGGGTTGGGGGTTGGGAGTGGTAATTTGAGAGCAAAAAGCATGTCTAAGGTGAAAATTTAAAGAATGGAACATGATCCAGTTGGCACTTTTACTGAAGTGTTGGATACATGGGGAAGCTGAGATTGTCCAGCTGGTCCCCCAAGTATTTAATGTTTTGGTTAGGCCAGAAAGTATAGTCTTTTAATTGCCGGAAGTGTGGTAAGTATAAGTTTCCCCAAAGAGGGAGGTGCAGCGATAATATAGGTGGGGCGTGCCCTAGGAGTTTGAGAGCTAATATCCAGATTTTATGGGGAGTGGTAAAAGTAGTAGGTAGAGGTTCTTAGTCTTTGGGGTGACGGTATGGGAAGTTGCGGAATTCCTCCCAAGAAAATATCAAAAGTGCCTGGATTTGTGAGCTGGGGTTATAGGGGTCTGCCTGAAAACACCAATGGAGATAATATACCTGTGATGCTAGGTAATATAAGTAGAAGTTAGGAAAGACCAATCCTCCCTCTTCACATGGAGCACATAGTTCGGCCCAGGCTATCCTGGGTGTTTTGTTGTTCCACAGGAAGGGGATTAGAATTTGGTTTAGCTTTTTAAAGAATTTTTTAGGGATGATTTTTTTATGGAGTACTGTAAGTCCCACTCTATTGAGTCAAAGGCCTTTACAGAGCCGAATGAGGCCACCACTCTAGTTCCTGCCTCTAAATGAGTGATTTGGAAATTGGTAAAGAGTCTACGGAGATTAATGTTAGTAAAATGCCCAGACCGATTGGTCAGAATGTATAAGATCTGGGACCACCTGTTGGAGTTGTTAGGTAAGGATCGTGTCCAAGATCTTGGCATCTGTGTTGAGGAGGATATGGGAAACAAAGGGATTAGTCTTCTCCTGATTTGGGAATGACCACTATAAATGCAGGCTATCATACGCACTTTGGAGAGTTTGCAAGTATTTAGGGGCAAGTTGTTCTGAAAGGGTCTTATACCAGTCCAACGGTAGCCCGTCTTGACCTGGTGGGTACGGAAGCTATTGCATCAGTAACTTCTTGAACAGTAATGGGGGAGTCTAGAAATGCCTGATCATTGGGAGGGAGAGTCTGTATAGGGATAGAGTTAATACATTGGGAAAGTTGGGCTCTGGAATGAGTTTTTGTGGAAGTAAAAGGCAGCAAATTTTTGTGCTATGACTCTGGGATCTATGGTTATAGAGCCATTGTCTAATGTCAGACGTGGAATTGCAGAGGATGCCAAGTTTGGTTTAGCCAGAAAAGCCAGTGTGCATTGGTTCTGTTAGAGTTGAGCTTTCCTGGTTAGAGATATGCTCTGTGAAGAGAGGGCAGCATAGTTGGTGGGAATAGGGTTTTGTGTATGCGTTGTTGTGGCCTATTGAAGCTCATTTTCTGCTTTTTTTCACTTGTTCTAAAGTTTCAGTCCTAGATTGTGATATCACTGTCATAAGCCCACCCCCTCTGACTGCCTTAGAGCCATCCCATAAGGTCATTGAGGAGGCAGATTCTGATTTGAGTGTCCTGTAGTCATAGGCCTGAGTGTTTGCAAAGATTACTGTGTCGTTTTTAAGCCAAAGATGTTGATCAGAGTAAGAGGTTTGTTAGCAATTGAGCCGTGGAGGATTAGGAATCTTCCATAGATCAGTATTGAGACTTTTCTCAAGTGGGACAAGAAGTTGTGGAAATGCCATCCCACCCTTTTTGGCCCATAAGTTGTGTTTCTTGCAGAAGAAGAATGTATGGGGGAAATCTCTTTAAACAATAGGCTCCCTTTAAATTTAGAATTGAGCCCCCTCACATTCCATGAGTTAATTGATAATTTAGCCATATCTTACATGTGTTAGTGGGTACCCAGCCAATTGGTGTATCCATCTCCTTGCATATAATAAAAATGCAGTTTTACCAGAAAACATGAATGCAGAGTTTGTCGATTTATAAGGTGTAGTATGCAAAACAAACATAAACATAAGCCCAGTGCCCACCCCAAACTCCCTAGCATTCCCTACCCACCTTCCCAACCTAGGTGGATATTATACCCAAATCTGTAACATGTTTGTGGTGAGCGTGTCCTCACTTATCAGATCATAATTTCAGGGAAAACTTGGAATTGCAACAGTAACTGTAGTATAGCGAAAGGGTAATATGCAGCTACTGCTGCAACGGGGCTCTGGGATAAAGCAGATCGAAAGTGTTGGCAGAAGAATCCAGAGGGTGTGGATTTTGGTTTGTGCCATTTTAGTGGAAATGTGCAGTTTCAATGCAACTGAGAGGTATTGCCAGTGTGCTGGTCATTGACTGTGCAGAGTAACCCTGCCTAAGCTGCTCTCCCATACAATTGTGAAAGGGTGTCATTTGTTACAGAAATGGGGGTCCCTACTGACAACAGTTTTAAAAGTTTGGTGCACCTGAGGTTACGCTATGGAGTTTAAGGCATTCATATTCCCAAAATTCAGCAGAGATGCTTTCTCTATGTTGACAGTTGTTCCAGATTCTTTATCATAAAGGCTTATAAATTAACTTCTAGCAGCCCTGTAACTGACACAGTGAAGTACCCAGTTCAAGGGAAACCTAAAATGAATGCCTGCAATGGGCAGGGTTTACAACTTGGGAGGGGGTCATATATCACATCCATGCTACACGTGCTTGATTCTATACTTCATGATGCTCGAAGCAGCCAACAAAAATTTGGGGACACGTGATCAGTAAATAGGAGCTGGAAAAAAAATTACAGAAGTGGATTTACGCAGTCACTCCGCCAATATCATTTCCTCTGTTCTGCTGAACTTTGGTGTAACACAAATGAGAGGGGCACATGGGTGTGTCATGCCAGGGCAACATACACATGAGAGCCCAATGAGAAACCTTCAATCAGAGAAATCAGAGATTCCATATTCCCACTAACTTGGAATTTACTTGCTTCCTAATGAAACCAAATAGGGCCATCTAATACCCACCAGTCAGAAGGAATGGTTTATTGGGGTCTGCAAACACCACTTTTTTACAACAACTCAAACAAAAAATGCATATGTACTTTCACCTCATGTATGCGGTATGAGAAGGGGGATTAAAAGCCACAACAACAAAAATGTATTCCCTGACAGTCTCCACTCCCGTTGGAATGCACATCCGTTTTCACATTGCCTCAGGTATCAAAAAGTAACTTCTTAATTAGTAGCATATAAGGCATCCTAGTGTTTTTCTTTTACTTACTGTTTGTACGTTATATATAACTATATGTCCCAAAAGGCAAGAGGGGAAAGTTGTGCTCACTACTACATAACTGAATATAAATGATTAAACATTTGCATGTTAAAGGAGAAGGAAAGGTACCAAAGCAGTTTATTGTTAATAGATTAGCCAGAATAGTGCAAGCTATAACACAAATTATTCTGTGGAATGCTTTACCATACCTGAGTAAATGACTCTAGACACTCTCTCTGTTTGTTTAGGATAGCAGCTGCCATATTCACTTGGTGTGACATCACTTCCTGCCTGACTTTCCCTGCTCAATCATAGCACTGAGCTCAGATTACAGCAGAGAGGGGAGGAGGGAGGGGGAGAGAAGCAAACTGAGCATGCTCAAGCCCTGCCCTGGAGGTGTATGCTGAAAACAGGAAGTCTGATACAGAAGCCCATGTGTACACAATAGAAGGAAAGGAATGCAGTGTTTCATTTGACAGAGGGCTCAGAGCAGCATTACTTTGAGGGTTTACTGGTGTATTTATATAGACCTTTTGTTTAAAAGTTGTAACTGTAAAATATTTTTGTTTTAATATATTTTTAGGGTGGGCTCATATCTAGGACATTAGAGGATCTCTTTTGTCTTTATTTCGCTTCCTTGGACATTTTTTATAATAAGTGGCCACTTCAAGCATTTGGACCATCTCTAATCTATATGACCTACAGTACCTGCCCTATTCAAATTGACCTAAGTGGAAGCGCTAGGCAGAAATGAACGTTAGCGAAAGTTTGTTGGGAAATGCTTGCGCTGATGAATTTACACTAGCAAAATTTTTCCAGTGTTTGGCTTCTGAGATGCAACTTTGCATTTTGATGATTTAGCTTATGTGCTGCGAATTAACGCCTGACGAAGTGCCATGAAGTTTGGCGTTCACCGTCTTTATGTGCTGGACGGTTACAGAATGGAGAAGGAAGCAATGGAAGTTATTTCAATAGTGAAGATGCTGGCTTTTGGAGTGGGGGGGAGAGAGAAGGGAGATCTGTCTGTGTAGAAACTTGAGAATAAAGTCTTTAATGCCACTAAACTAAAAACCAGCAAGGAGGAGATAGGGAATTACCTACGAGGACTCACTCCCCATCTTGATAACGTCTCCTCTCTTTTCAATTGTCGAGATGTCACGTGTGCTTACAAAGATAAATATAGGGACTGCACACTCAAATTTAAAAAGGCAAAATTTTATTACATTTACAAAAATACACTTACATTTTCAGCTATGGCCCAATATTGGCCCATGGCCCAGTATTGGCCCTACCCATTTCGACCACTAACGTGGTCTTCATCAGGGGCAAAATTCGAAAATTATTGCAAAAAAGGTAAAAAGGCAGAACGAATGTGTCAAACAAATATGTTTAAATACCTTTGTGATGCCCTCCATAGTCTCCCTACGCATGGCAAGTGGCTTGTGACGTCACATCCGCTCCTAACCCAGAAGCGTGTGCAACAAGAAATGCGTTGCAATCCAAATGGAACGCACATGTGTTCCAAGCAACGCCTATTGTGAACGTCACTTCCGCCCACTCTTATAGAGGATATGAGGAAGTTACCGATGCTTATTTTATGGAGCGCAATTGCGTTCCAGCGTCAATAAAGCCCATAGATTGTAGAAAAAGGTGGTATTTTCAAGGATTAATACCTTCCACCTAACATTTCATTTTAATTTAAAATAATTTCAAAATGCACACAATAAGCTACAGAAAACTTCCTCACCTCAACAGATTATCATTCATAAACAAAGCCAATATAAATAAAAAAATAATATATACACAGAAAAAAGGAGACCAAAAAAGTAAAAATAAAAAAAACCAAAATCAATCAAAAATAAAAAAAAATATTTAACATAATGCATCATATGCTATATGTCAATGAAGGTGTAGTCCTTGTCCCCATATATTTCTCACATTACTGTCGTCACCTATAGAAAAAGGAGAACGAAAATCTTTCGATATTGTATCAAGATCACTGTAGCAACGTCAGGCACTCATACCTACCCAGGATTTGAAAAAAATGAATCTCCAATCAGAATGGTGTTTTGAGGAGTTGAGCAAACCATAATGAAATATGAGAACTATCTGTTCTGCAAAAAGCAAGACAAATTTAAAGAGTCATTAAGACCATGAGGTGTAATTGTGTTAAGACGATAGAGCCACTCTGCTTCTTTCCTCAATAAAAGTGTATTTCTATCTACTCCACCAACTGTGTTAGTAATTTGTTCAATCCCCATAATTCTCAGTGATGAAACATTATGACAATAGTCTTTACAATGTTGTACCAGGGGTGTTGTTTCCCTACCTATTTTTATCACGCTCTTATGTTTACTGAATCTGTCCTTCAATTTTTGAATGGTTTTTAGGGATGTAGCGAACGTCGGAAAAAAAGTTCGCGAACATATTCGCGAACTTGCGCAAAAATGCGAGCGGTTCGCGAACGGTTCGCGAACCCCATAGACTTCAATGGGAAGGCGAACTTTAACATCTAAAAAAGACATTTCTGGCCAGAAAAATGATTTTAAAGTTGTTTAAAGGGTGCAACGACCTGGACAGTGGCATGCCAGAGGGGGATCAAGGGCAAAAATGTATCTGAAAAATCTGCCTGTGTGTGCTTGGAAGAGATAGTGTAGGGGGAGAGCTGTTAGTGATTTCAGGGACAGATGATAGTAAGTTTGCTGGCTAGTAATCTGCTTGATACTGCTCTGTATTGGAACAAAAAAATAAATAAAAGCAGTCCTTACAAGGACTACTGTTATTGCAGCAGTCAGCAGATGAGATCAGAAGCAGGACAGCTGCCCACTGCAGCTACATACAGAGCACTGCAGTAGAAGGTAGATTACTAGCCAGCAAAGCTACCTAAGCTTAAATGTCCCTCAAACCCCTGCAGACTTCTGTCCCTCCAATAACAGAGCAGTATCAAAACGATTACTAGCCAGCAAACTTTCAACTGTCCCTGAAATCACTAACAGGCAGCAGCTCTGTCCCTACACTATCTCTTCAGCACACACAGGCAGAGTGAAAAAACGCTGCAGGGCTTCGGTTTTTATAGGGAAGGGGAGTGGTCCAGGGGAGAGCTTCCTGATTGGCTGCCATGTACCTGCTGGTCTGGGGTGAGAGGGCAAAAAAAAGCGCCAACAATGGCGAACCCAAAATGGCGAACGTCGCGCGACGTTCGCGAACTTCCGGCGAGCGCGAACACCCGATGTTCGCGCGAACAAGTTCGCCGGCGAACAGTTCGCGCCATCTCTAATGGTTTTACCAATATAATATAATCCACAGGGGCAGATCATCAGATATACCACATGTGTTGATTGGCAAGTGATCCTTTGCTTAATCCCAAATCTCTGTAGGGTTTGGGGATGTGTAAATGAATCCCCCTGAATCATGCTATTGCATATAGAGCAACCATAACAACGATAGTTGCCTGGTCGCGGATTTTGTAAAAAATGTGGAACACAATAGTGTGCCTTGTTATCAGCCCTAACCAGTAAATCCTTCAAATTTTTTCCCCTTTTGAAAGCTAACATAGGGGGTTCCTGACATTCATTGCCAATGATCGCATCAGTTTGTAAATGGTGCCAATGTTTTTGTATAGTGTGTTTAATAAACCTGCTGGCAGTTGTATATTAAGTGACAAAAACTTTTCTACCTTTATCTGCTTTAGGTATCACAATATCATTATTTACCTTAGCGATAGCCTGTGTTACTAATTCCTCTCCATAACCCCGTTTGCGAAACCTCTCAGCCATGGTTTGCAATGAATCATTTAAATCCTGTCCTTCTGAAGTAATACCTTTTACTCTTGTCATCTGGGAATACGGTAAAGCTTTAATTAATGAAGGTGGATGGAAACTATCAGCATGCAGTAAGGTGTTTCTATCAGTGGGTCTGCGATAGATGTTAGTTTTAAATTTACCTGCCTGATATTCTTTCAGTACATCCAAAAAGGATATGGAAGTCATGCTCCATGATGCAGTGAATCGAATAGTGGAAGGAATAGTATTGAGAAAATTGATGAAAAGGGTTAATTCCAATTCTGTACCCTGCCAGAGAAAGAAGAGGTCATCTATATAACGAAAGTAACAAATAATGTACTTCCAAAATTCTGATTTATAGATGTGAATGTCCTCATACTCTGCCATAAATAGATTTGCATACGAGGGGGCCACATTGCTCCCCATCGCAGTGCCCTGTATTTGTCTGTAGAAATTTTTTTCAAAGCGAAAATAATTATGATCCAACACAAAGCATAAAAGATCATAAATGAAAGGAGCTTGTAGATCATCCCTATACTTATCCTTTAACACATTATCAATTGTTTGTTTACCCAACTCGTGAGGAATATTCGTATAAAGACTGGATATATCCATTGTTACTAATAAAATTTGAGATTGTAAGTCCTGATCAATTTTGACTGAATGTAATTTGTTAAGAAAATCAAATGAATCTTTAATAAACGATGGAATTGTAATCACATGCGGCTGTAAAAAAGAATCTACAAACTGAGCCAATGGTTGACATATTGATCCTGACGCTGAAATAATCGGTCGCCCTGGAGGATCAATTAAAGACTTATGAATTTTGGGGAGTAAATAGAGACAGGGGCGTCGCGGACAGTTCATAATTATAAACGTACTTGTCTTTTCATCAATAACACATCGATCAAATGCTTCTTTAAAGGGAACCCATCACCCAAAATAAATATTCAAAATCCTATTTTATCACATTAGTCAATCAAAAAGAACTTTATTTAAACTCTATAAATTATTTGAATCTTGTTTCCTTCTGTCTAGGAATTCAAAACTATAGCAAGCAGGCAGGAGCCATTTTGTGGACACTGTTAGTTAGGGCAAGCATTACATCATCTCAGAATCTTGTTTGTGCACCAGAATGGGGTTCCTGATATCCATCCCCATGCCCTGGATACACAATTAAACAGTGAAGAGAACGGGGGAATGTGGGGAGAGCAGTGACATCTAGGAAGTGCTGGATGGAAAGTGATTGCCTGCCCCACCTCTATGCCATTGGCATAGAGGAGGGGCATACAATATTTGATTGACAGCAGATATTTTTAAATGAGCTTACAACAGCTATGAATGCTTTAATAAAAAATAGAAGTTGGATTTCATGTTTAATTTGAAAAGGGCTTTTATTATACAGATTTTTGTGTCTGGGTGACAGGTCCACTTTAACTTTTATAACAATTTCATTTAAATAATTTATGGTGGGATCCTCCGATAACTCTTCATAACATGTCACATCAGAAAGTTGGTGAAGTGCCTCTGATCTATATTTTGCATAATCCATAACAACTATGCCCCCACCCTTATGTGCAGATTTCACAATCCTAGATGTATCCCTACTTAACTCTTGAATTTCTTTACGATATCTGTTTCTGGAATATTTATGTTTATGTTTAATATATAAACCAATATCCCTCTTAACATTATTGGCAAAGGTACTGACAGATTTGTTTTGTATTGGTGGCATAAAGGTGGATTTTAGACAATTCAACCTCAAAATCAAATGGGTTGAAATTAGTGGTCGGGACAAAACTTAATCCCTTACCCAAAGCACATACCTGCAAATCGGTTAGAGGTATCGAGGACAAATTAAAGACTATCTGTCCCTTTTGCTCCGAGTCTTGACTGGACTTTTCGGAGTTGGAAGAGTGCTGTCCTGGGGGGTATGGTTGCTTTATTTTGCTTTTTGCGGGGCCTCTTCTGGTTTTTTTCTTGTTTATGTTTTGGTGCCTCTCGCTAAAAAAGACTTCTGATGTCGTTGTTCCACTGGGGAATCACTGTCAGTTTGTTCAGTAACACTTCCTGATGAGGATCCCCTACCCTGTTGTCTGGGTATAAATTTCCTAGTTCTTCTATTGTAATTATCACCTTTCAACCATCTATAGACATTATCTGTTTTATAATCTTGTACCACTTTCAGAAGTTTTTTTCTTTTTAAATGATAATAAATCTGTCTTAAAGGAGAAGGAAAGGCTAAAATTAAGTAAGCTTTATCAGAAAGGTCTATATAAATACACCAGTAAACCCTCAAAGTAATGCTGCTCTGAGTCCTCTGTCAAAAGAAACACCACATTTCTTTGCTTTTATTGTGTACACATGGGCTTCTGTATCAGACTTCCTGTTTTCAGCTTAAACCTCCAGGGCACAGCCTTGAGCATGCTCAGTTTGCTCCTCTCCCCCTCCCTCCTCCCATCCCTACTGTAATCTGAGCTCAGAGCTGTTAGTAAGCAGGGAGAGACTCAGGCAGGAAGTGATGTCACACCAAGCATATATGGTAGCTTCTATCCTAAACAAACAGAGACAGTGTCTAAAGCTGTTTACTCAGGTATGGTAAAGCATTCTGCAGAATAAATATAGTGTTCTAGCTTGCACTATTGTGGCTATTCTATTGGCAATAAACTGTCTTGGAGCTTTCCTTCTCCTTTAAAAGAATCAAGTTTCTCATTCAACTGTGTACAAAAATTCTCTTTCTTCCTGGGTTGAGATCCTGTCAAATTCCAACTCTATTTTAAGAATGTCTGTCCTAATTTTAGATAAAGTATGGCTTGTATGTTCTATAACAAGCACCATCAAATCAAGAGAAGCCTTATTTAGAATTGCACACCATATTTGACAAAATTCTTTATTCTCCCTACCTGTGGTAGGTGTATTTGAAATTCTAAAACCACAAGGAATTAGTCTCTGTTTATAGTATTCGCTTAATGTCACTCCATGTAAATGGAGTTCCTGTTCCTTTTTCTTTAGGCGTTCTAAATCCCTTGTTAAATCCTGTGGACTATCAGGACCAAAGGCCTCTAAAGGGCTACTCTTGAAGAGAATTAGATTAATTTGATTACCAGAAAAAGACTGTATTTCTGCTCTGTTGGTAATATCCTTTGTCAGGGTCTCAATTTGTTCCATTTGAAAGATAATGACACACAGCACAATACAGATTAAATAATTCTCTAACAAAGTTTAACAAAAGACAAAAACTTATGATCTTTAGTACAACATTAACCATATAACATCATAATAGAGACAAAAATCTAATTTGTCACGTGCGCTTACATCTCAAACCCGGAAATTTTTTGGAGGCGCACTCAAGCTCACTGAAAATCTCCCAGTGACCAATCCTTCAAAGCTGACTGCTCTGTAAGTGAGGAACAACCAAGCCCTTAGGTGCAGTTGCAAAGGGGTCCCTAAGCAGCAGCAGACAAGTGGCAGCTACGTGTCTGCCTGTACTTCCTGTGGCCCCTACTGTCAGGCCCGGACTGGCCATCTGTGCAGTCAGGCAAATGGCCGATGGGCCTCTTTAATTTTTGTTAAATGAGTCGGGGAAGCCAGGAGCCCCCGAAGGGAGCTGATTGGCGGCCGAAAACCAACTAAAGGAGCCAAAGAGTAAAATGCAAAGAAGAACGAAGTCAAGGAGGAATTCTGTCTGCCACATTTTAAATTAAGTTTCCACTGAACACCAATATTTTTTTTTTTACTTTTATGGGGAGACCATGGCCACCAATTTTTTTTCTACTGGGGGGGGTGGCCACCAGTTAATATGGGAACACCTGACTACCAATGTGTTTTTTAACTTTATGGGGTATGGCCACCCGTTTTTTTTTTTTAACTTGTAGGGATGGCCTAGTTGCCAGTGTTGCATGTTTTTTTGTGAGCTGCGTGTATTTTTTTTGTAAGGGCTTTTTTTTAATCCCAGCCTTGCCTACTGTCATCTCCTCTGGATCCATTGTTGGTGATTTTGTTGCATTTTAGCCATTTTATTGCATCTTTAGTTCTGCACAGGTGTTTGCAAGTTTGCACCCATAAAATGTTATTGGCTGAGGGAAACTTCAATACTGACTGCTAATTAGACTAGATAAAAAAACATTGAATTGAGCAGTTGTATTGGATTTTAGTTATGCATTCTGCCTTGTGTAAGTGTTGAAGGAGGATACAGAAAAGGTATTAAAAATAATAGAAGCAAAAGGTTTGAGGGGTGTTGCAGGCTTTTGTTCCTGTTAGTAATGGTCCAAGAGTTGTCACAAAAAAATTGGGTTCTGGAAGAGGAGGGCTATTGGATTTTAGGGGGACATGTGGAAAGAATATGGGGCAAGACAATGCAGATTTATAGACCTAGGGGCAGATTCACTAAGGGTCGAATTTCGAAGTTAAAAATACTTCGAAATTCGACCCTCGAATTGAAATCCTTCGACTTCGAATATCGAAGTCGAAGGATTTAGCGCTAAACATTCGATCAAACGATCGAAGGATTTTTCGTTCGATCGAACGATTAAATCCTTCGAATCGAACGATTCGAAGGATTTTAATCAAACGATCGAAGGAAAATCCTTCGATCAAAAAAAGCTGAGCAAGCCT